>CM057450.1:1641515966-1642115966 GCA_016271365.2 Neoceratodus forsteri
TTTATCATCCTTTTCCCCCTCCTTATCTGCCGTATCCCCTGCCCCCTCTCTTACCGGTGCCACCTTCCCCACCTCCTTGGTAAAGACAGAGGCAAAAAAGTAATTTAGTACCTCTGCCTTCTCTCCCACCTCTTCCACCCTCCCACCTCATATCCTGAGCCTACTGATCTGCCCCGTCCCTTTTTCTCTTTCCCTGGTATACCTAAAGAACCCTTTTCCCCCCTTCTAATCCCCTGTACCAATCTCAGCTCCACCCCACCTTAGCTGATCTCACCATCCTGGTGACCCTCCTGGCTGCCATGTCATACTCCTCCTTGGATATAGCCCCCCTGAGAGCATTTATATTGGCTATAAGCAGCCTTTTTCTCCTTCACCACATCCTGGACCTCCTTTGTCCACCAACTTGGCCTCCTAGCTTTGCCCCCCTTACATCTTTCCCATGTGCAGGCCTTGGTAGCCTCCAGGAGCCCCTTTTTTATAATTTCCCATCATGCCTCCATGCCCATGCTTGGTCTGATCCCATCTTGACAGCCCCTCGGGATCTGCTCCATCTCCCTAAACTCAGCCCCTCTGAAATACACCACTGTCATTCTTGTGTGTTCTACCCTGCTCCCCGGTTCTAGGGTGAGCCAAACCATGGCATGGTCACTACCCGCCAGTGGGTCATTTACAACAATTTCTTTGTCTGTCCCCTCTTGGATGTAAAACTACACATCTCAGAGCCACATAGTGGAAGCTGTCTGAGTTCTTATGTGCATGTAAACAAATTTTCTCCTGCAGCATTTGATTCCATGCCATTTTTATGTACATATATGCCCCTGTATCCTTTTCTTCAGCTGCCTGGTGGTCATGCTCATATAAATTTTTGGGCATGAGCACCAGGCAGCATATATGACATGATCTGCATTGCAAACTGCTTTACCTCTACTATTTTTGTTGTTGCATCAGTGGTCAGATGCACTGCATATTAAAAGGTGCAACATCTCTTACAGGGTCAAAATCCAAGAAGTTTATTACCCATTCATGAAGTTTTTGATTCACTGTAATGACTGCTTACTACCCTGTCAATCAGATTTGGTGCTCTACAAAATGTGACCCTAGGTCTAAACTAGAGATGCAACGAAATTAAATTTATCCAGCGCAATTGCCGTGAAATCAGCAATTTCACCAGCTGAAAGGTCATGCAAAATTGAGGCAAAATTTTGCAATTTCACCCATCGCCACCGGCCACCTCAAGTCAAATTGAACCCCCCAGCCCCCACACACAAGTTATCCTGCACCCCGATTTGTTTTATTAAAAAAAACATAACCTACACTCCCTGGTGTCTAGAGGTCCCCCCCCACCAGCTGTCACTGGCCATTATAATATTAGATAAGCACCCCCCAAGTTACCCTGCACCTCCATCTGTTTTATGTAAAAAAAGACAAAATTACCCTCCACTCCCTGGTGTCTAGTGGACCCCACCCCATCAATAGATATTGTCACCCACCCAGCTGCCCCCAGTAACCCGATCAGGCCACCGCACAGCCTCTACTCACCTCCACAACTAGCAGCCTGACTGAGCACCGCTGAATGCTTGAATGAGAATGAATGAGCACGTATGTATTATGTATGTATGTATTGTAGGTGGCAAACAGCTCTTCAACATGATGATCAACCATTCTTTGGAACACTTTAATTCAGGCTTTCAAATGGGGGGGGGCACATAAATGTGGACTTTGGTTTAAAACTGACATGCAAAATCACTTTGTACATCATCATCATCATTCATATTTTAATTTTCACCTCTAGAGAGTACACTTTCATTTTGAACAGGTTCATTATCAGTGGCAGATAAATTCTCATTCTCACCCCCAGGAAAAAACACTTTCATTGTCAATAGGCTCACTACCAGTGGTAGACAGATCATTATATCACAATTCAAGTGACAAGGCCTTGTTTACATCGGGCTCAGAAAAAAATGTCCAAAAAGTATCAATATCCTCAGTCTCTGAAACATTGCCTAGTTCTTGACTAATGATACAGCTATAAGGCAGGTACTGATTTATTAATTCTGATGTCTCACTAGTTAATTCCAAATTAGTTGTTTCAAAGTGAGCCCTCAGCTTCATCTTCCAGTATAGTTAAATAATTCAACTTGAGTTAAAAAAAAATCACGGGCAGATGTTGGGATGAAATTAACATGTTTTGCAAGGACTCGTATTTGTAATTCAGTTAAGATTTTACCAGAAATATTAATCACTTGTTGTTCAGTCTGCTTAACTCCATCTGCTGGACTGGGGCTAGCTGTTGCTTTCTTTTTCTGTTTGCCCCTCCTTCTTTTTCATTTTTTCCTGACAAACTTTGGTCCTGGTTGTTGTTTGCTTTTTCCAGGTTCAGTCTCAATTGCCACCTGTAAAAAATCCACACACCTTTCCTCTTCTTTGTAATTTCATACTTGAGCTGGAGTCCCATATTCTTGCTTTGATGAACCCATGTCTTCCCCTTGAATAAGAGTGTCATCTGCTGTGGCTACATGGCTTCTCCTAGTTAAAAACCTGACCTCCCTCATAATCATTGTAGTCTGTTTGAAACTTTTATTTCTTCTTCTGGTTAATTTCCTGCTCAAATTCCAAATCCCTGCCAGTCATTCTCTGCTCCAAATCCTTATACTGTAGATCTTCAGATGATCTAGACAATTCTGATTTTATTTCAGTATTTTCTTTCTGAATATCGACTAAATTCAGGCCATCCTGCTTTATAAGCTTTTAAGTGCTTCTTCCTGATCTGCTTGTTGTCTACATTTTTTGGGATCCATTGTTGATATTTTTAAAATGCATAATCCATGAGGGCTGTGTTTGTCCTCAATGTACTTCGTTAATGAAGATCTAGAATACATTAATCTTGTCTCATCATTTAGCTCTTTCTCATATTGCTTAAATAGCTGCTTTAACATTCATATGCCTCCCCTGTTTAACTGGCTGAGATGTAATACTTCCCATGCAAACAGATTTTCAGCTGTCCTCCATTTTGAATCATTTTTATCTGTGGTGAGTGAAATGGTCAGTGTTGTTTCCAGCCTATTGCTCGACCCGGCCTCCATGGTTATAGAAACACACAAAAAAAAACATCAACAAATGCTGTAAATATAAATCTGGGCATACTATTGAACAGATACACTATGCCTGCTTCTATAACAAAAAAGGCAAACAAAGGAAAACAAAAAACAAACAATCCTGACTTGAGCAGCTCCAGCAGCTAATCAGCAAACATGCATATGGTGAAGGGGACAAGAAGCCAGAATGAGTGAACAGACATTCCCCAGCATGGCAGGACTTTTGGGTGTAGGCTTCAGGAACAATTACAAAAAGCAGAAAAATGCTTTGCACACCAGGAAGGTAGTCACCATTAACATCTGCTGATGCTTTGTAGCTTTCGGCTGCACTTTATAAGTGACACTGCAGAGGAACTGGAAGGAAAAGTATGTCTCTTTGCAGACGACACAAAGAACTGCAACAGGGTTGATACACAGGATGGAGTGGAAAGGATGAGAAGGGACTTGGCAAGGTTGGAGGAATGGTCAAATGTATGGCAGCTCAGATTCAATGCAAAGAAGTGCAAGGTAATGCACATGGGAAACAAAAACCCAGGGGAAGCGTACACAATGGGGGATGAGATACTGACAACAGTAAAAATGGAAAGGAACCTGGGGGTAATTATATCAGATGACCTAAAGGTGGGCAAGCAATGTGAGAAGGCAGTAAGGAAGGCTGGGAGGATCCTGGGATACACAGGAAGAGGCATCAATAGTAGAAAACAGGAAGTTGTTATCCCTCTGTACAGACAGTTGGTGAGACCCCATCTGGGGTACTGTGTGCAGTTCTGGAGACCCCATCTCTGCAAAGACATAGACAGAGTGGAGGCTGTCCAGAGGAGGGAAACCAAAATGGTGCAGGGTCTGCACCAGAAGGCATACGAAGAAAGACTAAGTAGCTTAATATGTATACCCTTGAGGAAAGAAGGAGAGAGGGACATGATAGAAACTTTCAAGTACCTCAAGGGAATCAACAAAGTCCAAGAGGGTAGTATCTTTCAGAAAAGAGATGTGCAAGAACAAGGGGTACAATTTGAAGATAGAGGGGTGATGGCTCAGAGGTAATGTGAGGAAGTATTTTTTCACAGAGAGGGTTGTGGATGCATGGAACAACCTCCCTGAGGAGGTCATGGAGTCAAGAACAGTGGGGGAATTCAAAAATGCATGGGACAGATATAAGGCAGTCCTAGTGGGGGTTAGGAGGAAGTAAGCTGTTAGTTAACTAGAATCTGCAGCTTATCTGTTAGGTAGGAAAATGAGCAGACTAGGTGGGCCAAGTGGCCCTTATCTGCCATCAAATTCTATGTTTCTATGCAAAAGTAAGGAGGAGTTGGTTGTGCCGGTGAAGAGAATTAAATATTAGATATGTGATTTAAGGCATGAGATGAATGTTTATGGGTATTGCACTTATATAGATACCAACTCAATTATTGGTGCTAATACCAAAATTCATAAAACATGCAAACATTTTTTTTAAAGCATCATGAGATTTTTCATTCCAATATTAAAAAGGTATATCAATATTCTCTATTGTTATGAAAAAAAGTGTATCAATAACATTTTTATTTTACAAGAAAAACATTTCTGTCATGATGTAAATAGATATATCAATGAAGTTATATAAATCTTCCTGTTTTTAATATTGAGAGCATAATTACTACTGTTAAATAATATTGATATAATAATGACACCATTTCTTAATGGCTGGACACCAGTCTTTCATTTAAAAAAAAAAGTTTTTTAGCCCAGTGGTTCCAGGATAAACCTTTCAAAAGATATTTTCTTTCAATACACGAGGAACAAATGTGGAGCTTGTGGGAACTTAATTGTGCATAATTGTCTTATTTGGCCCTTCTCACTCCCACCATTAGTAGAGGGCTGGTGGATTATGGAATGAAAAGGCCTAGCAGGAGGGTTAGATGAGTGCCAGAGGAGGAGGAGGAGGAGGAGTTGGGAAAGATGGAGGGAGACAAAAATCAACTAAGCACTAAGGAAAAGGACTCGAGGGTTTAAGTGGGGGTGGAGTTTATTCCATCCACATTGACCCACAGGCTAAGCCCTCCCATTCAATGCATGTGGAACAAATGTGGTGCTTGTGCAAACTTAATTGTGAATAATTGTTTCATTTGGCCAGTCTCATGCCCACCCTTGGTAGAGGGGCAGCAGATTACAGAATGAAAAGACCCAAAAATAACAATGTGGAAAACAGTGATAACCACCTACAACTCACTGGGAGTATGCTAGCAGCAAGCAGTAGAGGACCCTTCCCCCATGGGAGATCCTCCAAGGAACCATGTCTGCTAGCTGTCCTTCCTCTGGGTGTAGTAGGAAGAGATCATCTTTAGGGAGGCAGTATAGCGCAGTGGTTTAAGGCTTTGAGCTGCAAATCTGGAGACCTGGGTTTGAATCCCACAGCCCCCTCGCATATACTGTGTAACCCTGAGCAAGTCACTTAACTTCCCTGTGCTCCCAGGTTGCACCTGTAAACAAGCTTTCAGCTTAGTGTGCCTCACCTGGTTAAACAATTGAAAAGAAAAAGCTTGTCTTATTTCTTGCTCTGGGTTGAGAATGCATGTTTTGAAACATGATGAAGTCCATCCTCTGAATTTCTTGATGATACTGTATGAGCTGGAATATTGTTTGGAGATACTGAAGAGGCGGCACCAATTCTGAATGAGTGACCAGAACATGAGAAGGAAGTCATGCTTCAAGTACAGTAAGGCGAGTTTGTATATCAGAAATGGAAGAAGCAAGTTGTAGTATAAGGTCATTAAGTTTGGTGTTTGCATCAGAACGTGGAGAGGGTGCATGTTCGTCAGGAGAGATTGGCTCTACTGTATGAGATGTGGCCACTACAAAAAGATTAAACAATTCTTTCTTCTTGGCAGATGCAGAATAAGAAATCTCCAGTTTTTGGAGCTCAGTAATGAGGCGAGGAACCATCCAGTCCTTCAGGGAATATTTGGGTTTGGCTATAGCTTGCGTGGATTTTGTTTAGGGAGCCTTTTATATGGAAGCCTGGAAGAGCCTTCTTCTTGGTCAAAGGAATGACCAGAAGCTGCTGAATTCATAGCAGTGATTGATATAACAGGTTAATATTGAAAGGCAGGAGATTCGATGGAGAAATAGCTAACTATGTACTAGCAGATGAGGCGTAAGCCTGGAGCTCGTCTCTGGTGGACTACTGTCAGATCCTGCCTATGCTTGGCCACTTGGCAAGAGGTAAGGAGGCAGAGCCAGTACTGCTGGTGAGGGCTGGCAGGTAAAATTTAAAGATCTGAGGCAGAAATAGATAAAACAGAAGCAGGGTGTCACAATGTGCAGTTTAAGGATAGAGGAGTGTACTGTAGCTTTAAGGGGAATGATGTCAGCAACCAGGAGGTGGAATTCAGGAAAACCAGATGAAGTGCTAGGACAAAACCTCCCAAAATGCAGGAAAATAAAATACAGCCCAACAACAAGCAAACAGGGACAGGGAAGAAACACGCAGATGATGAGTAGACAAGGTAGGAGACTTAGGATGAGGAACAGGACAGGGGAGCATGGTAGACAAAATGGGAGGAGCAAGGAACAACAGGGAACAGACAACAGGCAAGGTGCCACAAAAGACAAACTGCACAAAAAATGAAATCGTGGGGAAGCAAGGGGCACAAAAGAGAGAGCAGATGAGAAGACACAGATAACTCCATGAGGCACAAACAGGGGGAAAAGGCTATTCATGAGGGAGACCGCAAGGGAGGCAAGTATCAGCTGCACCAGCAAGCTGGTGGTGGGGGTGGGAGCAGTATGGGGAACCACAGGGAAAACAAAAAAGCTCAACAAACAAAGGGGGTGAGAATGAGACTGTGGAACAGAAGGGGAATGCACAAAATGCACGAACAAGGAGAGAGGAAGACAAGCGAGATGGCAGTCAGCAGAAGAAATAACAGAAGCACACAGCCACAGGGACCATGCAGGGCTCAGATGAAAAATTCAGCTAAGGACTGAGGAAAAGGAGGTGGAGTTTATTCCCCCTGCATTGAACCACGGGCTAAGCCCTGCTATTAAAATGCGATACGTTTGGAACCATTAGTGCTAAAGCTTTCAAAATGTAGTTTCAGGCATTATAATACATAAGATTATTTTTGGAAGTGGTCAGAAGATACTAGTGATTTTTCAAAGAATAAATACATTCCTTTCTAGTTTTATTAAAGTGTTTTTTGAGAAGTGCAAAAAGGGAGCCAGAGTAAACAACACAACTCACCACCTATGGTTAATAACTCCTGATACACATTCAGTGCTCAAAACATCCTTGTCAAGGGGAGGGGTTATCAGATAGGGTTATTACCATTTATATTGTCAATGGTGTGCCTTTAAGTAAAGCAATTTGCAAAATAAAGCATATTCTCCTGCAGCCAATTCAGGGTGTTTGATTGAAACATAGAAACACAGAAGTTGACAGCAGATAAGGATCGCAAGACCCATCCACTCTACCCATTTTTTCTACCATATGAATGTGCCATAGGCCTTTACTCTGTCAATGGCCTTTTTATTCATACTCATCTGTATTGCTCCCTCATGCCAATTCCATGCCTGTCTGAAGCCCTGCACTGTATTCATATCCACCACTTCCTGAGGTAGGCCGTTCCATGCATCCACCACCCTTTCTGTGAAAAAGAACTTCCTCAATTACCCCTTAATCGGCCTCCCTCTAATCTCATGCTGTGTCCTCTTGTCCTGCTATTTTTCTTGTATTGAAACATGTTAGACTCTTTCACCTTGTTAATGCCCTTAAGATATTTGAATGTTTTGATCATATTATCTCTCTCCCTCCTTTGTTCTAGGTTATACATATTGAGCTCTGTTAATCAGTCCTCGTATGTTTTCTGATGCAGTCCCTGCACTATTTTGGTTGCACTTCTCTGGACTGCCTCCATTTTGTTAATGTCCTTGTGCAGGTGCAGCCTCCAGTACTGCATGCAGTACTCCAGATGGAGCCTAACCAGCGACTTGTAAAGAGGGATTATTACCTCCCTCTTACGACTTGCAATATCCCTACTAATACACTCCAACATCCCTCTAGCCTTACCTACTGCTTTAGTGGTCTGCTTGGATTATGTCAGGTCATCTGTGATGATGATGCCCAAGTCTCTTTCTTCCCTAGTGACAGCCAGCAACTCCCCTCCCAACCTATAGGTAGCTTCAGGGGATTGGGGGGAGGGGGCCATAGAAAACATCCTACTAACAACCCATTACTCATGCAAAATACTGCCTATTTGTAACTATTAGAATGAACTGCTTTAAGACAGTGAAAACCAAACAACTCAAGGGACAAAATACTTTATTATTAATAAAAAATTCCCCTTAAGATGTATGGGAACACTGTGACAATAAAAGTGACCAATAGTAACACCACTGTGTGACACTAATAAAGTACACTTTGCAACAAGCACTTAAATAAAATAATAACTACCTTCTTGGTGTGCAAGTTTTTTTCTGATTTTTCTTTCTTTTAGAGTATGCACAATCATTACTCTAAATGTAGTTTGTAAGGCGTTCGTCCAGGCTTCTTGTGTTAAAGTCACTTCAAATCCAGTCTCCCAGTTTAGATTAATATGATTTGTGTTATGTGGTTTTAGTTGGTTCAGAGCCTGATATTTACTGAAGAGTAAATGAACAGGAAGTGGTCCCATTAGGTCCTATTTTATCATTAAATGGAGTTCTGAGTCTTCATTTCCCTTTACCTCTGGATGATTGAGCTGTTTTTAAAAATAATTTCTGGTTTGTATATACAGCATTAGAAAAAGTCCTTTTTTTGAGATCTGATAATTATCAACCAGATGTTGGAAAGTTACAATTTCTCCTTTTATAAACTGAAAGGTATACTCCAAGATTAATCTTTCCCTTGTTTTAAAAGTATGGTCTATACAGGCTGGCTGGAAACTCTTGCAGATACTGAGCACTGTATTACTGCAGTAATGATGCGCTAAGCATTTTAACTTTAGAGCCTGGAAAAAGTTACTCAGCCTTGTATGAGCAAACAGGTTGTGACAATTTGGCTGGGTGATTGAAAGGGTGTGCAAGTATTGATCTTCCCACAGGGGTGAGGTCCTCTTGTAGGAGCTCTAAGCTTTTCCAGTGCACCTGGTACTTCGGTGACAGACAGTAAAGTGCTATATGGATCTGCATGGCTTGGAGATACAATTTTAGGTGAGGCAGTGCCAACCCCTCTTGGGGTTTAGACAATGGATTAGAAGAATGACAAGCAGAGGGGCCATTAAATGAATGAGTACCATTTCCCCCATTCCATATTGATCTTTAGGATATAGTGACCTTTATTCTGAACATTGCAAAGACCACATTTATGGGATAGAATTCTACATGTATCGTAAAGGCATGGGGTGGTCAGATTATGAACAGAATTCCTAACCTTTTTATCCAGTTTATCTCCCTTCTGGACTTTCAAAGAGAGCTGTTTTTCACTCTACATACAAACATAGAAACATAGAATTCGATCGCAGATAAGGAACGCTTGGCCCACCCAGTCTGCCCATTTCCTTACCTAATGGATAAGCTGCAGATCCTAGTTAACCAACAGCCTACTTCCTCCTACCCACATCCCCTAGAATTGCCTTATGTCTGTCCCATGCATTCTTGAATTCCCCCACTGTTTTTGACTCCACGACCACCTCAGGAAGGCCATTCCATGCATCCACAACCCTCTCCATGAAAGTTACTTCCTCACATTACCTCTGAGCCATCCCCCTTCTATCTGCAAACTGTGCCCCCTTATTCTTGCACACCTCTTTTTCTGAAAGATGCTACCCTCTTGGACTTTGTTGATTCCCTTGAGGTACTTGAAAGTTTCTATTATGTCCCCTCTGTTCCTCCTTTCCTCGAGGGCATAAAAATTAAGCTGCTTAATTCTCTCTTCATATGTCTTCTGGTGCAGACCCTGCACCATTTTAGCTGCCCTCCTCTGAACTGCCTCCATCTTGTGTATGTTCTTATGGAGATTGGGTCTCCAGAACTGCATGCAGTACTCCAGATGGGGTCTCACCAGCTGTCTGTACAGAGGGATAACAACTTCCTGTTTTCTACTGCTGATGCCTCTCCCTATACATCCCAGTATCCCCCCTGCCCTCCTTAATGCCCTCTCACACTGTTTTCCCACCTTTAGGTCATCTGATATGACTACCCCCAGGTCCCTTTCAATTTTTGTTAGTATCTCAACCCCTCCCCCCCCATTGTGTTCTCTTCACCTGGGTTTTTGTTTCAGGTGCATTACTTTGCACTTCTTAGCATTGAATTTAAGCTGCCATACATTTGAAAATTCCTCCAACCTTACCAAGTCCCTTCTCATCCTTTTTACCCCATCTTGTGTAATAACCCTGTTGCAGATCTTGTCGTCTGCAAAGAAACATACTTTTCCCTTCCAGTGCCTCTACAATGTCACTTATAAAGACATTGAAGAGGACCGTTCCTAGAACTGAACCATGCAGTGCCCCACTAGTATCCTCGCTTTCTTCAGACTGGACTCTATTTACTATTACCCTCTGTGTCCTGTTCTCCAGCCAATTTTTTACCCAGGCTACTATCTTGGGAGCCACTCCGAGGCCGGTTACCCCCCTGACAGCGACATTTCGCCAGCGAGGTCCCCCACAGAGACTACAGTGCCTAGCCATGGTGGGAGACCCACTGGAACCTGGCACTGTCTGTAGGGAGTCCTGCACCCCCCCAATCAGCTCCTACTGGAGTTGAGAATCCTTAAGTGTGGGGGTGTGGGAGGTGCAGCCTCCCATGTGGGGAGGTTTGGGGGTGACGCCCCCCAGAAAAAAACAAAAGAACAAAGTGCGAACCAGCAGCTGAGTGCAGAATGCGGTCAACCTGCCAGTGTCGCTGATGGGGCATTCGACAGAATTTTTTGTCGGACTTCCATCATGGATCCCTCCAAGGCTGGCTAACTTGCATATTAATCTTTTGTGTGGTGCTGTGTCAAATGCTTTGCTAAAGTCTAGGTAGGCCATGTCCACAGCCCCTTCCTGATCTACTACTTTGGTCACCCAGTCAAATAAATCTATTAGATTCGTCTGACATGACCTTCCCTCTGTGAATCCATCCTGCCTTGGGTCCTGTGCCCCTCTGGCCTTTAGGTACTCAACAATTCTTTCCTTCAGAAGTGATTCCATTATTTTTCCCATCACTGAGGTCAAACTAACAGGTCTATAGTTTCCTGCCTCTGCCCTGCTTCCACTTTTGTGAAGTGGAATAACATCTGACCTCCAGTCCTCAGGTACCACCCCATCCTTCTATGATTTGTTAAAGAGGGTAGTCAGTGGTGTCACTAGTTCTAACCTTAGTTCTTATAGAATTTTAGGATGAATCCCATCAGGCCCCATTGCTTTGTCCACCTTCACTTTAAGAGTTCTTTCAGAACTCTTTCTTCTGTGAATGGGCTGGTATCAACCCCCCTCTCCAGAGTGTTTCTGTTGTTTGGTTTAGGTACCTCTCCTTCTTCATCTGTGAATACTGAGCAAAAATGTTTGTTTAGTATCTCTGCCTTTTCACAGTCATCCTCTGCCCAACCCCTTCCCTTTATTAAGCCTCAATATCCCTCCCTTGGTCTTCCTTCACTCCCTGATGTACCTATAAAAGGTTTTATCCCCCTTCTTAACTGAGTTGGCTATCTTTTCCTCGGTTCGGGCCTTTGCTGTTCTGACTACCTTCCCTGCTTCCTTCTGCTTTAACTGATACAGTTCTCTGTCCTGCTCCTTCTGTGACTCCTTGTGCTTCCTGAATGCTATCTTGTTCTCCCTAACCTTCCCAGCCACCTCCTTTGAGAACCATAGTGGTTTTTTACATAGTTTTGTTTTGTTTATTTGCTTTACACAAAGGCTTGTTGCCTTAGTGATGGCAGTTTTGATTACTCCCCATTGTTCTTCCACCCCTCATTCCTGCCTATTTGCTAGTGCATTCCTTAGGCACTCACCCATTTTGGCAAAGTCAGCCCTCCTAAAGTCCAGGACCTTTGCCTTTGTATGGCTTGACTCTACTGCTGTGTTTATCGTGAACTATACTGTTCGATGGTCACTAGTTCCCAGATGGCTACCCACTTCTATATCAGTGATCCTCTCTCCATCTCCATTTGAGAGTACCATGTCTAATATTGCTCCCTCCTGAGTGGGTTCCAATACTGGTTGTCTAAGGCATGCCCCCCTGCAGGGCATCTAGAATGACCCCACTCATGGATGTGGCTGCAGCACATGTACTCCAGTTAACATCTGGCATATTCAGATCCCTTATCAACAATATCTCCCCTTTTTCTGCCATTCTAAGGATACTTTCTCTTATTTCTTTGTCCATTTCCTCCTCCTGAGATGACGGTCTGTATATAACCCCTGTGCGGATTGTGGTGCCATTGCCTGGCTCCAAGTTGAGCCACAGTGCTTCCTTTCCTCCCCATTTACCCTTTCGTTCTGTTGCTTTGATTCCTTCCCTTATGTAGAGAGCTACTCCTCCTCCTCTTTTACCCTCCCTGTCCCTCCAGTAGATAGTGTACCCTGGTATATTTACATCCCACTCACAGTTCTGTGTGTGTACAATGTTTCTGTGACTGCCATGATATCCAGATATTCCTCTTCCATCAAGGTCACTATTTCAGGAAGCTTGTTACCCAGACTATGGGCATTGGTACTCATTACTCTCCATTTTTTGATGGCTTTACCTCTTGTAACCCCATCTTTGCCTTTACTGACTTTGCTTTCTCCATTTACCCCAGTCTTGCTCCCTACTGACCTTTCTACCTTAGTCTTTACCTCATTTAGGTCCCTGTTTTGGAGGGGGAGGCTGGGAATTCACTGCTGCTTATCAGTGCCTCTCCCCTTGGCTAGTTTAAATGATTGCCAATGAAGCATTTAAACCGATCACTGAGGAGACTGGCTCCTTTCCCAGAAAGATGCAGACCATTGTCCAACTATAGGTAGGTATCCCTCCAGGTGGAACCCCAGTCCCCAATGAAGCCAAAACCCCGTGATATACACCAATTTTTCAACCATTCATTGAACTGCATGGTGTGGAGTATCCTCGCCTCACCCATGCCATAGACAGGCAACACCTCCAAGAAGGATACTGTATGAGCTACTTATCTAAGGCCCCTCCTGAACTCCACAAACTTCTCCTGTACTGCTCTAATCCCATGAATGGCCAAGTCATTTCTACCAAGGTGGACAATGACATCCAGCACTGTTTCTCATGCAGCTGCTGTCAAGATCCTGAAAATCCACTTCCTGTCCCTCCAAGCCATGGCACCAGGCAGGCACCTTACTTCACTTTCCCTTGCCCCCCCAGTTCTAGCCCCCTTATAATTGTGTCCCCACCAGGAGCTGCTTCCTTTCCCTGCTGTGTCCTGTGCCACCTTCATGTGGTTCTCCCTTGTGATGGTTGCCAGCAACCTCAGTCTCCACCATGTGTGCCTCCATAGGAGAACTATGCTCCACCAGAATGGTGTATGGATTGTGGAGTGGTACATCTGAAGGGATGCACCTCTGTTCCACCACCCTCACCCTCCCTGAGCCCACTGTGCTCCAACTGCTGCTCCTTCTTGGTATCCTCTGAGGCAGAGGTGGTAGCCCTGTTGTTCCCTGTGTGTGGGGGGGGTCCTGTACTCCTGTCCAGTTTGGCCTGGAGATGGGCATCCTCCTCCCTCAGAGCAGAGAGTTGCCTGCAAATAGGGCAGCATCTCAGCATCCAGAAAGTCTTTTGGAAGACTGCTTCCCCACAGCCAGTGCATTGCACTACTCCCCACATGTCTGTCTTCTTTCTAGTTTACCCTGTGTAATTTTATTATATTTTATTTTTTTTGTTGTTTTGGTTTTTTAAATAGTGCATGCACTTTTACTGTCAATGCAGTGTGCTGTGCTGGTAAGGATATGACAGTTGTATACCCCAGAGGACATGATGTCAGAACCCCTGGTATAAAGGAGGTGACACCAAGGGGGGGTGGGGTGAGGGGCAGGGGGTTTGGGCATAAGCCATGCCCTCCAGACACAATCAAGTACAAGCTCTTACCCAACACTATGATGAATGTTGACCTACCTTTCAGCAAGACAATGTGCACAATGAGTTAACAGAGAAAATACCCAGCAAGGAAAAAACAGAGAAAAATCAAGCAGTTCAGCACACCACAGGTAAGCCTCCCTGACCCTATACAACCTGGTGTTGTGTGCTTTGAAAGTCATCAGTGGAAGACAATTGCCCCCACCTGATGCTCTGTCTGGATTCAAATATATAAACTGCAGACTTTGCTATGACAACTAATCAGCCACCACCATCAGCAAATTATTTAAAAATAGCTTGATGCAAACTGTCACAGAATACTAGTAAAGGTTCCAGTTACCCACAAGGGAAAATCAGATATGCAGTATTTAAACCCTTCTGAAGTTACTCACAAGATAAGCAGTTTTGCAAACCCCCTTCTTGATTTAAAAACTAAAATAATTAAACACAAAGCGATACCAATGTAAGAATGTAAAGTAAAGAACACCTCCCTCAGATTTAAGCAAGAGTGAGATTTGTGGCAGATTTCTAGTCCAATATGTTATCTCCCATGCAGCTCTCAGTTGTTTCAAAGCACACCCTGTTCCAACTTCAAGAAGATGGACTCTATAACGTAAACCAGTGGTGAGTGCCATAGGCACAGTTCGAGATATATCATAGTAAGCCATTACACAATATTGTTTCTGATTGTTTGAATTAATCAGTGTTTATTGATTTATTAAAAGTTCCATAAACAGGAAGATTAATCAAGACTGGAGTCTTGTTTGCCAGAATGTTCTGTTACATAAAACAAAAGTAAAATATACAGGCATATTGATGACAAAACTATCTTAAATATCCAAGGCTAGTTATAACAATCTCAAAAATTATTAAGTATAGGTCTGCACAGAGAGGATATATTCTTATTATCTGCATTTTTACAGCAAATAATATATTGGGACAAAGCAGATATGATTTTTGAATGGATTTGTCCCTTACTGGGAAAAAATTGAGGTAATATATGAGACTGAACTCCTCATAAGAGAAGCATTTTACAATTTTATTGTTGAATACAATGAAAATATAATATGACAGAGTCTTTATGTGACTTTCTTTTTGTCATTTACCTTGATAAAGTTATGACAAGTGTAAAAAGTCCTGAGACGTTGGCTAATGATTTTTGATTGAAGCAAAGATTAAATAAACATGAAATAATGGTAAAGAGGACTGTCCATGTTTGATTTTGCTGTGTTGAACAGATATATTAAAATATTAAAGATTGTTACAGTTCCTTTAGTTAGGAGAGAGTTCCAATGAAGAGTAACTGCAACACAAAGATAACTGGAGCCATAAGAAGATTTAACTTTCAGTATGCAAAAAAATTGATTTCTGATGTCCCTCAGACGGTATTTAGAAGACACAAAATGGAACATAAATTGAAGACATGAAGCATGCAGGCCATTCACAGCCATTAAAATGAATGTAAGCCAATGAAAATCCTAGCACTTTACTAGAGAGGGCCAATTAATTTGGGAAAGATATCACAATGATGAGTTAAGTGATCACAGTTTAAGATAAACATCATTCATTTACTGTAGGAAACACTCAGAGTTTCTAAGGTAGTGGGATTATCATGATGATAAATAATGTCACCATCGTCAGTAATGGGCAAAATTGCCAGATAAATAGATTTCTTTTGATCAATAGTAGGAAGACAGTCCTTTATACAATAAAGTCTGCCAAGACAGGAACAAACTTTCTTAGAAATACAGTTGGTCTGATATTTAAAAGTAAAGAATGAATCCAAAGTGAAACTCAAGTTCTTGAAAGAAAAAAAAAAGAAAATAAGAGGGTATGGTGTGGGAAGATCTTAAGAGATAAACTGGAAGGATGAAGAAGAAGGGAAGGAATGTTCTCTATGAACAGGACTGGACTCCACCAAACTGCTATTATAGTTGAACAGTAAGAGATCATTTAGAAGAGTGAGAATGTAAAATAACACTGTCATCATTTAGTGGAGCAAAGTGAGAGACAAGAAAAAGAGGAATGATAAAAAGAGAAAAAAGAATAGTGTCCAGAACTGATCCCCAAGGAATCCTCATAGAAATAAGCAAAGGTAAAGGAAGAACCCTAATTCTTAAAACTGATTGGAATTGGCCAGATAAATAGAAACAACACATGGATATCACATTATTTGAGAAGTCACAGTGTTGTAAATGAGAATGAAGAATTTCCCAATTGTTGAGGTCTGAGGCCTAGGACAGGTCTATGGAAATAGATCCCACATACGTACCCCTATCCAAGAACCAAGACATGTCATGAAAATCAGTATGAGTAGTAAAAGTGGAGTGAGATGAGCAAAAACCTCCTCTGCTTTTCAGCACATATGACTACACATGTGTACTGCACTGCCACAATGCACAGCTATAACTGCTGAGGACTGGGCCCTGCCCTGCTCTTATGATTGTGTATAACATATGGTTGTGCCTGGTTAGACCATGGGTATCTATGGTCAGCACCATTATAATACTAAACTCTTTTAAGATATGGTGAGTTCACACATTAACATATTTTTATGCTAAAAGAAAAATGTTCTGGTGTAAACCTTATTTTCTTTTCATAAACTGTAGCTATTGTTACTGGGATTGATCATGTTACTTATAGTGTTAAATTCTGCATTGTGAGCTGCAAATAATGCAATTTTCTTTAATATCACATGCTCTTATGACCTTGTTGACCACAGAATAGTACAATATTTCTGTTTTGAAAAATGTGAGGTATTTGCATGTACAGTAGTTTACTTGTCTTGGGGGTATACCTTTTGACCCTGTTGTGCTTTTGCAATGTTTAGGGGATATGCCAAAACAAGTGGAGATCCTGGGAGGCTTAGTTTCATACCAAGACATCCACAAATGTGATGATCTATCATGTGCTGGAGTTAGATGTTTGTGTAAGTGAAATACACAAACTCTGGGCCAGATATTCAAAACTTTGCGCTGGGCAAAAATCATTTGCGCAGGTTTAGCGCGGGATTAGCGCGGGTCTGCCATATTCAAAAGGCCAAATAGCGCGGGCAAACTGCATTAGCGCCAGGCAAAAGTATAATGTATGCAAGGGGCAAACTGACATGAATACAAGCGCAATGCTATATTCAGTGGCTAGCGCGCTAAGTGGTTGTGTGACCTAGCCACGACAGTTAGCGGTGTAGATTACCGCCCAGAAAAAGCTGGTCTTAATCCTGGGCAATCAGCTTTGCACAACATAAATGGCTGTAAGGGATTTGTTGGTTTACGCTGGTCTTGGCGCGACCCTTAATACATAAAATATAACACATAGATAAAGCCAAACATAGTGGAAGCTTGCTAACCAATGGCATCACAATGATGCCAACATCTGCCACCAGTCCCAGCCATGCCAGGCGTAAGTGGTGACCCTGCCGCCAGTGGACAGCATGGCAGTGTAGCCATACAGCACACACCTGCTGACCACACATATCTGTGGACAAGAACAGATGCCAGCACACACATGCAGCACTGTGGGCATGGAGGATGTTGAGGGGAGTGTGTATGGGTGGCCAGGCTGTGCCACAGACCAGGTGTGGCCACAAGGCTGGGATTCAGCATGCAGTGCACATGGGCCAGTATTAGGAATACCCCCAACACTAGTGTGCCTTTTGGATACTATATGCCCCCCCCAGCCACATACCACACAGCTGTACAACTGCCACAACACACAAAGCCAGATATGTACATGTCACTGTGGGCATCACATGCCACAGGTACAGCATCTGTGGGTCACACAACAGTGTAACAGTAATGTCGACTGTCAGTAAACACCTGCAGGTTGGGCCTGTCACTGTGTACAGTGCAATCAGCATCACTTGCCCTACACACCATAGGCAGTGCTACGTCCCTCACTACTGTCTCCCTTGCTACTGTAGTCTGCTGCTGTACACTGTAGCATGCCCTACAGTGTGACAGTTGCATGCAGCACCACCACCACCTGTGCCTATGCTGTCCTGTCCCCTGGGGTACAATATGCTATGCTATGCTATGCTGTACTGTTTACCTGTAGCCTGTAGCTATCATCGTGCACTGCCAGACTGACTACAGATGGAGCTGCGGTTGGACCTTGTCTGCCCTGTACTTCCAGACTGACCTACAGGTGGCTCTATGGGACCCTGCAGTAATGCTAGGCAAACTGTGTGCAAATCAGGTATAATGAGATGCTAATCCGGTTGTTTGCCCAGAGACTACCTAAGTAGGCTCATTTGCATGGCACTTTTGAATATGGCACATTTTAGCTCCGGCAGCGTGTTTGTTCTAGGTTAATCTGTTTAGCTCCGCTTAATGTTAGCGCCGCGCCAATGGTACGGGAATATTGTAAAGTTTTGATCACTGTTCTTTCTCATCTGCTGCTTCCTGCAACTGTACTGAGTCCATGCATTTGCTGGCACACACATTGGCCACGTAGTTGGCCTGTACCTGCCCTCACGTTGCTGTGTACTGTGTTGTTGTTGTGGGTTGCACTTCCTGGTTGTTTTATTCAGTGCTGTCTTATTCCAGGGCAATGTTTGCCCTGCACTCCCAGCCCAGTTTGCATGGCCTCATTACCATGCTATATTCAGAAGCTGTTTGCCCTGGGCTATTCCGTTTGAATATGGCTTGCTTTGTGCTCCGGGCTCAGTTTGCCCGCTGGGCAGTGCTAATTTTGCCCCTGGGCAAAGTTTTGAATATCTGGCCCTCTATGTCCAGAAATGCCCATGGAAAGCACTACACACAGTGATAATTTGGACAAGTGCACATGCCGCTATACACACACACACACACACACACACACACACACACACACACACAATGTACATGCACTTTGGATGTTGTTGTGGCCAACAGCTACTACTTTGCAGCACATATGACTATAAATGTGCACTACACTGCCACATTGCACAGCTGGAACTGTTGTGGATTGGGCCCTTCCCTTGTGATTGTGTATAACACATGATTGTGCATGTTTAGACCATGGATATCCATGGGCAGCATCCATTGTAGTATTAAACTCTTTTTAAGATATAGTGAGTTCATGCATCAAATTTTTTTAAGCTCAAAGAAAAAAAAATGTTCTCGTGTAAACATTATTTTCTTTTCATAAACTGTAACAATAGTTACTGGGATTACTGATGTTACATAAGGTGCTACATTTTGTTTTCTGAACTGCAAATAAATAATGCAAATTGTGTTGCTATCACATGCTCTTATGACCACGGAGAAACCACGGTTAAAAATGAATGCAGTATGACTGACCATGATATGTTTTGAAGATTCAAACATCATAATGGAACAAGCCACAAAGAAATTCATGGAAATGCTTGAAGAATTCTATGGCAACACTGACCAGGAATAGCTAAGTGGCACAATAAATTATGAATGAACATGGCTTATTGAGAAATCATAGAGTTTAGGGGTACAACCACAATTTGTATATATTTTGAGGAACTCATTTAATTACTTTGAAAAACAAAATTAAACAAACAAGCTGGGTAGGTGTCATTTGCAGTAAGTTCCTTGAACAAGAAATGCCATAATCTAAACAAACATTTGTCAATGCCAAATGTTTGCTTGCATATTGTGTCAGGTGAGTTTTGGTTGTGTTGTAGAGAATACCAAACTCAAAGTAGTAGTATAGGGAGAGAAAGTGATTTTGAAATGGAGTCAGTGAGTAGTACTGTTTGTCATATGTATTTTCATTTCTGAAGCACGATACAGGATTTTGAAGGTTCTGAATGTTCCCAGTCTTGTGCCTTGTGCACTATGTACAAATAAAATACATTGCTACAATATTCTGGTATTTACCATTATAGATATGTGATAATATCATTATGCTACATTTAGAGTATGAATCTAGCATGTAAACTGAACAGTACACTCAAGAGAAGAGATTTTTAGAAATTACCAGTGGTGGTCGTGTTTAATGACATTAGCAATTAATTACAGTGGAAGGCCATGACACACACACAGCAACCCACTGTGAAGGAAGGCTCCCCAGTCAATCACATGGTGTTGCCTGTGTGACAGAACACTGTGCAATACCTTCCCAGGCTCAGCGCGATGACAGTGCTGGTCCCCATCTGTGTGCTACCCAGCTAGCCCTCAAAGCTTGTCCCTGAACTCGAGTCTTCAAGATGGGAGCACAACACTCTACCAGCAGAGCCAGTGGATGGCCCTGAACACAACATTTCTTCATAACTTTTTTGACATTTTGTCCCCAAATTTTAAACTTATTCTTTATATGACCCTCTTTTCTAAACATGGCAGTTGTCATTTATAAAATATTGCCTGAAACACCATTTTGTACCACAAGTGTGAAAACACATTTTAGGCAGTATTTAAGAAAACACACCTGTCATGTTCATGAGGTGATGTGGAAAAATGACTATGCTGAAAATGTGAGGTGACAAAATTGAAAATTACAAAATTGAAAAATTGCAATATGCCTTCAGAGCTTTGGTGCTTTTTTTTAAGATTTCTAACCCACATTTTCAACCTAATCTTTTTGTGACCACACGTCATGTATCTGGTAGGTGAAATTTGACAAATTCCACCCAAAAGGTGATTTTTCTAACATGACTGTGAAATCACCTTAGGGCCAGATTTGAAAAATTTCACATACTGTACCTTGTTCAAGAGGCTGTGTCCCAGAAAGGCTGTGTTGAAAGTTGATGGAAAAATATTGGAAAATAATTTAGTTATGAGTGAACATTGGAATATTTTAATAACTTGATCATTTTACCATATTTTCTCACCAAATTTTCAACTTAGTCTTCTTACAACACTGCCTCATGAACACAGTAAATGAAAACTTTTAAAACCTGTTCAAAGGGTGATTTTACAGAGTGACTGAGAAATCACCTTTCAAGCTGGATGTAAAAAATTCATATACCTTGTTCTTGAGGTGGATTTCACAGACCAACTAAGAAATCACCATTTAGGCCAAATATGAAAAATTTCATCTACCTTGTTCAAGAGGTGGGGTACAAAAAAGGCTATGTCTAAAATTTAGTGAAAAAATATTAATAAACGACAAAGTTATGAGTAAACATTCAAAACACATTGAAAATACATTGACCACACATAAACTGTTTCTTCATTTCATGGTTGGCATTAAAGAGGAAGGATGTGTTTTACTGGAAGAGTGAATTTTCAGCACTGGACTTTTTTAGGTGAGTGAGGGGTGTGGGTGTATGTGTTGGGTGGTGGGCGCTGGTGGATGTGGTTGGCAAAGCCTCAAAAGACATCAATGGACTTTTTTCTGCTTTTCAGGTTTAGCATAATAAAAAAAGACATTGTAATGATGCAAGGGTGACACTATGGGTGGATAGCCCAGTGTCCCAATGGTGTGGGGATGAATATTGGACTTGGGGGGGTCTCAGAGGGGTTGGTTAGCTGCAAAAGACATAGATAGATGGCTTTTTGCTTTACAGGTTTAAAATAAAAAAAGACATTGTGGCACAAGGGTGACACTGGAGATTGAGCACTCCAGTGTCACAAAGGTAGGGATGAGAGTGATGAATATGAGACTGTGGGGCCTCTCAGAAGGGTTGCTCAGTCCAGGTTGGGCTTTTCTTATTTATGAACTTTCCCACTCAAAGCAGGCATCAGCCCAGGAGGGCTTTTCATTATGTGAATTACCCACTCTTACCAGGGCTGATGCCAAGATGGGCATTGTCCACTATTATTGGGATGGGGGTACATTAGCTGCACACAGCAGGCTGATAATGACATCACTCAGCTGGCTGCTGGGCCAAATCTTGTAAATGAAAGGATCAAGCTGCACTGTAATAGTTGTGGCTTGATCCTTTCTGCTACACAATGTTTCCGCACATCATTTAGCACAATAGTCTCATAATCAACTTGGCTGATCATTGGCCTGTTACTGTCAAGTCTCCTGCAACCTGAGCTGGGTTGTGGCAGTGACCTACATCTGATGACCACTACTCTAACAATATGTTTGCCTTTGCTTCATGCATGAATGTGTAAGCAACCATAAACAAGTTATGGCAGATCCACTATGGCTGCAAATGCATTAACTAGATAAGGAAGTTTCATGGGCTTAAACATAAACATGAACTGCATTTAGTAAGGCTTATGATACCGTTCCACATATAAGAGTTGTGAACAAGCTGGGCAGCCTGGGAGTGGGTCACAAGGTGGTAAACTGGGTTAGGAACTGGTTGAATGATAGAAGATACAGAGTCATGGTAAATGGTGCTCAATCTAAGGAAAGGAGAGTAACCAGCAGGGTGCCACAGGGATCAGTCCTGGACCCAGTCCTGTGTCATGTCTTCATAAGTGAAATTGCGGAAGGGCTGGAGGGGAAAGTGTGCCTCTTTGCAAATGACACTAAGATCTGCAAATTGGTGGACACTATGGGAGGGGTGGAAAAAATGAGGAGGGACCTAGGTAAACTGGAGGAATGGTCTGAAGTGTGGCAGCTGAGATTTAATGCAAAAAAGTGCAAAATCTTGCATTCAGGTTTCAAGAACCCAGGGGAGGATTACAGAGGGAGGGAGGGAGGGAAACTGATGGTCACCAAACAGGAAAGGGATTTGGGGGTAATCATATCGGATGACCTAAAGGTGGATAAACAATGTACCAATGCTATGGGGAGAGCCAGTGGGATGTTGGGGTGCATAGGGAGAGGTATCACCAGAAGAAGGAAGGAGGTGGTGATTCCAACATGCAGATCATTGGTGAGGCCTCATTTGGAATACAGTGTCCAGTTCTGTAGGCCACATCTCCTTAAGGATGTAGACAGAGTGGAGGCAGTAAAGAAGGGCAACAAAGATGGTGCAGGGCCTGGACCAAAAGTCATATGAGGAGAGACTGGGAGACCTCAATATATATACCCTGGATAATAGAAGAGAAGAGACAGAGGTGATATGATCGAAACCTTCAAATATCTAAACAGCATAAATAGGGTTCTGGAGTGCAGCATCTTTCAGAAAAGGAGATGTTCAGGAATGAGGAAACATGACATGAGGTTGTAAGGGGGTAGACTAAGGGGTGTCATGAGGAGGTATTTCTTCACAGAAAGTGTGGTGGATGCATGGAATAGACTCTCATCAGACCCGGCATAGGGGAATCCTAGCAGTAGGAACAAGGAAGTAAAGTCGGAGATCAAGTAGGGTCTGCGGTAAGCACCTCTGTTCCATCAGAACTGAGAGATGAGATTTAAAAGCTGCTGGGCAGTGCCCGGAGTTGCTTAAAAAGTTTATCGTAGTGCAATTGTTAAAGCTTGAGATTCTTAGCTTACTGTACTACCTAGTGACACAAGTCATGGACAAACCTTAAATTTGTATTCATAGTGGATTTTATTTTTAGTGTAGAATTATTTTCAAGAGACGTTTTATGTAACAGGAAAGAAAATAAAAGAATGAAGTAAAGGACATTGTGACTCATACCGCAAAGCTGGGTTATTCATAAGAACTTTATCCGGAACTCATTTGAATAATCCAATTCCCTGCATATACATCATTTTAGCCCATAATTTATGAAAGGCCACAGGTGCAAAAACACATTATGGGCAGGATGTGAAAAATGACAGCTGTACTATTCATGAGGTGGTGTGATAAAATGGCTACAGTGAAAATATTGAAAATGACCAAAGTTACACTCGTGTTACATGAGTGCATAGACAATTTTTAACAACAGAATATAACTCAGCCATTTTTTGGAGTTGTTTCACCAAATTTTCATCATGGCTTTTTGGGGACCCACCTCATGAAGAGTGCCTCTGCCATTTCTTTCACTCTTGCTGAAATGTGATTTAGCACAGTGATGTCACCATTCTGCATCACAGGTGCAAACAAAACATTTTAGGGAGGATGTGAACAATGACAGCTGTACTTTTCAGGACCAGGGCAGGCAGCAGCAGTGGGAGGGATAGGGAGGTTTTCTTTGGCAGGAGTGTAGCCAGGAATTTCAGATCTATACAGCAAGTGGACTCACTGCTACCACCCCCCATTGTCTGTGCCATGCTACCCTTCCCCCCACTGTCCATGCCTATCCCTGCCCTCTCACCTGACACAAGCATAATTTTGTCTGTGGTGTATACTGTAAATATGAAAAGTAAAGATGTAACACACATACTCCCATTCCTGTACAGTAAAAATGCCTTCCAAGTTCCAAATCACCTGTGTCAGACTAACAGACTGGCTTTCAGTTACAATGTTACATTGTGACAAACCTCTGTACCACATCAAAGAGGTCAATTCACACATCACTAGCAATACCATCACCAACAGTTGTCAGACTAAGAGACTGGCTTTTAGTTACAATGTTACATTGTGATAAGCCTCTGTACCACATCAAGGTAGCCAGTCCCACACAGGTCCATTCACACACCACAAGCCATACTATCACCAGCATCTAAAAATAAATGTGTACTGTTAATATAGGTTCTTTTTTTCCCTTATTTCTGCATCTAACACACCTTTTCACAAAAATATAACTAAGAATGAAATCAGAGCTACACAGTAAGACAGGGCTAAAACCCTTCTAGCAAAAAGGAGATACAGAGTTCAAGTAACAAAGTAGTATTTAACAGTTTAAGTGACTACATTACACTGGTTTATCCTATCCTGGCATCCCTTAAAAATATTCAAATACTTTGTTGTTTGAGCTCCTTATCTCATTTTTGTTAGCAGGGTTTTAGCCTTGACATACCCTGTGGCTCTGATTTCTTTCATGGTAGTATTTTTGTGGAAAGATCTGTGCCACATGAAGATATAACTAAAGGAACATAAGCATCTTTTAACAATACTGACAGTGCACATTTCTTTTTAGATGCCTGCTTTACAGAAACAGGATGGCAGACAGCCTTCCTTGAAAAGATAAACAAAGCTTCAGGTGGAGGTAATACATCATGTTAGAATTAAAACTACTAAGAAATCATTGATAGTGAGAGACACAAGTGAGGGAGAGAGGGACAGTGTAGGGCTGTAGGCTGGTGAGCAGCACCTAATAAGATGTGTGTGTTTGGAGGGGGGGGTCTGGATATTCTAATCTGCTGCTGGGTGGAGTCCTTTTCTCAAAGCAAAACATCTGCAGGGCTATACCCACTACAGCAGTAAAAAGAGACTAAATATAAATAGAATAAATAAAGAGAGATGTTTCTTTTAATCTAATCTTCACACTTATGGTTGATGCATTTACCTCCTCTTCAAATTGTCTAGACCACTGAGTCTTATGGTGACCCATCTTAAAATGAAAATATATTGGCAACTGACAACATTTGCCATAGTTTTACAATTGATACCATATGGAATTTAAAATGTGGAATTACCAATGGGATAAATACAGTGTTTATACAGAAACAGTTTACAGGCAGGAAAGAAGCTTGTGGCCCATCCAGTTTGCATGATGACCCTAGCTCACTGCAGTGACTTGCCCATCTGTATGAAATAACCTGTGGATGACCACATCAAGCATTCATGTTCCTTCTCTATGCCCCCACCTTCCACCACTACCTGCCCCTTGAATCTGTCCCATCTGGCTTTGAATCCAGGTATGGTTTTAGCGCTGACCACACTATTAGGCAAAATGTTTTAATTGGTTACCACATGTTCAGTGAAGAATTGCTTTATCATGTTGCTCCTGAAACTTCCCCACCAAATTTTAGTTGCGTCAGTGGAGTACAAGCTCAGATTTTGTGAATGGTTCAGAGGAGTCCACCTTGTTCATCCCATAAGGAAACATACTACTAAGGTGCATACTAAAAAGTGAGGAGCTAAGGGGGCTTTGGGCCCATATGTTCTCCTGTCCATTAATTATAATACTGTAATTTGTTTCCCTCTAAAATGTAATTATCCAAATTCCTTTTGAACTGCTCCTTATTTGTACTTCTTATTATTTCTGCTGGTAAAAATTCCAGGGGTTATAACCCTCTGCATAAAAATGCTTTCCTTCGATCTGTATTGAATTTATGGGGTTGTAATTGTAGTTGGTGCCATCTTGTACCTTTGTTGTTAATTTTATTTGTTAAATTCAGTTCATTTTTAAGTTGACTGTCCTGCATTATGTTATAGCAGAACAATAAGTACCCCCTTATCCATCTTGTTTGTAATGGCATCAATTTTAGTTATTTTAACCTTTCCTCATATGATGTATCTCTTAAATCATAAATCATCTTTGTTGCCTGCCTCTGCACTCTCTCTCCACTCTATCCTTCCCTCCTCCATTTATGGGTCCCCCTAATGGACTACCATAATTTAGTAATGGCCTCACATAGGCTCTACAAAGTGACATTATCACACTTACGTCCTGACTTTTAAGATTTCTCTTTATTGTTGTTAATATCCTTTTGACTTTTGCTATTTGAGAATTGGTGTGTGTTTTATATGTAAAATTATTTGTGATTATAATTCTTAAGTCCCTCTCTTCTTTTGTTTTTTTTTCAGAGGTGTACCCTTCATGTAGTAGTCTGGTTCCATATTCTGGCTCCCAAAGTGCATTACACAGCACTTGTCCATTTTAAAATACCTTCCTACCGACTCTGCCCATTGGACCATACTATCAAGATTTGATAGTAATTTTTGTTGATCCTCCCGATTTATGACAACACTTGATAACTTTGTGTTGTCAGCATATTTGCTTATCCATCCTGTAACATCTCACAATTTAGTTATAAATAGCTGAAAAAGTATTAGCCCCACTACAGACCCTGAGGTACTCAAACTAGTTACTGGTACTATGTCTGAGTGATACCCATTTATGCTTACCCTTTGAGTTCTGTTATTCAGCCATTCCTAGTTCATTTTACTATATTATGATTTTGTTTTCAGTCTACTAATGTTCGTATGATCTCTCTATGCTGAACTTTGTCAAAAGCCTTAGCGAAGTCCAAATATATACAATCAACTGGTTTTCCCTTGTCCAAGGCTGATGATATCTTTTCATAAAAGCATAATAGGTTTGTTAGACAAGACATTCCTGTGATGAACCCATGTTGTCTATTGTCATGAATATTTAGTTTCTTTAAATGTTCTTGCATAATATCCTTTATGAGGGATTCTAATATGTTACCTGGTATGGAAGTTAGAGTAATAGGCCTGTAGTTTATTCAGTGTGCTTTACTTTCTTTCTTATGTATTGGTATTACAGTGGCTGATAACCAATCCCAGGGTAAATCCCCTTTTGCAATGTAATTCATGTAAATAAGCCTCAAGGGGACTGTTATTTGTGAAGCCACCATTTTTAGGATTTTTGCTGATATATTGTCTGGTCCTGCAGATTAGGTATTTTGTAATGTTCTTATTGTTGTTATTATCTGTTCAGTAGTTATATGTATACTTATTTATTCCGCTAACAGTTTGTCCCCTACTTATCATGATTTAGGTGTAAATACAGAACCAAAATAGTTATTGAATATATTAGCTATTTCTTGTGGTTCTTCTATCGTTGTATTGCTATATTCTATTGATCTTAGCTCAGAATTATTGTTTCGCAGGGAGTTTACACAACTATAGAAAGTCTTAAGATTATCCTTATTTGCTGTTCTGGCTATTTTCTGTTCTAATCTCCGCTTGCTTTTGTGAATCATTTGTTTACAATTTTTCTGTATGATTACATATTGATGTCATGTTTCTCTTGAGCTTCTATTTCTGTACTCATGTACAGCCTTCTTTTTATTAGCATTGTTTTGATTTTTTTCGTTAACCATTTTGGTTTTATTCCTTTATTGTCACATTTCTTTATCTGTTTTATGTGTTTATTGCATATCCTGAATAACTCACTTTTCATGATTCCCCACATTTCTGAGGTGGATCTACCTTGACATTTAACCTCTCAATCTATGTTGTCAAGGTTTCTGTGTATCCAATCAATTTCAGCTGAATTGAAATTATAAATAACTCTGTATTCTTTACTTATCAGAAGACATCCCTGAAAACTAAATTGTAAACTACTGTGATCGCTGTTACCTAGCGGTGTACTAACTCTACAGTTTTTGATGTTAATTTCATTGGAGGAGAGAACAATATCTAGTATATGTTCACCCTTGGTCGGCTGTTCTACATGTTGTTTTAGGCTGAGTTCTTCAATTGTTCTTAGGAATGATTTACTTTATACTTCAACTGCATATGATTTATCCCATTCTATTTCCCCATAATTTAAGTCCCCTAAGAAAATTACCTGACCCATTCCACAAGCAGTTTCTAATTCCTTAGTTATCTGTTCTGAAGTATCTTGATCAGTATCTGGTGGTCTATAACACAAGCCAGTGATGATACTTGTTTCAGACAGAGTTCCTGTCCAGGGAGATTGCAGTTGCTTGGAATCGACCAGCTCAGCTGTTTCGAACTGTGGACAGACTGTGCAACCCAGCCTGTCTTCAAGTTCAGAAAGTTTTTTCTCAATTGGAGTGCGATGAGCTTGCTCGGTTCTTCGTAAATAAGGTGGCCGACATTAGGGAAGAGTTGTTGCCATCACACTCTATGGGGGTTGCCGTGAACCGGGGTGAGATCATGGTGCCTCAGTTTACCTGGAGTTCCTTCAGTCAGCTGGAGTTCATTGATGTCATGAGCATCGTCCAGCATATGTGCCCTACGTGCTGTAGTTTGGACCCTGGACCAACCTCCTTAATTTTGGGTTGTATTGACATCATTGGTCCAGTCCTTTTTCAGATAGTCAGGTGCTCCCTGGAATCGGGTGAGTTTCCTAGCTCCCTGAAAGAGGCGGCAGTGACACCCCTCTTGAAGAAAGCTACTGCGGACCCTGACGGTCTGGAAAACTACAGACTTATCTCTAACCTTCCCTTTATTGGGAAGGTGATTGAGAAAGTAGTGGCTGCACAACTGGAAGACCATTTGACCATCTGTGACGTCTATGAACCCCTCCATTCCAGTTTTTGTAAAAGACATAGTACCGAGACAGCACTGGTTCGGGTGCTCAATGATCTCTTGATGGCTAGAGATCAGAAGAGTCACTCCATTTTGGTTCTCTTCTACCTTTCTTCAGCCTTTTACACAGTAGATCACGTGGTGTTGATGGAACGCTGAGGCTGTTCTGTGGAATATCTGGAACCGTCTTAAGATGGTTCTCATCACTCCTCACTGGAAGATCACAAAGAGTTGTGTCCGGGGTGTTTTCCTCAGATTCAGTGGCTTTGTCTTGTGGGGTGCCCCAGGGCTCAGTATTGTCACCCATGTTATTTGCAGTGTATATGCTACCCATTGGAGACATTTTAAGGAGGTATGGGCTGAGGTTTCACTGTTATGCAGATGATACCCAGCTATACCTTTCTTTGGCCCCCAACCAGATTGGAGCTCTCTTGGTCTTTAATAGCTGTCTAACTGAAATCCAGGAGTGGATGAATTCTAGCTGGCTGAGGTTGAATTCTGATAAGACTTAGGTATTGGTTGTGGACCCAGGTCGTCAGATGGGGGATTGGGTGTTGATGCACCTTCCAGAATCTTTCTTGGAGGTGTTTCTCTCCCGACCTCTGAATGGGTGTGGAACCTGGGGGTAGTTCTTGATGATGGGATGACACTGCATTCGCAGGTGTCGGCAGTTGTAAAGACTTCCTTTTACCATTTTAGGAACATCGCCAGGATCCAGCATTTTGTTCCATCTGCTGACCTACCAACGTTAGTTCATGCCTTCGTGTCCTCGTGCTTGGATTATTGCAACTCCCTTTATCTAGGGCTTTCAGGGGTTGAAATCCATCACCTGCAGCTAGTGCAGAATGCTGCTGCCTGGCTTCTGACAGGTTCTAGTAGATCCTGTCACATTACTCCGGTGCTGCATGAACTGCACTGGCTGTCAGTTTGGTGGTGGATCACGTTTAAAGTCAGCTTGCTGACTTTCAAAGCTCTACATGATCTGGGCCCAAAAAACTTCTGTTTCCTTATCATTCAAATCGATCACTCTGTCAAGTCAAGTCAAGTCAAATTTATTTAAAAGACGCCCAATCCCAGAGGCTCTGGGTGCCATACAAATTTTTAAAAGAACATAATACATAAAATAAATGAAATAACAAATAATGAATACATCATAGTCTAATGTAGTCTAAGCATCAAATGCCTGAGAAAATAGAAAGGTTTTCAGGTGGATCTTAAAGATATTTACAGTCAAGGCCTCTCTGATCATAGCTGGTAATAGGTTCCATAGGGTGGGAGCCGCAACTCTAAAAGCTCTGTCACCGGCTGACTTCAGCCTCGCCCTAGGAACGGTCAGGAGACCACTACTGGAGGATAGAAGAGGGCGGACCGATGGAACAGGTGTCAGGAGGACTGACAGGTAACCAGGGCCCTGCCCGTGTAGGGCCTTAAAGGTGAGAAGACCCACCTTAAAGAGGGACTCTCCACCTGACCGCAGCCGGTGCAATTCCCAGCAGTACCGGTGTAATATGGCAAAATTTTTTCTGCCCAGTCAGTAACCGGGCAGCTGCATTTTGCACCAGCTGCAGTCTGTGGAGAAGTCCTCCTGTGACCCCGAGATAGAGTGCATTACAGTAGTCCAGCCTAGATGTGACTAAGGCATGTATCAAGGTAGGGAGGTCCAGAGGCGGAACAAGGGGCCTAATCCTGGCAATGTTTCTGAGATGGAAAAAACAGGTACGAACCACGGAAGATACTTGAGTCTCCATGGTCAAGTTCCTGTCCAGAATCACTCCAAGACTACGCACCCTAGAGGAGGCCTTCAATGAGACAGCTCCAAGAACAAGTCCAGTTGCTGAATCAGAGACCTCCATATCACGAACTCTGTTCGACTCCACTACCAATACCTCTGTCTTGTTAGGGTTCAGTCGCAACCAGCTGGAGGCCATCCACTCACTTATCTCGGTCAGACAGATGTTTAGCACATCCACTGCATTGGATGTTCCTGGGGCAAAGGAAAGTACTGAGTATCATCAGCATAGCAATGAAAACTCAGACCATACTTCCTAATGATACCACCAGAGGCAGCATGTACACCATGCAACAACATTGGGGCCAGTACCAACCCTGAGGACTCCTGAAGGAAGGAGATTGGGTGTAGATGAGGAATTACCCATCATAACCCGTTGCCTCCCTGTTTGTAAGAAAGGACTCAAACCAGTTGATGACAGTACCGTGAGTCCACATAAATCCCTAAGGTGAACTAGCAACACACAATGGTCCACAGTGTCAAATGCCGAAGAGAGATCAAGAAGAACAAGAATTGTCCTGTCCCCCCGATCTCTAGCCCTGAGGAGATCATTCTGCACCCGTACAAGAGCAGTTTCTGTGCTATGTCTGGCCCGAAAAGCCGACTGGAAGGGATCGTACAACTCGTGAGTCATGAGGTGCTCTTCCAATTGAAGCGCTACCACCTTCTCCACCACCTTCCCCAAAAATGGGAGGTAGGAGATAGGATGGTAATTCGCCATGATCTCCAGGTCCAAAGATGGTTTCTTTAAAAGGGGTCTCACCAGAGCCTCCTTCAAGGCATCCGGAAAGACTCCCTCAGATAAGGAACACCGTACGATCATGGCGAACACCGGGCCAACAGAGCCAACACATCTCATTAAGAAACGCATTGGCACTGGGTCCAGTTCACAAAACGTATGCCTCAAATTGGTTGCTACCTCAATAACCTCACTTGCCTCCACTGGTCTAAACTCACCCCAACTTGGCGGAGTGCACTCAGAACACATCTGACTACCACTGTTAGCTATGGTATTGCTAGCTGAAGAGGCATCCCACCGGATCATGGACACCCTGTCCGAGAAGAACCGAGCAAACTCCTCACAATCTTCAGTGGAAAAAACCCTCCTAGGCTGCAGGCAGAGGATGAAGAAGTCTGTCTACAGTCCGAAGAGTGAAGCTGGTCGATTCTTCCCTGCAGCAATCTCCTGGACAGGAACACTGCCTTCTTGATTGATTGCCTCCTGATGCACTGCGATAGTAATACTTGAGACCAGTCTGTCCACCTCCAGGTGGGATCCTCTCCAGCAGTGCTCCAATCTCCCAATCTTCTTCATCTCCTGAGGTCCCCATCGAACTATGGGGACCTCAGGTATGAGGTTCGGGTCGACACGACAGGTGCGAGGGAGCTGATGGTGTCAGAGAGCACCTTATTATAGGTGTCAACGCTGGCACCAACTCCTCTGACACATGCAGCACCCACACTAGATAATTTAGCTGCCGCCAAAAAGCCCTCAGGGGTAAGACCCCGCAAAGGGCGACAGCTAATCATCTCAGCAGGGGAAGGGCTTATGGCGGGAGCCCCAAATGTGAACTTCACCGTGCAGTGATCGGACCAAGAGACCCGATCAATCCCGAGATCAGTGATCTCAAGCCCCAGTGAAAACACCAGGTCCAGCATGTGGCCGTCCTGGTGGGTGGGTGCGGCAATGACCTGCGTCAGTCCAAGAGAGGACATACTCCGCAAAAAGTCGCCACCGCATTTTTGATCACTATCATTCCCCCAGACATTGAAATCCCCCAGAAAAATACATCTGGGGGATCCCAATGTTTCACCAGCAGTGAACTCGGCAAACTCCTGCAGGAAATTCCCCATCGGGCCAGAAAGCGATGAGACGAGAAATCCTGCAGCCCAGGTCGAGACCACCGCGATAGCACACACTCAAAAAGAACCCGGAGCTTCCACTGGTGCACGGTGAAGGTCAAACCGGATCTAAACAGATGGCTACACCGCCACCCCTGTGATTCACTCTGGGGCAGTGTACCACGGTATACCAGGGAGGGACCAGAGTCTCAAAAATAGGGCCTGCATCATCACCCACCCAGGTCTTCCGTATCGCAAGCCAGAGCGACCGATGAAATCAAGGCGGCAACACCGTCGCCTTGTTCCTGATCGACCTGGCATTGCACAACACTGCCCTCAGAGGATTGGAGGTGGTGCAGCCCCACAGGCTACCTGGCCACTTGGACTGGTGGACTCCTTGGGGATGGGCACCAACCACATCTGGCCTCTCCCAGATGCCCGTCGCAACCCAGGGTGCCTCCTGGACCTAAGGACCTCAATCCTACCATCACCCACAGCCTGATCACCTCGCTGCCAGTAATCAACATAACCCCCTACAATCCCCACTTCCTGACAATGTCTAGCAATAGTATCAGACACAGAAAGGGGGATAGAGGGGCATAGACCATAAAGCAACGAGTGGCTATAGGTAATCCTAATCCCCATAGATCCTCCCACATAATTCCTAAACATTTCAAATAAAAAGCACAAGCTGCTATTTAAGCACTTTAAAATAGCACAAAATAACAACCTGGCCTACATTAAACCAATAAAGACAATACTAAAATAGGCTCCACCTTAATATATCTAAACAAAATTAAATAGATAAAAATACTTAACTTAGCACACATTAAAACATATATAAACAACCCATTTCTCTTCCCCATTTGCAGACAGATATTCCAGTACCGAGTGGCGCTCGCGCCACTCACAATGCTCGCGCTATGCTCGGCGCTTCCCCTTATTCGCGGCAAGTCTCCACCCCCACAAAGAGTCTGCTCATGTAATTATAGCTCCCCCGTACTCAAACCTCCAGCCCGGTGTCACAGGGCAAGGCAGCCTGCAGCACAGCCTCTCACGCCGTGCAAGCCTGCCACCGGAGGACCAACGAGCAGATTGCAGGGAGGCTATAACGTATAGGCAAAAGTCAGAAAAAAGTCAGCTCATCCAATGAGAGGTTGCTAGAGGTTCCAAGGGTGAATTTGAAATCTTTGGGTGCTCGGGCATTTGCGTATGCAGCCCCCACCCTTTGGAACTCTCTACACCATCGGTTTTGGGAGTGCACTTCTGTGGAGGGCTTTAAGAGAGGTTTGAAGACTTTTTTATGGGAAACTGCATTTTTAGAACACTGATTGTTATGATTGTCTTGATTTAATTGTATTTTTTAATGATTTCTTACTGTTTTGATTTGTTATTTATGTACAGTGCCTTGGTAATTGAAAGGCACCTTATAAATAAAATTATTATTATTAATTATTTGGGTTTTGATCCATAAGGCTTTAGTATTATTTTCCTTTTTTTGTTTTATTTCTGTCATATCCCCCTTTTCCCTTCTGGCCTTCAAGTAATTCATAGTTAGGTATTGGAACCTTTCTTTGCATATTTTTCCTTGCTGAACATGTATTATTTTGGTCACCTTTCTTTGGACTGTCTCCAACCTGTCATAGTCCTTTCTCCAATGAGGGATCCAGAATTGCACAAAGTGCTGCAGGTGCTGCTTAACCAGGAACCTGTACAGGGGAAGCATCTCCACCTATCTGCTGCTGGTAAAACCCTACTGATACACCCTAACATTCTGTTGGCTTTTCTGTAAGCCTTCCTGCACTGTTTGGTGGATTTTACAGTAATTAACTAATGGGAATCCCAGATTTCCTTCTTATTTAGTTTGTCCCACAATCACACAATCAGATCAGTAGCCTGCCTTACGATTCTCTTTCTCATGTGCATTACATTGCACTTCTTAACATTAACCTTCAACTGCTGGGTGCCTGATGATTTTTTTAATTTCTCCACATACTTTTGCATACTTGCAATCACTTCTGAAGTATTCACTCTCCCACAGAGTTTAAAACTATCCATGTAAAAGCACAACTTTCTCTTTACTTTCTTCCTTATATCATTAAAGTACATACTGGAGAGTGTGGGTCCCAGGAATAACCCCTGAGGATGCTCACACACGGCATCCCTAACCTCAGAGAAATTACTATTTAGGACCACTCTCTGAGTTCTTCCATGTAGCCAGTTGCCTAGTCACACAGTCAAGTATTAATCTCCCCAGATCCCCCTTCTTCTTGATTAGCCTCCTATGGGGTACAGAATCAAAGTCCAAGTCAGATATACAGTGGAGTCAACCATGATGAAACACACTAACTTGCAGTAATGACATGTCACAAAATCCTTCATGACAAAAGGGCTTAATTGCCATTGACTTACAATAGCCCCTGAAGTAAACTGCAGCAATCTGTGACATTCCGCAGCATTTCTGTGTTTCATCCTAGCTGTCACATCTGTATCAATTGTCTGGCTCCTGTCTGCTCGTTTTGTTACAGAATCAAAGAAACCTTTTAAATTTGTGTGATACCTACTTATAATTAATCCATGGTATCTCTTCCTGTAACTCTTGCTTTTCTAGGAACTCTCCTTATTTTTCTTTAATTATGGTCTCTAGAGGTTTGCCCACAATGGATGCCTCATTAACAATCCAGTAATTTCTGGCATCATCCCTATCCCTGCTCTTTTGCTGTGGAATCACATATGCCAAACTACTGACTAATGATGCTACTCTGTTTTCAAAAAACAGTTGGACAGATCCACCAGTGGTTCTGCAAGGCCCATTCTATTTTCCGAAAAGATCATGGGGTGAATAAAATTAGAGGTTAATGATTTGTTTACCTTAAAATGTTTTAGTCTCTTAGTTGAGAACCCTGTCTACAATGATGTCTCCAGTCTCCTACCTTTGCCTTAGGGGACTTTAAACTGCACCTTGTTGTCAAGCAATGACCCCCTATCTACCTTGTGAAGACATAACTTAAGTGCTTGTTTAGGATGATAGCTTTCTTTGCATCTTCCTCTGTACTTCCCACCTTCTTTTTTGTCTTTTAATATTTTCCTAGCCTTTCTTTTCCACTTGTTTTCCTAAATACTTTACCATTTTCCTTAACCCCCTTTTGTTATCTTGAATTCCACATTTGCTTTGGTTAACCTATTCACATTTTTTGAAATTTTAATTGCCCACTTACAGTATTCCTTCTGCCACTCCCCCATCTGGTCTTTTCATATTTTTTGAAGGATTTTTTTATTGCTCTGACCACTTTTTTTTGCCTCAATGGGATCACATGAAACTAAGATGATGCAACTCATGGGGCCCGATTCCAGGATATATGGCACAACTCATGGGCAGATGTGAGTTGTGACATATGCCACTATGCTGGGGACCCGAAGCCAGATTCCAGAACAGGCAGGGTCCCCATAACCTATGCCCTGTGGCAGCTTCAGGGTTATGTCACAGGAAAAGCACACCTGACCTGAGTGCCGCAAGCCACAGAGATGCCCTCCCACAGGGCGCAAGCAGCACATGGCATGACTCCCCAAAGCCCCACCGCCTGACACCATGGCACTGCTCCAAAGGGCTGGTGAGGGGCTGGGGGACCACAGGACTACTGTGGGGGGATGGGTAGTGCCCCATGGGGCACTGCTTGGAGATGGGGTGAGGAGGTGCCAGCTACCCACAGAGGGCTTCCTTGCCACTGGGTGTGGGGTAGGAACCTATGTGGGACCATGGGGGGTCAACTGTAGGGGTGACAGGCACAGTGATGCAACCCCGGTGGATGTAGGGTCCACTCTACTTATGCCATTGTCTACTGGGGTCCACCTTGGAATCCTGATTTGCCATTCCATCAGCCGCCCACCTGGAATACGGGAATAACTCATGCCAGAACCCCCCGTGTGCCATGTCACAGGGGATTGCTGGTTTAGCCAGTGGCATTGCCTGCCTTTGGTGCAGGCAGCCTGCGCCATGTCGTAGGCAGCCTTTCAGAATGGTGGACGGTGTAACGCATGTCACAAGGTGTGACTTGCACCATTGGGTTTGGCACAAGTCACCTTGTGACATGAGTAATCCATCTTGGAATCAGGCCCATGGTGTTATACTGGGTGAAGTCATTCTGGTGTCCATATAGAAAGAAAGACATGGGGCAAATGGAGAAAATTCAAAGAAAAATGTCTAAGTCCATATCTGGGATGAAAGACTTGTCATATCAAGAGAGACTAACAGGCCTAACTCTTATGCCACTGGAACTGCATCACCTTAGGAGTGACCTTATGATGATGTATGATGTATAAAAGGCTACAGAGTAGCTTTTTAAGGCCTAACGGGGGAGTGACACTGTTGCTCCACCCATTGAACCTCAGGCTTAAAGCCTTCCCATTCAACTGTGCTTACACAACTGGATGAGATGTGTGCTTGTGTGACTTTGATACATTGTGGCTGTTCTCCTCTCTGTCCGTGGGATATACCACCCTGTAGGGGTATGATGCAAGGAACCCTAAAGGAGGGTTCTCCCCCATAGGTGTCACCAGAATAATTTCCTTGGCTAAAGATAGCTTAGGAAGAAGCCCAAAAAGAATACCCAAAAGGATGTTGAGCTTCAAAGAGGGGAGAAATCAGAAAATATCTAGACTGGAAATAAATGTGATGGACATAGATAGGAAGGACAGAAGAAGAATGATATAGGCTAGGACAATGAATGAAAGGAAATCTGACAAGATGCAGAAGGGCAGACTTCCTAAGGAGAGAGGAAACAGCCTGGGCCACCATCCGACTCCATCCAACAGTGGAGCCTAACTATGAAACCTATGAAAGCACTAATTCTAGCTAATATTATGACCATCGGCATGGAAGAGAGGGAAAAAACCCTTTGAGGAGGAAACCTCTGGGGTTCCAAGGCCCAGGTCACCTTCCCTCCAGGCTGAAAGACATTTTGATTAGTGATGGCTCAGCTACTACAATTTAAATTCGAGATCGAAGGAGGAGGAAAATATTCCAATTTAGAGGAAGCTCTTGCTCTGGTCTTCTAAATGGACAGCTGTTGAGGGTTATGAGTGATGTCTCTGCAACTAGATGCTCAAAAGCAAGAGAGGAGAGATGACTGCTGAGGCACTCAGCTGGCTTATGTGAGCCTACAAAAAAGACCAGGTGAACAAGAAGCGGTCTTGGTGGAGAATAGCTTAGAGGGTGCCTCTGTACCCAGTCAGGGAGCCAAGGGGCTCTGATGTTGAGAGCACCACCCCTCATAGCTGGAAGTCATAAATTCTATATACAGAGGTGTCGCTGATATGAGGGACAATTGAAGGTCCACCCGGAGCGAAAACATTTCTGCTATGGGCCAGCAAGAAGGACCCCACTCCAATCTTCCCATGCCCTAGATGTGGACTTCATGGGTGCAGAATGAGACCATTGGCTACAGGCTAGCCCAGAGCCAAGGAGCAATGGACATGGAAGGCATGGCTCTGGGTGGAGAGCAGATCGATCAGGTAGCATAAGCCCCAGTGAGAGGTATGCTCAATTAATGGATGTGAATCAGTAGACCCTGAGGTCAGACTGAGTGAAGGAGAACTAGCCTCATGTCATGAGGAAGCTACCATCATTGGTAACTATGGGAGTGCATGCCAGCCTGCTCCATTGAGATCCAAATTAGGAATGAATAAAATTACATGAAGGTAGGAATGAGAGTGGCCTGGTGAAGCCGGCAGCCTATGGTGAGGTAGGCAGTACCAGGAGGATATCTGAAAAGGTTTGACTAGAATGAGGGAATAGGGTCAGAGAAGGAGATGTGTAGGCAGGGCGATATGCAGGAGGGAATATTAGGTGATGTGAATGAGTAAGGTATGGTGGTATAGCAGGACAGCAGGATAGGGAAGCCCCCAAAAGAAAGCCAAGTTCAGAGAAGGAGAGGAATGGGCTAAGAAGGCAGTCCAGCAACATGGGAGTGCTGGACAAGGAACAAGTGATAGGGGCAGTGGGGCAGAGGGGCCAAGAAGAGACAGCAGGAGCAGATATCACCAGTAGAATGAGCAGGCCAGTGGCAGATAGCAGTACAGCACAAGGCAAGGTGCCAGACAGCCAGTCAGCTGCCCAGGGCCAGGACCCCCCCAAGGAAAAAGAAGTGGGAGGAAACATCAACACCAGGTTGAGAGGGAGCCCGCAGGGGCACTGGAGCACCAACTAACAACAAAGATGGAGGGTAAAAAAGCATAAAACAAGGAGTAACATAGCAGGTGTGAGGTGTGAGGGCACAGCTGAGTGAAGTGGAGTAGCAAATGAAGAGGGTGGAGACAGCATGGTCAAGAAGTGAAATGACACAGAAGCATTTACTGATGCAGACACAAGAAATGAAAAGGAAATGGAGCTCCAGGGCACCCAAATGAGGAACAGCTCAAAATCACTGTGCATTGAAACCCCATGCACAGGACAAAACTGACCACAGCATTACACAGAGGAAGTGCTGCTGAATCAAGGAAGGATGTGGCATGGAAGGCAAGTGAGAGGGAAGGACTGCCGAGGAACCCTGCAGGGAATCTATCTCAGAGGATATGAAATCTGGGGGTGGCAGCGGCGCATCAATAGAGAGAAATGAGCTGAGAAATGAAGAAGCTCCAGTTGAGACAACCACCAACCTGAGATCGAGAAGAAACTGGGAGAAGCAATTCAGGTACAGAATGGACTGATGGTAGCAGCTGGCAGAAGCGAGCATGCCAGGTTGAAAAGGGGAGTCTGGTAGGGAATTGGAAAGACACACTGCAGTAGCAAAGTCAATGAACAATAGGAAACAGCTGTGGCAAATCAGAGGAGTGGACACCAAGATGCAAGGCAAGTTCCCCAACAGGTGCCAAGCAATGTTCACAGGAAAGCAGCAGTGCAGACAGCACTGCAGCAGAGGCGGTTGTGAGGGTAGCAGGAAGGAGATAAGGAACAGATGGGGAAAGGCAGCAGTTCAGATCAGCGGGACAAGAAGCCATGGGAATGCCACAGGAGATCCACAAGCAGATCATGCAAGAGTGAAGGACTCAGCAGCAGGAGAAAGGGTTCCAATGGCAGGTAAGTGGAATGAAACCAGATGAAATGGAAATGTATGGAGTGGAAGCTGGGGCCGGGAGGAGGGCCCAAAGGCATGAATGGGGGGGGGGGGGGCAAGCAGGCGATGGAGAATGAGGAGAGGAGAAGAACAAGAGGACAAACAGCCGTAGGAGATGATGGCGGAGTGGTGCAAATGAAGAGGGATCAAGATGCAGTTGGGGAAAGGAGCATAAACTGAGAAACAGGGAAGGCAGCACAGAGGACTGACCCTCCAGCTGTAACAAGAAACAAATCCTGAAATAGTTCAGAAGGAGTGGCCTTTCACATGAATGGAAAGGAAAACTTTGAGATATGTAACTAACAGTAGATGGCTAGTTTCAATTCTTCTCATGTTGTCAGGTACAGTTCATCCAAATCCAGGGCCCCAAGGGATACCTACTAGGGGTATACAGCCCCATGATAGAGATGCCACCTCTTCATGTATGGCCCATTTAAATGTCTGTAGTTTGAGTGCTAAAAAGTCTTTGATTGGGTGTTGGATACATGAAAAAAAAACTTGATGTGGTAGTTCTGTCAGAGATCTGGTTGTCTGAAAAGATTTCAAATCAAGAATTACACATTCAGGATTTTACTATTTTAGGAGAGACAGGGTTGGGAGGAAAGGGGGGTGTTGCATGTTCTATATAGCTAATCATTTACTGGTCAGTGAATCCAACATTATTCCAGTTAGTCCATTATACGAATCATTGACTATGGTCCTTAAGTTTGGTCCAGGCAAAACATTAATTATTAGTAATGTCTATGTCCCTCCAGAAAATTCCAGAGAAGGTGTTTTAACTATTTTTGGTAATATTTCTCATCAATTATTGCAATGAGAATTGATTATAGTCAGTAACTTTAATCTCAACTGGTCTTCATCTAATAATTTAGAGGTTTGGAACTTAGTTACTGATTTAGGGCTTCATCAATGGATTATAGATACTACAAGATTTAATTACAAGACAGGTTATAAGTCAACTTTGGACTGGGTTATTACTAATTCCCCATCTCGAATCGTTAGTTCTCGGGTTTTCCCAGATGATATTAGTGACCATTGTCCGGTACTTTTCAATTGGTCAGGTAAAGTATTTAAGAAACCATATAAAACTGCGACCTTTCAAACAATAAAAGATTTGGATGAGATGAAATTTGAGGAAGAAATCCAATCATATGACTGGTCCTTTTTGGACAATATTGTTGATATTAATGTAGCCTATCAAAAGTTCTGTAAATTTTTTATTAGTATTTGTGACAGACTTCTTCCAATTAAGAAAGTTAGAGTTAGAGGGGACAATAAAGTTTGGATAACTCCAGGCTTACTAAATTTGATTAGGCTTAGAAATAAGGTTTGGAAAACATTTAGGAAAATAAAAGTACTTGAACATTAACCGAAGTTTAAGGAATTAAGGAATAAATGTCAGATAGCCATTAAAGTGGCAAAAACTGAATTTTCTAAGCAAAAACATATAGAAACTAATGGGAACTCACATTCTACTTGGAAAATTCTAAATTCACTTATGGGAAAGATGCAAGCACAGGATAATTTTGCCCTTGACCTTGATGGTTTATTAGTAATGATGCTAAAAAAGTTGCAGAAGCTTTTAATTTACAGTTTTCTAATCTCAATCATTATAGAGAAAGGTTTAATAGTAAGGATAGGCTAGGGAATATCCCTGACACTTTTTGTCAAGAACTTAAAGCAAATATAGTAAATAAAATAGTGCCCAATTTCTATTTTCAGTTATTACAACCTACCAATCTGAGGACGCCAATATGCTGGTTGTCTAAATCTAGAGCTCTTCTCTGGGCGGGCAGTATGGTAGCTCGAGCGACGTGACCTGCGGGCTTAAATAATTCCAAACAATCCAATTTGATGGGGTAAATTCCCCTTCCTTACCTAGTGACGCATAGCAGCATCTACGCCGAATGCCCCCTTGAGTCGGAATAAGCATCGGTTCTAGAACAGTGCGATGAGCAGCAAGTCGAGCAGGCCCTACTAGAAAGACAGCGGGATAGCAGTGAACGAAGTGGCCGGAGACTTGCGATGAATTGCAGGCCGTGGTAGAACGTTACTAGGGAGTTTTCTGGTCAATGGCAATCAGAACAGCCAGTGCATCAAGCTTTCTATCTCAATGCCTCGCTATTTCGGAGGTAAAGATTCTAACCCCTGGTCTCTGCTTTAGTGCTACACATGCATGGCCTATCAAAAGGAGCAGGGACATGTAGTCCCGAATACTGCATCAGCTTCACCATCGGTAGCTGATTCCCTGCAGCACATCACTCAAATGTTGGAAACAGTGCTGAATCAAGTGGAGGACATTAACACCACATTATTGGGCACAGTGGCTGATGTCCAGAATCTACAGGACCACTTGAACGTGTCAGAGCAACGTATGGAGGCGAGTGAGCAGCACCAGTCTAAACTCCTGCATAGATTGCAGGTACAGGATGAAAGAATTGTAGCCCTTCATGACAGAATAGAGGATCAGGAGAATAGAGCCAGAAGGAATAACCTGCACATTATAGGCATACCAGAAGGAGTGGAGGGTCAGAATATGGAGAGGTTCTTAAGTGAAACACTGCCTACCATATTAGGGGACAGATGGTGGGGTAATAAGGATGTTGAATGAGTGCATCGGCTTGCATCCAGAAGGGACATAAACCCCGCACAGCTGAGACCAATAATAGCATACTTCTTGCGATACTCTACGAAGAAGAGAATTCACAGGGCTGCCAGAGACATAGGAGAGGTGCGTTGGCAAGGTACTAATGTGCTCTTCTATCAAGATTTTGCCCATGAAACTGCCAGCAAAAGACGTGCCTTTGGCCCCCTCAAAAAAATTCTATATCAAAATAACTTTCACTTTAAGTTTAGGGGTCTCACTAAGTTGCTGGTTATGAAGGATGGCAGAGAGCTGGTGGCAAAGTATCCCTCGGAAATAGATAGATGGCTTGCTAAATTTTGGTCTGAATTGCCTATTCTCTCCTCACCCAATAGGTGGCTCTGGGAACCTAATACCTCAAAAGGGAACTGTTTGGACAGGCATCAATATCAAGGAGAGGGTACAAGGGGTGATCGTGTAACATCAAAGCATGGTCCCCCCTGCGCTGCTAGGCCCTCCTGACCTCTCTCAGTCGCGCGCTGCATTGCCGGTGCATTCTTCACAGTCCCCATACAAGATGCATACTGCTATGTCACCTAGAGCAGTTAATACAGGGACTCGGCATCGACAGAGATCCAGGAGTGGTGGCCAATACACACAAGACTCTGTAATGATGGCTCCTCCAGCAAAAGTGTCTCGGGATGACAAAGTTTCTCCTTCTCTTAACGTCCATTCTCCTGCTCTGGATGCTGTGGATATGGACACTAGTATATCGAAAGACTGGGCAGATATACTGTATCCGAATCTACTTTGGTAGAGGTGGTTGATGCTGTGACCCCCATCAGACCCGGGTTAATCTCCTATGCGGCTGCAGTGATCAAGGAGGGTGCAGGGCATACACCTGCACCCCAACAGACTGGTGAAGGCTCAGATGAACTCCCTGGATGACAGTTTGGACTTTTATAGCTTCTGCATTATAAAACTGTTCGAACATAGGTTGCATATTTAATCCTGTTATGGTGTTTACTGCGCCTATACCCTGAAGGGAGTCAGGGTGGCGGTTTCCTGGGGTCACTAGTGCCACGGCATATGCTTTATCCCCACTCCACTAACCTGTGCATTGCACACTCCAGACACAGAAACCTCATACGAGGAGGTGTCAACCGCTATGTGACCTAGAATTACTCACATAGGGGACTGAGCAGGAGTCTTCAGCATTGGGACATCCAGTCCCTTCCTGCAGTGTTACCTGTTTTTCTTGTCTGGGGCCTCTACCGATAGGTAAGGTCGTTTCCCCCCCTTCCTACCTTCTCTCTGCTCCCAAGGACCTCTCCCTCGGGATGTCCCTTAGTGGGCTCCTGGGGGTTCCCTTTCCCTTTCTCTTCCCTTTCCCCCTGATGGTCTGGCACCCGCACTTAGGCATACTGCTGGCCCAGAGTGCTGGACCATAATTGACTCTAACCAGTCACCTCCTATAAGGATTTGTGGTTAGTGTAGCTGAGGCCGCTAATTTGTAGGGGCCTCTTTCACAGAACCTCAATCCTATAGCGCTTGTGCGCATTGGTAAAGTTTATTGGTGTTTAATATAAGAGTTGTTTTTGGGTTAGGGATTGGATAAGGTTAGTTATCCAACCCTCGGTTAACTTCTACTTATATTAGAGTTATTTAGATATATAGGATATAGTGTATACATTGTTTGTATTGGGTTTTATACTCTGTGTTGTATTTCTTTTATTGCAGCTTACAGGTTTAGGTATGAATACTCTTTACTTCACTGGTACCTGTCTTCCTTCCCATCTGGCAGCATAGGTGGTTTTGACTTCAATTGTTGCTTTCTGTTTTGCTGATTTAGGATATACCTAGTAGGGCGACTTACTGCTTAGTCACCTGGGTACAGTCCTGGGGTGAATATTTGCTGCGTACATCTTTAATCAGTATGTGTCCCCCCACGGCCATGGCTAGTCCTATTAGTTCTCCCACAGTTTTGGTATCCTGGAACATTATTGGGTTAAACCACCCTGTTTAACGGACTAAGGTGCTTCAGTATTTGCGCTCCTTATGCTCAGATATTGCCTTACTTCTGGAAACCCACCTTCTGAAAAAGGCAGTCACGTGGATGAAGAAAGCATGGTTGGGGGTGGTATGTGCCAGTTCGGCTATGTCCAAGACAAGAGGAGAAGCCATTCTGGTCCGCTGTTTCTCCTCATGGATCTTGGAGGAATCCAAAGACGACTCGCAGGGCAGGTGGGTGGTTGCCAGGCTATTCTCCCCAGAAGGGAAGCTGATTCTGTGTAACCTGTATGCTCCCAATGTAGAGCATGCGGAGTTTTTCCTCTCAGTCAGTCAGGCCATCTCTTCCCTCACCCAGAATGATAGGGCAATCCCTATAATAATAGGAGGAGATTTCAATATGGTAGCGGATGTGGTTGTGGATAAGTCCAACCCTACCCCTCAGGCCAGATCCAAGGCCAGTTTGGCTCTCCAGGAAATGCAGCAGGAATGGGGTTTAATGGATGTGTGGCACAGGAACAACCCAGCTGGGAGGGACTATACATTTTAGTCCCCTGTACATTCCACCCACAGTCATATAGATTACTTTATAACTAATGCGGTAGCAGCTCAGAACACTCTTAATGCTAAAATTGGGAATATTCTTATTTCAGACCATGCTCCTGTGTCGATATCCTTTACAAGTGGGGGGGCAGACTAAAATGGGCACTCGTTGGAGGTGTAATCCTTTACTAGTTAAAGACCCAGAATTTCTTAAAATGATGTCTCAGGCTGCGAAGGACTACTTTGCTCTCAATGCCCAATGTGGTGTCTCCCCAGGTATAGTATGGGAGGCTTTTAAGGCGGTGATTAGAGGCCACATCATTGCTTTCTCAGCTGCTAAAAACAAAGCATGGAAAGCCAACTTGGCCCAATGGCAGGCAGATCTAGCTACCTTGGAGTCCCGCTTTAAGGCTTCCCCTACCCATAGGCGAGACAAGTCTCTAATTCGGCGCATTGTGGGCCTTAACTATCAAATCAATGCCATCTTACACCAAAAGGCGGAGTGGGTCTTAATGAGATCCAAGCATGCATGCTGGGAGGGAGGTGAAAAAAGTGGCAGATTGCTTGCTTTTAGGCTTTGGAAGCAACAAGCGTTGTCTCATATCCAGGCCCTTCGCACTGCAGCGGGTAAGATTGTCCACAAATCTCAAGATATTAATGACACCATGAAAGTATTTTATCAAAATTTGTATAGATCACAGGCTGTTCTTTCGGCTCAGCAACTGGAGCAAGAGATAGATCAGTTTTTTCAGAGATTTGTCAGACCTGAAATTACCCCACTGCAAAGGACCACCCTGGACGCCCCGATAACCCCAGTGGAACTACGGTAAGCCCTATTCCGTATGGCTAAAGGCAAATCTCCTGGCCCAGATGGAATGATGGCCGAATTGTATCAAGCAGTGGTGGATATTTCACAACCCTTACTCTGTGCCCTGCATGAAGCCCATGCAGCTGGCGCATTCCCCCCATCTAAGAGAGAGGCTCTGATTATTCTCTTCCCAAAAAAGTCTAATGACCCTACAGATTGTGCCAATTATCATCTGATCTCTCTACTTCCAGTTGATACTAAAATCTTGGCCAAAATTTTAGCCATGCTAATGCAGGAGGTGCTACTCTCAATTATCCACCCGGCGCAGGTGGGCTTCATGCAGGGCAAATCTGGCTCTGATAACACCAGGATTCTTCTTAACTTAAAATGGATAGCCTCCCACTCCCCCGAAGCCATGGCTGTCAGGGCAATAGATTTTACTAAAGCCTTCGACTCCATTGAATGGCATTACCCGCACCAGGTACTGCCAAAGTATGGCTTCGGCCCAGTCTTTTGTCAGTGGGTGGCTACATTATATGGATCCCCGATGGCTAGAGTGCTGACCAATACCACGATTTCTGCACCATTTCCTTTGCATAGGGGTACCAGGCAGGGATGCCCCCTTTCCCCTCTGTTATTTTTGGTGGCCTTAGACCCTCTTATAAGGCCCTTTATTGCTTCGCCTGATATTTCAGGCATTACATTTGCTGCGAAATCTTATCTCGTAGCAGCTTATGCTGACGATCTGCTCCTGACCCTCTCCCATCCTGCAGAGGCCCTACGGCATGTTCTATCCCTATTGCAGGTTTTCTCATCATTCTCGGGTCTCTGCGCTAATCAGAATAAAACACTTCTGGCCCCTCTCAATACAATATGTTACAAACGATGCTTACAGGGGACTGACCTTGTCTGGGCTAGTCAGGGATTTTCGTACCTGGGCATAACAGTACCGGCCAAGTGGGTGGATCTCGAAAGGGCTAATTTTGCACCACTGCTGACTCAGTTTTCAGCAGAGATAGACAGATGGAAAAGACTTCAGCTTTCCCTACCTGGGAGGGTTGCAACTATCCGCATGCTTCTACTGCCCCGAGTTATGTACTTATTAAAGAATCTTCCAATATGTCTCTCCCCTAAGCTCTTTGCCTCCATGAAAAACCAGGTATCTCATTTTTTATGGGAGGGTAAAGCTCCCAGATGGAGCAAGCAAAAATTAAGAGTGCACTGGTCCTCAGGGGGTCTAGGATCCCCCTGGTTTCTAGGATATCATCTAGCTTGCACTGCGGCCGCTGCTACCAAGTGGTTTGACCCTAGCTTGTTATCTTCTCCCCCTTGGGTGCAGTTGGAAGAGGACTTAGTGGCAAACAACCAGCTGCACTGGTTTCTACACCCCATGACCCGCTCCCAGTGCACTCTGGCACCGTTAGTAGTGGAGACTAAATGAGCCTGGCATCTGCTCATGACCCACTCCCATACACCTAGGGAGGCCCAAGCTCTCCCTTGGCTTTATACCCTGCTTTGGCACAATAAGGCTCTAACAATTGAGGATACACCTCTTCACTGGCCTACATGGGAGGTTCAGGGAATCCAGTATATACAGGATTTGTGTTTACTGGCTTCTCAATTTTGATGTCCTTTGCCCAACTGCAGCAGAAATTCCAGATCCCAGGTAGTGATTTTTGGAGATTTCTTCAAATATGCAGTGCTATACAGACTCACAAGCCCTGTAGGGACATGGATCTGAAGTGGGAATAGTTGGCCCGCAGGCATGAAACACTCTCTAGCGGGGGTCTTATTGGGTGCTTTTACAAGACTTGGTGGGATGCCCAGGCAGTCCCCTCTAATGTGTGCAGGTTGAAATGGGCATCTATCTTGAACACCCATATCTCTCAGGAATCTTGAAACCGTTACCTGCAGGATTGTCATTACATGTATGCAGATACTAAAAGCCATTTCATACAGCTTAAAATATTGTTGTTCTGGTATTGTACGCCAGCATCCTCACACTCTCATGGCCTATTGCAACACTCCAACTGTTGGCGATGTCAACACTCTGGTGGTCACCTACTGCACATTCTCTGGACATGTCTGCTGCTCTCATCTTTCTGGTTGTCTATTGCCCAGGATTGCTGTATGATATTTGGAACTCAGATACATTTATCTGACCCCAAGCTTCTACTAGGGGATACTTCATCCCTCACTGCCCTATCTCGGCTTAAGAGACAATGGATCGCACTTGCTCTTCTGGAAGCTAAGCGATTGGTACTTATGCACTGGCGCCAACCAACTGTACCACCTCGTAGTAGTTGGCATGCTGCACTTGCTAGATTAGCTATATTAGATTGTTTGTCTTGTATTCAAGTGGGTTGTATGGACAAATATAATGCCAGATGGGAAGCTTACCTCCATTCATTTCTTTGTAGAACTCCAATTCCTCACTGTAATCCTCCTTTATAACCTGTTTGTTAATTTATGGTTATGGCTAGTAATTCCACCTTTAGAATGTTTAGTATTTGAGGTCTTTAGTTGGCCTCTGATGATTATAGCATATGCTGCATTATTCTTCTAATGTCTGTGTGTATTAAGAGCTTGACATTGTCATGTATGGGTTAGGCCACCTTTGTGGCCTCTTGTTATGTATGTATGCTTAGAAAATTAATAAATATTTTCTATGATAAAAAAAACTACTGATCTTGTTAATTATGTTCTTAAAATGAATCCTAAGCCAGTCCTGATTTTCTTGACTATAGAATTATAAAAAAGGTTATATATTCTATAGCAGAACCTTTGACTACTTTATTCAATTACAGTACTTTCTTTGTAATGTTGTTTTCCCTGAGATTTGGAAGAACTCCACTATTAAACATATTTTTAAAACGGGTTCTAGGTCAATATCAATAATTATCATCCGATTTCTCTTTTAGCCCCTCTTTCAAAAATTCTTGAGAAAATTGTATTATATCAAATTACTGATGATTTGGAAAAGTATAATTTATGGACTGACTCACAACATGGGTTTTGACCCCACCATAATACTGCGACTGCCTTGGTGAGGTTCACAAGCCAAGCCACTAGAGCTATTGATGAAGGAAAATATGTGGCAATGGCTTTTGTGGACCTCACCAAGGCATTCAACTTTGTGGATAATATTAAACTCCTTAATAGTTTATCCAGTGTTTTTTATTTTTCTAGGGAGGTGATTGCTTGGTTTAAGGATTATTTGTCTCATAGAAGTCAAAAAACAATGGTTAATAGGGTTTATTCAGAACAGGCACAGATATGGAGTGAAGCCCCTCAGGGCTCCATACTTGGACGTTTTCTTATTTTCTGTTTTTGTTAATTCTTTGCCTACTATTTTTATTAACACAGAATTAATTCTTTACGCAGATGATGCAGTATTATTTTGTTCAGGGGCTAATTTATCAGCTCTTAAAGAATCCTTGCAAACTGATTTTTTTCTATGTCACCATCGATTTCATTCACACAAAATGGTAACGAATTCTGCTAAAACTAAAACTATGGTTTTTATTACTAATAAGAAGCCTCCTATTTCTGAATTTAGAATTTTAATAAGGATGATGTTTTAATTGAGTATGTTAAAGAGTTTAAATATCTCGGGATAATTTTGTATTCTTATTTTTCATTTGAAGCTTATATTGTGGACCTTATTAACAGACTTCCTAAAAGACTGGGTCTTCTTTTTCAGATAAGAAAATATTTTATTATAGAGATTAGGACTATGCTTACCCATAGTCTTCTTTTTTCTATTATTGATTATGGGTCGATAGTCTATTCTTATACTTCAGGAAGATTGTTAAATAAACTTCAGGCTACCTATCATTCAGCGATACATTTTGTAACTGGACAGTTGAGTATGACTCATCACTGTACATTATACAAATCATTTAAGTGTCTCTCACTTAATGAGAGACTTAATAGTAGGTCTCTTATTTGTTTGCATAAAATTAGGCTGGCTCTTCTTCCTGGCAATATTTCAAGTATGTTCCCAACTGTTCCCAAGATATTAAATATCCATCTTCGAAGTAAATACTCTTTTCAAATTCCATTTTTTCACACTGTTTTTGCTCTCAAGTCTGACTTTTGTTGCTCCAAAGTTTTATAATGATTTACCCTATAATGTTGTTAGTTGTCAAAAAAATTCTACATGTAAGACAACACTTAAAAGAAATTTGTTCTTGAATTCTGTTTGTAGGTGTTTCTCTTAGTTTTAATTATGATGTAACTGTTTTATATTGTTCTGGCTAATTCCTTAATGTTTTAATTTGTTTGTGTTTTGTAATGTCTTTATATGTACAATGTATGAAACTGGACGTCTATAAAAATGAGCTTTGCCCACAGACCTTTTCAGTATAAAATAAAAATGAAATGAAATGAAATGAAGGCTTGATGGGGGAGTGATGTTGTTGCTCTTCCCATTGAACCTCAGGCTTAAAGCCTTCCCATTATTCTTCCAAAATTATTTTTATCTCAGATGTCAGTTGTTCTATTAATTCCTTATTGTTAAGTGGAATGGGGTCTAACTTCCACAATCTCTGTTCGGTGCTGGGTTTACCTCCTGCCCTCCAAGTCATTTTGAGTGGGGAGTGATCTGATAAGAGGATTGGTAAGTATTCACAACTGAGAAACAACCCACCACTGCTTCTGAAGTATAAATCATGTCAATATGTGTGCATGTTTGACAAACCAGGGAAAAATAGACTAGTCGTTTACTGCTGGATTAAATGTCCTACATGTTTCCATGAACCCCAGATCAGAAGCTTGTTGCTGTATCAGGTAAGCTGCTTTACACACCTGATATTGTCTGGTGGAGGACCTATCAAGATTCACATCTAATACTGAGTTGATATCCCCCCCCCACACACACACACATTGAATGATCTCCTGAGTAGAGCTCAGTGACAGAAACAAGTTTTGAAAGAATTTTGTGTCCCTATGGTTAGGGGCATAAAAGTTTAGAAGGGTTACTTGTTCATGAAATAACAGCCCTTGAACCAGGACCCATCAGCCATTAGGGTTCGATTCCACTTTAGTGGTGGTGAAGGGGATATGAACTACAACTGCTACCTTCCCCCCAAGTGTGACAGGTGTAGGAGGAGAAAAAGGCCTGATTCACCCATCCTTGCTTCAGTTTCCGGTAGTCAGCAACACTGAGGTGCATTTCTTGTATATAGGCTATCTAAACATTCTCTTTCTTTAGGTAATTGAGCACACTTTTATGCTTGATGGGGTGGTTCAAGTCCATCACATTCCATGTCATTAGTGTTGTTAGCTCAGTCATTTTAACTTAATATGTATAAAAGTATAGCAGATTCTGACTGCTTTAGTTTCCACCACCCCATGTTTATGACAGAACACAGGGTCTGTTTCATAGTTCTCAGTTACATCTTAACCTGGTATCTGTATCTTTTAAGTGCACTGTTCCAATACAAATGCAAACTTGAAAATGAAATCCTTAACATGCCAGAACCTGCACCAATGGGTGCTATAGAAGAAAACTTCAACTAAACCAGATGGGTAGTTTGTGGGCCAAAGACCACTCTTGACTACCTGCAGGAAAGAAAAAGTGGTGTCAACAGACAGGAGGAGCCCTGTCTTTGTATCAGGCCATTGTGAAAATTAGTCTTTTCCTTACACTGAGACTAAGGTCACGGATGCAAGATTCTGGTTGCGTTTAGCTCCCTTAGATGCAACTGATGCTTTTGCACTTTTATTGTTCACTCCATGTAATGTTTAAAGCACACAGCTCAAAAGCTAGGATAGATCCAACAGACCACCCCTTCCAAAAAAAATGTACTCTGGAGGTGAGCAAAATGGAAAGCTAGTTGCCTTTTCAGGAACCCAAGTTGACAATAATAGTACCCCCAAGACCAGCAGCATGGTTACTCCTGGTTTTGCTAGCATGCACACTCTATTCATTCAAGATCCATTTCATATATACAATAATCACTCACTTTCACAACTGTTTGAGTTGTTCAACGCCTGCCAAGACATACATGCATAAAATAAAAATCAGTAGCAATAGTGTGCCAGCCCAAACTTGTTTAGTTATTTTGTTAATGGTACATCACTGATCCAATTGTGGGCAGACTATTCCTGTATGATGGAGAGAAAATAAAGGTTTAATAAATGTGTAGGCTGCTTGCTGCATGAGGGTACTGTTCAGTTTTCACTGCTGTGAAGTCCGGGCTCTAGAGCTTGGTGCTTGGACCAGTCCTCTTCAACATATTCATCAGCGACATCACAGATGGATTGGAGGGGGAAAGTATGCCTGTTTGCAGATGACACCAAGCTTTGTAACAGGGTGGGCACACAGGAAGGTGCCATAGCAATATAATTGGACCTAACAAAACTGGAGGAATGGTCCAGAACTTGGCAGTTGAAGTTCAACACCAAGAAATGTAAGGTCATGCACTTGGGAAAAGAAACCCAGGAAAGAATTACTATCTAGGGGATGAACAATCAGCCATCACGAACCTAGAACGGGACCTAGTGTTCATGGTATTAAATGACCTAAAGGTATGGAGACAATGTGAACAGGTGGCATGGAAAGCTAGTAACATCCCCAGTTGCATCAGAAGAGGGATCACGAAGAGTAAGCTCAAAGTGATAATCCCACTTTACAGATCCTTGTTGACGCCACACATTGGATACTGTGTCCACTCCTGGAGCCCCCACCCTTAAAAGGATATAGACCATCTGGAAACTGTGAATAGAGGAGCAACAAAGATGGTTCAGGACCTCCACCATGAACCCCAAGAGACAAGACTTACAGAATTAAACATGTACTCCCTGGAACAGAGCAGAAAAAGAGGAGACATGATAGAAACATTTAAATACCTAAAGGGTATAAACTTAGCGCAGAATCAGAACCTCTTCCAGGAAAAAAGGAGGCACGTACTAGAGGCCTCAACAGACATCTAATGGGAGGGTGATTTCAGAGCAACATTAGGACATTTTTCTTCACTGAAACATTGGTGGAGCCATGGAACAGGCTGCCTCAGGAGGTCATAGATGCTAATAGAAACATAGCAGTTGATGGCAGATAAGGACCGCAAGGCCCATTTTTGCTACCTTATGAATGTGCCAAAAGCCTTTACTCTGTCAAAGGCCTATCTATTCATACGCATCTGTATTGCTTCTGTATGCCTATCCCATGCCTGTTTGAAACTCTGCACTGTATTCATATCCACCACTTCCTGAGGTAGGCCATTTCATGCATCCACCAACCTTTCTGTGAAAAAGAACTTCCTCACATTACCCCTTAATCAGCCTCCCTCTAACATCATGATGTGTCCTCTTGTCCTGCTATTTTTCTTATATTGAAACATGTTAGACTCTTTCACCCTGTTAATGCTCTTAAGATGTTTGAATGTTTTGATCATATCACCTCTCTCCCTCCCTCCATTGCTCTAGGATATACATATTGAGCTCTGTTAATCTGTCCTCATATGTTTTCTGATGCAGTCCCTGCAACATTTTGGTTGCCCTTCTCTGGACTGCCTCCATTTTGTTAATGTTCTTGTGCAAGTGCGGCCTCCAGTACTGCAAGCAGTACTCCGGGTGGGGCCTAACCAGTGTCTTATAAAGAGAGATTATTACCTCCCTCTTATGACTTGTGATACCCCTACTAATACACCTCAACATCCCCCTAGCCTTACCTACTGTGTTAATGGTCTGCGTGGATGATTTCAGGTCATCTGTAATGCTGATGCCCAAGTCTCTTTCTTCCCTTGTGATTGCCAGCAACTCCCCTCCCAACCTATTGGTGGCTTAAGGGTTTCTCTTCTGTATGTGCATGATCTTGCACTTCTTTGTGTTAAATCCCAGTTGCCACTCTTCTGACCATTTTGCCAGTTTATCCAGATTTCTTCTCATTCTGCCCACCCCATCTGAATCATCTACTCTGTTGCAGAACTTGTAGTCATCAGCAAACAGACAAACCTTACCCTCCAGTCCATCTGCAATGTCACTGATGAAGATATTGAAGAGGACTGGACCCCAGACTGATCCCTGAGGTATCCCACTTATGACTTGCATCTGCTCTGACTGTATACCATTTACCACCAATCTCTGTGTTCTGCCTGCCAACCAGTTTGCTACCCAGTTGATCAACTTCTGACCCACCCCAAGCCTACCCATCTTATTAATCAATAATCTATGTGGAACAGTATCAAAAGCTTTGCTGAAGTCAAGGTAGGTGACATCAACTGCTCCCCCTTGGTGCACTACTCTGGTTATCCAGTCAAAGAAATCTATGAGATTAGATTGACAGGACCTTCCTATTGTAAATCCATGCTGTCTTGGATCCTGTGCTCCTATGGATTCTAGGTGTTGCACTATCCCTTCCTCAAGGAATGCCTCCATAATCTTACCGACTACTGAGGTAAGACTGACTGGTCTGTAGTTCCCTGCCTCCTCCCTGCTACCACTCTTGTGGCTCGGGATCACATGAGCCCTTCTCTAGTCTTCTGGGACCTCTGCTGTGCTCAGAGACTCACTAAACAGTTCTGATAATGGCTCTGCTAGTTACACCCTTAGCTCCTTTAGTACCCTGGGATGTATGCCATCTGGTCCCATTGCCTTGCCCACCTTGAGCTTAGCGAGCTCTTGTAGGACCCTTTTTTTTCTGAAGGGACTTGTGCACTCCTCCAGCCCCCATGTCCATGGTGCTGAGCTGTGGTTCCTGCCCTACCTTCTCCTCAGTAAATACTGAGCAGAAGTATCCATTTAGGATAGATGCTTTTCCTTGGTCCTCCTCCACACACTCCCCCTTATCCTCTTTGATCTTAGCAATACCCCCTCTGGACTTTCTCCTTTCACTTATGTATATATAGACAGTCTTGTCCCCTTATTTTACTGTTCATGCTAGTGTTTCCTCAGGATGGGCCTTTGCTTGCCTTACTGCCTTCCCTGCTTCCCTTAGGGAAGTTTGGTATGCCTCCCTATCTTCATCTCACTGCATTCCCTTATATTTCCTGAAGACCAACCTTTTCGCTTTGACCTTTTCTGCTACTGTTTTTGAGAACCTAAGTGGTTTCCTCCTTCTTTTGCTCTTGCTTTTCTCCTTAACACAATGGGATGTTGCTTCAAGTATTGCATACTTAATGCTTGCCCACTTTGCCTGGGCCCCCTCACCTGTATTTCTTTTTGCCAGGGCTAGCTTAACTCTGTTGGCCATCTTATCAAACTCAGCTCCTCTGAAGTCCCATATTTTTGTCTTGGAATGGGATGATTTAGTTCTAGTGTCCAAATTGAACCATACCATGTGATGGTTACTGGCCCCCAGGTGACCTTCTACATGGAGATCCGTGATCCTTTCCCCATTAGTCAGTACTAGATCTAGGATAGCCCTGTATCTTGTGTGTTGTTGTAACAGTTGGTTGAACCCCCCCCCCACAGGGAATCTGCTATGTGTCTAGTTCTAGCAGATGTTCCTGCTGGTATTGACCAATCTGTGTCTGGCATTTTGAAGTCTCCCCTTATCAGAACCTCCCCTTTAGCTGTCATGTTTTGTATATCTTCTAACAGTAATGTGTCTATGTCCTCCCCATGGTCTGGAGGCCTGTAGACAACCTCAGTTCATATGGCTGTCCCATTTCCTGTTTCCTGGGTAATCCACAGTTCTTCTGACTCCTTATGTATATTCTGAATTTCTGTAGCTTTGATCTTTTCATTGACATAAAGGGTTACTCCCACTCCCCCTTTTTGCACCTCTGTCTCTTCTGAACAGTACATAGCCAGGCACTGAAGTCTCCCAAGTGTGCTTACTAGTGAACCATGTCTCACTAATGGCTACTATGTCCAGTTTAGCCTATGTCATTGTTGTCTGCAGGTCTAGGATCTTGTTTCCCAGACTGTGGGCATTTGTGTGCATGATTTTCCATTGGCCAGATTTCTGTATGTTAGTTGTTGGGCAAGGTCCGGCATTTCCCCTGCGCATTGTATGAGGAGCCAGACCTTTTTCCTTACCTGGTAATGCAAATCAACTGCAAACATGCTGAACTGCTGTTGGAGCAGTAGCTGAGGGGGGAGGGGTGTTCTTCCCATTCGATGTATCAGATGCTGCACCCCTCTCCCCATTGACTAGTTTAAATATTCTTCACGGATGTCGAACTTCTGCCCCAATGCACTGACTACCTCCTTAGTCAGATGCTGTCCATCAAATTTAAAGAACTTTCACTCCCAAAATGGTTGCCAGTTACCTACAAATGTGTGTCCTTTTTCCTGGCACCGGCCATTGTGCCACATGTTTAGCTCCCCTATCTCCTCTTCTCTGACCTTCTGTCCATCTGCCCCTCACTCCCAGACCCACAGGATATCAGAGAAGGAGCTGCTGAATGAAATGGATGACAGTTTTTCTCCCAGCCTGTTCAGGTGTTCCTTGGTCTCCACAACTGACCAGCTGGTGAGATCGTTAGTCCCTATGTGTACCAGGACATCAATGTTTTTTCCTGCTTCCTGCACAGTTTTAGCAATGTGGTCAGTGTCTATCCATGCTGATGTACTTGGAAAACATCTGACCATTACCCCCAGCTGTAGGCAGGTATCAACTCCCCAAATCATGGAGTCTTCTATGATGAGAAGTGTTTTGGTTTTCCATTTTGCTTTTTTTTTGTTTTGGTCCCTGTTTTGGGTGAGTTTTGTAGCGCTAGCTCCTGTGCAGCAGTGTCCTGCTTTGCAGTGTCCTCTACCCCTTTGTTTGATTTTGGAGATAGAGGCAGATATCTGTTTGTAGTTTTTATATGGTTTGTGGAGTTGATACATTGGAAAGCATTGAGTGATGGGATGTTCAATTTGCCCCTCCTAACCACCTGCCAACCTCTCGGACCAACTATCCTCTGCAGTCAAGGTGCTTCAGTTGGATTTTGGAGAAATGGCAGGAGGTTCTTATAATATATTTGTTCCCAAATATGCAATTTGAGGTGCGCAATTTCTGCCCATGCCACCTGGAGCTGAGTCCTTAGATCTCCAATGGTCCAGCATGTAGGACAGTGTCCTAAATCCTGTATAACTGCCCTTTTGAAAAGTGTCCCACAGTGCCTGCAGTTAATAATATCTATTCCAGTTGAGTTGTCAAGTTTATATCCTGGTCCAAGTAATTAGAAGGAGGAAAATGAAAGCAAAAGCTTGATTTTTTTTTTTTTTTTTTTTTTTTTTTGTTTCTGTTTTTGTATAACTTGATATAACAAGTTAAATTACTTGTGCTCCTGTAAGTGAGGTCACTGTGGGGATGCCCCTCTGATCCTCCCCTTCCTGCTTTGCTACAGGAAATGTCATGACTGTGCTATTCTATAAAAGAAGTGTAGCATTGGGTGGTTGGGGATGGGGATGGGTGGCTGAGCCCTTCCCCTGCCAGAAGAACCACAGATGAAACAAACAAGGAGGTAAGAGCAGAAACAATCAACCTACAACAAATTCAGTATCCCTGAAAGCTTAGCCTAGTGATAGATAAAACTGTAAACCCTGTAATCACCACCTGTAACAATTTCACAGAAGTTGTACCCTGCAAAAAACACTGCTACAGAGAAATATAAAGCAGTAACAAAAGATATACCTTGCAAAAAACAATTTGAATCAGAGAAGATTACAGCAGTAATCTGTAAGCACAAAACATTAACAAACCTGTAGGCACACCCAGTAATAAAGCAGCAGAAAGTATACCCTGCAACAGCAATTTGAATCAGAGAAGATTACAGCAGTAAAATGTAAGCAAAAAACAGTATTAAACCTTGTGAGTGCAAAAGAAAATAGTAACACACAGTAAATCTGCCTAGCAAAAAGAAGCCTTAATCTTTTTCCTTGCTCTGATAATGTTGTTCCTTGCTCTGTCCTTACAAGCAAACCTAGAAGAAAAGAGCTCAAGTGAAGCTAGGTGCCTTTGCTGGTAAACCTAGTCTTCCACCTCAAAATCACCAACTAACCTGACCTTTTAACCCGTCTTGTCAGCTCCATCCACCAATTACACTTCTAATCCCCTGGAAGAGCTGTGGGAGGAAAGGAATTAGCTCCTTCAGTGTGAGAAGGAGACTACAGCACATTTGAGAACAAACAGAAAATCTTTCAGCAATAGCATAAAATAAAATAGTAGCAGATAGTAATTTAGCTTAGCCTAATGATAGATAAAAAAGTCACAAAAATGTAAGCTCCACCTGTAATAATTTTACAGCAGATATACCCTGCGAAAACACTTTGCTCCAGAGAAAAATAAAGCAGTAACAGAAGGTATACCTTGCAAAAAACAATTTGAATCAGAGAAGATTACAGCAGTAATCTGTAAGCACAAAACATTAACATACCTGTAGGCACACCCTGTAATAATGCAGTGGAAAGTATACCCTGCAACAGCAATTTGAATCAGAGTAGATTACAGCAGTAAAATGTAAGCAAAAAAAACAGTATTAAACCTTGTGAGCACAAAAGAAAATAGTAACACACAGTAAATCTGCCCAGCAAATAGAAGCCTTAACCTTTTTCCTTGCTCTGATGAAGTTGTTCCTTGCTCTGTCCTTACAAACAAACTTAGAAGAAAAGAGCTCAGGTGAAGCTAGGTGCCTTTGTCAGCAAACCTAGTCTTCAGTTAAGAGTTCAAAATATCTTGGGATAGACATAGCAGAATATTGAAATAAGGGAATATACTTGGGGGGGGAGTAGGTCAAATGATGGGCAAACTAGATGGATCATGCGGTCCCCATATGCTGTCATGTTCTTATGTTCTAAATCAGATATGTATCCTGACAGAAAAGAAGCAACCTTACTTACAGCTGTGTAGGTCACCACATTAGCCTTACTCATTTGAGTAGTTCTAGGCACCCCTGGCAAAACATACATGCTAAAAACTAAGATTTTGCAGCATTATTCTAACTACCAGCCAACTTGTTTAGGTAGTTCATTAAAAATACATCAGTAGTCCAACCAAGGGCAGCCAGTACCTGAATGAGGAAGAGAGAGCAAGGGTTAAGTAAATGCATGGACTGCTTGCTGCTCGGCTGTATTGTTCAGTTTACACCACTGAGAATCATTGAGCCTCTGTGAACGTGCTTCCTGGTGGTAAACAAAAATGCTGTCTGCTAACAAGGCAATGATACAGTATCCCACCCCTTACTCTTAACCACACTCTACCACATAGGACTGTCCCAATGTCCCATCTCTTGGTTTATCAGTTACCTGACATCTAGATCACAATGTGTCAAAATAGATAACACCCTTCAACCACCTGCCAGTCCACTCTGGGGTTCCCCAGGGCTCCATCCTCAACCCTCTGTTTTTCAGCATCTACCTAAATGCCTTGCCCAATTCCTGCTCTGGCAACTTATTACTTTATGCGGACGATGAGGTACTTTTTGCCTTGCACCCAGATCTTGCAGTACTGCAATCATCCTTTCAACCTGCATTTAACCAGATTGAAAACTGGTTCATAGACCAAAGACTTGTGGTCAATCTAAAAAAGACAAAAACCATGCTTTTTGCCCACCAACACAATCCTCTCCCACTCTCACCTTCCCCTAGAACAGGTCCATGCATATAAATACCTGGGCCTTACATTTGACTCCAGCCTCTCCTCCCATTCTTACATTAACACTCTATCCTCAGCCATAAATATCCATCTAGGCCTACTGTATCAGCACAAAGATTGCTTACTGCCAGAAGCTCTTAACCTGGCTATCACCTCCTCAGTCCTCTCTCTAGTCGATTATGGGCTCACTATCTACTCAGCCGCTGACCACATGGCCCTTAACAAAATCCATCTGGCCTTTAACAAAGCATGCAGACTCCTCTCTGGGGCAGACAAGCATACCCATACTTGTACCCTGTATGCCCTGACAAATCTCCTCACCCTGGATGGCTACAAGGCTACTTTACCAAACATGTCTCCTCACTAAGAAAATACACCTGGGGCTTACACCCCTGGGGTTTTGGCCTCTCTCTTATCCTCCCACAACTTGGTGAACACCCGTACTGCCAACCGACATGTGTGAGCCATCCTGAGGGTCAGAACCTCCTTAGCCCAAAGGTCATTCCCACATAGGGCCCCAGCTTGGTACAATGAACTCCCCTCTAATGTCTCCTCCATCTCCAAGCTAGAACCTTTCAAAGCAGCTCTCAAAGAGCACATTCTCACTGCATGACACTGCCGATGCACCAGCTAGCCTCTGGTCATCTATACATCATAGTATGGGGCTTCCACCTGAGCTCCTACTGACTGGACATTGCCTATGCCCCTGAGGCAGTGACTGCCTTGTCAACTCCCTTGCCAGTCACTCTCAAATGATGGAATTATTAAGCCATGCATCACAAGCTGAGGTAACTTGTTTGGGGATAACTACCAGCCCCCACTCTGTAGGACACATCTTGGAGGGCTACTAAACACTACCTCTTGACAATGCCTCCTTTGGCTGCACTCACAAGATATCTATCTAATTCTCCACCTCGCTGTAAATATCATATCTGTTACTCCCTCCCTCTGTCAGAAAACTCTCTTGTTTTCTCGTAATACTGAAAAATGCAACTATCTGTAATCACATCAATACAATGTACAGCTGCTCTTGAATCTGCAATATTGTATAACTGTAAAAAAACTGTGACCTGTAACTGCCATTTCTATGTCTGTATGTATTAAGTGTATGTTTTGTTTTCTGACGCGGAGTCTTTGTAAATGAGTCTCTGACTCAAAGGTTGTAATTCCTAAAACTTGTTAAATAAATAAATAATTGTTCAACAGCACTACTCAAAAAGACAACCTGCAGACATATTTGAGTTATCATGATTGCACACATTATCCCTGAAAGCTAGTGAGGAGTCCCATTAGACTCCTAATTGCACATAGTAAAGTTAGTGCACAGTACCTAGAAGCTTTCTGCAGCACTGCCTCTGTAGAGAGAAAGTCCCTAATGATTTTATCTTGAGCTGCAGATATTCAAAAGAAAAGTAAATACCAGACCAGAAGACGTGTACTGCTCTCTTGTACTTCCTGTTTATAGCAGCTTGTCCAAATAGTCCTCCTCCTTTTTCGGGTCAGTAAAGAAGGTATATTTTCCATTGTGGGTAATACATAGTTTTACTGGCATAAGTAATGTGAAGGTGAGATTCTTCCTTTTAAGCTTCTCTTTAAAGTCACCAAATAATTTTCTTTCATTGAAGAGCTCTGCACTTAATGTCAGGGTACAGTTGCTGCATATGGGATTTATACCTCACACCATCCTCCTTCCTTTCCTTTCTCATGACCCACTCCTTGTTGGAATATTTATGGAATCTGACTAACAGAAACATTGGTTTGTCTTCAGATGCCGGGTGAGGGTGTAAGGCTTAGTGGGCTTTGTTAGTATCAAGTTTCCATGTGAATCTTCCCATTTTCAGAAAATCTGAGAACAGCGTGGCAAAGAAGTCCTTAGGGTGGACACCTCAAGAAATCTGGCATCACCACAGTTTTAATGTTTTTCCCGTGGCTGTGGTTTTCCAACCTGTCAATTTTCCCCTGCAGGGCAATGATTGCCATTTCATGTCTCAAGGAAAGGACTGAGAGCTGAGCGACACTGTCCTAACTGAGACTGATGTGGTGCTTCATCTGCTCAACTATGTTGTACAGATCAATGATTTTCATGGTATGTTGTGAAACTGTGGCTTGTATTGCTGACAGTTGGTATTAACTGAAGAAAGCATTTCTTCATCTTGGCCTTTAAGTCTCCATATGGGGGCTCGGGAATATCTCTGCTCATTGCTCCCATCTTCTCCATGACATTGCTGATGACTGACTGTGGGGCTGCTGCAGTCTGTGTAGCAGACCCCTTGGGAGGCATTGCTTCTGTTCCAACATGTGTGGCAAGATTTCAATGTATTGACCATGGATTTGGAACAGCAGGTTCGGAGTACAGTCTGGTGCACACATCTCAACCTCTCAGCATTAAAATGCATAGCACTAGCTTTTAAGATACAGAGTAAATCACCTCAATGAGTAGTGCTTTTTTGTTATAAAGAAAAATGTGTCTAAGAATAGTGTGCCTCATATCTTCAGTGTTAAGGAATGTTTTGTTAAGTTATTTCAATATTTTAATAGTTTGTGTATCTAGAAATAGCTATAACATTATGAAGAACATCAGTAAACCATCACGGAGCAAGGGTAAATTTGTGTGTAAAAATCATAGCGCTTTGCAAAATTCATAGCACTTGAGAAGCATAGTCTAGTGGCTGTTTTCAAAATGGTGTCTATCTTGGATCCATTTCTTTGCTCTTTTGGCATCTGCAAATAGGATATCACACCAATTTTTTTCAATCAGTTAATAAAGCTGACTGGTAGTTTTTGAGGCTACCTCTGCACCTGAGTCTGGTCACAAACATTATTCCCCCAATGAAACCCCTCCATGCGTCAGTAGATTTACCACTGTGCTGTGAATGTAGTAGTCCATGTACCTGCAGAATATAGTAAATGAAAAACTAAAAGAGTCTGAACACATTTTTCTACAGTGAAATAGTGTTGTACATTGGTTGAAAATATTAAACATTGATGTACCTTAGACTTAGTGTGGCTTCTTTTGATAGCCTTAGTATCATTTGTGACAGGTATAATTAATGACAATCGGCTACTTGACAAACAATACTTCTTTGCTTTGTAGTTGTTCTGGTGATAGACATCTTGGGAGCAAGTAGAAACTTAGTGGGTCTTATGGCAGTTTGGAAATATGTAGTGCTCTGCAGAATGCAGAATTCTGCCGGCAGAATTAATGCAGCATGACCATTCCACTGGTGGAATTTCCACCAGAATTTCACTTGTTTACCTGTGGAATTCTGCCTCCCGAGAACACTGAAAATTATTCCGCAGAACAGTAATTTTTCTGCAGAAAATTTTTCCTCAACAATTTCCATGGAAAATATTGAGATCCGCGGAATAATATTGCATGGAACAATGATTTTTCTGTGGAAAACATTCTACAACTATTTCATGCTGCGGAACTCTGCCATTCTGTTTCCAGTGGAATTCAGCAGAATTTTGAATATTCTGCGGAATTTCGTTCTGCTGGAATTTTAAAATTCCACACAGCACTAGAAATATGCCTTTTGAAACTTGTTACTGGGCATAGAAGATCTCCTAAGCAAACATAAAACCTCTTAGGCTTCAGGTGCTTTAAGTAACAAGGGAGCAGTTTCTGCAGGGCAAAACACTCGACTGGTGCAGGCATGGGTGTCTAGATCAACAATCCTCCAAGACATCAAATGCTCTCACTCATCAGGACTAAATAAAAACTGCAGGACAAATGTATAATATGCAAATACAGTTAATCATGTACAAGTGCATAAAAGGCACCTGACAACACAAGCAATAGGATTCACACTAGGTCTTCATTAGGTGGTGTGTTGGCAGCATATCAGCTTTCTCATTTTATACAATACCTTTAAAGTGATACAACTGGAAGAAAAAGTGAGGAATTGAAAACATGTTGCATTAAATACATGGAGGAATTTAATCACATATCTTCTTATCTAGAACAGCCAACCTTTTAGTGCAACTTCAAGAAAATATATTAGCAGTTTTAGTGACCCCTATATCTATGGAGCTAACACAGTTATGTTCCTTGCTCTGGTTGAACTAACTTTAAGCAGGGCATGATGCTGCCCATTCCCAGGTTTTCTGCATTAGTGTTGTGGTTTCATTTGTGACTTGAGCCCTACTATATTGTGCTTACTTGTTAGAACACAGATCATTTTTGGCCTTATGGACAAAACACTGATTATGTCTTTGTTTTCTATTTTCAGTGAGTAAAGACTACTTTCTTGTTATTAGCATTTTTAAATTCTGTTAATTTTAGTGAATTGTCTTTCAAGTGTATTTTATTGCTGAATGAGGAAAGAAAATATTGCAGTGGACCTTACTAAAATAAAAGAGCATAATGGCAAATTTACCAAAATAATCTTAGTTATACTAACTGAATTTCATACCTTTCAAACCTAGGTTCCAGTGTAATTTATCCACAATACAAATGAACTTCCAATGAGAAAAGACATGTTGATTCATACCATTTATATATAAGTCCGTTTACTATACTTTTATAATGATTTACTGAGGAAATCAGATACAAATGGGAGACTTAATTTAAATGTTATGATTTAAATTTATTACCTACTTCCACAAAATTAAAATTATGTTTGCCTTATAGAACCCATTATAGACCAGATAAAGTTTCCACAGTTTGAATAATAATATTGTATGAATAGAAAGATCTGTCATATTATAAATTATATCACACATGGAACACATTTCCCATGGAAGACAATATTTCTTTCTTACATAAAACTTGCACTCCGTCATTGAGCCTAAAGGAAGTTCATGAAGGTTAGCAAAACAATCTGGCTCATTTTTTTTCTAGCACAAGGCATGATGTACTGGGCTGCCAATTATTTCATATCAGCATGCAATTTTAAAATGTTACTTCTGTTCTGTGTTGGTTCTCATTACTGCATTGCCTATGTGTGTATTTCAAATGTCCATCATGTGGGGGGTGGGGTGGCATTAAATGACTGCCAGGATGAGGCAAAGCAGTTATTAGTGAGTAAATTTAGAAAAGGAGAAGCAGTGTGGTCTAGCAGTTAGAGAACTAACCTCTGAAACAGTAGATCATATGTCTGGATACTACCACAACCATTGGCTTTTTGTAGCCTTGTGCAAGCCACCTGACCCTCTGGTGCTGTGTTTCCTCCCAGTTTCTATACTGGGCATGAGCAGGATCCTACTGAAAATAAGATGTCATATGTCAGTTTGGATAATCTGATTAAATACACTGCAAGTAAAAGAAAGACCTGGGGACAAACAATAATCCAGAGACATTCGCACTCCTTATGATGACAAACACCTGGGTTCACATCAGGAGACCAGAACTTCAGCATTTGCTAGTAGGGATAGGAAGGATATCCATCTCAGATTATTCAAGTATCTAAGATAGATGATGGGGCCATGTGGGCAGGAATGCAGACCTTTAGGTGTTCCCTACCATCATCACAACATGCATACTGTACCTAACATTCATGCTGAAGAGGCCCATGAGTGAGAATTTTCCGTGGCCTTCCTGACTGACAAGAGAACAGTTCCAAAGCCCATCTTGGAGGTGAATGCACAATTACTAGAAAACTATGGAGACAGTTGTTAGAAAATAGCCCACCCACAGTCCAAGCAATGGCCTAAAAACCCTTCACCTTGCTGATGATAGCCAGCTCCCATTCCTGGCCTGCCTTTACCTATCCTAGACTTAATTGCGCTCTCTTAAGCTCACCTCACTATTTCCCGGCAATGAGGCTAATGACAGATTTCAAAAGTAGGGATGCCAGGAAAGCAGTTTGACTTTATTGTATTCCTTCTTCACCTTCTTCAGCCACTGTCTCTCTCTCTCTCTCTCTCTCTCCCCTCAGCACCATCAACCAGTGTCCCTAGCAACTATCTCCAATTGGAACAGTGCCCCATTGTACCCCCGTGGTGGAGAACCAGGGTTCCCAAGCCCAGGAGGAGGTAGAATTGCATTTGAATTAACATGTACACAGAATAAGTGGCTCTGTGGTTGGGAAGCAGCTTTGGCTCACGCAAAAGAAGGATAGGCCCTGGGGATAAAACATATCAAAAAATGAGAAACTATCAACAATAAAAAAATTGCTCTGTTAAAAAAAAATTTTTTTTCTGGGGGTGCTTAGATTATCAATGGAGTCAAGGTATACACCTAAACTATAACATATTGGTCCGGACTGAATATTCTGGATAAATAATTTGATCTTGCCAAAGATGTGCAATAATTTTCATGCTCATATCCAGCTTACCTTAATTTGATTAATTGGATTTATTTTGTTTCCCAGGTTATCTGCTCACTGGAATGCATATTCCCTTTACAGGAGGATCCGGGAAACATCAACTACTGTTGTAGTGGTGGCATGAGTCAGAGAACGTCGGGCACAAAAGTCAGGTTAAATACCTTTGACATGGCATGAATGCATTTATTGCATATTGTGGGATACTTAGGAAATATGAACAGTTCATGACACAGTTTGAATTCTTTGGGATGGCTGAGGCTGTTGTAAACACATGACAATCTTTCCTTAAATTTGTTTAAAGCAGCAGTTTTTGTCAGTCATTTATTTTTAAGTACTAATATATTTCTGGCAAAAAAAATCACTAGGTCAGTGTTTCTTTGTCAGTGTCACAGGCTCAGTAGGGAGGAAGTATAGCATAGTGGGAGCACTGAGCTGCAAACGTGGAGAACTGGGATTGAATCCCACAGCCATCACTTACATACTGTGTTAGCATGAGCAAGTCACTTAACTTCCCTGTGCTCTCAGGACACATTTTGAAACAAGTCTTGACTTAATTTGTCTTTCCTGGCCAAAAATTGTAAAATAAAAATAAGGGCACTAGGTCTAAAGAGTGTTGTCAATAACAGCACCGTCCAGAACAGTGCCGTATTGACAGCACTTTTCAGTACAGCTGCACAACAAAATGCCACTATGCGACACAGTGCCAGCAACAAACATTAATATATATTTATGTGTGGGGATCTGTCTACCGCACCCCAGATCTTTAAGATTCTCACTGTGGGGGGAGTGAATCTTGGGGGAAAGAAGAAATACATGAGGCCCCTTGTAAAAAAAAAGAAAAAAACACAAGGAAAATTAAAGGGAAACCACTATTAGAACCCTGTTCTCTACCACCACCCTGCTGAGCTGCTCTATGCCTTAGCCCTCCACACCATGGGAGCAGCTTGGCCAATGTTCTGATTTCCTCTGCCCTTGTGGTCTGCACTAGTACCATGGACAGTGACATGGGGAGTGCTTAGTACATAGCGCTGTTAAACCCCTATCACTGTCCAGGGTTGCGCTGTATAGACTGTGCCTTTCTTCCTGGTGCTTTTATAGTAACACTATTCTAACTGAGTAGGAAAATAAGTAGCTAGCACACTTGCCTCTAGGACTGGAATATCAGGTGGTTGTGAACTCTAGCCCCACATCAGGCACTTGAGGGTAGTTCCCATAGACTGACACAATAATGTAGTATGAGGGTAATGCTGCAGTGGTGAAGTGCTGTCCTTTGGATGAGATGTTACAACTGAGGTGCCTTCTGAGCATCTCTAATCATAGTCCAGGTGAAATAAAAAGGTCCCATTACACATATGGATGAAGAGCAGAGGGGTTTCCCTGGGGTCATGGCCAGCATTCCCCCTATCAATAAAACAGGTCCATGCAACCCACCCCCCTAGGCAGACCTTGAAACAGGCTTTAATGGCTTACTGTGCCTTTCCCGGTTAAAAATTAAAAATAAATAAAATAAATTATTTTCATTTTCTTTCATTCCTGAACTGACGTACATAGTTTTGAAGTTTTTAAAAGTTTCTTCTCCTTTATGGTGTTCCTACCTCCTCCTCTGTCTATAACTGTCCCAGTTATTTATCAGCCTGTTTATAGTCTCTTCCTCCACCACTTCTATGGACAATCTGTACCATGGCTCCACCACTGTCTTGGTGAAATAGAACGTCTTCATGTCCCTCTTGAATCTTTCACTAGACAGCATCCATTTGTGTTCTCTTGTGACTACATTTCTCTTCCTAGGAAACATGTCTTCAATGTTCATCATATTGTTTCCTCTTAGAAACATTTTAGTCTTTATCACCTTCTAGCCTCCCATAAGAACTTGTTGAGGGACTCCAGCTGCTCTTCACTGCACAATCTTTAACCTTTCTCTGTCCTTGTTCCGGTGTGGACTGTAGAACTGGGTACAATACTCCAGGTGAGGTCTCAGTATGGTCCAGTACAAGGACAGCATACCCTCCATTTTCCCACTGTCAAACCCTCTCCCAAAACATTCCAGTATCCTAGTTGCTTAGCTGTATGCTTTGTTGCACTGGTGGGCTGCTAGCACCATCTTAATGTATCCAGAGTATTAATCCAGTATTTATAGTCAAAAGGTACCCTCAACAGAAGAGATTTTTAAATACTGTGAGTGGCGTGGCACATAACTATAATGACCTAAGTCATTAATTGCAGAAATAGTTCTGAAATATGTGGCTTTCTTGTGGTTAACATTTTTTATTGCTTTAACTTTATATCACGTTACACTGGATAATCACACTGTTACAATACAACATTGATCATAAAAACAAACTGTACATATGAAACTAAAAGCAAGCAATGTAAACTTCTTTAGGAGCAGGTACAGTGTCTTTTGCCAGACAGGTCCCCCCGGTTAGGCTTACAACATCTGACTGATAACTAAAATTGGGGGAGACCTTTCTAGGTAACCTTAGCCATTAGGAGATGTGTATAACAGGGCCTACCTGGTGCTGCCCATGGTGGCTTTTCTGGGGTGTGAGTGCCTGTGGGATCTAGGAGGTTCTAGGGCCAGCATGGGTTGAGGTGAACCTACATCTTCTTTTGTTGCCTCCTGTAGGGGCCAAGCTCTAAGCAGTATATACCACAAAAGTGCTTGACTATTATGGGCATACCTGCATAATGAAATATGTGTTTTGACTGTCTGGGTTCAATTTTCCAGGTTGGTGCAGGCTTACATCAAGCCCTGCATCAACCGCAATGTTTGCCACAGCTGTACCAAAGAGTTTGCCACAACCTGCACCACATTTTAATACATTTGGTGTAGTTGTGACATTTTACTCAATTTACAGTAGCTTGCACCACAGCTTTGGTGCAAGTCCCAGAGACTTGTGGCAGGGCTTTTGCAACAGACAGCTTGTAAAATTACACTTGCCTCAATGTTTGATGCAAGTTGCCACTTGCATCCACCTCACTGCCACAAGTCCCTTGCAGTGCTCTAAACACTTTCTAAAATGGGGCCCCCTGCGTTGATAAGGAAGCTACTGATTCTAAATTTAAGGATGTGAGATATACAGTTTTGCAAAAATAAAAGACTGTATATGATGAAAAAAGTTGCCAAACAACAAATACTGTATTAAATGGTGGGCAAACCTGTGGCAAATTAGGTCCCTTACCAACAGCTACTGTTACCTCTTTAAAGCATAAGGACTTCTCAAGGTTTTATGGCTTCTTCAACTGTTCACTAAAAAATGTTAAGTCCTTCTCTCTCTGGTTCGGTCATAACTGACTGAGTACTTCCCAGCTTAGCTCTTCACTTCTGACTGACTTCTAAAACAAACCACTCCCCTTTTATATCCCTTCCCTGGGTCACATGATGGACTAGTCTCATGATAATATCACTCTAAGACAATAAGGGATTTATTTATTTAATTATGGCTTTTTCATTTCAAGTTCAACAGCTACTGTATACATTCAGGTAAGTATATACTTTTGGGCCACATGCTTGACATTTTAGTAAAGTTATCTTGTACTCAAGCAAAACCTTAATTAGACCATCTCATTATATTGTAGTTTCACCTATGGGTTGTACTTTTCTGAGTGGCATGATATAAAAACAGGTGGGTATAAACAGTTTGCTAAGCCTGCAGCAGACAACCCTTCACCTTTGGCCCTTCCCCTAAAACCTGGCCTGCAGGTGGGCAGGTAGTATTCTGCCCATGTGGTGGAGATGTGCTCTAGCACCACCCATGGTGGAGGAACCACTAGGTCTGTCCACAGGGTGGGGGTATCTGGCTGAGGGAGTAGACTGAAGGGTCAAAAATAGGGGTTGCCCGTAGTTCCCCCTCACTTTTCCCTCACAGTGAAGATGTTACATAAAAGGAGTAAAATCTGGATTTTGTTTGACAATGTGGCATCAATTTGTTTATTTAATTAGGTACAGATACAGTTGAAACATTGGGAGGTTATGTTTGCTCTATTGTAAAACAAAAGTTAAAATGGAATGGTATAAATGATAAACTCATGTATCAGCAATTAATAAACAGAATAGCTTGCACATACTTTTATTTCCTTAACATCTTTATATTTTCTTAATATGTTTTTAAAGAAACACTGTCAGTTTTTAACTGACTATTTACATTGTTTGCATAAAGCTGTATCTAGCATTTTAACATGTGTACAACAATTCTAGTGATTTGATTGGCTGAAAGCAGCTCAGAGTCATGTAATCATGGACCCATAGTTAGACTCCTGAACTACTTACAGCCATTCAAGTCCTATAACATAAATATAGAAAGTTATCATCACACTCCCACATTCTAACAGGAGCTATCACTTCAGACCTGTCACTTCACCAGCAGGCAGTAAAAGTGAAACAACATCTACACAGAATGGCAAATTATCTTTTTTGGTCTACCTGCATCACAAAAACATTTCTTCAGAAGTTTTCCATACAGATTGTACTGCTGTAAACACTACCAAACTAGGAGACTGCACTTTGATTAGGGAGATAGAAAAATCAGCTATGTACTGTACCCAGAATGCCTCATTGGGTGCATTAGTATACAGGCTATTATATTTCTGTCCTCACTACAGAAATAGGAGACCACGTCTCTCAGTAAAGAAATCTTGTCAGCTAGATACTGTATGCACAATGTCTTGTTTTGAAAATAAACATATGAGAGCTTATATTATAGAAACCACTACAGAGGTAGGAGGCTGCACTTCACAGTAAGAAAATTGGAAAACAGCTTCTTATTGTACACACAATGCCTTGCTATGTACTGTACATCTACATATTAGGTGCCATACTGCAGTTGCCACTATCAAAATAAGAAACTGCACCTCTGAGTAAGGAACATTTAAGTCAACTTTATAATTTACTCAAAATTTCTTGTTGCTATATTCAAAACATTGACAGTGCCCTTTCATGACATCATTCTGAGGGTGTGGCCACACAGAGAAAAATGGAGGGCAACCAGAAACAAAACACTGATAAAACATAAAAAAATGATTATGACAGATTTTTTTTAGATAACAGATTGCAGCTTCAACATTTAAAGCATGGCTAGCAATGGTATACTAGGTGAAAAAGGCATTTAGAAATCTCCATAAATCACTTTAAGCTCAATGAGGAAATTTGGAATCCACCTTATTTATATCATGGAGATACTTGAATGTTTTAATCATGTCTCACACAAAGGTGTACAAGTACAAGTCCTGCTGTCTCTCTTCATACATGAGGATAGCAGCCCCACCCCCACAACAAAGCATGTGGTGTGACACCAATCAGGCTTGTGGTGTCTGGTTGCATGTTCCCATTATTATGCTGTCACTAAGCCTGGCATAGCTTATTTTTGTATGAATTTATCTAAATACAGTTTGTCTCCTGTTACATTGGTCTCTGCATCTGTTTTTATGGCTGCAAGGTGGGGGGTATTATACATTTTGAAAATAAATGGGGCCAGTGAGAAGGTACTAATTGGCATGGAGGTATACAAGTGGCTACAGGGGGATAAGCCTTGAGCTCAGTAAGAACTATTTATAATTTCTGTAGCTCAGAATTGGGATGCAGCAGTCATGCTTATTGCAGACTGTGTCACACCACCGTAAACAGACCAGTCCCCACCAGTGGTATGTAGACACCACATGCCATAAGTAAGCCATAATAATTATCATTGACAACCTCTGGCCCCTTCCCCCTTTGTAGTCTGCCTACGCTATTCATCTTACTGCATGGAGAGCTGAAATGACTGTTAAACTGACAAAGACAAACTAAAATTCAGACTATAGCTTGACACCGAACCTAAGCTGGCTCTGGCCCACTTCTCTCAACTTTATTTTGGTGTTTATATGTGGCTGCTGTGTCTCTGGTCATAATACTATGTCACCAATTGCTCAGGAAACAAGACTTGCTGTGTTAATATATTTGTCTGTTAGTGGTCTGACTCTCCTGCTCTTATGATGGACTACCTACTGCTGTTCAGTGTCCATATGACATGTGATCAGCATATCGACAAGTTGTCATCTCCCATCTCCACTCTGCTAGCAAGATGTTTGTGGAGCATGCAGTATGTTGTAATGTATTTCAGGCTCATTATTTTGATGGTGTTTTAGGTACTGCATGGCTGTCGTAAGGATGTTAATCCTCTTGGTCTCTTTCTCTAGTACAGTTGAGCACAGTATAGGGAAATGGGCAGAAGTTAATCATGAGTCATGCACAGCTGTTTGTATTACACCAAGTGCAATGTGAGATAGACAGAAATGTCATTGATTATATAACCGTGGAGGCTTACACCAAAATAAAATCAATGCACGTGGCAGTAGATTGCTGGAGCCACAGTACAACTTGATTTACTGTACATAGCAGATTTTGTAGCATTTGTTCACATGACTCACACTAGCTCACAGGGGTGATATGATTGTGTAAACCTATTTGCTTATGTACAGTACGTTTATATGTTTCTTGTTAAAATGTTAAAAACAAGAACATAAATTGTACTAGGGAGGTTTATTGTTTGTTTTTTTTCCAACATGTTCAATAGCTACTGTCTTAATAATTGCTTGAGCAACCATGTAAACAACACACCAGTGTGGCCATTTTGTGTTTCTGATAGACAAATTGTGCTTCACTGGCAATGTCCATGAAATCATCTGAGCACCTTTATTGCAAGTGGCTTGTTGTGTATGGTTAACTATCTGCTATTACCCATATAGACATCACATGAATTTCAGGTATGTAATACTTGTCAGGGGTAGGGTCGTGACATACTATACTGTCTCACCCATACGGTATGTCAATGACAGAATTAGACCAGATAATACTCACAAAAATACAGAACAATGACTTACAGAGCACTATATAATAAATCAACATAGATTACATCTGCAACCCAATCATGAAGGGTGGGGAAGTAATCATTGCTCTTCTTCATGTACTCTGAACACCTTGAGTAGATGCAGAGATCACACAAACAAGTGATATTGTGTACATACTCTGGTACTCATAGTTTAAAACTGTTGTATATAGTGTGCTGGATGGTTTGATGATAAGAATAGTCATTTACTTTGCCATGGGTACCACAATGACTCCTGAGAGTCTGGCAACTCATAATGCATTATTTGTGATCAGCACCCACTTGGTTGCTAACATAATACACATACAGTAGTAGCTACAGCTATTTTCCAAAATTTCTGTGATATTTCTAGAGAAATCTCCTGCTTTCTGCATTTCCACAGTAGGGGCAGCAGAGATAAACTCTTTAGAAATGTCGCAAAATATCTGGAAGTAGCTGGCAATGTCTGTGGTTACTACTGTACAAGGACAGAATATAAGGAGGACATGGCCCTGGTTTGCAGAGCATCCAGCAGATCCAGTCAGAACACAAGGGTAAGAGATGTGCGCCATTGGCAACTTTGGTTCAGCTTTGAGCTGGGCCCATAAATTAAGTTTAGCTTCAAGAATTCAGCCAAACCACTTTGGTTACCAGTGCAGTAATTGCCATTGGGTGAAACAGACTGCAGATAGGTGGTTAAAAAACCTTGAGGTCATAAATGAATAATAATTACTGGTGACTTCCTTTATCAAATGGTTCTCAAACCTCTGTCAAATGCCATAACAACCCGAAAACCAGTTATTACAACGTTTTCACAAAACTTTATTTCCACAGCAGTGTCGGTCATTTCAACCACAGCACCGTATTGGCTCACAATCTGTACGTTGGTGAGCCAAACAGATCGACAAACATGGTGGCGGTTTCACCGGTTACCGAGGACCCACATTGAAGGTTACCTTCTCACCTCAGGTAACATATTTATTTATTTTTTACAGTATTTATCTGGTTGATGCTGCCTTTGTATTAAAAAAAAAATATTTGGTTGACCCTCTTGTTGCCATGTTTTGGGTGGGATTGTGGAGACAAGCACTTCTAATTGGGAATGGCCGTGGCTCACTATGCATGGCTCCACACTGAAACTTTCAGCTCCACACTGAAACTTTAAAAAAAAAGGAGAGACAAAGAAAGTGTGTGTGTTTGTGTGTGTGTTTGTGTTGAGTACGGGACTGAACGGCATCATGGATCAAAGCATAGCTGCCTCAGTACATTTCTGGCACTGACGCCTTCAAACAGTAAGTATAAAAAATTATGTATAGGTAACTATATGTCTATGAAGTTTTTTTTACACACCCTTGGTGTGTGATGACCTAATAAACCTCTCGAGCTTCGCTCTTGAGGTTTATGGGTTATCATACACCTCAGGTGTGTGAAAAACTTCATAACACACAGTCATTTATCCATTATTCTCTATTTAATTACTGTAACTTACTTGTGGCTGGTGCTGTTGGCATGCATCTCCTGTGGATTAGTGCTTATGGTGTTGTGACAGAGTCTGCAGAATCCACTAGGACTGGCATGGTCCAGTGTGAGCTGTAGTAATAGAGACTATTTATTGCTGACCTCTAGGGCTCTACCTCCCTGTAGTCTCTGCTTTACCTCCAAGTCAATTATTATATTCTTTCTGGTTCCACTGATGATCCATGGGTGATCAAACTCCTCCATCTGAAGTTCCCTAAACCAAAATCAAAAGCACAAGAGACAGCCCTAACTTCTACATGCCCCACATCTGGAACAACCACCTATTCAGTGGCATGCAATCAACGTTCAAAACATCCTTCAGACAAGGTCTAAAATCTGTATTGCCTCTTTAGAAGCTTGCATTTGTTTTTCAAACAGATCTTGCCATCTACATCCCCCCACATTTTAACCATTTGCAGTGCCATTGTCTATGTTGCCCAAGTACTGATACTTTTGAGTCGTATTTCATGTCTGTAGCAAATGCTGAGCACTCTTGCAGATATTTGTTTTATTTATATTATTTTCACTCACATTTGCTTATGAACTGCTATTAATGCATTGACTATTATTTATTTTTGTTGTACACTTTAGTAAAGCTTTTGTATACAGTGCTGTACTCACCTTTTCTGGATGTAGCTGTAAACAAGTCACAAAATCTAGCCTTCCTTGGTTTGTGGTGGAATTCCATTATCATATTTCCAAGAACAGCACGATGTACTATTGCATAGTATTTATGGACATCAGCTGTAAGAAGTTGCTTGCACATACAGTTGTAGCCAGAGATATGTTCCAGTATATCTACATATTTCACAGGAAGTACAATACCCATTCATTACAAGAGGATGTCCTTTGATATATCTGGACATGACTGGAAATCTACTAGGACATACCTCTGTCTACCACTACATATTCCAGTAAGTTCATAAAAGTTGATGGTTACTAATGGTTGAGGGTTGTTCAGTGGCCTGTATTAAATGAGTTCTGGTGAACTCAGTCTAGTTGCCAGTGAAACAGTGTCCACATCACAAAACCACCAACACTACTGGCATTAATTGGCATCCTTGTTGGCAGTCTCACATGAGAGGCCAAGGACTGAATGTGCATTGAGTCTAAACTAACTGGTCACCTTCGTGGTGGTTTCTCCATGACAGGGTTAAGGCACAGTGGTAGGTGATAAGGAAGCATGCATGGTAATCACCCATTCTATATCTGACATATGGCTAAACCAAACAATAAATTCACACATAGCAAGAAAAAAAACTAAACAACAGAAACTGGTATTCTATGCAGTACAGTGCCATAGTACTCATTGCTAATTTTAGAAATATGACAATGGAAGTCTACTATAAACCATGAATGGCTTGATGGATGGAAATAGTTAAAAATCAATTTATTTATTTATTTATTTTTGCGTTTGTTGTTAGCTGATTGCCCAGAAAGGTAGATGAGATACTGTGTCTTGTTTATAGCTACATCTAGTGGAGGTGGTAACAGCATTGTATAAAAAAGCTTTACTAAAATGTACAAATAAAATTAACAGCAGTACTCTTTAAAAACATGTTTATTTGACAAATACACTATATTTGAAAGTGTTTTATAGGTCAGTGAATTTGATAAGTTACTAAAATAAATGTATGACAATTGGGCCCTATGCACTATGCCAATGGGCTGCGTAAACCAGGTGTGTTGGCATAGTTAATTCAGAACGCATGGAGCAGTGGTCGTGTGGCATTCACGACTGGCATGTGGAGCTGGCATGTGCCCAATCAGAAATGCGCTGGGGGTGGGTGAGGGTGTGTGCCAGCTGTACACACCATTCATCATGATGAGTAGGGCTATGCACCAGAGTGCATAGGGACAGGCAGGTACGCCATTGACAGAACCAGACAGCAAGTTTTTTCTTTCATTACAGAATACAAATCAATAGCTGGTAAACTGGGCAACATTATTTATAAAATGGGAACATCCTAACATATGATGAAACATTGTCCAGTGCAGTTGCTGGTACCCCTAGGGTCACTTTTAGCAGAGCCACTAACCTTAAAGATAGGTTAATACATAGTAGATTCCCAAAAGAAGAGACTGAAGGGAGTGATACATGGTTACCGACAAGATCAGCCAGCTTTTACAAATGTCACCACTGCATCAGTTGTAGGTATGCGTGCCAAGGGAAAATTTTCCAACACCCTCAGGACTCTTATTTAAAAATAAAAATTCAAGAGTGCATCACATGCCACACACCATTTGTTGTGTACGCACTTTGGGGCACATGCAAAAAACTACATCAATTGTACTGCTTGACCCCTAAAGAAAAGAATTCAGGAGCATATGAGCTCCATAGAAAATCAGAAAGAAGATACCCCAGTAGGCACCCATTTCACCACAGTTCATGCCTCCAAAATCACTGATCTTAGCTTTATGGGCCTGGAACAAGTCAGGCCACCAACACAAGGTGGCAACAGACAGAACGTCCTTTTACAAAGAGAGTCTTTTTGGATTTTCTCATTAAAGAGTGTAAAACCAAGGGGTTTAAATAATGAATGAGATATAAAACCCTCCTTGATGGAATGGTTTAAGACAGTAGGGCAGTGTTTGAAAGACATTTATTACTTGGGTGCAATATGCCTATGTAGTTGAAACACTTTTAGTTGACGAATGTCTCTCATGGGTTACTCTAAAAAATGGATAGATGTATAGCCGAATGGTCTCTGAACAAGTGTTTTGAATAAAATTGTCTAATAAAATATGCTTTTCTTTTCATTTTCTCCATAGTTGGCATGGAATCCTCTCATCTTCTGTCTTTACACACTGGTGTAGCTCAGACATGAAGCTCTGAAAATCTGCTGCTCCCCTGGCATAAGGATTCAGGCTGCAAAAGTGTGCACAGAAAGTCAGCCAGAATCATTATTTTTTTTCTTTCTGTACCTGCTTCTATTGTGTTTTGCTTTTTTTGTTTTATTCTTTTTGCAACTTGTAAACAGATTTGCATAGTATATGTTAAATACTGAAAAAATATATATTAATTTTATATTTCCTCTTTTTCTCTAAAAAAAAAAGAAAGGTGGAATTTGATACATAAATGCTATTTCTATTTAGGTTGAAAATGGATAAACGTGCCTCAGGATCTGCATATTAGTTTATAAGTTGTGGAAATCATCTGCTTTTTATATTTGTTTATTATAGAATACACATGTATAATGTTTATACTTTGGATTATTGAATGAAGGGGTTAAATATTATTAGCTCATTAATGTTATATGACCATGTGGTATTTAAATGCTGACACTTACCAGGACTTTACCATGCCTCCTAATGAAGGGTTTGTTTAACATGAAGTGCCGGGGCCTTGTGTGGACATCCTTCTGTCCTTTGAGAATTCACTGCTGTAAAAATTGCTGAATAAAGCACTTAAAAGAAGGATTTATCTGAGTGGTGAATCTCTTTCTTACTCATTTGTGCACCAGCATCTACTTGGAGATGTTTAGCTACTTATGAGTTTGGCAGGCTATAGCTGTGCACCTCACCACAGCCAGGTGTTCGCGGTTGTCTCATTCTGACTTTTATGCCATGGACAGCCCTGCCGTAAGTGCCCATATGCACCCAGCCCCCACACACACCGAACTGGAGAAGGGGCCCATGAGCAGGATAGAACTTTCCCCCCACGTAGCTGTGGCAAGCCTCACTCAAAAACACCCTGGAGGACACCCCCACACACTATGGGGTAATCCCCGCCACTGCCCCCCCCCCACAGCTTCACGCCCGCACCCATGCAGCCCAGTGCCCGGTAGTACCAGCAAAGCCTACAGCAGGGCACGGCCACCCCACCACTGGCATCAACATCACCCTACCTGTGCCTATAGGTGGGGTACCAGGTGCCTGACAGTAAGCAGCACAGCCCTCCGCACACCCCCATGGCTGCTGTATGTCTGACTTACACAGGAGTGCACAGCTGACGTGCACCCATGGAGGTCAGACATCCGGTAGCTGTGTGGGTGTGCTGAGGGCTGTGTTGCCGGCCATCAGGCACCTGATACCCCACCTGCGGGAAAGGGTAGGGTGTTGTGTGCCTTGTTCCACAGGGGCCAGGGTGACCTGGGCTGGAGTGTGTGGCTCGGATGGCTCCCATGCACTGGGTACATTGACAATGGCACAGCACCTGAAGGGGAAGTGCCACACGGGTCTGGGTGTCTGCAGGTACAATTCATGCACCTGGACCCACACCGAGCTGCACAAGTGATCCACTGCAGACCCAGGAAAGGCATCCAATTGGATGCCCGGCTGGGTCCACATCGCCTTCCCCGACCACCCTGCATGGACCTGCATGCCAGGATGGGTGGGGCTGTGGACAGGTTGGGGTCAGTAGTGAATTCCAGCTGGTGTGCACCTGTCCGCAAGTGTGGAGCTATGTGGGAGGGTTACACACCTCCAGCACATATAACCTACCTATTTGTGCATAGGGCCCATTATGTGTAAAGTAGTACCGTATGTACAGCTCCAGACAATCGTATTAGTACCTATCAATGTCTTAAATTGAGAAAAGGTCTCCATGTATTTTAAACTGGCCATATTTTTCTTTATTGTGATCTAACACTTTCACAAATGGTTTCCTAAATGTCTTGCAGGAAAATGTATAAACACCTGGTTGACATTTACCCTAAGAGTGTCAGGTTACATTATTTCCATTGGGGCATGACAGTTCAATGGCTGAACATAAAATTACATAATTCTTGTAACATCTGCAACACCAATTTTGATTCAGCAGCAAATAATAAATACCAAACACTTTATATAACTGACACAGTAACACTGAACATAACCTCTAAATTCTGATTTTAAATAGTAGATTGCTAACTTAACTTATATTTGTACATTTAAAAGATTTATGAGTTTATCTGTTTATTAAAATGTTTTCTAAATGGGATAGACTCACAAGATGAGAACACCACAGTTAATCCTCATATATGGCATACCATCATCTTACGCAATTATTAAACAAGACTCCTTATTTTAATGCCACTGACAGTTTACATCAAAGCAACATGAAGCTTTTATAAGCCCAGTTTACTAAGCTGTTGCATGTCTATGAAGTTTGGACAATTCTTTCATAACTGGAAAGGATCTTGGGAGGGCTTAAGCCTGTAGTTCTACGTAGGAGAATAGCTCCTTCCCACTCTTAATTTAAGCCAACCCTCTCTTTGCATTCCACGCATAGCATTTTTTGTTTTGTGCACCTTGAGGCTGTGTGGCTGCTCTTTCTGTCCTTGCCTCACTTTTCTCCATCCACTCTGTTAAACATAGAAACATAGAATGTGACGGCAGATAAGGACCACTTGGCCCACCCAGTCTGCCCATTTCCCTACCTAATGGATAAGCTGCAGATCCTAGTTAACCAGCAGCCTACTTCATTCTACCCCCACCCCCTAGAATTGCCTTATGGCTGTCCCATGCATGCTTGAATTCAACCACTGTTTTTGACTCCACAACCTCCTCTGGAAGGCCGTTCCATGCATCCACAACCCTTTCTGTGAAAAAATACTTCCTTACATTACCTCTGAGCCGCCCTCCTCTATCTTCAAATTGTGCCCCCTTGTTCTTGCACACCTCTTTTTTTGAAAGATGCTACCCTCTTGGACTTTGTTGATTCCCTTGAGGTACTTGAAAGTTTCTATCATGTCCTCCCTCTCCCTCCTTTCCTCGAGGCTATACATATTAAACTCCTTTAGTCTCTCTTCATATGTCTTCCAGTGCAGACCCTGCACCATTTTAGTTGCCCTCCTCTGGACAGCTTCCATCTCATCTATGTCCTTGTGGAGAATGGGTGTCCAGAACTGCACACAGTACTCCAGATGGGGTCTCACCAGCTGTCTGTACAGAGGGATAACAACTTCCTGTTTTCTACTGGTGATGCCTCTACCAATGCATCCCAGTATCCCCCCAGCCCTCCTTACTGCCCTCTCACATTGCTTGCCCACCTTTAAGTCATCTGATATGACTACCCCCAGGTCCCTTTCCATTTTTGTTGTTGTTAGTATCTCACCCCTCCATTGTGTACTCTTCCCCTGGGTTTTTGTTTCCCAGGTGCATTACCTTGCACTTCTTAGCATTAAATCTAAGCTGCCATACATTTGACCATTCCTCTAACCTTTCCAAGTCCCTTTTCATCCTTTCCACCCCACCTTGTGCATCAACTCTGTTGTAGATCTTTGTGTCATCTGCAAAGAGACATACTTTTCCTTCCAGTCCCTCTGCAATGTCACTTACAAAGACATTGAAGAGGACCGGTCTTAATACTGAACCTTGCGGCACCCCACTAGTAACCCCCTTTCTTCAGAGTGGACTCCATTTACTAGTACCCTCTGTGTCCTATTCTCCAGCCAATTCTTTACACAGGCTATCATCTTGGAACCCACTCCCAGGCTGGCTAACTTGTATATTAATCTTGTGTGGGACTGAGTCAAATGCCTTGCTAAAGTCTAGGTAGGCCATGTCCACAGCCCCTCCTGATCTACTACTTTGGTCACCCAGTCAAAGAAATCTATTAGATTCATCTGGCATGACCTTCCCACTGTGAATCCATGCTGCCTTGGGTCCTGTACCCCTCTGACCTCTAGGTACTTGACAATTCTTTCCTTCAGAAGTGATTCTGTCATTTTCGCTGTCACTGAGGTTAAACTAACAGGTCTGTAGTTTCCTGCTTCTGCCCTGCTCCCACTTTTGTGAAGGGAAATCACATCTGCCCTCCTCCAGTCCTCAGGTACCACCCCATCCTCCCATGATTTATTAAAGAGGGTAGTCAGTGGTGTCACTAGTTCTACTCTTAGTTCTTTTAGAATTCTGGGATGAATCCCATCAGGCCCCATTGCTTTGTCCACCTTCAGTTTTAAGAGTTCTTTCAGAACCCTTTCTTCTGTAAATGGGCTGGTATCAACTTCTGTATCCAGAGTGTTTCTATTGTTTGTTTTAGGTACCTCCCCCTCTTCATTTGTAAATACTGAGCAAAAATATTTGTTTAGTATCTCTGCCTTTTCATAGTCACCCTCTGCCCACCCCCTCCCCTTTATTAAACCTCACTATCCCTCCCTTAGTCTTCCTTCGCTCCCTGATGTACCTAAAAAAGGTTTTATCCCCCTTCTTAACTGAGTTGGCCATCTTTTCCTCAGTTCAGGCCTTTGCTGTTCTCCTGTTGTGTTTTTTAATCTGTTTGTGTCCCCTTTTTCCTTGTGCTTCTCTGCTGCTTCAGTCTTCTTCCTGCTCTTCCTTTCCCTGTTTGTTCTTTGCTACCCTTCCACTCCTCCGTTGTTCTGCTTGGTATTTCTTCCCCTACCTTTCTCATTTTCCTTTCCCACTCCCACTTTCCTTGGTGCTCCCTGTCACAAACCCACTCTTCGGGGCCAGATCCACTGAGCTCACAGTTCCCACCCCTAAGTGCAATCCGTGACAGGCGGGAACAGGAATACCATCCCCGTGCCCTTCTAAAGTGCTTTTTGAGTTCACAACTGAACACTCACCACAAGGGCCCAGGGCTTCCTCTCTAATCTGGGTATGGGTAAAATACAGTCTCGTGTCTGTAGCCAGGTAAGAACCCCCCTTGTTTATTGAACTGGGGTGGGGACCCAGGTATTATAAGCTGTTCGGGATTGTCCTCATAACCCTGATGCTGTCTTCTCCCACAGGTGGTTCAGGAGCCTAGTTCAAACTGTACAGACTCCTCCCAAGAACCAATGTATTTCCCCTACTTAGGCACCCAGATTACCTTCTATAATGCTAGTCGTTGGTAGCGATGGGGACACTTTAGCATTTAAACAGGTTGTCACAGATTGAATAAATCTTCCCACATTCACACACACAATAAACTCTCTCCCAGGCAGTTTTTAAAAGCAAGTGCTTTTATTCATTATTTAAATAATTATGCCCGACCCTTACAAACAAAAGATTAAGAAATTTGGGTTACAGGATAACAAATAAAAGTTGGACAAACACATAAAAAAAACACACTGTTAAACTTAACTGGCTAATGTCTACATTGTCTGTGGAGAATCAAAAGTCCAGAAAATAACTGAGTTTCTGCAAAAGTTTCCAAGTCCCAGTTCTTCATGTAGCCACTGGTCATCAGTGTGAGTGTGTGGCAGTCCTGCTCTGAGTTAGACAGTTAGGATCCTCTTGTGTGTCAGGAAATAGGCCAGGAAAAAATGACTCCTGCTCTGTTTTGAGCAGCCTTATATAACCCTGGTCCTTGGTTAGCTGGTGGCCTTATCTTTTAGGCCAGCAGGGGCCTCTCTTGCTCTTTCCAAGTTGCAAATGAGTTAATATTATTAATTTTTTATAGATTTCCCCCACACCAACTTCCTCACTGGGCCTTTGATATCCAGTATCCTTCCCGCCACTTATGAAAATGTAAATAGACTGAGGTAGTTCCCAGATCTTGACACTGGGTTCACAGATTGGCCATTTGCATAACCCCTGCTCTAAAAATCATTTTCTCTTTGTGGTAAAGCTTTATGACCAGAGAGGAGATGTTTTCCATATCCTGACAGTTTATGAAACCTTTTGCCTTTGATCAGTTTACTAGGAAATCCCCTTTGAAATGTAATTTCAGTTTCTGTTAAGCAAGCCTTTCCCAGACATCTGGAATACACATCCTTCCTATGTAACCCTTTTAAAAAACATGGGCATCCTTCTGTCACCATACATCCAGGCCCTTTTTGGAGAATTTAAACATAAACAAAATCACAGGAACATATGACAAAATTATGTCAACCATATGACAACAGTGGCCAAATCGCCACCCCCCCCCCACACCTTGCTCATTTCTACTGTTCCCTTTTTACCTTTTTGGGAATTTCTCTTGCTCCTTTGGAGCTGCTACTCCACAACTCTGCTCTTCTGGGTTTGAGACACAGCATGCATCACTCAGCTACCCGATGATCTGCTTCTCAGTGAGTTCTGCTTGGAAGGTGCTGCTTCATGTTTTCCTGTCATAAGTGCTGACTTCTGGATTTAATTTACCTGCATTTGCTTTGCTCCCACAATTGTGCTAGATGTCCTCAGAGCCTTCTGTGGATATTGGAGCCACTTCAGGCACACCTTGATTTCCTATCCCAATGTTTCCCAAACCAATACAGGCGATGCATCCTACCATTACCCTGCAATGGTGTATTGATGTTTTTATATGGTTAGAGCTGTTCTGGATGCATAAACTCTTAATTAATCAAACTAATTTGCTGGAATCCTTCCTTAACATCAACTCTATTGAGCACTGTTTTGTTAACATATTATTCTTTGAAATAAGTACATGCTGCAAATTCTGGCCATTTGCTATGACTTTGGGAGACTATGTATTTTACTACTGAGAGATCAAGCAGTCCACTGCCTACAGCAACCTCCTTCTACTGCATAGGTGCAGCCTAATTGGCATTTAAGGTACTCAGGCATACGCCTTATCAGTTCCATTACCTAAACCTCTTTAATTCTTTTCCTGGCATTTGCAGCTTCCTTCTACCTAACCAATGGCCGCTGGCTTCTCCCGGCCTCCTACCGACTACCCATGTCAGCACTGCCCTGGCCACTGGCTTTGCCTGGTCTCCTCCTAACAAATCATTACCTTACTTCAGTCCGCTGGCTTTTTCCATCTTTCTCTCATCTAACACTTCCCTTTTAACAGTCCTCACACCCTTTCTCTTCTGAATTTGGGATCAAGGATCTGACCAAATGTTAATTGCTTCTGTGGGAAATAGTTTGAATCTTTTTCCTCTTTAGTCTTCTCCTAGGTGCTCCTAACTCAAGTAGATATGTATGAAATGCGGTGATGGCATGCTTCAAATAATCAAGCACTCCATGTTCTGTTTCATTTGTTTATTCATCAATTTGTTTGGCCCCAATGTTTCGCTCACTTAATTAAGCTTTTTCAAGGGTTCATCCTTTGTCTAAAAATATGTAAATTCATCTTGTATAATGTTTAATATCCATACTTCTTAACTCCATAGTTCAATTATCAACTTTTTCAAGATATGTTTTTTCCCATGGTAGTGCTATTGTATAGGCCATTCTCTCTCTTTCACCATGTTTATTTAAATCTTTTTCATTTTCTATATGCTTGTTGTTTTCTGTTTCACACATCTCCTGGTGATCTACATACAAGACATTTTAAACATTATTTATTTGGCTTAATTATTTTATATAACTGCGGGTTATACCATCACCCTACAATTTATATACAGTATCACTTGGCTAAGTTTGCCTAACCATCTGTGCCTGGCATTCAACATTCCTCATATCAGTAAAAAGTATTTTTTTCATTTTTTATCTGTTTAATGTTTTCTATCTTAAAACATCTTCCAGTGATATTCATGCAAAAGATTTTAAACATTAATTACTTTTTTAACTTATTTGTGTAGTTGCAATAGTTCACAGCAGTTTTACCAACACCTTGCAAGGAAATTACATTTCATCTTGGCAATAGTAGCCTAACCCCCTGTATCTGGGATGTAACATACCTCATATTGACATTTTAAATTTGCCAACAGTATCTTTTTAAAGCGCTCAGACTTTGGGCTTGTTTATTGAAATATCTTTCTTAGTTTTTTCAAAATCTCCATGCTCGTTAGCTTTTTACTATAATAAAATTAATAGTCTTTTTCAAATTTCAGCTTCACTATGTAGTATTTCTCTTTCTTATATGTTGTACTAACTCACTTTACCTTATACTCCTAATGCATCAGAGCTGCTTCTGTTGGACCTGTGTTTCAAAATGTTCAAAAAATCCCTTTTTTTGTCCCTATGAATAAGTTAAATATGTAATGAAGTAAACAGAGGCAGCATGGATATTCAAATGATGAACAGAAAGCAATTTTTGAGAGTTAAAAACAACACAGCAGTGATTTTAATAGAGCAGGAATAGTGACTGAGAACAGATAGAATGCTGACTGTTGAAAGTTTGAGTCACTAAGCAATAATCACAACATTACGGGGATAATGACTCAAATAGACTGGAACAGACTCTATGATGAAGCTAGTAAAACTGAAACTAAAAGCATAACTAATGCAAGGCAGATGCATGCAGCAGTACTTTACAACTGTGCTGAAATAATGTATGAAACAAGAACAGCATGTTTGATGAAATAATAACAGAGACTAAATATGAATGTTGTTTAAAAATAAGGAACACTACTATGTAAAGATAATGGAAGAGAAAATAAAAAAAAAACTATGATGTAATGTTTAATTACTGTTTAAAGTTCCTAACTTGACAGAAAGTTTTACATTTCTATAGGAAGAGATAACACTATAGAGGATAACATTTATATTGAAAATCACTGTACTTTCTGATACCCAGGTATGTGTCTTTTGTTTAATTCCATCTTTATTGGTTTTATTTAGATTAACAATCAGATATACCCCCAATGGGGAATTCCAGTATCATATAGACATAACATTATAAAAATGACAAAACAAACATTAAAACAAAACATACTAAACAATCCTAACAACCTCCCTCCCCATCCCCGTACTACCCTCTTCCCATGTTATCCCATCCCCCACCTTCTTGTGCCAACCATATGGATATACAGAAGGTTATATAATATTATTTGGAGCCAGGACGAAGTTGTTTGTTCAATTATTTATCATTAACTTCAAACTGAATACAAGGCATGTAGATTATCCCATCTCTTTTTATAAGTGTGCATTCTGTTATTGACACTAGTCATCATCTTTTCTATTCATAGATTAAATAGGAGTTCCTGTAGCCATTCATTGTAAGAAGATTGGATGGAATCTTTCCAGTGTTTAAGGACAATTGTTTTGATGGATGTGGCTATTAGCATTATATGGTAATTTATAGCCATGGGAGGAAATACTGTGAAATCACCCAATAGACACACCTGTGGTGTGATGTAATCTTGTAATCTTAAAAGGGGATTCATTCTGGACTTTATTTGATCCCATAATGGGGTCATTTTAGCACATTCCCAGAATAAAGGTTGTAAAGTGCCCTGACCTTGACAACATCTATTACAGGTTAGGGATGTTGCTCTTCCCATTTTGTATAACATATGAGGTTAGGTTCATGTTATTTAAACATTGCATTTGCATTGCACAAAGTCAGTCTTGTGTGATCATTTTATGACATGCTTCCCAGATTTTAGCCCATCCAGAATTTGAATTCAGATATAAACTATTCCAGTATAGAGGTATACCATCTGCTTTGAGAAATATTAATGGGTAAAGCAAGGTGTAAAGGGAAGAAACAGCATGTTGGGCTAATGCTAGGTTTCTGCTAGTGTTGATCCAATGTTGCAAATCTGTCCTATTGTTAGCTTTTTTTAAAGTGTCCATTAAGCACATGTCTTAATTGAAATATTTTGAATACCCAGTTTTAAGAAAGGCTAAGTTTTGTTAATATTTTGGGTGTGGATAGCCAATTTAGTTCAGAGTTGCAGAAGTCTCGCACCATGCAAGTGTGGAGAAGTTGGACCCAATACCTAGGAATCATTTTGACTCCTATTTTTAAATTTGGATTTTGAAATATGAATTGGGATAGTTCTTGAACAGGATCATGTCCCAAAGTGGAACATAATTGTATGTGGGTACATACCGAGTGCCCTACTGGGCTGTGTTTTAGATCCAAGGGGAGGTTTTTATACCTAAGGAAAAAGGTACAGCAGGATGTAGCCCTGATTGAGATATCAGGTATTGTTCTGTAGTGAGCCAAACAGGGGTATAGTTACTGGAGCTTGAGGAATCCTAACAGAGATATTTGCTCAAATGGCTGGCCCAGTGATACAATTGAAAATGTGTAAGTTTAAGACCCCTAATGATTTGGGTGCTGCACGTTTATTATATGCTCTGCATGGAGACTTATTTTTCCAGATTAAATTATTAACATGATGGTGAAGAGTTTTGAACCAGGTTTTAGAAAGCCAAATATTAAGGAGATTCAATGGGTAGAAGATTTGTGGAAAAAGATTCATTTTGATAATATCAGTTCTGCCCCACAAAGTCAATGGTAGGTATTGCCATCTTTTGAGATCTTGTTGGATTATTTTATTTAGGTCATCCAAATTCAGTTTCCACAGTTGAGTGATACTGGTACAGAAGTATATTCCAAGATATTTTATGGTTTAAGGGGCCCATTTGAATCCAAGGTCTAGGACTTCTTGCTTATGGACCTTAGAATTGAGAGTAAAAATTTGTGATTTTTCAGCATCTAACTTACAATTAGAAAGGGATCTGTATTCTTGTATTATTTAATTCTAAAAGTTTTTGAATAGGGGGTTTTATTTGGGGCCGGTGGAGCAGGATGTCATCTGCGTAAACCATAATTTTAGAATTAATAGGGCCTATTTGTATCCCATGTATTTCTGGGGCATTTTGAATGGAAGCTATTAGGGGTTATAAATATAAACTGAACAATAAAGGAGATAGGGGGCAACCTTGTCTGGTACCAGATTGAAGGGCAAAGCTAGAGGAAAGAACCCCATTACTAAGAACTCGGGCGTTGGGGGCAGAATATAATATTTGAATCCAGGAGATGAATTTTTCTGGGAAGTAGAATCTATGAAGTGTTCTAAATAAAAATTGCCAATCTACCTTATTGAACGCCTTCTCCACCTCCAGGGAAACCAATGCCATACCTTGAGGGGAGTTCCTGGAAACAGAGAATACATGGGATAGGTGATGGAGGTGATCTGTGGACAACCTTTCAGCCATGAAACCCACTTGATCTGCACTAATTAATGAGGGGAGAACTTGCTCTACCCGAGTAGCTAATAATTTGGCTAAGATTTTAACATCTGTATTGAGAAGAGATATCGGACAGTAACTGGAGGTCTGGGTTAAGTCCTTATGTGGTTTGGGGAGAATTAATATAATGGCTTCTAACATTGATGGGTCAATATCATATCTGGGTATATGTGCATAAACTGTAAAGAAATCACAGTATTAAAATGTAAATTGAAGGATTGGCAGCAAAAATACGCCCTAGAGATACAAACTAAGATTGTGAGACCTGAGGAGCAAATCATACAGTATAGGCCTGAAACAGCTGGTGCAGAGCTTAAAGATGTCGTGTATGAGAGCTCTAGTGATACTTCTGATGTTAGTCATTGGGCAACAGCTAGTGAGGGTTTGGGGGAGGATAGCTGAGCAACAATTTCTAAAGCACCCCACAAGAAAAGAAGAGGGGCCATGGAGGGAAATGCGGTGGCAGTACTAAATAGATTTTTCCCACTTAGCACCAATCCTGAAACTAGCACAGACACACTTACATTAGATGGAAATTTGGACACTGAACCTAAAGAAGCTCAACTAGGGATGAAAATTATGGTGTTTGGGGACTCCATCATCAGAAATACTGATACAATACTCACAGATGGTTGTAAAAAGAGCATGTCTGTAAACTGTTTACCAGGAGCAAGAGTTGGTGATATTAAACTGTGCTTGCCTAAGTTATTATTAAATTCTCCAAAGCAAAAAGTAGTTGTACTCCATGCAGGAATAAACAATGTGGGGAAGGAGCATGGAAAAGATAGTGTAGATGAGATTATGGAATGCACTGAGGTAATAAAGGGTAATGGTCATATACCAATAATCTCTGCTATACTGCCAAATTATGGATGCAATCCTGAAAAAATAATACCATACAATGAATAAACAGTAGAGTTTCAAATACATGTGGAGCTGGACATATCACCTTCATGGACACTTGGGAGAGGTTTATAAATAATAATAATCTGTATAGAAGACACAGACTATACCTGAACCCACTGGGCACTAAAACTCTGGCAAAAGAAATTAGAGGAACATTAAGCAATTATTTAAAATAGGCATGGGGGCAGCACAAGGCAAATGAAGGTCAGCAAAGGAGACAGAGTAAATCAAAAGTAGGCACCACTCAGACTAATGTACAGTGTTAGTGTTTGCTTATTAATGCACAGAGTTTAAATAATAAAAAGGAGGAACTCATGGCACTCATAAGTGAGGGAAGGGGTGGATATGGTGTTTATTACAGAAACATGGTGGACAGTAGAAAGGGACTGGGGTAAAGAAATCTCGGGTTACACCCTATTCCATAAAGGTAGAGAAGGAAAGAGAGGAGAGGGAGTAGCAGCATATATATCAGATAATATAAAAGCTCTTGATATAACTGAAAAGGTTAGAGTGGGGGACATAGTGCCAAAAAACATCTAGATACAGTTAAATACATGTACCCAATCACCTGTAATAATTGGGATATGCTATAGACCCACAGGGGCATCAAAGGAATTGTCTGACCACATTAGTGTAGAACTGACTAGAGCTTGTGAACTAGGAAAAGTGATAATGGTAGAGGACTTAAACTATAGTGACATAAATTGGAGTAGTTTATAGTCTACAAATGTAAGTAGTGAGGCATTTGTAGAGCTTTGCCAGGAGTTGGACATGACTCAATACGTGACAGCCTCTACTAGAGGGAACAATACCCTAGATTTAGTTATGGCAGGGAAGGATATAAATAGCAAGGGTTGCCATACAATGACACCACTGGGCAGCAGTGACCACGAGGGGGTAAGTTTTACATATCAACAATACATACCTCTGGAGAAAGGATGTAGAGAGGTTTTTAGTCTTAGAACAGCAGATAAAGATGAAAAATTAAGAGAAATTGACATTATTAACTGAGAAAGCTAAGTGGGGAGTAAACCAATTGAGAAAATGTGGGATATATTTAAAGAGAAAGTAGATAAGATATGTAATGCAAACATCAAAAAAGTTAAGGTCTACAATAGGAAAGGAAAAAAAGTAAACAGCTTACAAAATCAGTCATTTAAATAATATTTAGAAAAAAATGGATGTATCAAAAGTATAGAAGGAATACAAATACTAGCACCTGGGTGAAATATAAGCAGATGCAGACAAAATGTAAACATTTGATAAAAAGAAATATACAAAGGATGAAAGTTGGGCTGTCTACCACAGCACATAAAAATAGTATACAAAGTTTCTATAGTTATGTAAATTCATTAAGGAAAACAATAATAATTTATGCACCATTAAGGAAGGAGGGACAAAATTAACAAATCCCACAGAGGTGGCTAATGCCTTTAATAAATATTTTAGTACAGTTTTTGCTACTCATTCTAGTGGGTATGTAAAGTTTAACCCTAAGAAAAACTTAGACATAGAGATACAGTATCTGTTGAAATTATTCTTGATAAAATAAGGACATTAAAAAATATGAACATCACAGGGCCTGATAATATATCAAATAACATACTAAAATTACTATCACCTAGTATTAGTATACCCTTAGCCATTATTTTTTGGAGATCATTAGAGGAGGGAACAGTGCCTGGAGATTGGCTAAGGGCATATGTGATACCCATTCATAAGAAGGGAGATAGAGCAGACTGCTCAAACTATAGGCCCATAAGTCTGACTTTGGTCCTGGGTAAGTTGATGGAATCTATATTAAAGGATATAATAAATGTGTATCTGACTGAGACTAACCAGAATGATAGGGAACAGCATGGTTTTGTGTCGGTAGGTCTTGTATTACGAACATGCTGTGTTTCTATGAAAATATTTCAGCAGCATTGGATGGGGAGGAACTGGTGGACTGCATATACTTGGATTTTGCAAAGGTGTTTGATAAAGTGCCACACAAAGAAATATTAAGATATTTATCAGATTCTGATATGGACTATAGAGTATGCCAATGGATCCAGGCATGGCAGATGGATAGGACCCAAAGGGTGTGTATAAATGGACATTTGTCTGATGAGATCCCTGTGGTGGGGGGGGGGGTTCCTCAGGGTTTGGTCCTGGGACTGGTGCTGTTTAGAATTTTTATTGCACAGATGGGCAAGGGGGCTCAAAACTGGGTAAGCAAGTATGCTGGTGATACAAAGTTGGCTGGCCTGGTAACACAGTCTGCAAGGGCAGAGACAATTCAGAAAGATTTGGATGACATCCATAAATTGACCATTTCAAGGGGAATGAGTTTTAACATAGATAAGTGCTGCGTGATCCATATGGGAAATAGAAATTTGAAATATCATTATAAGATAAATGGGCATATCTTGAGGAAATCAGGAATGGAAAGAGACTTGGGTATATGGGTGGATCAGAAACTGAAATACAAGACTCAGTGTGACAATCAGATAATAAAGGCAAACAGGGTTTTATGGAATATAAAGAAGAACTTCAGAAGTAGGAAGGAGGCAGTGATTATGCCTTTGTATAGGGCGTATGTAAGACCCATTCTGGACTATGGTGCCCCAGTCTGGGGACCTATAAAAAGGGGGGCAGTGTCGGGATTGGAAAGGGTGCAGAGGAGGGCCACTAGGATGGTACATGGTATGCAGGATAGATCTTACGAACATAGACTGGTTGATTTAAGGCTAATGTTACTGGAGACTTAAAGAGTGAGAGGGGACTTGCTGCTGTGTTATGATATAATGCAAGATGATTACTTATTAAATGAATTGAATCTACAGTTTAAATGTGATAAACTGGGCACAAGAGGACATCATTTTCAACTAAGACATATAAGGTGTAACTCAAGTAGATGGATGGCTTCCTACACGCAGAGAGTGGTGGCCCCGTGGAATGGGTTACCTGAGGAAGTTGTATACGCGGTTAATAAAGTTCAGTTCAAAAGAAACCTAGATGCCTATATCTTAAAGGGCCAAAAGCTGACATATTATGGGTAAAATGAAAGTAGTGTGTATGGGTCCAACGGGTCCCCTAAGTTCCTCACCACTTTGTATGAGACATCAGCATCATTAAGCATTTTGGTGAAAACTGTTTTAAGTATTGGGACTAGTTAAGGAGCAAATTTTTTATAGAAATTGGAGGTGATTCCATCTGGACCCAGTGTTTATCTAGTGGGAGATTGTTAATTGCCTGAAACCTGAATTATATCAGCTTCCGTGAATGGTAAAATTAGTTGTTCCCTTTGAGTGGATGATATGGAGAGGAGAGGAAGACCTGCTAGATAGGTATCTGTTTTAGTTTGTGGTTGTCAGAGAGGCATTCTTGAATAGAGAAGTTTGTAGTACTGTTCAAACTCTTTATAAATGTCAGCCAACATCGTCAAGGGAGGGTTTTGAGGGTCTTTCTGTATGGCTACAATACATTTAGTAGTTTCAATCTTTTTAAATTGAAGAGCTAGCAATTTCCTGGATTTCTTCCCCTGTTCAGTATATATAACTTTAATTTTTAGAAGTGTCAACTCCGCCTTTTCCCTGAGGAGTTCCGAGTAGGAATTCTGGAGTTTTATCAGAACTTCCCTCTCAGATTCCATGGTATGATTTGATAGATTTTTCTCCCTTATTCTGATTTGTTGTAATAGATGTTTATCTTCCTGGGTTTCCTTCCTTTTCTTAATTGAGGCCAATTTTATGAATTCACTTCTGAGAAAGCATTTCAAAGCTCCCCATTCATTAACAACACATTGAGTGGAACCCCAATTGGTATCCTTAAACATTTCTATTGCAGATATGATATTTTCTGTTACATACTTGTCCTTGTCCTTTAATAGCTGGTTGTTAAGCCTCCATAGAGAACTAGTCCCCCAATTTAGAGACAAAGAGAGATGGCAGGTCGCTATAGTATGGTCAGATCCTGCTCCCGGTTCCATTCTACTGTCCAACAGGCCCTGAATAAGTGACTTACTAATGCAAAAATAATCAATGCGAGAGTCAGAACCGTGAACTGGAGAGTGGAAAGTGTGCTCTTGTGTCAACAGGTGGAGAGTTCGCCAGGGTCACATAAACCTAGGTTATCAATTAGATCCCTACAGGCTCTTTGAGCTGGTGAGAGGCTCCATGATCTCATCCCTGATGACTTATCCAGTAAAGGATCAATAGGTAAATTCCAGTCTCCCCCAGTTACCATAGGTGTATGCAAGAAGGGTGATAAAATATTAATAAGATCCATAAAAAAGGATGGGGAATCTACATTAGGCCCATATACATGGCCCAAAGGTATAGTGTACGAGTAGATTTTACCTATTAGGAAGACATACCTTCCCTCTTTGTCTCTTATACAGTTTTCACATGTAAATGGGAAATGCCTATTGATAAGAATGCCTATCCCCTTACTGACACGGGAGTTTCCTGAGGCAAAAACCTGACCCATTTGTTGCCTTCTCAAAATCAGCTCCTCTGCTTGGTAAAGATGGGTTTCCTGCAGAAAGGTGATTTCACTGCACAATATCTTTAGGTGTTTTAGGATACTTATGTGCTTATTAGGGTGCCTTGCACCTTTAACGTTCCATGTGCCAAATCTAACTAAGTGCATCATAATACTGTATTTATTATCATGTAAATTACCTTGTATATGGCTAATCTAATATTAGACCAGTAATGTTTCTCCATATAAGCCCTTGGCTGGCACCAATCCCCACTCCCTGTAGAATCTTGCAACCCAAAATGTCCTTCTTGTGGTCTATTCTTTCCCTGCTCCCCTCTTCCTACTACTCCCATAACAACATTCTCTTTTCCCCTTCATACAAAGATCGCGATATAAACCCTATGTAAGAAAAGAAAAAGGTCCAATCCTGATCTTGCATCCTAAAATAAACATTACCCATTACTGAACTACCCACCACGCCATCATTTTGGTCCATGGTGATCAGCGTTCTGGTGACACACCCATCACCCCACTAACCTGTAACCCATAAACTATTACAGCCTATTTTAAACCTAATCTTAACTTATTGCACCTATAATCATTATATATGAATGATGAACCCATATAATAACCTATAGCCCCACTTGCTACGGGTATATATTGTAATGCAGTACCAACCCCTATCTCTGGGATTGCTATAAAATTCTAACCTTCAGGTGTAGTTTAATTCAGCTCCTAGTTCAAGGAACAGTCAATATAACATGGGGTGTTTGGAATCTTGAACATCATGTGATTTAAATAAAACCCTGAATTAAATCTCTATAGAACATAGCATTATGTTCATTTAAACAAAAAGCCATACAACAAATTTTATAATGTGAGAAAAGAAATTAGTATTGCCAACAGCTTCATCTGGTTCAAGGTCAGTTGGCACTTATCTGTATCCCCCCTCCCCCTGGTCGTGCCTGAAAATAGGCAGGATTTGTCTAGTGCACTTACCCGGTCAACAAAAACTAAATAAATAAATAAAATAAAATAAAAAAATAAAGTACTAGAATTGGAATTGAGACTTTTAAGGTAGCAAACAAATGGACTGGAACAGGTCTTAGTTCACAGTTTGCTGCTGCAACATAGGGAACTGCTTCAGACCCAGCATGTAAACACTCCTGGCCCAAAAGGATCCTTGCTGATGGGGAACACTGTCAAACTGCTGAATTTAGGCAGAGACTATTGTGACCCCTTGTAGGTTTAAATCCGGGTAGAAATTATTTTCTGTTTGGTCAGTCATGCAACGTAGTTTAATGAAATACAGGCATTATTTACTCTGTTTCAAGTAAGCGAACCACTTGATGTTACAATCTTTCACAAAAGCATTCATTTTGATTTAATATGCAGAGAGATCAAAATCTTATAAGCCATCAGAGTCCAGTCAGCGATCCTTAAACAGCGCCTGTCTATTTTGCTTAAGAAGAGAGAGAGAGAGAGAGAGAGCAGGATCTAACTCCTCAAATGAAAACCAAGAGTTGTCAAGGAAGACTTGAAATTTAGTGGGGTAAACTACACGAAACTTAATGCCAGGAGCAATGCACTTGGATACTATGGGGTGGAATAAGGTGCAGCGTTGGCGTACTGATGCCGGGAGATCTTGAGTTATTCATACTTTTTGCCCTTCCCATTAGATCTCTTGAAGCTCCCTTGTTTTTTGAAGGATATACTGCTTCTCCTGGAAGTTGAGTAAGTGACAAATCAAAGGTCTAGGATTAGCCATGGTGGGGGGCATGGGCCTTAGAACCCGATGAGCTCTTTCTAAAGTCTATGTAGGCCCGAGTGGAGACGTACCAGCTATTTTTGTACAAATTTTTGCATGAATTGTAAAACATTGGTACCTTCTTCTTTTTCAGAAACGCCAATAATAACAATATTATTGTATCAGCTTCTCCCTTCCAAGTACTCAATCTTGTTTTTGAGTCTCTTAATGATTTGCCAGGTTATAGTTGTCAATTCTTCCATCTTTTCCATCCACTTCTCTATAGAACATATGCTGGTTGTGTTGTCTCTGACCCCCCTGTTCGTGTCCTCCAGTGCCTCTGAGATTGATTTTACTTTGGATACAAGGGATCTAACTTTGTCTCGGAAGGGCTGAAATTCAGAGAGAAATCTCTCCAAACTTAAAGGAGTTGTTTCCACTGGTTGCAGAGCCAAGGCCGCAGGTTTTTGGGAGCAGGCTGAAGTAGTTGTGCTTGAACTGGGCTTTTTGGGCTGTTTCTCTGGTGTTACTGGAAGCATGTGCCTTGGAGCTGCCAGTCGCATCTCAGCTTCCATTTCGGTTTACAGTCCAATCTTAAAACTATTCAGAGGGTAGTAGTGAGGAAATACTTCTGTCTGGAACCCCAAATGTAATTAAATTTCCATATTCTAATGAAATTTGGAGGTTGGGTGAGTGAAGCGCTAGTGAGATGCATCTTACCCGTTCAGCTGCATCACGTGACTCTGAGGTATGCGTCTTAAACATTTACTCTTAATAAGTAGAAGTAAGGTAAAGTGAGTATACCGAGAGAAATTATGTACAGTTACCTATCTCAATCAACTTAAATGATGTTATAAACATAATATATATCCAGTATAAATAATGTAATACTCGAGAGAACTGCAGTGTTAAGATGGAAGCAATAAGGAAAATGCAACCCATATAGTAAATGTATAAGATAGTAACATATTAAGGAGAATTTATTGTAAATATTATTTATGCATTTTAACTATAGATCCTTGCCCCTGAGGAAGCCCATGGAGAGTGAAACATTGGGCATGATCAGGAGATCGTAGCGCTATGAATGAACTACAATAACAGTGATTTATGAGACATTGCGTGTGTGGCTGGTCCCTTGCTGATTTTGGATGACAAAACACACCGAAATAAAGAGATGTGACTCCATTCTACTTTCCAAATGGGGATGGGCCAATGCTCTTAAGATGATCACCCTCCAGAAACTTCACTATATCCTGTCCACATTCTCCTTTCAGATTCCAGCCACATATTTCAGAGACTTACCCTCTAAGATTTAATACTTTATCTGGGCAGGAAAAACTCCCAAGATCAAGCTTTCAGTGCTGAAATTACCCTGAAACCAGGGCGGCATTGGCCTTCCCAACCTGAGGAAAATGTATGACTTTGTCTGCTGTGCCTATGTGACAAGGAGTTGCATGCTATAATCCAGACCCCCAAGTGATTGCTAATGATCAGGCTCAAGGAAGTTTCACAACTTTGGCATCTATCCTTTTCCTAGCAAGGGGCAACAAATCCAACATGCCTCTAAGCACTGATAATACAAGACAGATGTGGTTTAAATATGCAGGACAACTGGGCATGGTAGCCAAAACTATATGAGAAAAGCTCCTCTGGGATAACCTCCAGCTCACAAACAAGGCCAACTGATACACTGGAATACATGAGTAAAAAAACAGACTCAAACACAAGGAGACCTATACCGTTGCAACTGTTGCATACTTATCTCCTTTGAAGAGCTCCAAGTCAAATATGGGATACTCCATACACATTTCTGGAGATATTTCCAGATACGTGAATTCTTCAGGGTTAAAGTATCTCCCACCCATACTTTAACTGTCCTCCACTTCAGATAGCTAGGTGGATACTTTTGACTGCACCTGACCACTTAGCTAGGAAGGTTATATGCCTAGTAGAAAAAGAATCATCCCCCCATCCAGCTGGTGGGTCAAATGGAAAAATGGACTTAATAAATAGACCCACCCATTGAAGTAGAAGACTCAGACAAAGTTTGGACTCAGGCAGATGTAGCCAGCAGAGGACTATAAGCTAAAACACCACAATAGAAGATTCTCCATACAGCATATAGAACCCTTCATTGGCTCTAAAGAGCAGGCTTCATTCCTACTGGTGACTGGTGGTGATGTGCTTCTCCTTAGGCCTCACTGTTTCATATCCTTTGGTCTGCCCAACATTAGACCAATACTGAGATGCCATGTGGGCAGTCTGTGGGGAACATGTTTTGATACTCAAACTCAAGGACCTGTGTTTGGCATGAGTGGGGTCCCCCCACCAGACTGCTCCCAGTGTGCACCCCAGATATACTGGGTTAGTCATGTCCTGGGAGAGGCCAAAGAAGTGTAATTATGGCACTGGAGAGAGCAAGACCCCTTAATAGCCCAGGAATGGACTGCACATGAATGGAAAATGCTGATTGCACTAACAACCAGATACAAAAAAGCTGTGCATGTGGCATCACAATAACTCACATTCATATTTCACCATTTTAAAGCTGCCCTCAAATAGTACCCACCCTTGAATTATAGCTACATGGTTGACACAGTGTTAGTAATAGAAGCTGCCTCTGTTTATAAGCCCTATAAGTACCAGTATCAACTAAACAGCCCAGTCAGTTGCACCCTGTAAAAAAAACTAATTACAAATCATAAATCTTAAAGAAGGTTACCATTACCACAGCCCAGTCATTACTGTTATCCCATTCGATGCAAAGCAAGTCCCTGTGTCTACTGTGTGGTGTGGTGTGCGTTCGCGTGTATCGCTTCCAATTGCAACAATAGTTCATAGAAAAACACACATCGAAAATTGCAAAAGGGCTTACCTTTCACTGCCCATTTATAATTTTACCCCATTTTAATCCCCATTTGATGCAAGCAAGCTGCTAACTGAATAGCTTCCGTGTCTTGGGTTGCTATCACATGGTTTGTGGTTGATACAGCATTGTCGTGAACGTCCTAGACAGTGTGGTAACCACAGACATTGAGGCAAGCAAAGCAAATGACCGGGGCTAGTTTTTTTTTTAACAAATTTATTTCATTTCTATTTAATTATTTTTTTATTTTATTATTGATGCAAGTAAAAATAAAAGTAATTAATACTATCTCTTGGCAAGTCATGGATTTTAATAAACTTCATCGTCACTATCAGGATCTGCTTCTGCTTCAGAGCTATTGACTTCAGGATCCTCAACACAGAAGTCTGATTCATGCAATGCAGAGCCCCTACTACCAGCACCTATGAAAAAAAAAAACTAATGGTTAGTACTTCACTGCAGGTTTAATTTTACTAAAAAGGGGGTCAGCAATCTTACCTTGCAGTGATGTCAGCTTTTCACTTATGGACTGTCGAGCGTCAAACACCACACCATCTTATCTTGTGCAGATTATGGTATCCATGTTAGTGTATGGGATGCCACAAACAGCAAAGGAGTTGGTCACATTTCCTTTACTGTCAACTCCCCAGGCATCTTTCACCCACTCTAACATTTTGAGCTTTAATGGCGCTTTGGGGTTCCCGCTTGCTGTAAGGTGTCTTTCTTCTGTGGCAAGCCAGACATCATAGCACTCATGATAGCATACTTTAAATGGGGCATTCAACAACACATTGGTGGGCTGCAGAAGTTTTGTACAGCCGCCTGATATAGCAGCCATCACTGTATTTTTTTTTCTTTAGGCGATTCTTGACAGCAGGTGAAATGTGGTAATGAAAAGTGTCCCATACCAACATTCACTTGCTAAATGCTATGCCACACCACACAGCATCGATGTACTGAAGAGTTAGCTCTTCATTTATCCATCCATTTTCAGACATGGCCACAATAACTTCTTGAATGCCAGCAACCTCCTTGGGCATTCTTTTCCCTTTAAGCACAACAAAGGAAGGGAGTTTTCTACCATCTGCCATTGCAGCTAAATAGATGGTGATTCTTTGTTTTTCATGGCCAGTTGTCAATAGGAGGACTGACTTTGATCCTATGGCATCAACAGTTTTTTCGCAGGGCATGTCAGGCCACACTGCTGTCTCATCCATATTGCCAATGCACTGCAGAGGTATTTTACTTCTGCTTGGCACAAAAAAACACAAATTCAGTCTCCTTCGGGATGTAGTCTTTAGGCAGACGCTGTCCCATTCTGGTTCACGGCCGAACTGTAAAACCCCACTATGACAGAAAGCAGTCCACCCAACCCCTGCTACTTTGAATTCGGGATTGTGTATCATCGCAGATGGTTTGAGGGCAATCACTTTATGGGTGACACTCAGATGCTGCTCTCTCTACAGAGAAATCCAGGTTGCAAGTTTTTCCTCCTCAGTGGGATAGGAGGGCTTACGACCTGCACCCACAAGACATTGTCTCTTTCTTTTGGATTCTGAGCTGCTGGCTTCTGTCACACTCACCTGTAGCCAGTCTTTATTTTTACGCCAGTCTCTTTTCTGTTTCTCATCCAACTTCAGAGCCTCAGCAACCGGACGATTGCCTTCTCATTCTGCCAGATTCACAACTGACAATTTAAAATCCAGATCATAGCATTTATGCTTTGCCATGGTAGGCAGGTACTACAGTATAGTGTACAGCACTGCACCAGAGAACACAGTGATAATACAGAGCTCGACTGCAAGGCACCTAATACCCACTTTATACCTGGTTTAAATGTCAAACTAATTACCTGGATGACCTAATAGATGTTTGACAGAATGTCCTACTGTAGTGTTAATAATATAAGCCACCCTCAAATAGTGTCTGCCCGGGAATAAAAGCCTTCTGTCAAAATTAATTAAACTAATTGAAGCCATGGCTTCAAAATGGTGAAATAGGATACTTAAAAGTCTGGGGTCCTTACTTAGAAGTCATTCCATGGAAACCTGTCACCCTCCCCTAGCAAGGTGATCAGGACATACTTTGTGAAAAACCCCCACTTCATTGACTCACCACATTTAGACAATCACAGTCTGCAAACCTTCTGCAGCATCACAGAAACACCCACAGCTGAGGCCTCAGGGCTGCCCTCCCCCACTCTGTTGCCCCCCTCCAGTTTCTCTGTATTTTGCTCTCCCTTGATGACTTTTATTACTCAGGAGTAAAGTTTACTTCCCCTCACCTCTAAAAGGTGACAAAAGTATCATTTGTGGAGTAATACTATAGCTTATTTTGCATTTTATACCATCTGGCTACATTATCTTATTAAACATTTTGTAATCTAATCCATTTCTTTGCCAGAACCTCCAAGGACCTCGGGTTCACCCAGGAGTAAGGTTCAGGTAGTCAGGTACCATTGCTTGGCTTAATACTCACACCTCACAGCATTCTTACTAGGGATGGGTGAGTACTAAAATACCCAACCCTCAAGACTACCCACAGGTACCTCTAAAGTACCCTAAAAATGCCAAAATAAAAAATAAGTAGTTGGGTTGGGTTGAGTAGTAACTACCTGACCCATTCTACTATCCGATTAAAAATCATGTAACAGACTGTTTTTTTTGTACTATTACACTGTTTGTTAGGTGCCCTGAGTCATTATACCCATGGGGGCATTGCTGAGGAAGGTACAAGAGCTGAAGCTCCTCTTAACAAGCCTGCTGCTGTTTCCAAAACTTATACCCCTAGTGGGCATTGCTCAGACAGGTATGAGAGGTGCAGCTACTCTTAGAGAGCCTGCTGCTGTGTCCAAAAATTATACCCATAATGGGCATTACTGAGGAAGGTACAAGGGGCACAGCAGCTCTTAGCAAGCCTGCTGCTGTTTCCAAAAATGATATCCATGGAAAGCATTGCTGAGGCAGGTACAAGAGGTGCAGCTGCTCTTAGTGAACATACTGCTGTTTCCACAAATTATAACCATGGTGGACATTGCTGAGGCAGGTACAAGAGATGCTGCTACTGTGAGTGAGCTTGCTCATGTTTCCAAAAATTATACTTATGGCAGGCATTGCTAAGGTAGGTACGAGATGTGCAGCTGCTCTGATTAAGCCTCCTGTGTTTCCAAAAATTATACCCATGGCACACATTGATGAGGTAGGTATGAGAGGTGCAACTGCTGTGAGTGAGCTTGCTGCTGTTTCCAAAATATTTACCCATTGCAGGCATTGCTGAGGTAGGTACGAGAGTCACAGCTACTCCAATTGACCCCTGCTGCTGTTTCCAAAAATTATAGCTTTTGTGGGCATTGATGAGGTGCTTACAAGAGGCACAACTATTCTGAGTGAGGCATTTTCTAGAAATTGTACCCATGGTGGGCATCAAAGGTACACAATATAAAACTGATGATTTACAAAACAAAACTAAGAGTAGTGTGGTGCATGTGGCTTGCATAGTGACAGTGGTGATGGTTCTATTTGTTTTGTACAGACTCAGTTCATCATATTTGGCATCACTGTTTGCAGGCTGTTATTCATGTACATGGTCAGAATTGCATAATTCAGTGTTTGAGACAATTGGGAAATTGTCAGCATTCATTGTGAGAAATGTAAGCCATTTCACATTTACAGGACTTAGCAGTGTTCTGTGGTCAGTGAATATTCCTCCAGCTGCTCTAAACATGAGTTCTGAATATATGCTTGAAGGTAGACAGCTGGGGAACATTATTGCAAGATTTGATAGATTTGGCCATATTGTTCTCTTTTGTTTCCAATAGAGTAATGAATCTTCCTTGTGCTCTATCACAGTATGGACTGCAAAATACTCCCAGATCATTGTCTTGCATGAGATGGTTCCCACTCTGGCAGATGAGCCAGCTGCACTAGGTTACTAGTCCACATTGTTGCAGGCAACTCAGCAGTGATTTGCCTTTCTGATCCTGAACAAGGTATCCCTGAGACGTAGCTGTACTAGAGGTGGGGGAAATTGTCAAATTCCAAATTCATGGAATTTTCTTAAATCCCTTAATTCCAATTGCTCAATCCTTTTTAAAGCTAGGCATCTTAACATTGGTATGCATATTGTCTGGGACAGGCCCTAAAGGCTTGCCAAGTGTCATAACATTTGGATGAAGGGCAGAAAAGTTATATGGGCACAAAGTCTAGCAATTTAATATTCATGTGAACATTTTTGAAGATATTTCTGTGCTAAGAACATAGCCACCTATGGAGCTAGATAATTGAAAACCTAGATGCATACTTTCATGGAAAATTCATAGAAACTGCAAAATAGAGATTGTAAGGTTTAGCTATGAACTGTCTTCTGACACAACTTCCTGGGGCTTGCTTCCAAACCCGGGTCATCAGCATGGTAGCATGATGTTCTGATGCTGAACCATGGTGGTTGCCTTAAAGCCTAATCTTTAGGGTCAATGAACATAATGACATTGGAGATATTCTGTTCTCTAGTTTTAAACTTATAGGTGCTTAAAATTCATCAGTTTATGTAATTCCAAAATATCATTATAAAATTTCTGAAAGTTCAGAAGCTCAGTTACCTTTAAAGCTAGAGATCTAAAACTTGGCACATATATGTATGGGCATGGATAATGTTGCCTTGCCAAATTTGGTGCAATTTGCACAACTGCTTTTAGTTTACATAGTTGATAACTGTAATTTTAAAATTCCCAAATGTCTGGAGGCTTATAACTCAGTCAATTTTAAAGACAGAGATCTGAAATGTGGAACACCTCTGTATGGCTACTTGGAAAGTCAAAGTTCTAAATTTGATGCAATTTGAATAACTTGTTTTAAGTTATATGGAAATAACAAATCACAATTTTGGTGAAATTTGGCAAAATATTTGTGAAAATTCCACAAATTTCATGGCAGCGGATTCAGCATTTCACTAGAATTCTGCTAGCAGAAGAAAAATGTTCCCATCTCTAAGCTGTAAATGTCTTTTCCCTCACTAATGACACAGGTGTTTGTGAAGAATTGATGTGCAATTGTCTGCACCAGAGGCACACTCCGATGGTTCAGCAGGGTTTGACTGCTGTACATCAGTTAATGGTGTTGGGGAAATGTCACATTTGGTTAGCAGAAGATCTCTCCAATAGTCAATGCCTTTCCTTGCAGGAATTATGGCTTCAATGTTCCACTTAAAGCAGAGATCCAGCAATGTAGCTAACACATAGGTGTCATTCATAAACATGGCATTTATTCTCTGATCAATCAACAGTCCGAGATTCAAGTCATCTACCAGTATAATTGCAGTAGTGTATTTTTTTCTGAAAGTCTTTCTTTATGTCATCAAGGAAAATGTGAAGAAATCTTATGAGAATTCAAGAATTGTACTCAGATTTGCACTGTATGCACTAATGTGGCAGCCTCAAATGGCTCCAATAAGGTGACCAAAGACTGAAGTAGAGTCCAGCTGCTGGAATTGAGCATGATGTCTACTTTACCTATTTGATTCAGTATGGCGTAGTCATGTACAGCTTTTTTCTGTTCAAGAAGCATTTTCAGCATGTAAAAGTTTGCATTTTAGTGGGCTGGAACTTCCAGCTTTACTGTATGGATGGTAAGTTGTTTGACCTCTGCAGTCCTTTCAGGATATTTTGTGCTTTCACAGAGTGGCTGAAATCCCCACACATTTTTCTAGCAAGACCCAACAGGTTTTCAACATTTCTGTTTCCATTTAAGAAACTATGAATAATAAGATTTAAACAATGTGCAAAACAAGGTGTGTGCTGGTAGTTGCCATCTCGAACAGCTTTGACTATGTTGCCACCATTATCTGACACTATAACTCCTGGAGATAAGGAATATGGAGTAAGCCATTTCTGGAATTGACTTAGTTGTTCCTGCAAAATATTCACAGCAGTGTGGTTTTCCTCAAAAGTGGCGACACATAATACAGTCTGCTTTCTACTGCTTATGGTAGAGCAGGGATTATTACTTTCTGACTGAAAACTTGACCAATGGGCTGTAACTACCATGTAGTCAATTGTTTGGTTGCTGGTCCATATATTGTATTTATGATTATGTGAACCTGTTTCACCTCAGAGAGTTGCAATACCGTAATGACTTCAGTACAGACCAAGTCATGCAACTATGGAACAGCTTGGCTTGTGAAATATGTTCAACAGGCAGTGGAGTACCATGGTTCAATCCAGTTCATTAACTTAAGCAAACATTTTTAAGCCACAAAAGCAAAAGGGAGCTGACAATTGGCCAACAGCTCTGCAATAGCTCTATTTAACAGCTGGCATGTTCGATGCTTGTGGATAAATGCTGATGTCCTCGTAATTCTTTCTTTAAATGTTAGTTGATGAGGTTTACAAACTATTTTTAATTTTTTGGGACTGTATTTTTCACGCCTTTTTATGTGGAGCACTACTTTGGTATTTTGCAGTACTTAGTGTCAGCAGAAAAAAATCTGTGTTTGAAACATAGAAAGATAGAAGTTGTCTAAACCCAGGTCGCTGGTGTGGCGTTAGGTGTATCGTCCAGCATCTCAACCCTCAGCACCACTGGGCCGGCTACCAAGACCATGTTGATTGGGTCCAAGCCTTACCTAACCAAAACCAACAAATCTGACTCCTCCCTTACAACTTGCTCCCCCGATGGCCAGGCCCTTGAAAATGTGGCCACTTTTAAATGTCTGCGTGATATGCTTGACTCCTTCCTCTCCTTCTCAGAGCACATCAAACTAATAATTCATTGGGTACATCAAAAACTAGGGTCTGCCTACTGTCTAAAACACTATCTGACCCCAGAGGACTGCCTAGCTATTGTCCAAGGTAATCTACTCCCCATTTTTGATTACTGTTCCCATATCTATTCCTGGGTGTCTTCTGCCCTTGAAGCCAGACTTTCCACAGCCTATTACAGTGCCTGCCACTTTGATCTCCTAGCCCCATTCTCAACCCATCACTGTGTCTTTTACCAGACATTAGGGTGCCTTCCTCTTCAAGGACACTGTGACTATTCCCTTGGCTGCATTGTGGTCAATGCCATCCGAATTGGGCTGCTGTTCCCTTTCTCATCCCTTCTCAAGCCTAGGACTATTCTCAGGTGTCTCTGCTCCTCTGCAATCCCTCAGCTTGAGGTTCCCCACTTATCTCTACTAACATAGTAGAGAAAGCACTGTCTGTTGCTGCCCCTTCACCATGGAATGGTATTTCTGCACCTATGTACTCTCTAGATAATCTTTCCATGTTCAAAACCCACTTTAAAGCCTGGCTTTTGGCTGAATCAAGCTGCCATTGCTTGCCAGGGTAACCCCACCCTGGTCTGTATATCCCTTACTTGCCCCAACAACTTGCTCCTCCCAGACAGTACACCTCTGCAAGCACCAACCCTATTGCTCTTATTTATGATCTTTATACATTGGTGATCTATCTGCCTTTGTGATGAGGATCTGTCTGTTAACTGGTGTTATGGACGACCACCTGCTGCTGAACCACTGACTGCTCAGAATTTCTACCCTGCTACTGTATTTTGTTTCTATTCTATTTTAGCCTTAATTATCTCTGCCCACTGTTCCTTTTGAGGGAGGATTTGTTCACCAACTGTTTTAAATGGACGTCCACCTGCTGCGCCATTAATGCTTGCAACTCCTTCTCTATTATTGTATTTCATCTCTATTTAATGGCATTGTTGCTACCATTCTGTTTGCTTGCTCCTTATGTGTACTGTATGCTCTTGCACCATAGATATGGCCTGGGTCATGCCTGAAAATGATCCATTGGATCAGTGTACTTATCTGGGAAAGAGAAAAAGAAAGAAAGAAAGAAAGAAAGAAAGAAAGAAAGAAAGAAAGAAGAAAGAAAAAGAAAGAAAGAAAGAAAGAAAGAAAGAAGGAAAGAAAGAAAGAAAGAAAGAAAGAAAGAAAGAAAGAAAGAAAGAAAGGCTAGATTACCTCAGGTCCCTTTCTTGTTTGGTGGTTGCCAGTAGTTCCCCTCCCAATTGATATGTAGCCCCCAGGTTTCTGTGCCCAAGTGATTCAATGTCAATTCCTGCTTCCAGTTCATTATCACCATGGTCTCCACCACCACCACCTCCACTACTGCTCATACCAACCACCCTGTCCCTTTCACTGCCTCACTCAGTTGGGTGTTTTGCCTTTGCATGTCGCATCATTACTGATATGCCACAATTTCCCTCTTTGTCACCATGACAGATGCTCTTTTTGCACAGACTGCTTATAGCTCAAGAGTTGTCTGCAAGGTCAATAAAATATATTCCACAGATTTACCTTTTGTGCTTTGTACCATGGTGCCTGGCACTATTTCTGGGACCTGGAGGAAACCCTACACTACCATTTCCTTGTTGACATAAATTGTTCTCATTCATACTCATCTTTTTATTCTTACACTTATCATATGATTTTGTTTCTGCACTTGCCTCTCATGCCTTACAGTGACATCCTCTCTTCCCCCCCTCATCAAAACTACAGACTTCATCACCACGGTATTCAGAAGAACTGAAAGAGCCATCATCATCATGTGGGACATAACCTGCACTATCCCATTCCCCGTCCCCACTATCACCATCACCTTTATCAGCATTTGCTGGCTCAGCATCTGAGTTTATATTTGAGGAGATGCCTCCTTTCATGCTCCTTCAGCAGCTTGGAAGTATCCTGGCACACATGGCGAAACTTTCAGTACCTCTACGGGTAACTCCTGTCAGTTCTTTCTGAAAATCTACTATCATTCCAGGACTAACATGCTTTTTTTGGTTAAGGAGGACATCTAGTGCCAGTCCTGGTGAAGTTATTATTATTGTCGCTATGTTCTTCATCAGTGCTGTGATTCATATTGTCCACCTCATTAACAGTTGCACATGCAGCAGCATTGTACTTCCTTTTAGTAGACTTAGGCTGGGAAATATAAGACATAGTAGACATAGCTGGGAAATTAATGGATATTCTTTCACTAACTGTTTCAGAGACAGAGAGTGTATCTGACTATGTCACAGACAGTAGTAAATGACAGGGTTTGGGGATCCTAACAAACAGTGTAATACAGCCTATGTTTTTCGCTCTGCTGCAGAGAGATGTCACACACAGTGTAGCTATGTTACAGTAATAAATGAGATGGCTCGGGGCACCTAACAAACAGTGTAATACAGCCTATGTGGCTTTCACTATGCTGCAGAGAGATACACAGTGTGGCTAATGCCACAGAAGGACTCAGTGCATCTAGCAGATAGTCTAATACAGCATAAATGGCTTTCACTATGCTGCAGAGACACAAAGCTATGTCGCAGTAATAAAATGACAGGGCTCGGGGCACCTAACACAAACAGTGTAAATTACAGCCTAAATGACTTTCACTGTGCTGCAGAGAGACACACAGAGCAGCTATGTCACAGACATGGCTCAGGGCACCTAACAGACAGTGTAATACAGCCTAAATGGCTTCCTGTATACTGCAGAAAGACATGCAGTGCAACTAATGTCACAGACAGGGCTTGGGTTCCTAACAGACAGTGTAATACAGCCTAGATTGCTTTCACTGTACTGAAGAGACACAAAGCTCTGTCACAGTTATAAAATGACAGGGCTCAGGGAACCTAATACAAACAGTTTAAATTAACAGCCTAAATGGCTTTCACTATGCTGTATTGACATAAACTAGCTGCCAATGCCTTTTGTCTCTCCTTTGCACCTTGTCTCCCCAGCACCACACCATTTAATGATCTCCCAGTTCCCCCTGAGATCATTTCAGTCCCCAGCCCCTTGCCATTTCATGGTGGTTTTACATTTGTGCTTTTTTATAAGTTTTTGCCACCGTTTAGGTGAAAATGCAGAGTGAGCACCCGATTTCTTTCACTCCCACCAGACTCCAACTGCTATCTGTGCAATGTGCTCACAGCAGATGGAGTACAGACACCACTGACCAATCAGATTGTCAGCCCAGCATCATGTGCTCATAATTCTGCTGTGAGCTTGTGAAGGACCCCACAGGTTGCCCTTTCATGCCTGTTATCAGCCTGGAATGGAGTCCCAGAACCCCACAGGCTACTGCTAGTTTAAACAAATTACCCATTACCTGACATGTTACCTGTCCCAAAACTACCAGACATGTGAAGTACACTGTTATGTCAGGGTAGAAAATTACACAAACTGCCCTACCTAGCCAAAAATCACCAATACCTGACCTACCAGATCCAGCTACCCAATAGGTAGCCCATCCATTCATTATAAATAGAATATACTTTATTAATTTTTTTAAGAAATTAGACGTACATTTAAATCTTACAGACAATGCAACACTGATAGTTACCTAATTGTATGTCCATTAAAGATCCCCCACACATCCCACACTCTTCTAACCCTTCCCTTCCATAAAATAGACACAGCACCTAGCTATGAAATACTTAAAACATACAGACAGGAGTAATCAAGTTTAAAAAAGTGTCTACTGTAAATGATGAAATGCATCCATTAGTTAATAAGGTTGGACAACCAGTTTTCAAGAGATCCCCATCTTTCTGAATATAGCAAAAAGGCATCCTGTGTTGATGCTATCATGCATAAGATATGCAATATTTGTGACATTTCCCTGTACCATTCCAAAAAGGATGGTGTACTTTGATCAAACCAATACCACAAAATTAATTTCTTAATAACCATTGAAATTAAACTTCAGTAATATCTCTTATTACTAGTTGGTTGTTGGATGTCCAACTCTAAAATACAATTTTTAAGGGTAAACACAGAAGAGATTCCCCAAGCTGGATCCAATTTCTTTATTATTATGTTCTATAATAGTCTGGCTTTTGGACACTCCCATGAAATATGTAATAGTGATCCTACCACCTTGCAATGCCTAGTACAATTCTGTGAGTATATAATTCCCCACTTTTGCAGTTGTTCAGGTGTGTAATAGATGGCATGTATTATTTTGAATTGAGTATACTTATATCCATCAGATGGTAAGTATTTATGATCATTTTGCCATACATGATTTCATTGGGTCTCTGAAATGGGTTGTTCTAAAACTTTGGACCAATAGTTACTTATTTATTCATGTATATTAAATTTGTCTAGTTGAATTGTCTTGTAAATTTTTAAGATGACTAGGTGATACAGATCCAATTTCCCTAAAGTTTCTAGGAAATATGGTAAAGAGTTTCTTTTCTGACAGTTCCCTAATTTTGAATGTAGTAGACATTTAATCAGGAGGTATAATAAATAGTCTTTCCCGCTTAAATTGTAAACTTGTGAAAGCTTAGCAAATTAGACCCATTCTTTATCTAAAATAAACTGGTTTGGGGGTAACGATCCCTTTACTTAACCAGATTGGATTTTTTAGTGTTTTTCCTTGTATTTTAAAATTAGGATTAAGCCAAATAGGTTGTTTCCATGGATTGATTAGAGTCTTACCCATGTACTTCTTGAATTGGCTAAATATTATCAGCAAAATACCAATAGATATACACTTCAGAATATTGGATACAGTTTTATGAATAATATATATTAAAGCCTTGAGAGAGATCTTGTTTTGAATAGAAAGTTCATGTTCTATGTTAAGTCATTGAGGAATATAGGTTGTGGTATCCCTATATACTGTAAATCATTTGAAAGCCATCTTATATAGTTGGCCATTTGTGTGGCATGATAGTATATACTATAAGAAAATCTGGCACACCCAAATCTCCTTTGGTTTTGTGGACCATCAGTGATGGGTAATTCAATCAGGTTGTTTTACCTTGCCAAATAAAATTAGCAAGAAGTCTCTAATTGGTAATTTAATGGATAACATTATTGCTGGGTATAATACTCTTGGCAAAAGAGTAATTTTTATCAAGTTAATCCTACCCCAGGGGGATATGGGACATTTTTGCAACCTTTCCAAATCAGCTTTTATAGTATGTATTGGTTCTAAAAAAATTGCTCTGAAGCATTCTGTTTGTGGAAATAGTAACTTTTTTATCTAAATATACTAAATCTTTAGTTATCCATTTAAATATCCATTCTGCAAATTCTGTTTTCCTAACATGATGGTTCAGTTGTAATATTTGTATTTTTCCTATGTTGAACTGATAATATGATATTGACCCACATTCTTTAATTTCTTCTAGTACTACCTTTAAAGGGATATAGTAAGAATCCCAAAATAACTTTTTACATAGTATGCCATTGCCAGCCATGCTTCAGATGTTGAAACTGCAATTCATTTAAAAAAAATCTGTCATAGTCATTTTTTAAATGTTTTATCAGCACTTTTTTCTGCCTGTTTGCCAATTTTTTGTGTGCAGCCACACCCCCAGAATGATGTCATATAAGGGATGTTTTACATACAGCAACAAGGAATTCTGGGTAAATTATAAAGGTGACTTAAATGTTTGTTACTCAGAGGTGCAGTCCTTTATTTTGGTAGTGGCCAATGCAGTACAGCACCTAATATGTAGATGTATTTATCTAAGTATTTATTTAAAGATTTCACCTAGAAAGACCAATGAGCAGACAAGCTAGTTTCCAGATGCATGCTGAGGGAGAGGGGAAAGGGGCACACAGTAGGTACATATGTAGCAAGGTATTTTGGGTACAGTACATAGCTGATTTTTTTGTCTCCCTACTCCTATTTTGCAAAAATGCTAAGACTGACCAACAGAGATCTCTGTTCCAAACCAGCAGATGTTTAATTCTAATAAGGGAAATACAATTGTATTTATTGAATTTTGATGTGTTAGTAATTACTTTTTACTTTAATGATAAAACATCTTTTAGTGCAGTGACACAAGTGGATTTTCACTTTTGTTTCTCACACTGCTAGTAAAAATGAATTCAGCAGACTTCTTGTATTGTCATGTCAGAAACTGCCAGCTACTTAATTGGATTCTTTTCTCACTAGCAGTTGGTAGCATACAAATATGATTTTGGAAAAGTAAGTAAAACAAATAAAAGGAAACTGAATGACTGCAGAGGCATTTAAAAACATCAAACCTTCATTCTCCCTTACTAAACATTAGCTCTTTGGAAGCTTTGTTTACCTGGCATGATTTCACAGTTGGGGGCTGTGGTACTGAGGGAAAAAAATGGTCAGTTTATGCAAATGAAGCAGAGCACAGAAATAAAAGCATTTTTTCATGGAAAACAGCACTTTGGGGCAGTTTGAATGTTAGGACATTAAATCATAACTCCTAAAGGTCACTATTGCCATATGTTATGGTACATGTCGGTAGGTCCCTTTAAGGACTTACCAGGATTACTTATGTGAAGAAGAATATCATCTGCATACAGTATGCTGAAACCTTAAATTGTTTGTGTCCTAATTTTACACCAGAAATTGAATGATGATCATTAAGACATCAAATTATTGGTTCAAAGTAAAGGTTAAATAAAAAGGGGGAAGCGGACAACCTTGTTAAGTGCCATTGTATGATGAGAAATGGGATGAAAGCACTCTATTACATTTAACTCTGGCAGATGAATGGAAATAAATCAATTTTATCCATTTGATAAATTCACCTGGGGAAACTGAATTTGTCAAACATTTTAAATAAATATAACCATGATACCCAATCAAATGCTTTTTCTGCATTGAGGGAGGCCAAGACCACTGGGAATTTGGCCTCCCTCGACACAGAAATAATATGTTGGATTTTCTGCAAATGGTCAGCAGAATGCCTACCGGACATAAATTCCACTTATTCTGGACTAATTAATATTGACCACATCCATTGAAATCTGTTAGCTAAGACCCTAGTTAAAAAATTTTAAATCAATATTTAGTTGTGAAATAGGCCTGTAATTAACCATTTTTGTAGGATCTTTACCAGGTTTGGCCAAAACAGAAAAAAAGGCTTCCTGAAAAGATGGATTAAAGAGCACAGGAAATTATTTCTAATTGGTAGTGGTTTATAATGTTCCCATATAGAGGAATGATATCCATAAGCCTAAATGATCTGTATGTAGCTGTACCTGAATAAAAAGTGATGTGAAAAACAATATTTTGGATTGTTGTGTTTTTATGGGCAGCATCCTGTTGTAGTTTTCTTTATGGAACCAGTAATCTAGAGTTTTTTACTATGTCATAGTTTGAGGAAAGAACTATAAGCATGGTTCTGATAGGACAATAGCTCATGTTTAGCATTCTGTACTCAAACCATGACATATTAAACACTCCAAATTACTGGTTTCATGAAGAGAACTGTGCAGAATGTCAATAAAAAGAAAACAATTGAAAACACAGGGCAGGATTCACAAAACAGATGCACTGGGCGCAAATGAGATGAACCAGCGCAACTCAGAAATGTGCCATGTAGCCATTCACAGACAGCATAGATGCCTCGGCACAACGTTGCATCGAACATAGGGTTGCCACCTGTCAGGTTTTTTACCTGGTGATCAGGTTTTCAGGGTCCCTGTCAGGTAATCCGGTTTTGCTCTGTGCTGGTCAGGTTTTTGAGCCATTTTGAGTGCTCACATACCTTTGAAACAAATTTTGTCCTATAATTCATTGTTTCAGCTACATGTCCAGGTTACAGACAAGTTCTATTGTCAATGTAGCCTTTTGTTTGTGAATGTAGTCGCCCTGGGAGGTGTAAAGTATGGCCATTAACACCATTAGCACTTACTTACCTAATCTTTCCACTGCATCTTAAAGTGTTATAGCAGCACAGCTGCCCCCACCTTTTGTAACAGTAACAGAGCCAGTTGTCCTCCACTTTCATTTGCTGGTAAACATTTTCATCCCAAACAGAATTTAGGCATTTTAAATGTTTTAAATTCTTTTTCCCTCAAGAAAAAGTATGGTCACTTCTTTGGCTTTGAAATAGTACTGTAGACAAGAACAGGAAATTGAGCCAGAAAAGATATAAAGTATGTGTACTGTTGTATGCTATTTACAGTATTTCCTTGTCTCCCCAGATTATATCTGTAATGAGATTTATTTTATCTCTGTATGTTTATCTGGTTAACCAATGTCAATAAATAAATAAATACATAAATAAATAATTAGGAAGAACATAGGAAAGTAACTTTAACAGGCATAGTACAGTTTTTATTTAACTGCTGCATTAAGTGTTGTTTTTTTAGTGATATGACAAATGGACTTCTAGGAGGAACAATGCATGATGAGTCATGAAAAGGGGTGGGGCTAGGGGCGGAGCGTAGGATCCGGTTTTTGCCTCATCCAAAGGTGGCAGCCCTAATCGAACAGGATGCACTGAAGACCGAAAGTAATGATATGCAGTGCGTCTTGAGGGGGCATGTAACTGCATATACAGCACAAATCCATTCACAGAGCAAAATGAATGCACAAACAAGGAGCATCCACAGCGCAAGTATCAAATGCCCCATGTGGAGATAAGTATAAAAGAAGTAGACTTAAGTGCAAGCCCCCAGCAGGCTGACTGCAGGATAGCAGCAGCAAGCAGGCACAGAGCAGCAGCAGCAGAATAACAGAATGGATGGAGCACCATTCCTGATGGTGGGAATGTTAATGGGGATGAGATGAGTGAACCAGCAATGTGGTGGAGGAAGGCACTGTAGGCAGCCAGCCCCATGGTGGTATCATGCTAGACTAACATTTGAACAGCTGAAGAACACCAAAACTGTCATCCGATACTGCTTGAACAGGGCAATTCTGAGGCAGTTCTGTGAGTTGTGCCATGACGAAATGCAGGTACCCACTGGAAGAGGTCATGCCAAATCAATGAAGACCAAGGTGACAACAGCAATGTGCCTACTCATCATGGGAACCCTCCAGAGACCAGCCAGAGACATCACTGGCATATCCCAGTTGTCCATGTCCCCTCTCCTCACACAGTTCCTCTCCGCACTGCTCTCACATGCTTCAGAATTCATCCATTTCCCAAGCACACAGGCAGAGTGGACAGAAGCCATGCAGCAGTTCCACAGAGTGGCACACATGCCAGGTGTCAAAGGGGCCATTGACTGCACCCATGTGGCAATCTGTACACCACCTGGTGATGATGCCATGACATATGTCAACCGCAAGAGCTACCACTCAGTCAACTGCCAGGTGGTGTGCAATGCCACTGGGCTCATCAGCAATGTCTGCGCCACACACCCTGGGAGTACACACAATTCCTTCATATGGCACCTGTCCACCCTTTGCTGCTGGTTTGAGACTGGGGACATACCCAGTGGCCATCTTGTAGGTGGGTTGGACAAGTAGAACTACCTATGAACAGGCCACCATGGTGCAACAAATGAAGAGAGAGGGAGCAGATGTGCAAGTGCCTTGGTACAAAATGCATGGGGGATATGCACAGGTGGGACAATGGAGGGGGGAACACTGATGGAACCACGCACACAGCAGGATGGTGCAACAGAACAGCAAAGCATGGGAGGTGGGGTTCAGTGCAACAACTGGTATGAGTGGCAGGGTAGAACACACCACACACAGCCATGCATGGTCAACTGCTGGGCATCTTTGGGCAGACAATGGGGAGGAACATGTGCGGGCAGCCATGGCTGTGAGAATGGGCAGGTACAGGCAGATGTGTACAGCCTGGCCAGGCAGTAGCAGTCATGAGGGGGATATAGGTGGCCAGGAATGATCAACACATGGATTGGGGTGTACAGTTGGCAGTTACATCAGTGTGCCATGGTGCATGGGGGAGGGCACTATGCACAGGTATGCAGTGGAGTAACGGGCTGCACTTGCTCCCCTCAGGTGATGCGGTGTATCTCCTCTGACCCTGGCTACTGACACCCTTCCAACAACTTGGAACAGAGGCTGAAGAGCATACAAGGCAGACATTGCAATGCGTGCCATCATCGAGCATGTCTTTGGCATGCTGAAGATGCGCTTCTGGTATCTGAATAGGTCAGGTGATGCCCTACAGTATAACCAGGGCCCCGATTTTCTGCGGCACATCGGAGCAAAGTTCTGCGGCAGGGTTCTCATTTGCCGTAGAACTTCTGCGGTACTCAACACTAATTTCTGCGGCAATTCTGTGGCACATTTTTACCCTTAATTTTTTTCATTTTTTTGCCATATCTAAAACAATGCACGCTCGTAACACAGTCATTTTATGAGCGTTTGTCACCAAATTTTCAACATAGCCAGTTTAAGACCTCTGTTCATGAACAGTATCACTGTGATTTTATTAATCTGTCTGGAACATTGATTTCACCACCAACCGTGCCATTGTGCGCTACATGTGCGAAAACACATTTCAGGTGAGATGTGAAAAATGACAGTTGTACTGTTCATAAGGAGATGTGGTAAAATGGTAATACTGAAAATCTGGAGTGAAAATATTAAAAATGCTCGAAGTTAACAGCGTGCATAGGAACTGCGCAATGCACACTCATAAAACAGTCATTTTGGGGAATATTTTTACCAAATCTTCAACATAGGGTTTTCCGGAGCCTATCTCATGAACTGTGACACTGTCATTTTGTTAATCATTCTGGAAAGGTGGTTCCGTGCAGTGACTGCAGAACCACCTTTCGGGACTGATTAATGAAATAACAGTGTCACAGTTCATGAGAAGCCAAAAACCTCATGTTGAAATTGGTAAAAAATTCCAGAAATAGCTGAGATATGCACTAAAGTTGAAAAAAATCCATTTATGCCATTATGCAGATTACCAGCATTTCTTCAGTTTGCGGTCGGCTTTGAAGAGTGCAGACATGTTCCTGGTCCACCTAAATCATCACACAGGGCTCCAGAGGTAAGTATGGTTTGAGGGTGGGGTGAGGTGAGGGGTGTGGGGGCGGAGTCGCAGAGGGTGGGTGTGGGTTGGGGGGGCAAAAGAATCAATGAGGAAGGTTTTTGTTTCAGGTCTTTTTTTGTTACATACAAGGGACCCCAGTGTGGCTTGAGTGACGGCGAACGGTTGGGCACCCATCAGCAAGGAAGTTTCCTATGCTGGGGTGGGCTCCAGCAGCACACAAACATTTGGGGGCAGTGAAACTGACAGAGGATTGGGCACCCTGTCGGCAAATGAAGATTTTGCCATGCTGGGTGGGCTCCCAACATGGCAGGGGACCAGTGATAGCAGAGGTTGAGCGCCTCTGTCAGTAAAGGAAGTTTCCTGCAGCTGGGGTGAGCTCGGTGGCACCATGGTACATTTTGGGGGGCAGTGAAACCGATGGGGATTGGGCACCCCCGTCTGCAAATGAAGCTTTTGCCATGCTGGGGTGGGCTCCCAGCATGACACCAGGCAGCTTGGGGGGGGACAGTGAAGCCAACAGGGGATTGGGCAAACCTGTCGGCAAAGGACATTTGTTCCGCGGGCGATGGCAAATTCCATGGATGTTTCCTCGGTTTTCCACACCAGCAGAATTACGGAAAACTCGGGGCCCTGAGTATAGCCCAGAGAAGGCCTGTGGCATATTCCTGGCCTGCTGTATACTGCACAACATGGCCATTGACCATGGAATAGCTGTCCAGGCCAAGGAGGGTGACAGTTCCAGGGAGGAGGATGAGGATTCAGGAGTCCAGGGGTGGCGTGATGGAGCACCACTGCCACAACGAGACCCACGGCTGGTCACCAGAGCCCAGTGGCACAGGGACTCCATGGTGGAGGAGCACTTCAGGGACCACAGGTGAGTAGCACAGGTGGGTAATACATGGCTGGCACCCCCCCCACACACACACATGCCCAAACACCCAGATACACACCACAGGGCACTCTACCACAACAGTGCTGCAGTCTAGCACAACCATGAGGGTGACAGTGCTGCACACACACACACACATGCACGTACAGCAGTATCTACATGTCCAGGGGGCACAGTGTATGTACTGAGGATGGCATGGAACAGTGTACTGCTGCTGGCACATGTGCACAGCAGACACAGGACCACACTCATCATGCCCATGCCACACAGCACAACAATGGCACACCTAGACACACATGTAGCCTTGCACAGGTGACCCAAACAGGCAATGCACTTGGGCAGCCACATGCCACCCACTCCACCCCAGGCACAAGTAGCCAGATTAGTAGGCTGCAAAGGGTGCAGGTGACAAGACCATGTGAGTTGTCACCCAGGCATCAGTCGGAGGCACCACAGCCACCACAGACAAGTGGGCAGCCACACCCATGAACGGTGATCACTGATGCAGTGCCACTGGTCATGGGGGGTAGCCAACACCCCTGGAGGGGTACTGCAGTGAGACTGTGGAAGGGTGCTCACTGGTGTGTTGGCCCAATGATCCAAGTCGGATATGGGGATGATGGGACTGGAAAGTGGTGATGGTGTCAGCAGCAATGGGTCCACTTGACCCCACTGCCTCGGCTTGTGTGAGGCACTCCTGGGGGTTTTGCTGGAGGCCCAGTGACCACGTGGTGCACTGGTTGCACACACCACCTTGTCAGCATGCACAATCCACTCAAGTGCTTCGGTCATGCTCACCCACAGTAGGCATGCCTCTGCCAACATCTAGGCATGCCGCACGGCTCACGACTCATGTTCAACAGCCAGTAGCATTGGAAGGCCCCTGAGCTCTGCCCATAGGGATGCTTGCCCCTCTACTGTGGCCCACAGGAGGCGTGCATAGCCCTCAATCACATTGGCAGGTGAAGGCTCATGGAGACAGCACCGATGGGTAGGTGGTGTGCCAGCCTGCTGCTGCACATCCACTGTAGGTGGACACATAACATCAGGCCAGGGTATGGGTGGGGATTGGGCTTGTGCAACTGCTGCACATCCAGGGATGGCTGCATCACGGGCCACCGTCACCTGCAGTGGAACCACAGCACCCTGCTGACCCATACTGGTGATCCCCGCCACCACAGCAGCGCCAGGCAAACAGCCCACAGTAACCACCACCATGGATGGCTGTGCAGGCCCTGCGAGTGTGCCAGGGGCCACAGGACTGCTAGTGCCTGCTGGTGTCACCTGTGCATGCACCTGTGTATTGTGCCCTCCACTGTTGGCCATGTCCTCCCAAAGTTGTGTGGCATCAGGATCATCATCAACATCGCTGTATGCCCCCTGTGTACAAGATGTTATCACCAGCAGGGCAACGACAAAGTCCAACATGTCTCCTGGGTCATCATCAGCCAAATCCAGGAACCCCTCCAGCCAAGTGGCATCCCGCTTGCCAGACATAGCACCACTTATCGATGTGTTGGAAGGCCCTGCCACCACTGGAGATGCATCCAGGCAGCTGTGGTGTGTGATGGACCTGGGAGAGCACCATCCCCAGACCCGGCTGCTGCCCAGTGAGATGGACTGGCATCACCCTCTGCAGTTGCACTCTGTGGTGCACCAGACATGGCAGAACCCATGAGGTGTGATGGAGCTACAACAGAAAGAAGGAATACATGGTTACAAGCATGGGTGACAGTAGTGTTCAGACAGTCATATAAAATTGGACATACACGTGTGCCAGTGGTGCACCTGACATGCCCTGCAGATGACAGTGAACACCCATTCTGCTGATACAGCTATGCACTGGCTACAGCTGGACAGCCCAGTGCCTACACATGCCCCCTTGTTAATGTGTGGGACTGTGACATCACCCTGGCCACCACCCACTGGGAAGGCAGCAATGGTGTGCAGCGGAACACAACACCACGAGTTCCCCCCCACCATCACATGCCCGGCCTGTCATGCGACTGTGCATTATGATCCATGGATGCAGCATACAGAACCATGGATGGTGCACACAAGAACATGGTCAGATAGTCACACAGAGAGGGGCTTTCAGGGCACACATGGCACACACACATGGACAGGCACATGTCCTGGGCATGTGTACCCACAGTGCTGTGATGGACTGCTGCCCATCTGGAAGCCCCCTCGAAGAACACCCTGCACAGCTGCCCAGCCCATGCTGGCCACCAGCAGCTCCTCCATGGGTGTAAGACACACACCTGTCTGAGGACCAACCCCTGTCCTACTCAGGGAGACCTCTATGTCACAACTCTTCTGTTTTGTTGGGTTGAGTTTGACCGACTGGAGATCGTAGATATCATGTGGCTTCTCCAGAGTATGCGGCCAACTAGCCGTAGTTTAGACCCAAGCCCTACTCGCCTTTTAATAGGGTGTGTTGATGTGATTGGCCCAGTTCTAGCTGATTTAATCTGGTGCTCATTGGAGTCAGGGGAGTTCCCCAGCTCCCTGAAAAAGGTTGTGGTAACCCCCCTTCTCAAGAAACCATCTCTTGACCCAGATTCTCCTGCAAACTACAGATCAATCTCTAACCTTCCCTTTATAGGGAAGGTTATTGAGAAAGTTGTTATACAATAGTTGGAGAACAATCTTACCATCCATGCTATCTACGATCCTCTCCATTCTGTATTTCATAAGAGACATAGTACTGAGACTGCTCTGGTTCGGGTACTCAATGATCTGATGGCCAAAGACCAGAAGCGCCATTCCATCTTAGTTCTTCTGAATCTCTCATCAGCTTTTGACATCGGGACCATGGGGTGCTTCTGGACTGCCTGCAGGTCATCTGTGGCTTGTCTGGTACAGTCCTCAGATGGTTCCATTCTTTTCTCACTGGCATGTCACAGAGGGTAGTATCAGGGATTTTTTCCTCTGACTCATTCTCCCTGCCATGTGGGGTCCCGCAGTGTTCAGTGTTGCCCCGCAATGTTTTTCATGCTGTACATGCTACCATTAGGAGACATTGTGAGACTGTATGGGCTGAGTTTTCACTGTTACACAGATGACACTCAGCTGTACCTATCTTTTGTGCCCGACCAGGATAGTGTGCTCTCAGTCTTTTCCAACTGTCTCACTGAAATCCAAGACTGGATGAATTCCAGTTGGTTAAAGTTAAACTCTGACAAGACAGAGGTGTTAGTGGTGCAACAGGGGCACCAGATAGAGGGGTCAACTGCTGGGCGGCCTGCTGGGCTTTGGCTTGGGGGATCTCAGCTGTTGACCTCTGAACAGGTGCGGAATCTGGGGGTGATACTTGATGATGGGCTGACACTTCATTCACAGCTGTCAGCTGTGGTCAAGTCCTCATTTTACCATCTAAGGAACACCACCCAGATTAAGCACTTCGTTCTGTCTCGAGATCTTCCAACCCTTGTCCACACTTTTGTGACCTTGAGCCTTGACTACTGTAACTCCCTGTACCTGGGACTTCCTGGGGTAGATATCAGCCGCTTGCAGCTGGTGCAGAATGCTGCAGCCGGGTTACTGCCTGGGTTGACTCGATCCAGCCATATTTCTCCTGTGCTGTGCTCTCTACACTGGCTGCCAGTTCAGTGGCGGCTCACCTTTAAAGTTGGTTTACTGACTTTCAGAGCCCTACACGATTTGGGTACGAGTTACATGCAAGAGCTTCTGAATCCCTATTGCCCCCTACAACTTCTCCACTCAACTGATGAGGAATTGCTAGAGATTCCCAGGGTGCTTTTGTATATGCTGCTCCCACCCTGTGGAATTCTCTACCTCGTTGGATAAGAGAGTGCCAGACAGTGGAAAGCTTCAAAATTGCTCTTAAAACCTATCTGTATTTGTGTGCTTTTCCTGATTTTTGATTTTGATATTAATTGATTCTGCATAACATATTAATATTTTTAGAAAGTTTTATATATTTTTTGTAAATATTTTGGAGTTTGATGTGTTGTACAGTGCTTTGATACATGTGAAGAGCGCTTAACAAATAAAGTTATTATTATTATTGTATGTGCACCACCTTCTCCCTGGCTCTCCTCTTCTCATCATTCAGGTGCTTTCTGCACTCCTGGGGCATCCTGTTAAACTTCCTGACAACATTGACATGCCATGCCACAGTCTCCCAGCCCTCATCCCACAGCTGTCGGCTACGACCCCTGCCAGACAGGATGTCCTAGCACAGCAGGTATGCCTTAATTAGTGCCCTGTCATCACTAGTGAAATTGGAATATCTGTGTCCAGCAGCTGTGTCATTTCCAGACATGTTGGTTTCTGTGAGTGACAATACACAGCCATTAGCAGATGACAGATAGCTCCATATATGTGCAGGCACGGTGTCTGGCTGCTGCAGGGTCATAGTGCCTTGTCTGCAGACCACACACCCGCCTGCCATGCATTACTGAAACAGGATCTGGGATTGTCAGGGATAGCTGGGCAATGGCAGGATCAGTTCTGTAGCAGTGGTACTTGTAGCTGACACGTCCTGCACATGTGACTGGCATTGCTTGCCCTGTACCACCAGATGGTGGTCCAGACTGCAACACACATGTCATCTTTCTGTGGTCCCATGCTACACCACCCACCAGCAACATTCCCCCTACTCACAGGCCAGACCTAGTATGAACAGTGGGACACTGTGGGGCACTCACCTGGATGTGCCTGTTGACCATCATCAGGCGTGGACATGGCTATGTGTCCTAGGCCACACACTGTCCTGTTGTGCTTCCACACTGCCTTTGTAATAATGTAAACAAACCTACCTTCAAGGATGAAATTTCTCTCAGTCACCTGAGCTCTGTGGAGGTAAAGTCAGAAGCATTTATGGCTCAGGGCATGCATATGAGATTGGGAGCATCTGTAATGAGATGCTAAACAGGTGAGATTCCCCTGAATACAGCAATGAGCTGATTTAGGAGCAATGTCTGAGAATTGCAGTAATTGCCCCCAGCTCATCCCAATCAGCATGGCGTATATGCTGCATTGAACACATCTCCATACAGCACATTTCCAGTGCATGCATGTGGGACATAGGGCATTTTCTGAATACCCTGCAACTGTCATGGTGCATTGCCACACATGTGCAATGCCAGCTTAGCGGCTTGACTGGCATAGTGCTAACAGTCCAGTATTATTGACCGTGCGATTGCATCTGGCTGCATATACACATCCACCTGCATGATGACCGTGGTGCCGCCTGGCACGTTGTGTGTATTTATCGAGCAATTGTGGTGTCACTGTGCACCTGTGGATTACAGTGCAAAACCGGCAACGTGCACGGTGACACTGCATTGTGCATGGCATTGCTTGCCAGTCACAAGATGGCGGATCTGCACAGAGTACGCATGCACAAACTGGTCATGTATCTTGACTCAGTGTTCCCACCTGTGCAGAGCACAGTGTGCATGTGTGATGATGCACTATTGGTGGCAAATGAGCATTGCCACATGGTGCACAGTGCATTGCACAATGACCATTCGTGCATGTGGTATGGCTGTGCCATTGCACAACAGCACTATTGTCTGTGCACACCTGACCTGCTAACACTGAGGGTAATCATGCCATGAGCCCAGAGGACATGCCCAAAGGCCATGAACTGGGGTGAGGTGGAGCTCCTCAACCTTGTGGCACTGGTACTGCCGGTTGAGGTACAGCTCTTTGGGCCTGATGACTTCACAGAGCCACGCTCTGCTGTGTGGGCCAGGATCGCTGTGCAGCTGGTGTGCAGGACAGGGGTTGCCTGCAATGGGGAGCAATGCAGGAACCGTTATGGTGATCTTCAGTGCAGGGACTCAGACAGGCTGTGGAGCCTACAGGACCATGCCCGCAGGGGTGGGGTGCCACTCCCAGGTAAGCCACAGTACTATGCATGCAGAGGGGTAGCATAGGGTCTGGGGGGTGGGCTCACTGCACACCACTACACACACACCTCCACACGCTCACACACACACATACACGTGCAGACTGCAGGCCACACACAGCAAGGCAGTGCCTGCGTGACCACAGGGGTTGGGAATGTGCGGAATGGAGCATGGGAGGCAGGGCCACTGTGGTATGCATGGTGTGGCATGGCCATTGGCATTGCATGTGTCCAGCTATACAAATGGTGGGAACGGGTAGGGGTGCTGTGTGTGGATGCACACAGCCAGGGGTGCCATCACAAGGGCACTGAGGTGGTGTTGCCATCACTGCATGTTGGCACTGCTGTTGTTGCTGGTGGGGTGGTAGGCATGTCACACCTCCTGTCTCCTCCCAGTGTTCTCTGCTTTTGTTCCTCTCGCAGGGCCAACAGGCAGGTGGCGGGCTGCAGCTGCAGTGGAGGCCAGGTGCAATAAGGCCAGTGTCGGTGCCCATGGACAGTGACATGCTGGTGCAGGTGGAGTGTCTGTCTTGTGCATCCTCTGTGTGTTTGGGGGTGGGCAATGCCTTCAGATGGCCATTGCTGGTCCATTGTGCATGTCTGTGTGCTGCTGGTTGCACACACATGGGGTGTGGGCATTGTGGCATGTGCTTGGGCCACAGTGCAACTGGCCCCTATGTGTACATCCACCATGCGTGCATATCATGCACACTGTGGGTGCCCTGTGGTGCTCCAGTGGTGTCCTGACAGGGCCTACATGCTTGTGCTGCCTGCTAGCATGTGCACATGCTGTGTGGGGCATGGCAACATACCACTCTGTGCAAACCCCTGCATGCACATGTGTGGGCCATGTGCTTCCTGAGTAACATTGCATAGTCACAGTGCTGCACTGTGTGCCAGCCTGTTGCTGGCATGATGTGTGCATGGCAGGCTCTTGGCCATTTGTGTGGCAGATGCCTCCAGCACACTCACATGGTGGGTGGGGGGGCAGTGTGGAACATGGCACTTAGTACCTGTTGTCTATATCCCCCACTGTAGGTCCAAGCAGTGTATGGCCATGCGTCCCCATTCATTGGCGGCATCAGGGACTACTGCAGCTAGCAGGTCTCTAGCTCCTGGGGTCTTTAAAGAGGACACTACAGCCATCAGGGACAGCTGCTGCAGGCAGTGACCAGGCTGGTCATGGTGCTGTGCACCAGGGGTCATAGGCGTGGGCACCGTGCTGTGGCACGTCCCGTACATTAGGGACATGGACATTTGAGTTTAGCCCCTTTCTGTTTTGCCTCCCATGCCTTCCATCTCCACTTTTTTTGTTGCTGTACCCTGTACCAACACACAGACACCTTAACAATCCTGCATATCTGTTTTTATACTTGTACAGTCCCCCACCCTCATCTTCCCTGTTCCTACTGGCTGTTGTTCTTGTAAATAGTTTATTGTGTGCCAATGCGGTTACTAAAACATTTTCTATTACAACTGTTGTCTGTGGTCTTTCACTGTATGTTGTGCATGTGTTCTGTATTTGTCTGCTGCTGTCCGCTGTCCCTTTAGTGCCTTTGACACCTGTGCACCTGTGTTACTATGCACACATGCATCCTGCCCCCCTGATGTGGTGGCCCCACTGTGTGCCCTCCTTGTTGCATGTGGCATGTGGGTAGGCGTTGTGTCATTCTGCCTTTCTCAGTGCCCCTGTTATGTGTGTGGTGCATGTGGGCTGCATCTGTTGCACTGGTGCCTTGTTTTTGTGCAGCTCTGTGTGTGGTCCACATTGGTTGTGGGCTTCTTACACCTGTGAGGTGCATAACAGTCAGCCTGTCTGCCATTGTGCCTGTCCACTGATGTGCCCCTGTGTGGCATCTCCTTTCTCCACACCACTGGGTTCCTGTGCAGAAGGCCATATCCTGGAGACACCTCCATGCTGCATGGTGCACCCAGCAGTTGTGGCACACCTTGACAGGCACCCCTGGGCTTGCCATATGTGCCAGTTGGGCTCCTGTGTGGGTTGTGTCAGGTGCTTCTCTGTGTGCTATGTCTGTTCATCTCTTTTGCTGTGCCCACTGTTGGGCCCTTTGGCACTCTGGCCGGTCCCTGCAGGTGCACATCCCTGCATCCTTTGTGCCACTGCAGGTTCCCCCATTGCTCCTTCGTCCCTTGCTGACTTTCTCCATATTCATTGTTATGCTGCTCTAGGTGCTATGGCACATCCCTGTTGTGCTGGGACATCTCACATTGTGCTGTTCCACATCTGTGCCATTCACAGTGGGGATGCACACATGGGCATCTTGCAGCACATCCTTCTGTGAATCACACTGTCTGGGGTCAGTGCATCCAAGTTGCACTGGCACATCTCATTTGCACCCAGCGCATCTGTTTTGTGAATCCTGCCCACAGTTTGTAACATCTGTATTATTAAGGTGAAGTTAAATATGGCTCATTTGGAGACAAGTTTATCATTTCCCTTACTAGGAACATTGCTAATTGTTGTCTGTTAGCACACATTTCCTGTCCCCTTTAAGAGATCTCTGTTGGTATGCCTCTTCATAGACATTTAATAATTAGGATAAAACTTCTTAGGGAAAAGGTTTTATAAAATCTAACAGTTAGTCCATTAGGACTAGGGGCTTTATCACTTATCATTTCTTGTAAAGCTAAGAAGTATTTTTCTTCTGTAGATAATTTAGGTAAAGAGCATTTACCTAAATAATTATCTATTAGGTTTGGGTCTATATTTTTATCACCAATCCCATATAAAGTTCTATAAAATGTATTGAATTCTTCTGCAATATCTTTTGGTTGAGATGCAAATTGAGTATTTGTACTACATTGATGCTTTACTGTACATGATGCCTCCTGTTGTTTAATGTGCCATGCAAGTAATTTTCCAGCCTTTTCTCCCATATACATATATTTGGATTTGGATTTTAACATCGCTAATTCAGCCTGTGATCTATTGACCTCATGATAAAGTTCTCTAATCATTGTCAGCTACAAAGCTACTTGTTCCAATTATTGCAGGGCTAATTGGGATTCCAGGGATATTATAGATTGGAGAAGTTCCTGTGACTTACATTATTTTTCTTTTTTAATTGTTGAAGCTATTTTAATGATTTCTCCTCTGATTGCACATTTATAGGTTAGCCATACTGTGATTTGTTTATCTACTGAACCTATGTTTTAATTAAAAAAGCTTTGGGTAAAGTTTTTTAGGTTAGTAACTAGGTGTGAACTATTCAGAAAACTATCATTCATTCTCCATATTTTGTTCCTCTGTACATTTATACTCATTTGTAATTTTAATAAAACTGGAGAATTATCAGAAATAGCTGTTGCTAGTATTTCCATATGGGTCAATCCAACTAATAAACTATGGCTGATAAAAAAAAAATCAATCCTAGAGTGGGTTTTGTGAGGAACAGAGTAAAAGATGTACTCTCTTGAGGATGAATGTAATGTTCTCCAGGAGTCAACCAGAGCAGGGGTATCCATTATATCATATAAAACCTATGATTAGAACTAATTATAGAAGCAGAGGTCCTAAATTTGTACATTTTTGCATCTACAATAACATTCCAATCCCCGCTATGATATATGGAACATTGGGCCATTTTGTTAAATGTAATTAAAATGTTGTGAATATCTGTGAATCGTCTTTATTAAGTCCATAAAAGGAAGCTAATATAACTTTAGCTCATTCTAATATACCATAAACTATAATGCATCTGGAGTTAAGGTCTGTGATTATCTGGAGAGCCTGAGTATCAGTTTTCTTATTAATCAAAATAGCTACACCTGATCTTGTTTTATCAGTGCCTATTCCAAATACTTGCCCCATCCAAAGACCCTTTAAATAATTCAAATCTGCTGTAAGAAAGTGAGTTTCTTGTAAAAATACTACCATTGGATTAAATTTGTTAAGATGGGTCAAATTGTTTGTTCTTTTTACAGGATAATTTGCACCTTTTATATTCCATGTCAGAACAGATGGAGTCATTCTATCTATGTTGTAGTGCCATAAAAGAAAGGGAAAATTGACCAGAGGGTTGTCCTCTGGAACATTTCAAATTAAACAGTGAAATTTGTGTATTAAGAAATATTATGAATTTTTGTAACATGACAAGAAAATGAAAATGTTGTACTCCTGTCATTAAATGAAACAGAAATATGCTTACATCAAATGTATCATATATTGTTATGTTATGTAATCGAAGTCCATGGAAGGGAAACCCCATCTCCCCCCCCTCTAAAAGCACTGTCTAAATCTAGCATTAAACAAACCATGATAACATAGAAAGGACCCTCCCCACCCACTCTGCCTTGCAACCGCTTCAGTGTTACTTGGATAGACTGTAAGTAGAACCAGGCATAAATTACCAGTCATATGAACAATACTAAACTTCCTCCCCTATCCTACCTTATTCATAAACTTTATTTATAATCAAATTTCTCAATGATTTAAATTGGTAATCATCCCTGGTCATAAAGAGGACCAGGTAATTCGATGTATTTATCTACAGAAATACATGTTCTTAAGCTTAACAGCTTTGAGCTCATCAGAGCTCTGTGAGGACATTGGGGAACACCTGCAGCTCTTAGTAGCTGCAAAATCTGATTTCTGCCTGCAAATTAAAGAGGAGCTCCATGAAGCTCATTTTAAATAATAAAGACTGTGCCAGTTGGGTCTGAAAGCTCAGCAGAGCTTCCTGACTAGAGACTTCTGTGCTGGATTTTCAATGGCTCCCTAAATTGGCAGCAAGTTTCAAATTCCCAGTGAGCCTATTTAAAAGGCTCTGAACTTTGTTCTGCTGGTAGCTTTGAGCTCATCCGAGCTCTATGAGGACGTTGGGGCACATCCGCAGCTCTTAGTAGCTGCAAAATCTGCTTTTTTGCCTGCAAATTAAAGAAGAGCTCCATGAAGCTCAGTTTACAGTTCATCAGACTGAACTATAGGGGGATTATTTGTCCGACCCACCCACCCTGGCCCCGACCTCAATCTCGACCACTATTAAATGGGCTGAGTGAGTGTGTCCTATTGAAGATTAATCACATAGTAGGTTTTTAAAGATGACGAGTGGTTAATGAGCACATGGTATGATAAATTAATGAAATCTGGCTGACCTGTAAGCTACTACAAAGTTAGCACTGTTTACTCTGTATCTTCAGTTATTGTGTCTAATTAGACCCTGTTTATCCTGTCTCATCAGTTAGAGTTTAAGTGTCTATTTAGAGCAGGGCTATTTGTTAGAAGTGAATATGACTGATCTAGTACACCCTAGTATGGCCACCTGGAGGGGAGGGAGGGTTAGTATTCCAGGGGGAAGGGATTGGGAAAAGGAGGATGTGCCCATTATGAATAGAGAGGGACAATCAGGGTGACCTCTTTCCACCATGGCAGGCATCCTTGAAAGGGTTGTAGGCTGCACAGACTGTGGGGCAGCAATTATTCTCAATTGGGCCTGGACAGATGGAGGCTGCCCACTCTGTAGACAGCTATCTCAGATCAGGAGTGAAGTATATTGGTTACGGAGTAAACTGGGGGAGTTGAGGGGTGTGACCAAGGATAAGGGGTGTGAGTATGGGTGGCAGATGGGTGGGGTGGAGGGGAGGCTGGGACAATGCTCAGAAATTAGAGGAGGTCATGTTACAGCAAGCAGGAGGGGGGATATTAGGGATAGAGGACACTTAGACAGAGATGTTGATGTGAAGGGGAAAACTTAAGGGATAAACATTATGAATAAAAGAAGAGAAGATGAGGAAGTGACAGGAGGGGCTGTTGTGAGGAAGTCTAGAAGAACCGACAGTGGAATGGGAGCTCCTAAGGAGGACAGGGCAAGAGGGGAGATAGAGGAGCAGCTTAGAGAGGCAGTCAGGGGAAACTCAGGTCACTTGATGGAGGCTGGCATAGAGTGTTACAATAAATTTGAGCTACTAAGCAACCTAGAGGAGGAGGAAGGGGTAGATGGTAATGAGGAAACTGATACAGAGGATGGGGGAAAGGAGCCGGAGACCCATAGGGTCTCACAGGTTGGCAATGGAAAGGATAGAAATAGTCCCAGGGGGATAAGGGGAAACTTAAATGTTAAGCAGATGGGGGAGATACAACATATTGCAGACATGAGGGGGAAAAGCATGACTGGAAAGAAACTGGAAGACAAGGAGGTGGGGGAGGGACCCCACTTCAGGAGGGAGGGCCGTACCAAGGATGGGGATCTATGTAAAAGGGACCCACAGAGGGCCTCTGGAGGTAGGGGTACTATTACAAGGGGTGAGGAAGATGGTGTGGGGGAAGGGGAAATGATCAGAGCCAGGATAATTGGCTCAGATAAGAGAGGGTTGAAGTGGACACCCATTCTGGGGGTGTCTGAGTTCAGTGGGCAAAATTATAAGGGAGGCTGAAAGGGGAGGGTGACAAGGGGGTCTCTCATAATAAGGCAGGAAGATTCCCATGGAATTGAGGTCATGGATAATGGTGGGAGGGGGAGTTGAGAGTGCATAGTGGAGGTAACCTTAAGGATGATGGTGGAGTTAAGGTTCTGTTATTGAGAGACTCAATGATTGGGGTATCCATTGGGAGGGATGGGGGGGCAGCTATTGCCTAGTGAAGGTAATGAGTATCTCTTGGCTGACAGTGCACAGAGCAAAGTTCATGGTGTATGAACTGGTTAGGGATTGTGGAGGGAAACTGGATTTCCTGATGCGTTTGGGGACTAATGATATAGAGGGACATAACATTTTGGAAATTCAAGCAAGGTTCCGAGAACTTGCCAGAGTCTGTCAGGATAATGGATGCAACATTTCCTTTTCAGAAATATTGTCGGTACCAAGGGCCTCAGTGGAGAACAAAAAGAAGATCACAGAGGTTAATGACTGGCTCAGGAAGTGGGGAGAAGAAAGTGGGTCGGGCTGTTAGGGAACTGGGATGGAATTTGAGAGGATAAGGTACTGTATGCCAATGACAGGCTTCATCTTACCCCGTTAGGGAAGGAAGTCCTTAAATGGGGGGTAGTGGACTACATTCATGAAACGTGAGGTTTAAACTTGTGAGGGGGGAGGGATAAGGGAGGGGCTAGCCTCAAGCTCTCTCCTCTAGATGAGGGGAGTAGCCTTCAAACCAAAGGGGGGAAGGGGGAAACAGACCGGGGAGGAGGTTTCAGGAGGAGCAGAGGGAGGGTGGAAGCATAAGAAACCCGGGTAGGGTTCTACAAAGGGGATCAAGGATAAGTGGTGAGGGGTGGTGGTAGTAAATGCTAGGAGCTTGAGAAACAAGTTGTCGGAGTTCCAGGCCATGCTGTTCGGGGGGGGGGGTGGATGTGGTGGCAGTCACGGAAATGTGGACCAACAAGAACCATGATTGGGACCTAAACATGAGGGGTACACTATGCTTAGGAAGGACAGAAAGGAGGGCAGAGGGGATGGAGTGGCTTTGTACATTAAAGATGGCATAGTAATTGCTAGGGTAGAAGAGGCAGAGGGAAACATGGAGGCATTATGGGTCACCTTACAAACCCCGGCAGGAGGTAAGGTCAAGCTGGGTGTAGTATATAGACCCCCCCATGATAGGTAATGTTCTGGAGGATGGTTTGCTGGACAACATTATTGCCCAGTGCGGACCTAAAGGGGAGAGAGAGTGGTGTTGATGGGGGACCTTAATATGCCAGGTACAAACTGGGTAACCATGACCTCTAAGGTGGCCAAGGAGCAGAGGCTGCTGGATGGCTTCCAGGATGTGTTCTTAACATAGCACATGATGGAGCCCACGAGGGAGGGGCATGTCCTGGATGTGGTTCTGGTGGATGGGGATCTGGTAAGGAACCTGGTTGTAGAGGATCCTCTGACTGGGATGACCACTATACTGTCTGGTTTCAAATAAGCATGGGGGAAGAAAACTAGAACATTGGCAGTAGACTTCAGGGGGGCAGACTTTATGGGCATGGAAAATATTCTAAAGGATCACTTGAAGGGGATTACAGCAATGACAGATGTGGAAAAGAGATGGGAGGTCATAAAATGGGGACTTCATGAGGCAGTCAGGACCTGCACTAAGGTGAAGCATAGGGGAGCAAGGTCACATAAACCATGCTGGTAGTTCAGTGAAGTTCAGGTAGTGGTCAGAGAAAAGAAGGCTGCCTACAAAAGATACAAAACAACAAGGAGATAGGGAAATGGAAGCGTACCATCTTACATCTAGAAAAGTCATCCGGATGGTGTGGGGGGGCGCAAAGTCCAGTAAAGAGCAATGGCTGGCACAGAGGATACAGCAAGGGGTAAAGGGATTCTTCTGGTACATTGAGGAGCAGAGAAAAACTAAGGGCCAGCTCGGCAGCTTGAGATCAGAAGGTGGGTGGTTAGAAGAGGCGAGGGACCAGGTGGAGGTATTAAATGAGTACTTCACCTCGGTGTTCACTTGGCAGGGATGGGATATTTGCAAAGCAAGGCACAATGGGGATAGAAGTGGTAGTGTGTGGGATTGGGGGAGCAACAGAAATGGAGCATAAGGGAGGGAGAGGTACCCCAGGGGTGTCACATCAGGATAAGGATAAAAAGGTCAGTAAGGTGGGGGGGAAGGATAATGCTATCCACACCACACAGGTGTGGTAAGCCCTTAAGGCACTAATGAAAAATAAATCTCCTGGGCTAGATGGCATTCATCTGAGATCACTATGGGAATTGGCAGACGTACTGGACACACCCCTGGTGGAGCTCTTCAAGAGGTCGCTTGAGACAGGGAGGGTACCTAGGGATTGGCAAGAGGCACATGTGCTGCCAATCCATAAAGGGGGGGACAAGGAAAGTACCAGGTAACTATAGACCCATAGTTTGACCTCTGTGGTGGGAAAATTAATGGAGAGTATACTGAAGGAATGATCGGGAGTGTTCTTGGAGGAGGTGGGAGGTCTGGATAGTCGGCAACATGGGTGTGTGCCAGGGAGATCATGTCAAACCAACCCTGTGGAGTTCTACGAATGGGTAACATCAGAACTGGACATGGGATAGCCTGTGGATGTACTATTCTGAGACTTCAGCAAGGCATTTGACTCGGTCCCCCACAATGGTCTGGTGAAGAAACTGACGGGGATGGGTGTGGGCCCCTTGATGGTCAGATGGATAGAAAACTGGCTAGCAGGACACACACACAGAGTAGTGGTCAGTGGGGAGCTCTCAAACCCTAGACAGATCGGTAGTGGTGTACTGCAGAGCTTGGTCCTGGGTTTGATCCTGTTTAATGCATACATATCTGACATCAGGGTGGGCATAGGGTGTGTATTGAGTCTCTTTGGTGATGACTCCAAGTTGGGAGCAGTAGTAGAGGAGGAAGAAGGGAGGTTTTCCCTACAAGGGGACCTGGACACCCTGGAAAGGTGGCTCACACCTGGAAATTAAATTTCAATACTACCAAGTACAAGGTGTTACATCTTGGGTGGGTGAACCCTAAACATGGGTACACCTTGGGAGGGGAGGTGCTGGAGGCCTCAACAGGGGAAAAAGACCTAGGGGTCATGGTGGATGCATGCATGAATAACTCTGAGCAGTGCAGGAGAGTGGCTAGCAAAGCAAACAGGATGTTGGGTTGCATCATTAGGGGGATCACCTCTAGGAGCAGGGAAGTGATACTGCCACCGTACAATGGACTGGTTAGACCTCACATTGAGTACTGTGTACAGTACTGGAGACCACACTTGAAGAGGGACATACAGCTCCTGGAGAGGTTACAGAGGACAGCTACCAAGATGATACATGGACTGGGGATTTGACGTATGAGGACAGACTTGAGGAACTCGGCCTGTTTTCATTGGATGAGAGGAGAGATGGGGGGGATATGATTGACGTCTTCAAGTAACTTAAGGGAATAAATAGGGTAAACATGGAGGGAATCTTTAGACTTAAGGAGGGAGGTATCACCAGCGGATATGGTTTGAAGTTGGAAGGGGGAAGGATGAGGAGGGAAAAGCTAGAGGAGGTTTTTCACTGAGAGGGTGGTGGATCCTTGGAATGCACTGCCTGGAGAGCTGGTTCAGATTTCCATGGTGGAGGGCTTCAAAAAGGGTGAGACAGATACAGAAAGGGGATGTATCAGATGAGGGCCTGACCCAGAGGGGTGGGGAGGGATGATAGGGGTTTCTGGTACACAAGGGGGGGGGAGAGAGCCCCAGTTCCCAACAAGGGATCTGAGGTTCGAATAAACTTGATAGACCACAAGGCCTAGTCTTCTGGCAATTTGTATTTAGTATGTATGTATGTAACTTAAATCTTTTCTTATGTAGCCTAATAGATCTAAGTGATAAAAGAAAAGTTATCTTAAAAAGGAAAATGTTTCCCATTACAATGAACCACCTAGTCCATTATGTTTTACAAATTAACTAAAAAGCTCCTCTAAAAACTATATTTGTATGGTCCTCTCTTGCGTTGCAGAATGGAAAAAAATAAAAAATTAACTCGTTCTGTAACACATGTTTTTTTTATACAAATGTTAGGGATTCCAAAACAAAAATAAAGCATTTTAGCACTGTCACAAGAAAACAACAAAAGTATCATGTCCCCCAACATCTATCATCTACCCTAGCTCCTAGAAAAGACAGCATATCACACACCATTATTCAATTTAGCTGAAAAAGAGAAGAAGAAGCAATTCTATGCTGCTTCTGAGGTACAGTAATATCTCTCCAGCATTACCTGTAAAAGATCAGAGAGCTCAGAACAGCTGGGTTTAAATCATCTTGTTTCTCTTAAAACTACTCCTCATAGCTCCCTTTTGAAAAACTGAATATCTCAAAAATAAAAGAAAAAATAAGGCGACTAGATTAAATGAATTGTTTTCTCAATATCTCTCTGCATTATGCATAACATATGCCCTCTCAATGTAGCTCCTTGAACATGCAAAAGAGAAACAATTACATAGTCAAAAATTAAGCTCTAAGCCTCCCATATTCATAGTCGCTTAGTGTTATTCAGGCTTGGATTTAGATCGGTCTCTATTTACATCTAGTCTGATTTATTATGAACAAGAAAACAGTAACGTAAATCATTTACACTTTACTTATTTTCTTTCTTTTGCAGATCACAGCTTTGATTTCTCTGATATGCACAACAAAACTCCCTGGGACCATAATTTACAAAGAACTAAGATTTCCAAAGTTCTCCAATGCCTGGATGACAATCTTTAGACAAATAAAAAGTCCATTAGTCTGAAAAATTGAATATCTCAATAATAAAAGGAAAAATAAGGAAGCTACACTAAATAAGTTGTCTTTTCAATATCCCTTTATATTGAGCATAACAGATGCCCTCTTGATGTAACTCCTCAAACGTGTGAGAGAGAAACAGTTGCACAGACTGAAAAATAAGCTATATGTTTCCCATATTCATATTTGCTTAATGTTATTCAGACTTAGATTTAGATTGATTTCAGTTTACATCTAGTCTGATTTACCTTAGACAAACAAACAATGAAATAAATCAACCAGACTCATTTAAACTTTACTTCTTTTCTTTCTTAGCTGATCACAGCTTTGATTTTTCTGGTATGCATAACAAGTCTCCCTGGGACCATAGTGTATGAAAGACTACTATTCAGAAGTTCTCCAATGCCTGGAAGATAAGTTTAGAGAATAAAAAGTCAATGTCTGTGAGCACACAATCTCAAGTTATTTCCAGACAGGAAGCAACATTCCTTCTCATCCCTCAGTGATCCATACATTCGGAAAATGCAGCTTTTGGAGTTTGTTTTTTAAACAAACAGGGCAGCAGGTTAGCAGTTATTGTGCTGAATCCGCCAATTAAAAAGTGAAGGTACCATGCGACAATGAAACCACCAATTTTACCAGAAACTAAATTCTAAATGTAATTATTCCTTTGTGCAGATTTTAATATCTGAGTAATCTCTTTGCTTCTCTCGTACTGGTTGGCTAACATCATTAAAAATAAAACTCTATGTTATTGCCAGAATAAAGATGGTTGGACTCTTGCTGCTCTTTGATTATTGATCTTGTCTTGAAAGTTTAGCAGCCTGCAAATTATTGATCTTGGTCTCTCTTCAGGCTTCGGTTTGCGTCTGAGAGTCCCCTGTGCCCGCTCAGTTGAGTAAGTTTGTGCTGACTCCGGAAGTCCGGTGGCAACTAAGCAGAAAACAAGCATTGATAAATTTAATAACATCAGGGCATTCTGCACCTTCCGGCATTCCTATAATTAACAGATTATTTCTACGAGACCTGTTTTCAAGGTTGTCATTTTTTCTTCCATTCTCTGCATTTTTCTCCTCAAGGCTATGATTTCTTTGTCTTACTTTTGAGTCGTATCATCAAGCAAGCTTATTCTGGCTTCTGTGCCTGTAACCTGCTGTGTCAAGGACTCCACCAAAGATTTAATGGCTATTACATAGGATAGTTATTCAGTAAGCATTATTTTTAATGAATTAAATTCCACCATATAGGATTCATGTTCCTTTATAGTTTTGTTTGCACTTAACATAGAAACATAGAATTTGACAGCAGATAAGGACCGCTTGGCCCACCTAGTCTGCCCATTTTCCTACCTAACAGATAAGCTGCAGATCCTAGTTAACCAACAGCTTACTTCCTCCTACCCCCCACTAGGACTGCCTTATGTCTGTCCCATGGATTCTTGAATTCCCCCACTGTTCTTGACTCCATGACCTCCTCAGTGAGGCTGTTCCATGCATCCACAACCCTCTCTGTGAAAAAATACTTCCTCACATTACCTCTGAGCCATCCCCCCTCTATCTTCAAATTGTGCCTCCTTGTTCTTGCACATCTCTTTTTCTGAAAGATGCCACCCTCTTGGACTTTGTTGAGTCCCTTGAGGTACTTCAAAGTTTCTATCATATCCCCTCTCTCCCTCCTTTCCTCAAGAGTATACATATTAAGCTCCTTTAGTCTTTCTTCGTATGTCTTCTGGTGCAGACTCTGCACCATTTTGGTTGCCCTCCTCTGGACAGCCTCCACTCTGTCTATGTCTTTGCGGAGATGGGGTCTCCTGAACTGCACATAGTACTCCAGATGGAGTCTCACCAACTATCTGTACAGAGGGATAACAACTTCCTGTTTTCTACTATTGATGCCTCTCCTTATGCATCCCAGTATCCCTCCAGCCTTCCTTACTGCCTTCTCACTTTGCTTGCCCACATTTAGGTCATCTGATATAATTACCCCCAGGTCCCTTTCCAGTTTTACTGTTGTCAGTATCTCACACCCCCATTGTGTACTCTTCCCCTGGGTTTTTGTTTCCCATGTGCATTACCTTGTACACTTGGAGAGGTGTTTCTTAAATCAGCTTTATGGCTCTTGAAAGGTTTCTGTTGTTTCAGGCATTGAAACAAAGCCGACGAAGCTCCTTTTGTGATACGTCTTTTTCTGCCATCCTGTGATCCTTGTCTCACAAATAAGGCCAGTATAGTGATCTTAGAGGTCTGTAGATATGATTGGCTGATTAAGGGAGCATATTACAGCTGTCAAAAATGAAAAAGTTATAGGTGGTTGCCAGAGAGTTCTCAATTCACTGCCATCTCCATAATAGCCCAATCAGAAGTCCAGGTAGCTCATCCCTAATGCTTTCATAGCTCCCAGGCAATTTTCTGTTTCCACTGGGTCACAGCTCAGTAAAACCTAAAAATCTTGTGACTCAGTGAAACCTACCCTTATTAAACACCCAATGCTATACAAGTGGGAATACCCTAAATGCTACCTTATTGGAATACTAAGGAAGTGACAACTCCTATGGACTGTGCTGACTTTCCTAGTTAACTCTTATCTCTGTACTAATCATCCATGTATTACTTAAAGAGCAACTGACGCCTCTGGGAAAACTTAATTCAGCTTGTATTTCATATATCTTCTATAACTTCATCGTCTTCATTATTTATTATTGGAGAAATTCCCATAAAATTCCCATAAAACAAGATCTTTATCCATTAGAGTTCATCTGCCTCTATAGGTTGTTCCCTACTTGAAGTTATAATGTTCTATTGTGACATCACAGTCTGTTTGACATGGGAATACCTGTGATGTCTTAAGCAGAGTATTATGACTGTAACTGTATAATTGTAAATGGAGTCCACTCTGAAGAAAGAGAGGTTACTAGTGGGGTACCTCAGGGTTCAGTATTGGGTCCAGTCCTTTTTAATGTCTTCATCAGTGACATTGCAGAGGGACTGGAAGGAAAAGTATGCCTTTTTGCAGATGACACAAAGATCTGCAACAGGGTTGATACACAAGGAGGCATGGAAAGGATGAAAAGGGACTTGGCAAGGTTGGAGGAATGGTCAGAAGTATGACAGCTAGGATTCAATGCAAAGAAGTGCAAAATAATGCACCTGGGAAACAAGAACCCAGGGGAAGAATATACAATGGGTGGGGAGGTAGTAACAACAACAAAAAAGGAAAGGGACCTGGGGGTAATCATATCAGATGACCTTAAGGTTAACAAGCAATGTGAGAAGGCAGTAGGGAGGGCTGGGGGTATACTGGGATGTATAGGAGAGGCATCAGCAGCAGAAAACAGGAAGTTGTTATCCCTCTGTACAGACAGTTGGTGAGACCCCATCTGGAGTACTGTGTCCAGTTCTGGAGACCCCACCCCGCAAGGACATAGACAGGATAGAGGTAGTCAGAGAGGGCAACTAAAATGGTGCAGGGTCTGCAAGAAGCCGTATGAGGAGAGACTAAAGGAGCTTAATATGTATACCCTTGAGGAAGAAGGAGAGGGGGACATGATAGAAACTTTTAAGTACCTCAGTGGAATCAACAAAGTCCAAGAGGGTAGCATCTTTTAGAAAAAGAGACTTGCAAGAACAAGGGATACAATTTAAAGATAGAAGGAGGGCGGTTCAGGGGCAATGTGAGGAAGTATTATTTCACAGAGAGGTAATGGATGCATGGAACAGCCTTCCTGAGGAGGTTGTGGGGTCTAAAACTGTGGGAGAATTCAAGAATGCATGGGACAGACATAAGGCAATTCTTGTGGGGGGTAGGAAGAAATAGGCTGTTGGTTAACTAGGATCTACGGCCTATCCTGTAGGTAGGGAAATGGGCAGACTAGATGGGCCAAGCGGTCCTTATCTGCTGTCAAAGTCTATGTTTCTATGTTTCTATGTCTATGACATCAGATTACAAAGAAGCAATAGGAGCTGATGAACCCTCAAGGATCAACTATCCTGTTTTCATGCATGTGACCTTAGTAATAAATAATGGGGATAAGAAATCCAGAGCAAATCAGAAAAATAATCTATTTTGTGTCCAAATATTATATAGTATGGAAATCTTGCTGTAGGATAGTTCAAAAGTCAAAAAAGTTGTATTATTGTTCTGACATCACATCAATAGTACAACTTTTCAGCCTTGAACTGCCACCTGATTGATTAACTCGACTAGCTCCAATGGGACAAACATAAAAAACATGGAGGTGCAATTTAGCAAGCACCAATCAGTGGACCCACCTAGTTTTGACATGAATAGACTCACACAGCTCCATGTCACAAAGTTAATATTTTTTTTAATTTCATTTTAAAAGTATACAGTGAATAATGCTTCTACTTGCTGTTACCTGTTGTTTTGTCAGAGTTTGTTATCGATACCACCAGATGGTATATTTGTGCCACCATCTTACTGTTCTAATATTTCTAGGTGTGTTATGCCCAGCCTTCCTCAAGTGGGTCTCCATATATTTTGCGTTTGTACAGGAGGAGGGGTCTCTTATGGGTTTAATTTCCTATTTAATGAATTTGTTGGTTGTAATATGAAAATCATCTCACAAAATATAAATGGGTTAAACAATCCAACAAAAAGATCAAAGGCACTAACCTCTCTTAAGAAACCCAAACTTGATTTCATTCTAGTTCAGGAGACTCACTTGTCATAGATGGAACATGAAACGATAGCGTCTTTCAGAATTTCAATTGTAGTGGTCTCTTCCTATCAAAAGGGCAAACAGAGAGGCACAGCTGTCTTAATTCCATGCACCACCCCTTTTCATTTACTTGCCTCTGAAATGGATTCCCAAGGCTGTTTGTCTATGCTTAAAGGATCTTATTCAGGACAGATACTAACATTTTTCAGTTTATATTTGCCCCCTGGATCATCAACTTTATTTGATAAAAAAATTATTACAGCAGATTAAAGCCTTTCAGGAGTGTATATTATTCATCAGGGGAGATTTCAATATGATTCTTAATATTAAGGATACAGCTAATGCCACACCTCCCAACATGATCCCTGTTCAGTGTTTGGTTAAATCATACTTATGAGAAATGGGATGGGTAGATGCCTGGCATTTTGTTAATCCTACTTCCTGATTTTATACCCAGTACTCGGCCCCTCACTGTGTTTACACCCATATAGATTGGGTGCTGATTTCTGATGAACAGGCCCACTGAGTGCCTGATTGCACCATTAATCCTAACTTATTATCTGACCATGCTTCTTTATGTTTAGAGTTTCAATTACAACACCCTTGGGGCTCCACTTTATGGAAATTCAATAAATTCTTATTCAATAATACCAATGTCATACAATGGGCATTTACTACTCTACAAAGAATCATTACACAAAATGCTAGCTCTGATACCTCTCCAGCTTTGATCTGGAACACCATTAAAGTGTTTTTTTCATGGGGAAGTAATTAAATACTCTTTACACTTAAAACAACAGAGGGAAGTACAACTTTGTGTTTGCAGCAAAAATGAGCTGATCTTCAGGCACACCACATGCAAGGGGATAAATCTATGGTTAATGATCTATCAGCTACCAGAAATAAGGTTGAGACTATACTTGATTTTCATACACTTAAAACAACAGAGGAAAGCACAACTTTGTGTTTGCAGCAAAAATGAGCTGATCTTCAGGCACACCACATGCAAGGGGACAAATCTATGGTTAATGCTCTATCAGCTACCAGAAATAAGGTTGAGACTATTCTTGATTTTCATACAGAGATGGTCCTTAGATACCTGCAACAGAAGTACTATGAGGGCAGAGCCAAAGCAGTCAAAGTATTAACTTATAAGTTGCAACAACGGATTGCCCAAATGTCTATTCCCCACATTATGTAGCCCATCACTAATCAAATAGTTTCTGCCCCAAATGCCATGTTGGAGGCCTTAAAACTCTTTTATGTTTGGTTATACACTCTAGATACTGCTCCATTAGCTCCAACAGATAATTCTATCCATCAGTACGTGGCTCAGCTACACCTTCCCTCATTATCTGAGCAACAAAAACAAACTTTATTATCCCCTATCTCTTCTATGGAATTATTGACCTCAATCAAAAGTTTCATTTATTTATTGAAATGTTTCACCACGAAAGGCACACTGAACAATAAATCGATCATCTCCTGGAGCATCCTGGGGAAGAGGGTAGCAGGGTATAATAAAAGAGAAAAACATAAACAGATATACAGATATAATAACAACAGGGTAAAGGGTCACACACTATACAGATGTATGTCATAGAGGTAACAAATTGAAAATCATTTTCTAAGTGCAAGTTAATTGAGCAACAATTTCTAAGTGCTGGGTTAAGTAGTGAAAATGGATGCAAATTTTGCACAGTGGAGGCGTCGTCGATTTTCAAGCAAGGTGAAAGCCAAGGAGTGGTAGAGATCACAATGATGGGTGACGGGGGGAGTCCAATGCAAAGCGGCAGAAAGAGTTAAAAAGGGTGCCCAATCTGTTTAAGGAAAACTTGAGAGCAGCACCGTAGACTACATCACAGTAGTCGAAAATAGGTAGGATCATTTTCTGGACCAGTTCACGCATCACCAGTAGCGGGAGACCGCTACTGTTCCTGTATAGGGCACCAAGTTTGGGATGCAGCTTTTTCAAGATGGCGTCCACATGTCCTGAGAATGTGAGGTGTTGGCCAAGCCACACCCCTAAGTACCTATAAGAAGTAGTGTCCTCAAGGTCTGTCCCATCAAGGGTTTGGAAGGAAGGCCAGAAAGGGAGCCTAGAGAGTATCTGCCTAGTGCTGAAGGTCATTGAGACAGTCTTCTTGGCATTGAGGGAGTGCTGATGGGAGCTAAACCAGTGCTGAACACTATTGAAGTCAAGCTGAAGTCTGGTAGCTACATCAACCAAGGACTGACCAGATGTGAAGATGACAGTGTCATCGGCATACATGTGATAGAGGTGGAAAAGCAAACAGAAGGGAGGTCATTTAGAAATATAGAAAACAAAATGGGTCCCAGGACAGAACCCTGCAGGATGCCAGTGTTGATGGGTGGGGATGAAGTAAAGTCAGCAATTCTAACTGACTGAGTCCTGCCTACCAAGTAGTCATTGAACCAGTTGGTGGCAGATTCTGATAGATCTGCTGATGAGACAGCTTTTAAAAGAAGGGTATGGGATACTGTGTAGAAAGCCTTTGCTAGGTTGACAAAGATAGCAGAAGTGATGTGGCTATGGTCCATCCCTGAGAGGAGAAGTCAGTGAGTCTAATCAGAGAGGTGGTAGTGGAGTGGTTCTTCCTAAAGCCAGACTGGAACAGAGTGAAGAAATTAGAGTCAGACAGGAAGGTAGTGAGCTGAGTGAGAACCAAGTGTTCTTGAAGTTTTGCAAGGGTAGTAAGGAGGGATATGGGATGATAGTTGGCTGGAGAGGAGGAGTCACCTCCTTTAGGTAGAGACAATACAGAGGCATGTTTCCAAACAGAAGTGATAGTAGCAGTTGAAAAGGAACAGTTAAGTGGTGGGAGAGTGGAGTTGTGAAGGCTGGAGCACACCAATTCAGAAGCTTGGGGTCCAAACCATCTGGTGAGCAACCCTTGGAGGGATTAAGAGAGTATATATTGCTTGAAGAGTGTTAGCTGGAGAGATGTTTAAGAAGGTGAAAGGGTTAGGTGTAGAAAGTATACAGGGTGGGGAGGGGGAGTAGTGGTGCTGTGCAGGAGATAAGGAGACAAGGAGTGTGGAGGCACAGGAGGTAAAATAAGAGTTAAATTCGGAAGCTACACTGAGATGGTAAGTTATTTGCAAGTTGTTTATTTTAAGTAGAGCGGTGGGGGTTGTGGAAGGGGGGATGAAGAGGGAGTGTATGACTTTCCAGAACCTGGACATGTTATTTATGTTGGACTGGAAGGTAATGGTAAAGTAATCGGCTTTTGCTGGGCGAGTAACTTTTGTGCACCGGGTTACGTAGGGCACAGTAAGCATCGTAGTCCTTTGGGAAATTAATGGTTTTATGTAATGTCCATGCTTGGTCTCTGGCTTTAAGGCAGGCCAAGACTTTCGGGGTAATCCAAGGAAGGTGGTTAGCCCTGACCCTTGAGTGACGTATGGGGGCATGTTTGTTCCAGATGTCAAGGAATCTATCATGGAAAAAGTTACAGGCATCGTCTATAGAGTCTAAGGAGAATATAGGATCCCAATTAGAGTAGGCCAGGTCGTGGAGGAGGGGAGCAAGGTTCAAGGATTTGTAAGAGTGGAATTGCAAGGTTTTATATGGTGCCTTTCCCTTATGGATTTTGTGAACTAGAAAGAACATATGGTGGTCGCTCAGGGCATCTGAGAGTAGCCCAGATTTAATGATCCTATGAGGGTGCGATGTAAAAGCCCAATTAATTAATGAGTGATTCCTGGTTTTAAGGTTCAGCTGGGTTTGCTCAAGAATGAGCAGAGTTAGATTCTGGGCATTGATGTCAGTACGGACTTCATGATGCAAGGGGGCTAACCAGTTAAGGTTGAAATCGCCCATTACATACAGTTCACCAGGCGGGATAAGAGAGTCAATAGAACTGATGAGGTCAGTGATTACTGAGGAGGGAAGGTTAGGGCAACAGCATGCACCAGCAGTATATATGGAAATACAGAATGGGAGGGAGAATTTTAAGATGATAGCCTCATAGGCTTCAATGACTGCTGTGGAGAAAACTGTAATAAACTGGATGGAAGAAGAAACATATATTGCTACTCCTCCATCTCTACCAGTATGGTCTTGACTAACAATGGCATAACCAGGGATAGAGAGAGAAGTGTCACCAATTTTGTTATTAAGCCAAGTTTCTGATATTACTATTATGTTGGGGGCAAGAGTGACAGCAAGAGGTTGTAGCAGGTCTAATTTAAAAGTCTTAAAAATAATAAAACTCCTGGCCCTGATGGTTATACCGCAGAATTTTATAAGTCCATTATAAAAATTTTAAGTCCCCATTTTTTATCCAAATGTAGGGAGACCTTGACAAAGGGTCATATCCCTCCTAACAGTACATGCAAACATGCCACTATTTCTGCAATATTGAAACCAGGAAAGGACAAGGCTCAATGCACATCATGTCACCCAATTTCAGTTTTGAATATTGATTATAACATTTTTACCTCTATCTTGGCCAAACGTTTGGAGCAGGTCCTTCCCTTTCTAATAGATGTATATCAGACAGGTTTCATTTCTACTCAAGATAGTATTAAACAAACATTTCATTGTTTACACCACGTCACCCAGTTGAATGATCCTTTTCTTCTACTTAGCTTAGATGCAGAGAAGTCTTTCAACCAGGTGGTATGGCCTTACTTATTTAAGGCACTTTTATGTTTTGGCTTCCCCTCTTCTTTTGTTCAAGTGTTACAGGCTTTATATGACCATACCTTACCTTATGTAAAAATGAATGGGCAACTTTCTTCCACTTTTGCCCTTGGCAGAGGCACATGCCAAGGTTGGCCCTTATCCCCCATCCTTTTTGCCCTTTATTTGGTGCCTCTTGTCCAAACCTTCCATCAGAACTAAAATATAACAAGAATCACCCTTAGTTACAAGGAGCATAATTTAGCGTTGTATGCTGACAACCTCCTAATTTATTTAACTAAGCTAGATGAAGCCCTCCCACACCTTTGAGCATCATTATCTCGATTTGGTCAATTGACCGGATACAATCTAAATTTGACAAAAACTGAAGTTTTAGCTATACATTATACCCCTTCTAATCATATTCAACAACAATTTCCTTTCAAATGGAATCTTACATCTTTCTACTACTTAGAGGTAGTTTTAGCTGAGAATTCTAGTCAGATTTGTAAACTTAATTATGATAACTTCACTGTAATGTTGCATAAAGAACTCACCACTTGGTCCTTGCTACCATTATCTTTAATACAGCATATAGAGAGCATTTGTATGATTATTCTCCCTCGATTTCTATACTTAGCTCAGACATTGCCTAATTCCTCTCCCCTATCATATTTTCATTGTTGGAATAAACTTATTGCTCAGTACATTTGGCAGGGGAAGAAATTGCATGTTCACTACATGGTTCTACAGTTGCCTAAATGTGCAGGTGGCTTAGCTTTCCTAATATATTGCTTTTTCATCAGGCAACACAACTTCGCACAGTGCTTTATTGGTTAATGAACAGTAATATGGCCCATTGTAAATCTTTGAAACTTCAGTAAAAGGAGATCTCTCTCTCTCTCTTTCTTTCCTAAGTCTTTACTAACTACTACCTCCTTGAACACAATAAAATCCTCTGCAGATCTGTATACTGCGGATACCCTCCATATCTGGCTCCAATTGATTTGGGAAAAGACACCACAACCTTATAAATTTAGAGTTCTCTCAATTGTGGGTACTTCAGACTTTACCCCTTGGAATATTGATTTAACCTATCACAAATGGTGGCATCTAGGCATGGATTATTGGTGCCAATTCTTTCAAGGACATTTGTTCTGCACTTTCCCTGAAATGACATGTCAGTATCAACTACCTCATACTTCTTTTTCAGATACCTACAGGTGTGAGATTACTTCAAAGCTCAACTCCAGATAGAATCTTTAAAAGGTGACCCTCCTGCTTTAATTACATTACTGACGTGCACCCATTTAGGAGAACTTCCAGCAAAACAATTTAACTCTCAGCTATACAAAGCTCTGCAGGCCTTTCAAACTGATTCTACTGAGCATGTTCAATAAGCCTGGGAAAAATATCTTAATAAATATCTTGAGAACCAGCAATGGTACTCTTCCTTAGCTTTTACACATTCAGTTACATCTTCTTTGTGCTGGCGTGAGTTTTTCTGGAAGGGTTTACTTTGTTATTTTATCACTCCAGCAAGGCAAGTTAAGAACTGTATTTACCACAAAAAGGAGTGTAATGCTGGAAGGGACGTGGCTATACCCCAGTGATTTTAGTTCATATTTTGTGGGCATGTCTCATTCTGGCACCTTTCCTTGAGGAGGTCCAACTCACACTTACAGAACTCTGGGACATTAATTTAAAATTATCTCCTCCATTATTCCTTTTACAAGATGTTCCTCAAGGTTATCATGCTCCAGATACTCTTAAATTACTACATATTTTAATACTAGCAGCTCATAAATCAATTACTAAATGTTGGTTGTCTCCTCAGCCCCCAACTATAGAGATGCGGTACAATTTAGTTTGTAATATCTATCATATGGGAAAAAATTACTGCCAAATTTCAAATTATGCTTTTCCTGTTTGAGATATGTTGGTGTAGTTGGGCGGTGTATATTGTGGGAAAAAATAATTTTGTTCCTTGTCTTTGTTCTTCTATGTTATGTTTTAGTAAGTTTCATATTATTTATGAAGTGGCAGTTACTTATATGTTCTTGGCACTCTGACTTATAGATAGTGGCACTCTTATTTTGTTAAGCTTTTTGTGTATCATTTCTTCTAATTGTAATAATTGAAGTATTTTAATAAAGAAATACATTTGAAAAAAAATACAGTGCTGAAATCAGAAAAAATAAAAACAGAAGGTAGAGTGAGTGGGAGCGGGGAGATGCAGAAGGCAGAAGGAGCAGCACCAGCTAATGCAGAAGGTAACTAAAAACTTTAAGAGTAGAAACAAAAAGGGAGATGAGCCCTATCCATATACTATATAAAACAGTGGATGGGTGACCATCCACAACTAAGGCAGTTTTTCCATCCTGGGAGTTGATGACATCAGTGAGATCTCTCAAGCTTTGGTCTTGAGGTCTCTTTGATGTCATCAACTCCCTCAATAGAAACACAACCTTGTTGTAGATGGTCACCCATCCACTATTCTATATGTTTTTTTAAAGTTCTTCTCCAGGTGGTGGCTGCTCTTTAACCTCTGCATTGAATATGTCTTTGATTACTTTCTTTCTCAATGTATTCTATCCAATGGAATGTATCAGCTGACATGCAATGTGTTCCCCTTGATGTGGGCTGTATCAGTTCTAACTTGAGCATTGTTCAACTGTTTGAAATGAAAATCTAAATAAAAAAAAACTCTTCTAGAAAAAAAATCAATTGAGTGATTTTGCAGTTTGTAATTATTTTAGATCATTATTAATATAAAATGGGCAAGGAAATCCCTGTGTCCTGTGTGGCTGAGACTTGATTCTAGCCATTGCCTTCAAAGTACTACCAATGACTAAAAACAAGTCCCTGGAGGCTGCCAACTGGGGCAACTCACAGAATTCATAAGCCACTTGCTTCATAATCTCCATCACAAACATGGCTGCAGCCTTTACTCATATATAGAAACCTTCAACTAAAACCTAAAAATAAAAGTCCATTAAATTAAGTAAAGTAAGTAAATAATTTAATGTTATTTTCACTCAAGAGCCCCTCCTTACACACATACATACATTTAGAAAATCAAGTACTACTCACAGTTTTCATTGCTGGTGTCTCTTTGATGACCATGAAAAATATCCCTCCTATCCCCAACAGTTTGCCAAATAACTCCCTGCTCCTTACCTGGCAGCAGATATAATTGAGGTACTGGCTCCACTTGAGGCCTGTGTGAGAGTGTGTGTGTGTCTGTGTGTGTATGCCAGTGGAACTCTGAAGAATTTTGAATTCATGTACCCTCCCTTACCTCACCTTACTTTACAATCATGACAAAGCCTCCTCTATTGGCTGCAACTAGTTTTCCAACTTCACACTTCTCTCCTCAGCCCCCAGCCCCCTATTCTCTCATCCCCTCTACCCCACCCACCTCACCTTTGCTTCTCTCTTTAAAACTATGACAAAGCCTCTTTGCTGGCTGCTAATAGTTTGCAATGACCTATATTTTGGCAACCCAATGGCTATTTGTTATGCATGCACAAACACTGTAACCACGCTCCTGTTTTTGTACATGGATGTATCTCACTGTAGCACCTCTCTTACAGTACCTGAATTCTTCATGATCGCATTGTATGTAACTACTGTTTTGTCACTTTCTGTAGCCAATGTATTGTTCATGTTTTGACTTGGAACCTTTTTTGAAAGAGCCTCTTGGCTCAAAGGTATTAATCCTAAATTGAAATAAATACATTAAAAAAAAATATTACCATTCCATGTGTGTGTTGGGGGTGGAGGGGAATTCTACTACTGGAATAATACAGAGCTTTGAATTCTTCTATTCCATGGTAAACAATGACAGGATGTACTGAATATGAAGGAAGACAAATGACTGACAGGTGAAAAACATCTGTGGAGGGACTATTTTACATTATTTAGCAACATTTTATTATAATTTTTGTGGGTTGAAAAACTTTTTGTGTTTGTTTTTTATAAGTTGCCGCTGGGCCCATTTTATATAAGCTATAAGGCACTTCAGGGACATTGGTTGTACTAGGTTTACCTCACTGTCAAGGTCTGAAGTCACTCAGCTTAACCTCATGCCTTACAAATCCCCTGACTATGGGGTAAACCTAGTACAACCAATACCCTGTCATGCCTTATTGCTTAATTATTACTGATTTGTTCATTTTGTTGTGCAGATTGGACAATGTATTTTATACAGTATGCTTGTTGTAGTGACCATTTTTTATAACATTGGCTGTGACAGTCACCACTGAAAATAGGCTCTTGTTTCCTAAAGGTCATGCCCAAATGATAAAACTAAAAAAAGCAACCCTCCAGGCCCTGTGCCAAGGGAGAAGTCCATCTGCCTGTGGAAGTGTAGAGCCCTACACTTATGTGTGGCTACGAATGCAAAGAATCCATGTGGCTGTCTGGGGACAGTGAAAACACAGGATCCTCTTGACCCTGCACTTCCATATGGCTACAGACACAGATGCACAGGATCAAGAGCCCATCTGATTGCAGAAGCAGAGGACCCTCTGGGTCCTGTATTTCTGTGCAGTTACAGATGCAGAGGTCTAGGGCCCACTAGGTTCAATACTAAGAGAAGTTTTCTTTTCACTATACGATTACTTGTTGCCCATGCAGTCAACACTACACTGTCCCTCACTAGGCTTGGGATGATGCCACATGGCAACACCATCCCCAAGCATTGGTCCACCCAGCTGGCTCACTGAGCTCACCACTGAACTCAGTTCAGTGGCACAGGATCTCAATGTACTACTCACTTTGCCAAAGACTGGCCTGCAAACAGCATTTCTTCATAACCTTTTTTGACATTTTGACCCCAAATTTTCAACAGAGCCATTTTATGATGACTCTCCCCAGGAGTCTTTGACCGGGTGGACTGCTTGCCTCTTTGGTGGCTACAGCTGGATAACCCTGCTGACAGCACACACTCCTCAGCCTGCTTCCAGCTCCTCAGAAGCCCGATAAGCCTGCTCATATCTCCGGTGACTTGATTGGAGACACTGATTGGCTGCAGTGCTGACAGACTGGTACCTGATTGGTTGCTTCAGTATGGCTTGCACTGTGATTGGCCAAGGCCTCTTCCCTTGGGTGTTTCATTGGTTTTCTGCTTGCCAGCTTTTACGGCTTTTGTGGGAATCAGTAATTTTGTCCCACCCAGCCTCCCCGACCCCGGACTTAATTAAATACACAATAGGCCACACCCTTTTGTTCCTTTTGTTTTCTATTTGGCTTCCTGCAACCTATCCTGTAGGCAAGCAGCTGCTAACTGTCAACTTCCTTCTGGTGCTGTATCAATCAGGACACACCTGCCTTTCTCTCCTTCTTGGATCTGTGTTGCCCCTACTCTGTACAGCTAGTTGTGCTGTGCCTTTGCTGACCTCTTCTTCTAGATCTGCTTACCTGATCAGTCCTGCTTGGGTCTGTGCTGCCCCTACTCTGTACAGTTAGTTGTGCTGTGCCTTTTGCTGACCTCTTTGTCCAGATCTGCTCCCCTGCTATTGTTTCTTCTACCTAAATCTGGGCCCAGTATCAACCGGCCTCCTCATGTCCTCCCTAGTCCTGCTCTACCCACAGTGCTGCTCATCCTGTTTTACCCTCTACTGCCATTCCCTCCTCTTATCCAATCCCTGTGCTAATCTGTGCCAACTGCAATTTCTTTTGAATCCTTTTTTCCTTGTGTCCTTTGCATGAGTCACCTAAGTAGGCTAATCTCTCTTGCCTGCCTTCTCTTTCTTTGCTGCTTTGTTGACCAGCTTATTGCTGTGGCTTTAAACCATTCTTCTCCCAGTAGTACTCCTCCACCTCCATATCACATCTGGTCAGAATACTCATGTGCTCTTCCATACATCCCCTGCCTTCCTAAGTTGGGCTCTGCTCTCCTTGGGTTCTGGCTCCACAAACGTCTTCACTTACCCCATGATATCATGTGCACTGAGATGCTTTCTTCCTGTGCCTCGACTTGGGTTTGTTTATCCATTCTTCTCCTTCTTACCCATGCTGGGGACATTGAGCTCAACCCTGGGCCCCCTTGCCCTACCATCACCCAGACCCACTTCTCTACCACCATACCACTGATAAAAGGCCTAAAAATTGTGCACAAGAATATCCATAGCCTCCACCCTAAAATGGCTGAGCTTGAACTATGGGCCATGCAGATGTCACCCGACATCTTATGTATCACAGAATCCTGGCTCAAACCAACTGTTAAACAACATGAGGTAGCACTACCTGGGTATAACTGCCTCAGAAATGACAGGTTGGGTAAGAGGGGAGGTGGTGTCCTTACCTACTTTGGGTCCTATTTGGACATAGTTAAACTCCCTGCTCCTGTCATGAGCTTATCTCATGCTGAATCCCTTTTCTTCTCCATAACACTTGGAAATTTCGAGAAACTTACCAATGGTTGCATATACTTGACCCCCAAAAGTACTCTCCTACGTCTGCCTCCTTTTTCACTTCTCTTACGAATCTCCCCAGCCATGACATTATCCTGTGTTATGACTTTAATATTGACTGGCTCCACACTGATGCAGACAAACTGCTTGCTTCACTCGCTAACACCATCCTGGCACATCTCCTTCAGGATCCTATCCATCTCAACTCCAAGTCTGGAAAACATACACCATTTGACTGGATGGTCACTAATTGTCTCCTGAAGATAAAAGCTGTTGGTGTCCTCTCTGACTGTATCATGACCATTCCCCCACTTTCTGTATTTGGAGCAACAATTATCCCAACCCATCCTTCAAGGTCTCCATGGTTCGAGACATGTCTAGGTTTGATGTAGGCAGTTTTATTACATCCATCAATGACACTGACTGGCACCCCATTAATACCCTTGCCGATGTAAATCTAGCCTTGGATTTCTTTGCTTCAACCCTCTTTCAAATTGTTAATTACCATGCCCCACTGAAAAAATGTAGAACAAAGGGTGTCAAGGCTCCCTGGCTCACTAAGGATATTAGAATGTTTATGTCCCTCTGTGACAAAGCCTGGCAGACCTACTATATAAAAAGAGTGGACTCTCTCAAAACTGGCAAGTCTACAAGCAATTCAGAAACAAGTGCCAAAATTTCCTCCATAAAGCCAAATGTCACCATTACAAATCCCTTCAAAGAGAGCACCTTTGCAACCCAAAATAATTCTAGAGGCAAGTTAACTCCCTGGTAAAAGGAAAATCTGCAGATATCCCTTGCTCCATAATTGTCAAGTGCCTCCCTTGCTGACCCCATGTACATCATGTCCAGATTTAAATTTTTTTTTACGGATCTTCACAAATATAACTCACTCTTCCATAGCCCCCCATCTACTCCCCCTAACCAATCCCCACCAAACTCCCTTGATGCTCGACCTGCTTTCCACCTGAAATTGGCCTCCCTCAAAGAGGTGCAGAAGTTTCTCTCCAACATAAAATCAAAGCGCTCCCTTGGACATGACACACTTGAGCCAAAATTTCTTAAATTAGGTGCCCCTGCCCTCACTCATCCTGTCCGTGACTTGCTCAATCGATCATTCCTCTCTTGTACAATCTCTGATAAATGGAAAGTGCTGGTGGTGCTCCCAGTGCATAAAGGAGGGTCCAATAATGCAGTAGAAAACCATAGACTGATTTCCATCCTCTGCCCTTTAGCCAAAATTCAAGAGCAAATAGTGTATAACCACCTTCAGGACTATCTGGAATATCACAATCTACTTTCCTCAAGTCAACATGGCTTCCAGAGGAACCACAGCACCCAAACTGCCCTGATAAAAGTTACCTCTCATATATTTCATGCTATGGATCAAGGCTTTGTTACCAGTGCCATATCTGTTGACCTCATGAAAGCATTTGACCTGGTCAATCATGACCTTCTCCTCCATCAGCTGCATGTTCTTGGCCTCGACTCTGGTACTCTAAGCTGGGTTAAAAACTATCTCTCCTGTCATTCTCAAAGGGTTAAGTGGGCTGGATCAGTCTCTGACCTAAGGCCCATAACCCATGGTGTCCCTCAGGGATCCATTTTGTGTCCTCTATTATTCTCTTTTTTCATTAATGACCTGCCCAACCTTTGCGGAGGGGCTTCCATTCACCTCTATGCAGATGATGCAATCATCTATCACTCCTCCCCAGATATTTATCTAATTAACAGAGAACTTGTATCTGACTTTGCTTCCATTGAGGACTGGTTCAGCCACAATCACCTCTTTCTTAATAAGAAAAAAAAAAGTATGTTATTTGCTCATCGACGCTCCATCAAGTCTCCTCTCACCCCTCTTAGCATTAACTTGAACAATGGTAATACTCTTGAGTGTGTCCAGTCCTTCAAATATTTGGATATCCTGTTGGACACTGCTCTCACCTTTAGCCTGCATGTCTCCTGTGTCTCAAAATCTTTGTACCAGAAACTTGGACTCCTTTATTGCATCCATCCTTTCCTTTCCTCTGTCTCCTGGCATAAGATGACTACTGCATCTCTACTTCCACTCTACAAATTCCTCCTCCTTCACCCTTTTCACCCAGTTTTACCATAGGGTGGAGAGGTTTGCCCTGGGGACAAATGCCTACTCTCACCACTGTGATGTCCTCTCATCTCTGAGCTGGCTACTCTATGAGGCAAAACTGAGGTATTCCTCCCTGAGCTTCATGTTCAAGCTTTTCCATAAATTCATGCCCCCTTGCCTTCATGAGACTATACGACTAAGATAAGCACCCTGTGCCCTCTGATCTGCCTAACTCCACTTCTCATTATTACAAAACTATGTCTGGCCACTGCCCATAGGTCTTTCTTTTTTGTGGTGACATTAGACTGGAATTCCCTCCCCAACTCTGTCCGCTTCTGCTCCTTTCTCTCCACATTTCAGTCCAATCTGTATGCCCCACTCTCAGTTTTTGTATTCTGCTCCTGCTTCCATTAATGATTCATCCTTCACTTCCCCCTTTATCCATGCCCCTCCCAAAGCTCTGTGCTTCTCCACAATCTATGCATTCTGTCCTTCACCCTCCTCTTTCTCATTGTCTGTCCCCCTTTCCCCTTCTCCCCTTCTTCCATTCATTGTTAGTTGGTACTCTAAGTTTATATTAAATATACTTTTGAAATTTTGTTTGTTATTGAAGTACGTATTCCTTGTTTGCCACATTTTTGTAAATACCTATATGCCGTATCTCTATATTTTTGCCATTGTTTATGTTGTACCTCAATGTTTGCCATTGTATTTGCTGTTTCTCCTTATCTGCCATTGTATTTGTACCACTGTATTCTTGCAATTGTCTCTCTGCTATTTACCAAGACCCTAGGTCAACCCTGAAAAAGGGACTGTATTGTCTCAGTGGACTTACTCGGTTACCAAAACTCAAATAAATAAATAAACATGACAGCTGTCATTTATAAAATACTGTCTGAAATGTCATTTCATGCCACAAGTACAAAAACATGTCTTGAACATGATTTGAAAAATGACACCTGTTGTGATAATAAGGCGATGTGAAAAAATGGGTATGTTGAAAATGTGGGGTCACAATAATGTAAATTACCAAAGTTTTGAGTGAACTCTGTAAAATGGAAATGCTCACTAATAAATTGGCCATTTTAACATATTTTTCCACCAAATTTTCAACATTGTCTTCTTATAACCCCATTAAATGACTATAGTAGGTATTCAAAGAAGTGCAACTTATGAAACATATAATCTGTCAGCAGAAATGGACTGCTTGGCCCACCAAGTCTTCCCAGGAGTTACCTGCCTATTCTACCTCTGTAGACTGTATTTGTTCTCTGGTGACCCTCCCCATCCCTGCTTCTAAATTAATATACATCTATGTTTATCCCACTCATGCTTTATGCCCTACACCACTCTAGCCTCTGCCACATTGGCAGTCAGTCAGTCCCATGCATTTGCCACCCTTCCAGTGAAGAAATACTTTCTCATACCCCTCCTGAACTCCACCCCCCCAGCTTCGCCCCATGCCACCTAGTTCTCTAGCTTATCCTAACTTGAAAAAGGCTTCCCTCGTGTACACTGTTCATATTTGTGAGGTACCTTTAGGCCTCAATCATGTTGCCTCTTATCATTTCTTCCAGGGTGTGCATATTTAGATGTCTCAGTCTCTCTTCATAGAGTTTCCCTAGCAAACTCTGCACCATTTTGGTTGCTCTTCTCAGGACTGCTTCCAGCCTGTCCATGTCATTTCTGAGATGTGGTCTTCAGAACTGGACATAGTACTCCAGGTGGGGGCATACCAGAGTATGATACAGCAGCAGCACCACTTTGCTCCTCCTGTTAGTGATATCCCTCCTTAAGCACCCCAGCATCCACCTAACCCTGTCTACAGCATTGTCACACTGCACTACCACCTTCAGGTCCTCTGATATTATAACCCCAAAATCCATATCCTGTTTAGTAACTGCCAAGCAAACACACAAGCAGAGTTCTCAGTGTTAGTTTCAATCAAAGTTTACTTTGTAATTTCAACAGTAACTGCCACAAATTCCACCAATATTTCACTGCCACAATATAGCAGCTTTTTCAAGGCAGTGGTCCTAAAACTAAATTGGATCACAAGACCACTGCACTCAGTCACAAAATAAACAAAGTAACAAAAGATAATTTTTTAGTGCAAATACATGACTCTAGTTATTCCACATAGTAGGGGCAGCAAGAAAAGCCCTAATGCTGTGGGTCCTAGTGTGACCCTTCCTCATGGAATGTGTCATGTATTTGCACTAAAGACAGTTGTCTTTTGTTATCTTCATGACTCAGTGCAATGATCCTGCTTGATTTGATTTTCTGTACCTGAACCTTACTTATTGTTCTGAGTGCTGAGCATTTACTAAGTTTAAGCTCATAAATAAAACAATTTAACAGATTCACAAAACTCCCTAGCTAACTGCAGTTGCAGTTTGAACCTAGAAACAGAGTATATGATGTGGAGAGGTATAGCTAGTCACTAAGCAGGAAAGGAACCTTGGGGTTATCATATCTGATTACCTCAAAATGGCAAGGTAATTTGACAAAGCAGTGTGTAGTGCCAGAGTGATGCTGGGAACCATTGGGGGGAGGTGTCTCCAGCAGAAGGGGGCGGGCGGGTTGTGTTGCCACTGTATCACTCCCTGGTGAAATCCCACCAGGAGTATTTTGTCCAGGTCTGGAGGTTGTAATTCAGAAAGGACAAAGACAGGGTGGAGGCAGTCTGGAAGAGGCAAATAAAATGTTGCAGGGGTTGCATCAAAAGTCCTATGAGGTGAGACTGAGGGATTTCAACATGTACACCCTGGAAGAGAGGAGAACAAGGGGGGATGTGATAGACACCCACAAGTTCCTAATGGGGGCAAACAGGGTGCAGGAGGGAAGTCTTCTTTAAAGGAAGAAAAGCACCAGGACCAGAGGTCATACATTGAAGTGGTGGGAGGCTGTTAATTAGATATGTGAAGAAGAATTACTTCACTGAAAGAGTGGTAGAATACTGCAAGAGACTTCCAAGAAAGTGGTGGAAGCAAAAATAATGGGGGGCTTCAATAATGTGTGGGAAAGACATAAGGGAATATTAGTAAATATGTAGGGAGGAGGATACCACTTAGGGTCTGTGGAAGCAGACTAGACAGAGACCATCTGGGCAGACTGGGTGGGCCACATGGCCATTTCCTGCCAAAAATTCTAGGTTTATATATTTCCATGCAATGCAACAGAAGGAGTGGGTGTTGGGGAGTCAGAGTAGGTCAAAACAGCAAACCCCTCATTGACCCCCCCATACCAGCAGTACCAGAACCATTAGCAGGTGGTGTTACCCCCCATGTTCCCCAGAAGCAGCAAAGAGACCTTAAACCTCTGATTCCACTCCAGGCAGCAGCACAAGTCTCTCATCTGGGACTTTCTTCCAGTGGACCCAGCACTGCAACTCATGTGCCAGTGTGGAATGAGGGAAAATTCTGAGAGAAATCTGTGCATTTGGAGGAGAGGGCACTTGGTCAAATGAATTAGGACTCTGGGTTGGGGATGTTTGAGTGACTGGGTGAAGGTGGGGCTAGTCTTCATGTTGCATGATGAGGAATGAGACTGCAATGATGGCAGACATGATTTTCTCAGTCAACCTGGCTTGCATTATGGAGACCTGGTTGGGTGATGACACTGGGCCAGTTTAGGAAGCAGCTGTCCCCTATGGGTACTCCGTAGTGCACTGCCAGAGGAGGGAACACAGGGGTGGGGGTGAGGCCATCTTCTTTAGATCCAATTGGGTTAAGCAGTGCACTCAGTGGGATTGGCCAGGTCTTTCGAGTGTGTGGCAGTGTGCGGGGGTCCAGGTGCAGGTTACAGGATTCTCCTCATTTACTGCCCTTTGGGGTCAGGAGGAGATTTTCCTGCAGAAGATCACAGACTTTGTCATCGACAAGGTGTTGGAGTCCCCCAGATGTTTCATTCCCATTCCCAGTAGAGAAGTCCAGTCACACAGCACTTCTTCCTCCTGGTGTTCTCTGCCAAGTCTCTGGCAGAAATTATCTAGGACAGTGTTTAAAATCTAGCTTCCTTCTAGCTAAGCCACTCCCCCTACTTAACAGATCTTGCTACATGTACTTAAATTTCACATATAACAACATCCTTCAGCCACCTGAGATTTACACCTAGATAACTGCTTCTGATAACCATTCACTTCAGCTAACTCAAACAAACACACTAACTTTTTTGTGTGTTTTTGTACCCTAAATTGAAGGTCCCAGTAGAAGAGTTCTACTTCTTTAGTCCCAGTAGAGAAGTCCAGTCACACAGCACTCCTTCCTCCTGGTGTTCTGGTGAAAAGCAATGCAATATGAATTGCCAATGCGTTGCCAACTGTAAAAAGCAATGCTAAACAAACTCTTTGGTGGAACAGATTAATACAACTTGTGCTGTATATACAGCAGATGCTGAATATGCAGTTGGCGCGGATGAGGCAGTGGTCACCTATAATAAGGTGATTTCCGATGCTCTTGATGCCATCGCACTGGTCTGTATATGACCAAGATCTTTTCACTTGAGAGCCCCTTGATTTAATGGGGTTCTCAAGGGGTTGAAAATCAAGGGTCAGACATTGGAGCATTGCTGGCGAAAGACCTGGTTGGAGGAGGATACACTGGCCTTGCGTGCTCATTACCATGAGTACCAAGTTGCAATCATCCATAAGAAGGCAGAACTTCTGCCCAGGAAGATTGCTGCAGGGAAAAACAGACCATGTTAACTATTTCAGACTGTGGACAGACTTTTACATCCTCTCTGTCCACAGCTGAAAAAAGATTTTTTTGAGGAGTTTGCTCTGTTTTTCTTTGACAGGGTGTCCTCCATCTGGGGGGAGAGGGAATATCCTCAGTGAGGCAGGTTTTGCTGCACAGTGATTGGCCTGGAATAAGCAGATGCACCACATCAGTCTGGGATGAGTTTAAACCAGTGGAGATGGCCGAGGCACTGAGGTGATCTCAAAGATGAAGCACGCTTATTGTGAACCAGACCCGGCCTGACTCGCTCCTTAATGAGATGTGTCAAGATCGTCAGCCCGTGTTAGCTGGGATTGTCAGTTGCTCGATGTCAAAGGGAATCTTTCTAGATGCCTTGAAAGAGGCTCTGGTAAGACCCCTCTTGAAGAAACCATCTCTCGACCCTGACGTCCTGGCGGATTACCGTCCAATCTCCAACTTGTAATTTTTAGGCAAGGTTATCAAGAAAGTAGTGGTGCAACAGCTTGAAGAACACCTCATGTCTTTTGATATCTATGTGCCATTTCAGTTGGGTTTCAGGGCCAGGCATAGCACTGAAACAGTGTTAGTTAGGGTGCATAATGACCACCCCAGGGCTAGGGACAGAGGAGACAGGTCAATTGTTCTCCTTGATCTCTCATCAGCGTTCAATACTGTGCATCATATTATGCTTCTTGAGCACCTTCAAGAGTATTGTGGACTCACTGGTACTAACATTAACTGGTTTGAGTCCTATCTCTCTGGCAGGGAGCAGTGGGCAGTGATGGAGAATTTCTCCTCCTCCCTGAAGCCCCTGTCATGTGAAGTGCCTCAGGGCTCAATCTTGTTACTGATGTTATTCGCAGTATACATGCTGCCCCTGAGTGAGCTCATTTGACATTACAGTTTGCAGATGATACCCAACTGTATTTGTCTTTTGCCTCTGGAGCACACAATGCCATGGAAGTGATTAAGAACTGCCTGGCTGAGATCAAAGACTGGATGTCCTCCAGCTGGTTGCAACTGCACCCAGACAAGACAGAGGTACTGGTGATTGTGCCAGGTCACAGAAATGATGGTATTGTTTCTGGAGTGGGTACAGGATTGTTTCTGGGATCCACTCCATTGATGACTTCCCCAAGGATGCAGGATCTTGGTGTTATTCTCGTCAGCAGATTTACACTTGAAGCTCAGGTGTTATCTGAGGTAAAAAGTGTTTTTTACCACTTGAGAAATATCACCAAGATTAAGCTGCTAGTTCCATGTGAGGACCTGCCATCACTGGTGCATGCCTTTGTGACTTCGAGGCTTGATTACTGTAATGCCCAATACTTCAGGGTCAACAGAGGGACCCTCTGTCAGCTGCAGCTGGTGCAGAACGCAGAGGCTCAGTTGTTGATGGGCCTGTCAAGGCCCAGTCACGTGACCCCTGCCCTGCAGTCTCTGCAATGGCTGCTGGTCAGGCGGAGGGTCCTCTTCAAGGTGGGCTTGCTCACTTACAAGGCCCTATAAGGGCTGGGCCCAGGCTATCTCATAGATCTTCTTACATCTGCCTCTTTGGTCCATATCCTCTGCTCCTTGACTCCTTGATGTTCTCAGGGTCAGGTTTAAAACATCTGGTGACTGTGCCTTTAGTGTCACTGGGCTGACCCTGTGGAACACTTTGCCAGCAGTTGTCAGGGAGGCCACAATAGCTGAGGTGTTCGAAAAGGGGTTAAAGGCTCATCTATTTTGTATGGCCTTCACCGAAGAAGGCAACTGATTTGCACTAATTTCAGGAAGCTGCTTTTATTATGTTGAGATTCATTCATTGTTTTATACTTTTATATGTGTATTGTGTTGTACTGACCTTTCCTTTTAATGCAAGGTGCCCAGAGTCCAAGGGATTGGGCACCAGATAAATAAAATTTGCCTTGCCTTGCCTTTTCATTTTTGTGCAACCGCTGCACTCTCAATTTCCCACTACACAACTATTTTCATTGTAAAGCATGTTGGGATACAGTGTTTATGAAATGCACTATATATACCTTAATGCTCCTTTTTGCTGAATATCTATACAGTCCCTCTTTGCATCCAACTGTAAAACTGTGTGCCTTATAAAGTGCTTTAGCATACACTGTGTATGAAAGGCACTATATAAATCTCAATTCTCTTTTATGTTGTGTAACCATCCAGTCCCATGGGGTTACTAGAATCCTGTCAGTATTATTGTTAGGAAGGTAGAAGGCAGCTGGTAGGGAGCTCATTAGGGGCTTCTTACATAATGACATCATTGTTTACTCAGCTAGTCTGAGGGAAGAATGATTAGGTCATTCAGAACTCTCACAGCAGCATAAGCCACACTGTGTGGACAGCTGCTCTGGGGAGGTTAGAATGTTCAGTCTGTGTCAGTCAGAGCTTGAGTGAGGAGGTAAGAGTGCAGAAGGACTGCCAGTTGGGCTCTGAGGTGAGGGCCCAGCATTTCTCACCCTAGTGGAGTGCCATTTCCAGCTTCCAGTGAAGTGGTGACCAGTCTACAGCAGGATTTCCTGATTTCTTCTCCTAGTGAAGTGGAAGGAACTGCTTGTTGTCACTGTACTCAAGGGGCAATCCCCTGAAGGTTCTGTGTGTTTCAGCTGCCTTGGAAAGGAAATTTGAGAGACTGTTTGATCTGCTACCCAGCATGCATTTTCTTTTGTTGTTCCATGCCCAGTGGACTGGACAACCAGTTGTGAGTACTGTTCTAGGAGAGAGGATAGATAAAACTTTTATTTTTATCCATAAAAAGCATAATTTAGGGACTAGCCCTGTTTACAAATCATGTCCTGTACAAAACATTTAAAATATCATTCATGACACCAATACAATCATTTAAATATTTAGATCTCCACATACTTCAGGGGAATCATAGTCTGGGTGTGTGTGTGCCCATAGATAAGGCTGGATCATACCTGTCAGTGCCCCTAGTTCACCCAAGAGAGTGAATGTTCTGTTAAACTGTTCACCCAGGAGAGTGCAGTTTATTCTTTGGTCACCCGAGTGAGTGATGTATTTAAAGTGTGGGACCTCTAGCATTTCAGAGAGAAATAGGGGTTTCAATGGTATAACCCTGAAGAATGGCAGAGACTGTAGGTTGGGGCCAAGGGTGGGAGGAATGCCATCTAAGTGCTTATAAGGCAGGGTTTTCTGGTTCATAAAGGGCACCAGTTATACCTGAGCAAGGGCCAGTGATGCAGGTTTAGGTGTGTGGCTGAGTTTCACTTAATTGCACCTATGTTCGTAGAAGAGTTCTGAGTGTGTGGCATAGATTCACTGAATCACACTCATGGGAGGAAAATGTTCGAGTGCGTAGACAGGTGTCTACTAAATGCACCATTGGGAAATTGGGAAGATGTTCTTTTGTGTGTTCATGAACTGTTCTGCATGCAAGGAGAGTCTGTGAAATATACCTGTCCTGTCTAGATTGACTCTTGGGGGGTCCACTTCTGCTTTAAATTTCCATCTGTTGACTAAAACCATAGTACACAATCCCAGTTACTCTTCTGGACATTCCAATTATTGTTTCTGGTTGTGTGGATTTAATGGGGCCCCCTCAGCAGGTTAGATCTAGCATATGCCTAGCAGTCTCCACCCAGGACCTGGGTTAAAATGTTTACATAAGGTTCAAGTTGTTTTGTTCTTGTACCCACACCCTCTCTTCCTCTAGAAAATGAGCCAGGTGTACATCCTAACACCAAAGGTAGTACCAACCTTTTGTAAAGTAAATGGTATGCCAGTAGGTGGGTACCAGTGTTCCGGATTTTAATGGGGGGGCTGCTCACTTGGTAAAAAAGTGGCTTGGGGTTTACAGTGGAATATCTGTGCAGTCTATTTCTGCACTTCCACTGAACACCTACTTGTCTTGTAAAGCACTTTAGGGTACAGTGTGTTTTACAGATGTAGCCCCCCCCCACCAATTTGGGGCTTACCGTAAGTGTCTCCCAGGGCTCCATCAATGCCCACTGCCAGGTAAACATCCTGCAGGGATAGTAAATCCGTGGTTATTCAGTAATCCTGTTTGATCTGTGTGAGAGTGCCATGATATGCCTCCACGACTGTCCCTTTAAGGCTATAGCCAATGTGTATACAGTAAATGGTCTGGGTTGGGTCCAAGTGCTTCAAAGCTCACGACCGGCCAGGCACCGTCCTAATTTGCTACACTCTGCGGTCGATAGTAAAGCAGAGGGAGCTCGAGCTATTACTGTGAATATTTACTTCTAATATGTTGCTCTATTTAAATTAGAGTGCTTGTTTAACCTGCCTTCTTGAAGTTTATGCATCCAAATGGGAGCTACCATGTTTGGTCCGGGACTTCCAGGAATCTGGACCAATTGGGACACAGGGGATCTCGAGGGGTCCTTAGTTCAGGTGCCTCGTGGGAAAAAGTTATAGTTCTTGTAGTTTTACAGATTGGCACATAAACTGACAAATGGAAACACCAGAACTGTGATTGACAGCTCCCCTAACCAACCAGAATCCAGAAAAATCAGACTAGTTCAGAAACTGATAGAAAAAAGAGTGAGTTACTGCTAGAGATGAGAGAGTGAGCAACTTGAGCCATCAAGAAGCAGCTCCAGGAAAGGAGCTGAGAAGAATTGGCAGGAAGATACCTGACTTGCCTCCCTGCTATTATTTCCAGCATTGGACTGCCTGATAGCAGTAAAACAGGACTAATCTGAAACTAATTTTAAACTGTGGCAGTTAGCCCCGAGACTCTGAAGAGTTCAGCTTGAGCCATTGGACCAAGAGGAGCTTCTGTGGAGTGTTTGACCCTAGATTTATGTTCAGAGACTGCCTTTTTGCTGATTGAGAGGCTTTCTCAGTGAATCGGCTACAATGGCGAACCGGCCTGTAACCGATCTGAGAAGTAGAGAAGTGAATGTTGTTTCCATTAAATGTGCTGGATGTTCATTGTGGGTCAAGGCCTACTGTCAAGGGACTCCTGATTGCCAGAAAGGAGACCATTTTTACCAGTGACTCAACTGCTTGCCAGCTGGAGGTTTTCACCAGCAAACAAACTGAACTGTGCCAGAAGTGTTTATCCAGCCATGGGCTCATGCCAAACCTGGCCCAAGCCAACTATCCTTGTACCAGTTATTGCTTTCTTGGTGAGAGTCAACCTTAGGGACCCAGCCCCTGCACAGCATGAAATCGCAGGTTGTGGCCACCTGGAAAGAAAGGCCCTGAAGCGGAGGTGAGTCATGCAGGACCAGCTTCCCCATGCTCTTCAGTGCTCCACAACAGGTTTTCATATTGCCAGGCCATCTACTACCAATTGATGTTGTGAGTAATCTCAAGATAGCTCCCTGCAACATTTCTTTAAATCATTTTGTGGTACCATCTGATTTTGTCAGTGTATTACAGGATTACACCGGACTGGGCCACGTGGCCGAGGACACAAATAGCAAAGGGTTTTAGTTAGGGTTAGTGGATGCATGGAACAGCCTTCCTGAGGAAGTTGTGGGGTCTAAAACTGTGGGAGAATTCAAGAATGCATGGGACAGACACAAGGCAATTCTTGTGGGGGGCAGGAAGATATAGGCTGTTGGTTAACTAGGATCTGCGGCCTATCCTGTAGGTAGGGAAATGAGCAGACTAGATGCGCCTAGCGGTCCTTATCTGCCATCAAAGTCTATGTTTCTATGTTTCTATTGCATGTTTAACTGTCTTTCCACCAAGGGCCCCAACAACAGGTGCAACCCCAAGCAATGATCAGGCTAGCCACCTACAGTCTGGGTACCCAGCAGCTGCAAAACTGTACAGTGGGACTAAATGCATGCATGCAAATGTGCCCTGGTTTAAATCCAGTATAGTAATCATTCATCTAAATCTGCCCCTTCCCTTTTTCAAATCCCCCTTAATAAATCGATTGGTTTGTGTCACTATTACATTTCCTCATGGATATCTCATTGTCTGGGTGAAGGTTAATGTGTCTGGGGGAAACGTATTTGAAAGTGCATGCCTGTATTGAATACTGTTTTACAGGGGGTTCCAGGGTGTATGCTGAAGACCAGACCCTGGTGGTAAGTGCAAGGGGTTTTTACATATTGTAAATGTTTATTGCCAGCTGGGTGTTAACTGCTAAAAAAGACTGTGTTTATTTCAAAGGTCCTTGGTTACTAGGTGGGTTTGTGGGTGGATATAGCTTCCCAGAGGGTTATACCAGGATAGATAGATACCCCCAAATACTTTACTCTTGGTGGAGGCACCAAAATATTGAACTCAGGTCTCTCAACCTGCTGTCCAAAGTACAGGCAGTGGTAGTAACCCAAGATATAGCACCACCTAGGGGTTACAGAGACACTATATAAATTATAATTCTACTTTATGCTGCATAGTCCCTGCACTCCCAGTAATGCACGTGCATTTGTAGATGGCAGTGTAAGTTGCAAGTGAAGGAAGTGGCACTGATAGGTGATGTTATAAAAGTAAATGGCAGATCAGTAAATGGCTAGAGGCTGCAGGTTTTAACTTGCTATTCTGCTGTGCACTGAAGCTGAGTAGTACTGGGCGGCTTCTTAGCATCAGATAAAGAGGATGAGGCAGCAACTTACTTGGACCCAGAAGGAAGCTGCAGCAGAGGCCGGTGATGAACTTTGGCTGTACTGTTAAGCTGACTTGACAGTGAGAGCAATGATGGCACTGTTATGCACAATAGTGTCCATGACACTCAGCTGGAGGTCTTGTGAATGAGAACAGGAGGAGGTCGCTTGCTTGCTTGATAAGGATGAAGCAGCATGACAAGAGAAGATACCTGTGTAGACAGTAGTGAAATTATTTAATCACAGTTGGACAGTGTGCTGGGCAAACGTACCTGTGAATGAAAAAAGGAAGTTCAGAAACTATTTTTATCATCACATACATGATGGCCATGCTGTGGCATGGCACAACAGTGCCCAAGAGGTAACAGAAGAGGTGACAGCTTTCTTGTTGGAGGAGGAGGAGGCAGCAGAACAGGATAAGAGAACTGTAAAGACAGGAGTTAAATTATTTAGACTAAGTTGGTCAATGTGACCACATAGTATACCCATTGTCCAATCCCTGCTATGTTGTACTTATGAAAGAAAAAGGAAAATAAAAAAGATTTTAGAAAAAAGACTTACCATCACATTAGCAATGGTAATGCTGTGTGATGGCACGACAAGGCCCAGGAGATGGTGGAGAATGAGATGGCTTGAATGCTGGAGGGGGGGGGAAGGCAACAAGAAAAGTAAAGAGACCAGTGAACTCAAGAGTGAAATTATTTAGACTGAACTTGCCAATGTGGCTGCATGGTACATCCATTGTCCACTCCCTGTCATTGCATCTATGAAGCAAAACAGAAAAGAAAAAAGGAAAAAAAAAAAAGAAATTCAGGAGGGCTACTTACAGTCACAGTAATGAAGACCATGCTATGTAATGGCATGACAGTACCATCAAGGTCATGGAGAAGGAGGTAGCTTTATTGCTGGAGGAGGAGCAGTGGGCAGTGGGACAAGGGAAAACACCTGTACATGAAAGAATGACATGATTTTGACTCAAGTGGCCAATGTCCTTTCATCAAGGTATGTGACCAAACATTCAGGTAGCAAGGATAATTACTATCCAATTAGTGGTTGCCATGTCCTCCAGAAATGGCAGAACAGTTCTCAATGAGGCAATGACATCATATATCAGCAAAGTTGGAATTGTCAGCACCCAGCTCAACTACTGAGGGAGGCATCAATCAAAATACATCAAGGGCAGTACCTCGGTAAAGTGGGAACTTCTGTAGACACAGGCAAAATGGTCCGGTTCATCATGAATCCTATATCTATTGCTATATTATATATCTGCATGAAGTAGCATCAATCAAGTCTGTCAGCTAGATATGTTGATGGATGTGTCAGACTCATCATCATCATCACCATCAGAGTGGTACTGGAGTAACAGTCCTTGTGTCAAAGACAACTGTACTGCATTTGTGGCAGTCAGCATACTGTTGTTCTACATATGATTTCAATATGTTGTTTGGTTTTACTTCTATGCATGGAGGCCATTGTTCAAAACACCATTTAAATTTTGTATTGAGACATCCACCATTATAAAATAAAGAGATTCAGAGGATCTGACTCTGTTAATTTGTGGCATCCCTCATCCCATACCTATGGTAGTGCCAGAACCCTGAACAGTATGATAGTGCAATTTTGATTGAGAAATTGAGAATTAGAAGGAAACATGAATGATGTCTGGGAGATATTATCATGTTACTGTGTAATGTACAGCTCAGGAAAGGATAACAAACATTCTAAAGGTCCTCTGACACCTAACTGAATACAGACAATATTGAATGACTGCTGTTACATACAGACTGAGAGTGTCTGACTGTTAATTTGTGGTATTCCCCATGCCCATACCTACACCTGACCCCTGAGCAGCCAAATAGCAAAATATTTCTTGAGACATTGAAAATGAGAAAGAAGGATTATGAGACCACTTGAGAAAATGAGAATGAGAAGTGAATGAGAAGTGTGAGAATCAGGATCGAGGATAGTACACAGTAATTTATGTGTCCTTCTACAGCAAGAGGAAAACGACCCTTACTGTCTTTCAGATTGGAGTTGTCACTGGCTGAGAATTCCTGACCCATTAGAATTTCATCCAACCTGCATACCAACAACCAGCAAAGAAAGAACTGGGCACACACCAAGGCTGAGTGTTCCCAAAAAGTTACTGCTGTAGTTTTATTAAATGTTATTTAACACAGCATGTCAGAGACCAGTGCTAACAACCCCAAAATCCTGGGTCTTCTTCAGAGGGTGGAGTCAGCTGTACCCACAACAATTTTATACCCCTTTCAATTAAGCTTAATCATAATTGTTCTGCACTCAGGCAGATTGCATTATTTAATAAATTGAAGTGGAAGTGCGAAGGAAAACATTTAAAAACATAGCTTCAGATATTTAGCAATACAATAACTATGTTAAAACAAATACAAAACATTCTAATTTGCAAAATAACCTGAAACATTATCAAGAAGTTAGTAAATCAATAAAGATGCATATATTGAAGCATGTTTTGATTTAAATTATTGGCAATATAAACACCATTCAGTTTAAATTTTAAAAGTGTAAACATCAACTACCATCACATTGATTCATTTAAAGTAATTAGAAATCCCCTCTCTCAAATAACAACTTGTTCATATAGTCAGAGGTCAACATTCCTGCAAAAGGTCAAGAATACCTTAAGCACCAAAAACTATTTCTGGGACACAGACATCATTCTATCCATCAATATATTAATGAAAATTATTTTAAAATATGTCTTTATCTCAAAAAGCTAGAATTAACTACTAAAAAGATGATTCTTTTATTTATTCCACCGGTACAACTTTGGGTTATTTTTTCAGGTTATTTTTTCGAGTTGTTTTTTTCTTTTACCTGAATCAAAGCTTAGACTTAGAGTTATTTTTTTCTTTTTTCATTACTCATAGTTATACTGATGGCATTTTTCAAACCTTTATTACATAAGCAAAGCTTCTAGTTGCTTTCTCATTGTCTAGAGTAAAGCTGGAAATTCAAGTACTTTTTTCATCACTTGAAGTTGTACTGTCTGCAAAATTCGAAGCTTTTTCATTCTCAACAACCACAATCAAAACTATGAATTGTATTTTTAGTTTACTTTATTCAAACCAAGATCCAGACTTCAAATTGTTTTCACTCTACTTGAAGTTATATTAATGCACAACCAAAACTTTGAGTTATATTTTCTTCACTTGAACCAAAATCAGAACTTCGAGTTCATTATTTTTATTTATTACAAATGACCTATAGCCTTATTTATAGCGTGATTGCTATTGATTGTTACAAGCACTTTTTATTAGGATGCAACAAATTATCCTTCACAAGGTCATAAATTATACATTTTTTATATCTTTTTCAATTTTTTTCTTAGATTTTCAAAAACTACAAAATATATGATTCACCCTCCATATAAATTACACACTTCAGACTTTGCTTGTATAACTTTAAATGTTTATTGAAAACTTGAATCCAAGAAAGTCCCGGTGCAAATAAGAGCATTCCATCCCCTCTTGAAGAGAAAAGAAGAAGGAAAAATAGTATGTTTTTCTAACATCATATTCACTATGTATTATCTTTAAAAAGGCATACCAACAGAACAGCTCACAACAAGAGATTACCAGATGATCTATAAATAAGGTTTATAATCTATCTGATCATTTTGTACTATCAGGATAAGAGCTCCTAGTTTTGAAATCCATCTTGTTTCCCATTGGTTTAAAATAGTTGCACGATTTTCTCCTCTAGGAAGGGTTGGCACTTTATCTAGAGCTCTAAATTATAGACAATGTGGATTACTATTGTGGGCTTCAAAACAGTGAGCCCCTAGTGCATTTTCAAACTTTGTATTTATTATGGTTTGCACATGCTCTTGGATTATCATCTTTAAAGGATGACTTGTCCTACACACATACAGTTTATTACATGTACACCATGCAATATATACAGTAAAAGTGCTCTGACAATCTAAATCAAGTCTTAATGGATATGTCTTTCCAGTCACTGGATGTGTAAACGTATCCCCTGTGCAAGCATAGCTACATATATTGCAGTATCTGCATTTAAAAAATCCTACTTTTCTTGAAATAATCTTGCTGTTTTCAAGGTTTGTATAATGCTGGAAGTTAGCATATCTTTTAGATCTGCCCCTCTTCAATACAAAACTAATGGCACTCCCCCTATAATTGGTCCAAACTGTGGGTCTGCCTGTAACGCCAGCTATCTCTCCCTAATAATATTAGCTATTTCACTTGATCTAATATTGCAATCTGTTACAAAAACTATTCTGTCCATTTTGTTATTCTGTATATCTTTTTCTTTTGGTCTTAACATCCTGCTTCTGTCTAAGTGTCTCACTTTGTCCAGTGCATCTAGCACTGTTTTTGCATTATATCCTCAAGCTCGAAACCTTTTACTCAGTATTTGTGCTTCATTTTCAAAATCACAATCCAAAGTACATTCTCCACAGAAACTGTCCAAAAGGGATGCTCTGGACAACAGTTCCAGGATGGCAGCTTTCAGATCTCAAAAGTATGTTCCCTACAACTGTTTTTTCAAAAATTTCTACTGATAACTTTATTTTCTAACACCTTAAATGTTATGTCTAAATAGTCTATTGCAGTACATCAGCTTTATATGTGCAGGAAATATTAAGCTCATTTTTGTTAAGCTGCTGTATGAACTTTATTATATTTTCCTGACCTCCACCCCAGACACAAATGATATCATCAATAAAATGATACCATTTAATGATATGTCTGAGGTGGGGGTTCTCAGCAGAAAAGACCACGTTTCTTCCACCAAGACAGGAACAAAATGGCATATGATGACGCAAGTAAAGCACCCATTATCATGCACTGTACTTGCTGATAGAATTTTCCACCAAAAGTGAAAATATTGTGCTCCAAAACATAATGAAATAAATCCATAATAAAATACCTAGGAGTTTGCAAAAACTGATCATCAGAGAGGAGAAATTCCTAAAAAGCTTTTAAACCATCTGAATGTTTGATGTTCATGTATAAGGAACAGATATCAGTTGCCACCCAGCAATACTCTGCCTGCCATTCCATACCCTCAATTTTTTCCAAAAGGTCCACAGTGTCTCGTGCATATATATATATATATGTATATATTTATGTATCTGTTTTAACCACCCTTTGTTTCAAAAAGTGGTTTACAAACTTCAATGGACCCTCACTGAGAGACCCAATGCCAGATACAATGGCCCTCTGAGGAGGGCTCCAAGTGTCTTTATGGACCTTCAGAATTGTGTACAGAGTGGAACAAATTGAATAATCACAGCCTAGAAAAATCTTTTTATTTTTATCAATCCATTCTCGATCATAGACTGCATCAATAAGATCATAAAGCTCATTTTTAAAGCACGCAGTGAGATTAAAGGTTAATGATCTATAATGCTGGATATTGGCTAATTGATTTTTAATTTCTGCAACATATTTTTCAGTATCCTGGGAAACAATTAAGCTCCCTTTATCTGTTTGCTTTATTGTTACTTCATGTTTTGCCTTTAATTCACAGACAGCATGCCACTCATCTTGATTAAGATTCTGAAGGAAAAAATTATCGAGTGTCTAGAGGCCAGAGGGGCACAGGACCCAAGGCAGCATGGATTCACAGCAGGAAGGTCATGCCAGATGAATCTGATAGATTTCTTTGACTGGGTGACCAAAGTAGTAGATCAGGGAGGAGCTGTGGACATGGCCTACCTAGACTTTAGCAAGGCATTTGACACAGTCCCACACAAAAGATTAATGTACAAGTTACCCAGCCTGGGAGTGGGTCCCAAGATCATAGCCTGGGTAAAGAATTGGCTGGAGAATAGGACACAGAGAGTAATAGTAAATGGACTTCACTCTAAAGAAAGGGGGGGTTACTAGTGGGGTACCACATGGTTCAGTAATAGGACCGGTCCTTTTCAATGTCTTTATAAGTGACATTGCAGAGGGACTGGAAGGAAAAGTATGTCTCTTTGCAGATGACACAAAGATCTGCAACAGAGTTGATGCACAAGGTGGGGTGGAAAGGATGAGAAGGGACTTGGCAAGGTTAGAGGAATGGTCAAATGTATGGCAGCTTAGATTCAATGCTAAGAAGTGCAAGGTATTGCACCTGGGAAACAAAAACCCAGGGGAAGAGTACACAATGGGGGGTGAGATACTAGCAACAACAAAAATGGAAAGGGACCTGGGGGTAGTCATATCAGATCACCTAAAGGTGGGCAAGCAATGTGAGAGGGCAACAAGGAGGGCTGGGGGGGAAACTGTGATGCATAGGGAGAGGCATCACCAGTAGAAAACAGGAAGTTATTATCCCTCTGTGCAGACAGCTGGTGAGACCCCATCTGGAGTACTGCGTGCAGTTCTGGAGACACAATCTCTGCAAAGACATAGACAGGATGGAAGCTGTTCAGAGGAGGGCAATTAAAATGGTGCAGGGTCTGCACTGGAAGACATATGAAGAGAGACTTAAGGAGCTTAATATGTATAGCCTTGAGGAAAGGGGGGGGACATGATAGAAACTTTCAAGTACCTCAAGGGAATCAACAAAGTCCAAGAGGGTAGCATCTTTCAAAAAAAGAGGTGTGCAAGAACAAGGCGGCACAATTTGAAGATAGAGAGGGGTGGCTCAGAGGTAATTTAAGGAAGATTTTTTTCACAGAGAGGGTTGTGGATGTATGGAACTGCCTTCCAGAGGAGGTTGTGGAGTCAAAAATAGTGATGGAATTCAAGCATGCATGTGACAGTCATAAGGCAATTCTAGGGGTTGGGGGTAGGAAGAAGTAGGCTGCTGGTTAACTAGGATCTGCAGCTTATCCATTAGGTAGAGAAATGGGCAGACTGGGTGGACCAAGCGGTCCTTATCTGCCATCAAATTCTATGTTTCTATATGTTTCTATGTTATATTTCTATGTTAAACTTTTGTTGTCCTAGATGCTGCAAAACTGTTTCAATATAAGTCTTTACCAAAGATTCAAAAAGTACCATTTCATGGTCCAGTACAACAAAATTTGCTTTTCTTTTTAAACCCTGATTGCACATCATCAAATTCATTAATTGTAGACAGAATAAAGTCAATATCTTCCCCTGTGTCCCCCTCCCCATCTCATTATAAACCAAATCATTGCCCATGGACAGCTCACTTCGATCACCTAAAATATTAATTTCCATTTCTTGTTCATTGTCCCCTATTGACAAATCATTGATGCCATACAGCATAGAGTCTCCAAAGTACACTTTTAAGTCCAATTTTTCTGAGCAGCTTGAATAAATCAGCATCTAAATTAAATTGGTCAAAGTTTGTACTGGGCATAAAACTTAATCTTTTTGATAAGATACTGATTTGGGAATCTGAGAGGGGAAAGCTAGAAATGTTCAGTACCTGTGATGAATTTTCCTCATTTACTATTTGTAATGGCTCCTCAATTCCATTTGGATGCACTCTTCTCTTCTTCCCCCTCCACATTTTACTGTGCTTCTTCCTCAACCTGCAGGGAGTGTAGTTTGTGTCACAGGTTGATCTTGTGCTTCCTGATTGGATGAGTAGTTTTTTTGCTGGTCTGAAAACTCCACACCTTTGTTACTTTGGTCCTCTTTCTAGTACAATTTCTTCTCCTAGAACTGCTATGCCCCCCAGATTTGGAGCGGGTTTTCCAGATGAAAACTGAACCAGCTTCATAGTCTTTCTTGTCCCGTTCAAGTTTATATTTTTTCCTTAATTCAATTTGTTGTTCAGCTTTACAGATTTTTTTCTTTAACTGTTCATCAAAGGATTTGAATTCTGGATTGGTCTATAAATTCAGTGTTAGCTATTTTAAGTTCTTCCACAATTTTAGAATGATTGTGTTTATCTTGTTCAGTTAAGATTTCAACCAGTTCCATTGAGCAAGTAGCTAGGGAATTTTCCCATTTAGTTAAATCTTTATCTAGTTCACCTGAGGCAGGTGTTTAAACACCCTTAAGCCTCTAGGCACTTGAACATCTTCTTTATATTTTTCCAGTGTTATCTGGCCAAGCCACACATTCAATTCTTGTAAGCTTAATTTCTCAATTTTAGAAAAGGCTTGTTTAAGTTCAGATTGATCAGAGGGTTCAGACATACCTCCTGTACACAGTCTTTCATGAATATTCTGAGGTCTTGCGCTTCCAACTGGATCTGACATGCAGAATGGTTGTTCAGAAGCTGTATTCTGATTCTCAGCCAATGTTCCAGGTTCCCCTTCAAAATCTTGGATTGCACCTCTAGCCCTCTCCATCTTTGATGGTGTCCTTTTGACACAGTGATCCATTTCAAAAGATTTGGGAAATTAGGTATCAAACCTTTGTGGAGAATGAGGAGTGAATGAGAATTGTGAGAATCAGGATCTAGGATAGAATAGAGTACTTTATGCTTCATTCTTTAGCAAGAGGAAAACAAGCCTTACAGTCTTCCAGATTGGAGTTGTCACTGGCTGGGAATTCCTGATCCATAAGGATTTCAACCACACTGCATACTATTAATTTACCACTACTGCCACCAATGCCTTGGTTATCATCAACATTACTGCCATCACCACCAGATTCATGTGGCAAGAACAGAGATATAGCGGTGTGCTGTAGAATGTGTTGTGTCTTCATTTTAATAAATGTTGGCATGCCAACATTTTGGGGTGACAAATTGATGTGCCTGTCTCTCCCAATGGACCTTGCTGAACTCCTTTCCTGCAGATAGTAAATCCTTAGTGGCTGAGGTTTCAGCCAAGCTACTCAGGTTTTATTACTGTGTGCAAAAAATGTCATTCATTCAGTCACCTGATACTTATTAAATGGAGAATGCAAACAGAGAAGGCATCCTCTGCAACATGGGACAGTTTTCTTTTTTAAAGGCTGACAAGTTGTTTTTGGTGGTGCTTGGGGAACAAGTTAGAGGGGCCAGACAGGGGTTGGGATGGGAGAATTCATGAAAAGATGGGTATTGGGTTAGAAGTGGTAAAGCAAGAGGAGTTGGGTTTGAATGTGTGGGTTGGGGAAAGGGTTATTTATTAAATCTTTGGATTTGGAACAGCATTTTTGTACCTGCAACTGTGAATTTCACTGGGGAGGAGGGTTGCTTTGAGCACAGCAAAGGATGGTTTGGGTGGAGGCATAATTTAAAAACTCTAAGTGGTGGGGATTTTAATCAAACTGAGTGGGTGGGTGTCAGAATGTTTTTGAAATCGTGATTTGGATAATATTCAGAAATACTTTGTGTAGTTCAATGTCAACAAAGTGTAATTTTGCCCATCCAAAAATTACTAAAAGTACTATTTCAGTGGCACATCACAAGTAAAGTGGCCATTCAGGTGCTATTGCATGATCAGAAGAAGAACTTTGTGAATTGCTTTGAGAAGTGAGAAAACTTAATACATTTCTGGTGAAGGGACATTGTCCCAATTACACACATCACTAGGTGCTGCCAGGGAAGATGAACTGCTTGAGGGAGCAGGGGGCAGCCGAGTATGGTAGACCCCTCCTAGGGATTAATGACCTGGCTAAACATACCCTAGGAGTCATGATGGATAGCTTCTGCATGTTATGCAGCAAGTTAAGGGGGCTGGCAAATGTAGTGACCTTCCTGCAGAGCATTCTGATTTTCAAAAAAAATGTAAGGCAAGACAGTTCAAATTGCTTCAAATTGTTTAAATTTAATAAGTGTTTAAAGGAATGCTGTGTGCATGTGATACATGGGGGAAAGGGGCCCTTCCGGAGGGATGTAAAGATCATCAAAAAAGATATACTCCAGAAAAACAGCGAGGGACCTAGTGCCCTGTGACAGAAGTTTGATGTCTCTATATCTCATAAATTGAACTAGTTTGTATGTCGGGGAGGTATCACTTATTGGGATGAATCTGGACTCTACTGCAGATACTAGAGGCCTAACTGGCATTCTACCAAATATTCAAGATAAACAGGGCAGTCAAAAAAGCAAGATGACAATACATGGGGATGGAAGGAAAGGGATGAAGGGGTGGTGGGGAGTATTTCCAATTCATGCCATGAAAAGGGAAAAAAACAGACCCATGGAAAGTAGCTTGCATGAACACCAGAAGCCTTCATCAAAAAATGGATGTGCTAATGGCTGTAGCAGCAGAAGGTGTACATGATATCATAGCAACACCTGAAGCACTGCCAACACAAAACCATGCTTGGGAACTAGCTATCACTACAGAAAGACAGGTTATGTAGTAGGGAGTACAGGTGGCCCTATATGTATAAAACAGTATAGGGCCATGGGGGAGTACAGCAGGACTGAAACAGTCTGGGTACAGTTAATAAAGCAAGGCGGAGGAACATCTGATTAGAGGGGGTAACTACCAAACAAAAGGAAGAAATAGACAGGATTCTGGGGGAGGAAATCAGGAAAGCAGCTGCAAAAGAGGATGTGGTAGTAAACAATACCAGTGGCCAAAACTGCTAGAAGTCAGACTCTGTTCTATATGATGCAAGAGTGCTTCATAGTCCAGTGTGTTAAGGAACCTACTATGGAGGAGGCAGTTTTTGATTTGGTGCTTTCAGATACCTAGAAACATAAATTATTTTGGCAAGAAAGGAGCACTTGGCCCACTCAGGCTGCCCAGATTTTCCCTTCCTAATCTGTCTCCATAGAAACTAACTGGCCTCCAGAAACCCTCCCTCATCCCTACCTCTTTTCTAATACTCCTTATGTCTATTTCCTGTGTACTTGAAGGCCCCACCCCTACTTAGTTTGCTTCATGCACTTCTGTTTCTATTCTGTTATAGATGTCTACCACCCTTTCAGTGAATAAATATTTCCTTACATCTCTCTTTAATGTCCCCCCTCCAGCTTTCTTACATGCCCCCAAGTCCTGGTGCTCCTTCTCATTTGAAAGAGACTCCTCTCCTGCACCCTGTTCATCCTGTGAGGTACTGTACTTGTAGGACTCTGTACAGTAGGTCTATATAATGTCCCCTCTAGCTTTCCTCTTTTACAGGGTATTCAGTTGAGATCCTTCATCATCCGGAATATCAGGGTGGAGTACCCCTGGGTACTAGGGACCACAATTCAGTGTGAAACCTACCAATCCAACTCAAGGGAAATGGTTCTGGACTTCAGTGGGGTTATTTTGTGAAGACTGGGACAATGCTTAGTGAGAAACAATAGTAGCTTGGGAAAAGGAATCAGTAGGCGTGGATGCCAATTGTTACAACAGCAAAAAAAGGTGACAGAAGTAACAACTCCTGTAGGAAGCAGAGGAAAAATGGAAAAGACATACTGTGCAAGACCAGTCTGGTTCTCCAGTGAGATGGGAAGGCAACAAAGGTAAAATGGGCAGTGTTTAAAAACTGCAAGTTGGATCAGCATGAGTAATAAAGGGAGGACTATATATGGAAATTGAAAGAGGCCAACAGAGTGGTAAGGAAAGTATTCCAGAAGCAGACCTATGAATAGTAGATGGGGTCATGTAAGGGGACAAATCCCACTTTGAATACATAAGGGAAAAGAGAAAGACAATGGAAGGAATAGTCAAACTGTGAAAGGAGGGTGGGGCGGAGTACAGAAAAAAGGTGGATATCCTAAACAAATACTTTTGTTCAGTCTTTACAGTTTAGGATGAAAGACCAAGCCCACAATGTGGGATACAGGCCAACTGGGAGAGGTTAAATAGTCTGGAGATATGATTGGTCATAGTAATGAAGATGCTGAATGTACTTAGGTCCCTTAAATGGGACAAGACAGACACCGGACCATGATGGGTTGCACCACAGTGATATTAAGGAGGTTGCCTGGTTCCTTGCAGCATGGCTACATAGAAACATGGAATCTGTCAGCAGATAAGGACCATACAGCCCACCTAGCCTGCCCAATTCCCTATTCACTGCTGCAGCCCCAGATCCTATTTGATCTGCAGCTCTCTTGCTCTGCACATCTCCAGGCTACACATGAGTCTATCCCATGCTCTTTTGAACCCCCATATTGTTTTGGCCCCCACCACTTCTGCTGGAAGGATGTTCCACAGTTCCACCACCCTTTCAGTAAAAAAGTACTTCCTAACATCAGCCCTGAGCCTTCCACCCTTCAGCCTCATATCATGTCCCCTTGTTTCTGTGCAGAATTTTCTCTGAAATATGCTTTCCACTTGTACCCTGTTTATTCCCCTAAGATACTTGAAAGTCTCCATCATATCTCTCCTCTCCCTTCTTTCCTCCAGTGAATAGAAATTAAGGTCCTTAAGTCTAGAGCTTTTGGTACAGTCCATGTACCATCTTCATTTCCATTCTCTGGATTGCCTCTGTTTTGTCAATGTTCTTCTGGAGATGCAGTCTCCAGAACTGGATGTAATAACTCCAGCTGAGGCCTCACCAATGATCTGTACTGTGGCATCAAAACCTCTTTCCTCCTGCTTGTTGTGCCCCTCCATATGCACCCCAACATTCCGTTTGCTCTCCCCACCACCTTTTCACACTGTTTTGTCACCATTAGAGATGCAGTAAATTTTTAATCCGCTGGCGAAGTGAACGCAAAGTGGCCACTTTGCGTTGGCAGAGCACAACACGAAGTGGGCTCTGCAAAGTGCTCACTTCGTGTTATCATTATTACTTCATGTCATACCTCTCAACCTCTTGCCTCATGAATCAGGGACACAGCTTAAAAAAATCGGGGACAAAGACCCCAGATCAGGGACACATCTTAGAAACTGGTACTACTCACTCAGAAAGCTGATAGAATAAAGGAATTTGTATTAAGATACATTTTTTTGAAGAAGAACACATCTGTAACTTTAATGTTTGACATTATTTTGTGCTTTTAATCCCCACTGTTCTGTCACAAAAACTCAAATTTTACCAGGGACAGAGGGAAATTTTGAGGCAAAATCAGGGACGTCCCTGAAAATCAGGGACAGTTGAGAGGTATGCTTCACGTTGCCATTATGCCTTAATGTGAACTAAGGTGAAGTGACAAGCAAATAGGCAGCCACCAAACACATGACATGGCTTACAGTGCTGTAAGTCACATGCTTTAGCCAGACAGGAAGGAAGTGAGTCAGAGAAGCAGTTTCACTCTCTCCTTTGCATTTGTAGAGGGAGATGTCTTTGTGGAGAGCTCAGAAGAGCAGCGTAGAGTCAGTGACTGAAAGTGCTTTATTGCTTTTGTGTGAAGAAAACAACAGCTTTTTTAAAAGCTATATCTTTATTTAGTTTTTGTATTGTGTTTGTGATTGTTTTTTTGGTAGTGAATTTATTTTTATAAGTTTTATTTTGTGCGAGTGTGTGTGTGTGTCAGTGTGTGTGTGTGTGTGTGTGTGTGTGTGTGTCAGGGACTTGTGTGGGAAGGATGGACCCTGGAGAAGGCGAGTCGCTGGCCCATGGGTGCAGTCAGAGGAGGGGAGTGCGGACACATGGGGGCAGTCGTGTGATGCTGGACCGCTCCCAACTCCTGGGTGTTGTTTCCCCCCTGTGGAAGCAACAGCAGCAGCAGCAGCAGCACCAGTGCCACTGGTGACTGCTGTGCATCCATCTTCTCTGCCACTACCACCACCACCGGTAGCAGCTGTAGGGGCTCCAGCAGCACCCCCACCACCACCTCCACAGTCATAGGAGGTGCCCCTGGAAAACATAGGTGGTGCGAGAACTGCGTCTGGTGCCTTCGCAGCTCCCCAGTGTGGGAGTTTTTTAACTCTGTGGGGGGGGATAGCACAGTCATGGTGTGCCATCTGTGTGGTGTGCTGGTACACCGTGGCCCTTGGGGGACACATTTGGGGACCGGTGGCCAGTGCACCCACATGTTCAACCACCACAAGGCGGAGTGGCAGGCTGCCACGGGACGGGCAAGGCGTCCACCTGCTGGCCCTTCTGTGGCAGTGGCCGAGGGTGCTGCTGGGGCCAAAGTTGTACCTTGCTGCCATAGCAGGAGGAGGGCCAGTACAGCAGCTGCACCACCACCACCACAGCCACCAGCACCACCCTCTCCACCACACCACTACCTGGATTTCCACCTGCAGTGGACCCCTCCACAGTCCCTGCAACAGAGGCTGACATCGCCCTGGTGTGGGTGGCCCTGGAGGAGAATAATCAGAGGGTCAGTGCTATGCAGCAGCAGGTCAACACAGTACAAGAACAGCAACAGCAAATAGTCACAATGCTGCACCTGCTGCTGGACCACCATGGCATCCCCTGGCCACATTAAGGGATTGTTTTCTGCCCCCCCCCCCACCCACTACTGTGTTGTACTGTTTTTGTGTGTTTTTTTTTGTTGTTGTTGTTTAATAATGCACATTTTCCCTTCCAGGGAATGTTTCTTGCTCCACATAGTGCAATACATTTCTGTGAAAACCTTCCATAATTTCATTACAGTGTGTCACATGACGGAGGAATTCCCGTTCTGAAAAGCTGCCCACATTCTCTCCCCCCCTTCTCAGCAATGTTAGGATGTGATGCCAGGGAAAGTGCGGGTGCGTGCTCCATTACAGTGAATGTCCGATTGTTGGGCAGCTTTCCCGAATGTTTCTTTATGTTATAATGGTCAGTTTGTGGTGAAACGTGTGGGCACGTTTCCAGTAAGAAGAGCCTTGTTAGTGGAAATGTTCCCACATTTCACCACAAAGTGGAACTTATAACATAATGAAACATTGGGATAGCTGCCGGACATTCACTATAGTGGAGCATGCACCTGCGCTCCCCCTGGCATCATGCCCTAACTTTGCTGAGAAATGGGGGGCAGAATGTGGGCGGCTTTTCTGAACAGGAATTCCTCTATCACGTGACACACTGTGATGAAATTACGGGCGGTTTTCCCAGAAATATATTGCACTCTGTGGAGCAAGAAATATTCCACTGGAAGTAAGGCTCCCACATATTAGGTTATGTGCATCACCATAACTATGTAACGTGGTGAATCTCTGTAAAGCAGCAGCGTAACAATCTGTTGAGAACTCTGACCTATATTTTTTAATGCTATGTTACAACTGCTACAAATCCTGACTGGAATGATACAAAAATTTCCAGTAGTTGAATCTGCTGTACTACCTTTTTTCATATGTGAAATAATGAAAGGAGCATTCCTTTTAAATTGGTACTGACCAGGTCTTTGTCATTGTTTTCCTCTGCTTTTCTCCATCACATCAGTTAGTTGTTATATATCACTTCTGTTGTAAATTAACAGTTATGCAGCAGGCAGTGTTTTATGACACCACGGAACAATATTTATTGAAAAGCAGCTACAAATAAATACAAACCTGGTCAGAACAATATTGAAAGGCATGCTTATTTTATTTTCATACATGAAAAAAAATAGTCAACTAAGTAAAGCAGACAGAAATTGTGAAAATAAGTCACGACTCGTAGGTAACTAGTGGCTGTGGCAATGTAAAGTAGCATAAAAAGTACAGTTCAAAATTGTCACGACATTCTTGCAATGCTGCTTTAATTGATAATGTCAGTATGACATCAAGAGCGCTCAACAATCACACAACACACAAAATGCATCCCCAGAATTAATGGCGCACTCAGTCATGCATGCAGTCATGGCACAGAGTCCCCAGATTTTTTCTGCAGGCCCAAAATGCATCCTCCTTGTGTGCTGAAAATTGACAGGTGGTAACACAGTGAAATGAGAGTGTTTCAGCACATACAAAGTCCCCCAGAATTAGTGGTGCACTCAGTCATGCGTGCAGTGGTGGTACAGAGTCCCCAGATTTTTTCTGCAGGCCCAAAATGCATCCTCCTTGTGTGCAGAAAATTGACAAGTGGTAACACAGTGAAATGAGAGTGTTTCAGCACATACAAAGTCCCACAGAATTAATGGCACACTCAGTCACGCACACAGTGGTGGCACAGAGTCCCCAGATTTTTTCAGCAGGCCCAAAATGCATCCTCCTTGTGTGCAGAAAATTGACAAATGGTAACACAGTGAAATGGGAGTGTTTCAGCACATACAAAGTCCCCCAGAATAAAATGATAACTGTGAGCGTCCTGTTGCTGGTCCAATGTGTTCTGCAAGGCGATTCGAGCAAATGCAATGTGATCATCTCAAGTGGATGGAAGGGTGCCCTTTGGCTGTACTCTAATAGTAGCCTTGGTGAGTAGATATATATAGATATATGTTTTTGTATTTTGTAGGTGAGGAGGGGGGTTGACATGGACATGCACTCATGGTATTGTTCTGTACCACAGGTCACAGAAACTGTTGGTGTGCACATTCCAGTGCTCAATGAGAATTTTTTGCATTGAAATTGGAAACGGATAACTCTCAAGCACATGAAGGTAAGTATTTTTTTGGGGGGGGGGGTGAGGGGGAATCATGTCTGCAGGTTTGTCGGTAATGGTTTATTATTTTGTTACTTCTTCCCAGATTTCATCTGCATCCTTCTGGAGTCCAGTTGTTAATGATGGCCATGGTCATCTAATGAAATTACTTCTGCATGTTGCATGTGTGCCCAAGCTCGGGGGACGGGGGTGCCTGATGCTGAAGAACTTTTTTGGATAAGACCACTTTGACAGAACAACAAAGCATCTGGAAATTTCCTAAAAAAAGAAATGAATGACTACTTACAACTTAATTGTTACTTGTCCCTCCCTGGTTCTCAATCTCAAGTCAAGTTACATTTCAAATCCACATTTTGTCAACTAACACAACCTGTGTGCAATATTTGCTGCAGTCTTTCCAAAACAATGAAATGGATGAAATAAAATCTTCATACTTACCAGAATGGATTTTACATGGATATTCCATAGGTTCCTCTCTGTATGGTACAGCTACAGTATAATTCCCACCAAGTTTTTGCAATGGAGACTTTTTTTGTTAACCTGTAAAAGAAAAAAAATAAGTGTACTGTACGTGTTTTACCATTGCGGCTCTGAAAAGCTACAGAAAACAAAACATACAACTAAAGGAAGTGAAACAGCATAACAAACATGAGTACACACACTCACTTTATGGTTTAAGTATTAAGAAGCTTTGTGTCTGTGGCTGATGGATGTGGTGGCACGGACAGACTCATGCTAAGTGGTGGCAGTGGCTAACATCAGTCCCGGTGGTGGTGGTGGTGGTGGTCCAGGGTGGCACACTGCCTTTTAACAACTTGAGTTAAAACCTGCCAACATGAACCACATCATCATCCTCCTCATAAAGAAAGCTTCCCTCACAGTCATCTATATCTGAAGTCTGACCATTGGGAAATTCTTTCTCCATTGTATCATCATCTACGTCAGTGGTGGGCCATTTCAGGCAGCCACTGCCAGTGCCACCAGGATGGTCCATTTCCACATCACCAAAACCACCATGACTAGGCCGACGTACGAATACCGAGGTTGCAGTCTGTGCAGGTATGTGCCTGTCATTCATTTTAATGAATGTTAGCAAACTAACATTTGCAGGAGACAGGTTTGTCCAACAGTCCCTGACTATTGCACCTGCTGAGCTGAATACCCTCTTAACACTTACACTGGAGGGTGGGCATGTGAGGTACTTCAGTGCACTGCAGTCAGCTCTGACCATTTACTGACCTTTCCACTCTAGTACAAAAGAGGATCTTCAGCTAATGTCAGATGCCTGTTTTCAGACAAATATGACTCAACCATTCTCTAAGCCACACTAAGTCCAGTTTTTGATGCCTCATCCTGTTCTCCTGATTCATTTATTTCACAAATACTCACTTGGGACAAAGCCTCCCAAAGCGGGTTGACGCCAGCCACTTTGGATGACAGACCACCTGGAACTGCTATTCCTTTCCCCTTGCAGGATATGCTTGATAGACATACAGGCACATTTTCAGCCAGATTATGCTGCTGAGGTTTGCTGACCTTGGCACGTGACTTCTGTGCTCCATGAACCAAGTGCACCAGTTGACCATTGATACTTTTACCAGTTCAGGCCCTCCCTCCAGTACTGATGCAATTCCACGTTTGTATCGTGGGTCTTGCATTGTTACTATGGCAAAATTGTCTATGCTGAATGCTCACAGTGTGATGATGCTGGTCAATTACTCTTGAGCAAGTGTTGCAACAACATACTGCTACCACCATCTCCAGCAACATCAAGGTTATGGTGTACATTGACCAATGTCTGCCTCAGCACCCGCAGCAGTGGAATTAATTGACTAATGGAGGCAAACTCACCACTCACTGCCTGAGTGGCATGTTCAAAAGGCCACAAAATTGTTATTACAGAGTCTATGAGGTGCCACTGTTCAGTCGTCGTAGACATGGAGGCCCCAGAACTATCATGGAACTAGCAAGGAAGAAGGAGGCTACTGAAGAAGATAGGAAGTTGCTGTCCCAGAACAGGAAGGGTGAGAGTTGTAAGGAGAGGAGAGAGTAAGCATATAGAGAAACAGTAGAGGGGACACAAAATAAGACATGATAGGAGGGGTGCAGTGCAATGGCTGTGGGGCGGCAGTGTTCTGGGAGACATTCTGGAGGCTGCGATGCTGCTCTATTTGCAGGCATCTCTCTGGTCTGAAAGAGGAGGTTGCTCGTCTCCAGGCTGACCTGGCTAGGATTCGTGAAACCTCCTCCCCCACCCAGGGACCACCAGGGCTAATGCCATTACCTCAGAGGTTGCAAAGAAAGAGGAGAGGTTGGACCAGGGTGGGCTCAGGGAGGGAGGGAGAGGGTGGTGGAACAGAGTTGCATCCCTCCAGCTGTACCTCTCCAAAATTCATTCGTTCTTCTGGTGGATAGTGGTTCCTCTATGGAGGCACCTGCAGTGGAGACCAAGGAGGGTGCTGGGAACCTTCACAAAGGAGACCCACTGGAGGGTGGCAGGGGACCCCACAGGGGAAGGAAACAACTCCTGGTGGAGGACTCAATCATTAGGGGGTAGAAATGGGGGAGGAAGGGGAGAGGGCGGTAAGGTGCCTTCCTGGTGCCACGGCTTGGAGGGACAGGAAGCGAATCCTCAGAATCATAGGAGGAGCTGCACGAGGGAGGGAGCTGGATGTCATGGTCCACCTAGGGATAAATGACCTGGCTAGGAATGGGATCAGAGCAGTGCAAGAGGAGTTTGTAGAGTTGGGGAGGGGCCTTAGACAAGTAGCACATACGGTAACTTTCTCGGAGGTGCTGCCTGTCTATGGCAAGGGTGATGCTAGGGCACTCCTCACCAGGGAATTCAATGAGTGGTTGAAAAACTGGTGTGGAGCTCAGGGTTTTGGCTTTATGGGGGACTGGGGAGCCACCTGGAGGGATGTAGACCTGTACTGGTGCGATGGTCTGCATCTGTTCAGGGGGGGAACCAGGATCCTAGGTGAGAGGTTTAAATGCTTCATTGGCAAGCATTTAAACTAGCCAAGGGGGGAGGCACTGAAAAGGAGCAGGGAAATCCCAGTCTCCCCCCACAAAACATGGTAATTAGTGAGATAAATACCAAGGTAGAGAAGTTATTAGGGAGCAGAACAGAGGTAAATGTAAAAAAAGGCAAAGGCAGTAAGGACAGGAATGGAGCTAAAAGGGGTAAGGCTATCAAAACGTGGAGGGTGATGAGTACCAATGCCCATAGTCTGTGTAACAAGCTCCCTGAACTAATGGCCTTGATGGAAGAGGGTTGCCTGGATATTGTGGCAGTCACAGAAACATGGTACACAGAGAACCATGACTGGGATGTCAACATACCAGGTTACACAACTACAGGAGGGACAGGGAGGGTAAAGAGGAGGAGGAGAGTAGCTCTCTGTAAAGGAGGGATCAAAGCAACAGAACTAAAGAGTAAACAGGGAGCAGATGAGGCACTTTGGGTCACCCTGGAGACAGGAAATGGCACCACAATCTGCATGGGGTTGTATACAGACCCCACCTCAGGGGAGGGAATGGACAAGGAAATGATAGAAGGCTTCCCTAGAATGGCAGAAAAAGGGGAGATATTGTTGATGGGGGACCTGAATATGCCAGATATTAACTGGAGCACCTTTACTGCAGGCACATCCAAGAGCAGGGTCATTCTTGATGCCCTACAGAGGGCATGCCTCAGACAGCTAGTATTGGAACCCACTTGGGAGGGAGCAGTCTTAGACCTGGTACTCTCAAATGGGGATGGAGAAAGAATCTCAGATTTAGAAGTGGGTAGCCATCTGGGAACAAGCGACCACCAAACAGTGTGGTTCACGATAAACACAGCCATACAATCAAGCCATACAAAAGCAAGAGTATTGGACTTTAGGAGGGCTGACTTTGGGAAAATGAGTGAGTGCCTCAGAAAAGCACTAGCAAACAGGCAAGAAGGAGGGGTGGAGGAACAATGGGGAGTAATCAAAACAGCCATCACAGAGGCAACAAGCCTTTGCGTAAAGCAAATCAATAAAACACAACGAAGGAAAAAAACGCTATGGTTCTCAAAAGAGGTGGCAGGGAAGGTTAAGGAGAAGAGAATAGCATTCAGGAAATATAAGGAAACACAGAAGAAGTAGGACAGAGAACTTTATCAGTTAAAGCAGAAAGGGGCTGGGAAGGCAGTCAGAATAGCAAAGGCCCAAACTGAGGAAAGGATAGCCAATTCTGTTAAGAAGGGGGATAAGACCTTTTATAGGTACATTAGGGAGCAAAGAAAGACCAAAGGAGGGATACTGAGGCTTAATAAAGGGGAGGAAATGTGGGTAGAGGGTGACAGTGAAAAAGCAGGGATACTGAACGAATACTTCTGCTCACTATTCACAAAGGAAGAGGAGGGGGAGGTACCTAAACCAAACAAGAGAAACACTCTGAAGATGGGGGTCGATACCAGTCCATTTACAGAAGAAAGGGTTCTGAAAGAACTAATAAAATTGAAGGTGGACAAAGCAATGGGGCCTGATGGGATGCACTCAAGAATTCTAAAAGAACTAAGGGTAGAACTAGTGACACACTCTTCTCTCTTTAACAAATCATGGGAGGATGAGGTGATACCCGAGGACTGGAGGAGGGCAGATGTGATTCCTCTTCACAAAAGTGGGAGCAGGACAGAGGCAGGAAACTACAGAGCAGTTAGTTTGACCTCAGTGGTAGGGAAAATGATGGAATCACTTCTGAAGGAAAGAATTGTTGAGTACCTAGAGGCCAGTGGGGCACAGCACTCAAAGCAGCATGGCTTCACGATGGGAAGGTCATGTCAGATGAATCTAGTAGATTTCTTTGACAGGGTGACCAAATTAGTAGACCAGGGAGGGGCTGTGGACATGGCCTACCTAGATTTTAGCAAGGCATTTGATACAGTCCCACACAAAAGATTAATACACAAGTTAGCCAGCCTTGGAGTGGGTCCCAAAGTGGTAGCCTGGATAAAAAATTGGCTAGACAACAGGAAGCAAAGGGTAGTAGTAAATGGAGTACACAGTGAAGAAAGGAGGGTTACTAGCGTGGTACCGTGAGGGTTCAGTACTGGGACCAGTCCTTTTAATGTCTTTATAAGTGACATTGCAGAGGAACTGGAAGGAAAAGTATGTCTATTTGCAGATGACACAAAGATCTGCAACAAGGTTGATACAAAGATGGTGGAAAGGATGAGAAGGACTTGGCAGTGTTGGAGGAATGGTCAAATGTGGCAGCTCAGATTCAATGCAAAGAAGTGCAGGTAATGCACATGGAAACAAAAACCAGGGAAGCGTACACAATGGGGTGAGATACACAGCAACAGTAAAATGGAAAAGGACCTGGGTGAATTATATCAGATGACCTAAAGGTAGGCAAGCAATGTGAGGGCAGTAAGGAAGGCTGGGGGATACTGGGATGCATAAGAAGAGGCATCAATAGTAGAAAACAGGAAGTTGTTATCCCTCTGTACAGACAGTTGGTGAGACCTCATCTGGAGTACTGCGTGCAGTTCTGGAGACCCCATCTCCGCAAAGACATAAACAGAATGGAGGCTGTCCAGAGGAGGGCAACCAAAATGGTGCAGGGTCTGCACCAGAAGACATACGAAGTCAGACTAAAGGAGCTTAATATGTATACCCTTGAGGAAAGAAGGAGAGAGGGGACATGATAGAGACTTTCAAGTACCTCAAGGGAATCAACAAAGTCCAAGAGGGTAGCATCTTTCAGAAAAGATGTGCAAGAACAAGGGGCACAATTTGAAGATAGAGAGGACGGCTCAGAGGTAATGTGAGAGTATTTTTCACAGAGAGGTTGTGGATGCATGGAACAGCCTCCCTGAGGGAGGTCGTGTGAGTGAAGAGAACAGTGGGGGAATTCAAGAATGCATGGGACAGACATAAGGCAGTCCTAGTGGGGAGTACGAGGAAGTAAGCTGTTGGTTAACTAGGATCTGCAGCTTATCTGTTAGGTAGGAAAATGGGCAGACTAGGTGGGCCAAGCAGTCCTTATCTGCCATCAAATTCTATATTTCTATGTTTCTATGTTTCATGGCTAGTGTGCATCACAAGATATTCTAAGATGGCTTTGTATTGTTCATACAACCTTTCTGCCATGCATACAGTGGAGTTCCATCGGGTGACAACTTCCAGCTTCAAGCGGTGCTGAGGCAGGCTGTTTTGCATCTGCAACTGCCGCAGCTGGTCACAGGCCTTTCCAGATCTTTAAAAGTGAGAACAGATACGTCATGCAATGGTCAGCATTTCCTTTACATCAGGGTGCTGTAGAAACTCCTGCACCACGAGATTTAAAAAGTGGGCCATGCATGGAACACGGAAAAAAACACCATTCGTGATGCATTTCACCACATTTGACCCATTGTCACTTGCTATGAACCCAGCTCTCAAGGTCAGAGGGTTTAGCAATTTATCAATTTCAGTCAGTACCACATCCAACATGTTCTCACCAGTGTGAACAGGTCGACTTGTATAGCAATCGTTGCTACTGTTGTTGAATTCCTGGAAGATTGCTACCGACAATCCACCTTCACTGCACTGATTATTCACACTACCAACATCACAAACAACCCCTGGCACCTGTGCCCAGTGTACAGTTATACACAAATATGAACTCCCCACTGTTTTGCCACTCGTCCACATATCTATACCTAAATGGATGAATGGAGAAAAGGAATGTTGAAGGGCATGTCTTACTGAGTCGGACACAGTGCGAAACAGCTCGGGTTCAGCACAGGTAAAAAAGTATGTCCTGGATGGGACTTTCCATTTTGGACAGGTACATGCAGCAAACCGCCAGGACCCAGAATTCTCCACAAAAGAGAAGGTCAAAAAATCAATTGCCAGCATTTCTGCTACAGCAGCATTAAGTTCACGTGACACTGTATGATTTGGGGGTACTTCAGCTAATGCACAAAAACACTCTGTAACGTGGGCTGACTTAAACGTTTTACACGGGGTGTGATCACAAATGGTTGTGCTCTGTGATGAATGGCATTGGCAGGGGGTGGAGTGTTGTCGTTTGATGAAGACGGTTTCACAGGTGATGATGACAAACCCAGAAATGTAGTTATTTTGCCAGATTTGCCAACCAGGATTGATGTACCACTTGCACTAGACATACTGCATTCACCACCACCACCACCAACAACACCACAAACACTGCTACTCTCACCAGGCTGGACAACATTTCAAAAGTCATTATGGTTCTCCACACACTCATCAATAAATTGTAATAATCCTCTACTCTTATTACCTGTGCTGCACATTTAATTTAATACTGGACTTAACAGTCATGGAGGGATAACATGCTCGCTATGGTTGCTGGTGATGAGGGTGAATGCCCCACTGTGGTATTAGCTGCCAGCTTGTGCTGGGTCCACAGTGCCAAGTGCCTATTCTTAAGATGCGTATGCTGTCCTCCTGTGCCCAGATGGCTTCCCTTTATACCTCAACTTACAGGCACATGGCAAACCTGGCAGATTGCAACTGACTCATCATTTGCATCTTGGACAAAAAAAATCCCAAACAAGGGATTGTGATGCTCTGCTTTTAACATGTCCATGATGTGGCTTATTTAAGTCTGTTATTTTAAGCACTGAAGTGGGGGGGAACGTGATGATTTGGGCACTGCACACCTGGACTGCAACTGACCACCACGACTACCTATCATATTTATTACTGGGTCATCATCATCAATTAAAACTGGTAAATCACAGGTTTTTATGGGGGGGGGCGGGGATTGCTGCAAACAAACTCAGACACAGCCACATTGAATTTATTTTTCTCTGGTTCCCAACTGGGGTCAATTACATCATCATCATATTCATCAATGTCACACACATCCACATCTTCTGCATGGATGCTAGTATGTGGACTGCATGTTAAAACAACAGCAACAGCAACATCATCGTCATCATCACATTCATCATCAGCATCTACACCACCATCACCTGATATTTTTTCACCACACTGTGAATCACTGCATGGAAAATGCGTGACATCAACTGCCACGGTGGATGGAATATCACATTGTATGCTATCATTGACATGATTATCAGAATCCTCAGGTTCAGTTACTGGGATGTTACTGGGAAGTATGACATCATCTAAGCTGCCACTCACTTGAACTGCTTCACACTCAATATTTTTGGATATGGTACACTGGTTGGAATTTGAATTTGATGCACCAATACTAATACTGCCACCACCACTAACACCAGTAACACTAACACCACCAGCTGGGAAAACATCATCTCCTCCAACTATGAGTGCAGCTACTGATTGGGCTGTAAAAAACATTGCAGGAGAAATACCTTTCCTCACATCAGCAATGCGCTTCTGCGTCTACGTACTACCACACCCACAGACTATCTTACTGCCAGCATTACCATGGCAAGAAACAGCTTTGCTTGCACGTCTCTTTGCGGGCATTTTGGGGGATCAACCACAATATTATAATCAAATTTAGATTTTGATACATTCACTGTCTGATTGGGGAACATTGGATGTGAAGTCAAAAAAAGAACTGTAGCTTCAGCAACAGATAAGAGACTAGTATGTCACGCAATGAAAACAACTTTAGTAACCAGTGGTGCTGATGAGGTCACAAAAACAATCCAATCTTGTAAAACATTCCCTTTGACAGTGGAAGTGGGGGAGCACTGACTGCAGATTTTTACGTCAGTACAAGCAGAAAAACAAAGAACAGATACCACGATCGCAGTACAAAATCAGGCAGCTGCAGTGGATAGCAGGTTCACACTGCTGCGTCTGCAATTGCACTAGTCTGTGGCACAATAAAAGGTTTATTATTTGATGTCACGCAACACTGCACACACACTCACACACACACACAGAATAGTTTGCCTACAATGCTGAAAGAGTAATGTGCAGCAAATTCAAAAGTTCAGTAATATACCACATACTATAATGTAAACAACCTGAAATTATGAACTGCTGCACCAGACCCACACAATACACAAACAGCAAGAACATTTCAACAATTACTGACAATACTATTGTGTGTTCATTAACACAGTCAGTTATATAACAAAAATATAACCAAAAAACAAAGAAATAATTATTTCTCCAACTTAAATCTACCTACACCTCAGATACGCTCCTCCCCCAAAGCACCCTTTCACTGGCTTTTACTACACACACACTCAGTGTTGTACATTAACAGTCAAAATCCAAGCAAAAACAAAAATGCTCGATATATGAGCACAGGAGGGTTTCTACAATCAATGAACTAAAGTTTGAGCCCCCAAAAAATGCAAAAATGCTTTTTTAACAGCTTTTAGATGGTTTCAATCACAGACAGCTCTCAGAGCACACTCTCGCCTACTTCTTCCTACACATACTACCCCAAACTGAGGCTGTGCAAATCAATATAGAGCCCAAGTGACCTGAAATCCCATGAATCACTGCAAAATTTGCCTTTGGAGCTCAAAAACAAGGTGAAGTGAGGCAAAGTGCATTGCCCTCAATGCACTCCGCCTTAAATTTGGTGGAGTAGTGGTCTGGGGATGCAGAGTAACATGAAGTCATTGTTTTCATTGGACTTCGCGTTACTCATCATAACTCGAAGTACTCACTTCACGTTGCAGAGCACTCTGCGAACCGGCCTTTGCTCCACGAATCACTTTTCGGAGCGGATTGAGCCCACTTCACCCACCACTAGTCACCATCATGTTGTCATATATATTAACCCCAGGCCTCTCTCCCCTGACTTGTGGTGGCCAGAATTTCCCCACCCATCCTGTACTCCTCTCTTGGATTCCTGTGAGCCAGGTGGATGATCTTGCACTTTTTAGTATTGAAACTCAACTGCCAGACACCCGACCACTCCTCTAATAGGTTAGGTCCTTTCTCATTTTTTCCACCCCCTCCAGTGTGTCCAATCTGTTGCAGATGTTGATGTCATCTATGAAAAAGGCACAGCTTTCCCTACAGATGCTCTGCAATGTCGCTAATGATGACATTGAATAGAACTGGCCCCAGCACTGACCCCTGTGGTACCCCATTGGTCACCTCCCTCTCCTCAGATTTCATGATATTTACCACAACCCTCTGAGTCCTGTCCCTTATCCAGTTCCCAACCCTCTTTATCATCATAGGACCCACTCCCAGGCTCCCCAATTTATTTAGCAATCTCCTGTGTGGGACGGTGTCTAAGGCCTTGCTGAAATCCAGGTAGGCCACATCTACCTCCCCTCCATGATCTACCACCCTGGTTACCCAGTCAAAGAAATCTATAAGATTCAACTGACATGACCTTCCCACTGAGAATCCATGCTGCCTTGGATCCTGTGCTCAGCAATCCTCTAGAAACTTGATAATTCTCTCCTTAAGTAAGGATTTCATTAGTTTCCGGTCTACAGAGGTCAGACTTCCAGGCTTGTAATTGCCTGCCTCCTCTCTGCTTCCACTCTTGTGGAGAGGGACCACATCTACCCTCCTCCAGTCCTCAGGTACCTCCCCATCTCTAGTAATGCATTGAAAAGGGCAGCCAGTGGTTCCGCCAGCACTTCCTTGAGTTCCTTTAGTACTCTGTAGTGGATACCATTTGGCCCCACTGCCTTATCTGCTTTTATTTTTCCTAGTTTTTCTAGGACTCTTTCTACCATTAATCGGCTGGTGTCTGCCTTTCTCCCCTGAATAGTCCTCTTAATGAATTTGGGTCCCTCACCCACCCCTTCCCTGGTGAATACTGAACAAAAGTACTTGTTCAGTATCTCAGACTTTTCTAAGTCTTCCTCCTGAAGTATGCAATCTGGGTTGTTGACCACATCCAGGAACTGGTAGTGCCTCATTACGGATAGTTAGAAAGCAGTTTTTATAGAAGGTAACCAGCACACCCTAAAGGGTACACTTTGTGTTGCTCCAAAATAATTTACATGGAAAAGCAGGATTCCTTAATATGTGCAAAGCTTTAATTCAAAGTGCAAAAAGACATCCAAACAACACTTACAATTCATAGTTAATTTGTTCATAATTCTTTTAGTGCAATGTAAGTATAATCCATGTAGAAGATGTCAGATCCTTGCTGGATTTTAACTCATCTCATATAATTAACATATAATTGCACTGTCTGTTTAAGAAACTGCTTTAAAAGAGTGTCCTTTACCATATACATCAGACTTTGATAAAGCACTGTTTGTGAAACACGTCAGGTGACGTCATGGCCTTGCCCCTCCTTCTGTTCTGCTGCAACAAGTTTGAGTATCAGCCATTCACCATGGCTTGCTGGATTTTATATCTTCTACAAGGATTGGACTTAAATTGGATTCAAAGAGTTGTGGACAAATGAACTATGAACTGTAAGTGTTGTTTGGATCCTTTTTTGCACTTTGAATTAAAGCTTTGCAGATATTAACGAATCCTGCTTTTCGATGTAAATTATTTCAGAGCAACATAAAATGTACCCTTTTAGTGTGTGCTGGTCATCTTCTACAAAAACTGCTTTGTGATAGGGATGACCAGGAAAATTCAGACCAATCAGCCTGACTTTTATCATTAGAAAACTACCGGGGACCATTATACAGTAAAAGACTGCATAATGGAATTTTCAGAGTTCAATTGGCCTCAAGATAGGAGGCAACAAGGGTTTGGGTCAGGCAGCTCATTATAGCCAAATCTGATTGACTTTTTCAGTTTCGTTACAAAGGCAGTGGATGGGGTCAAGCACTAGAAATATTATTTAGACTTCAACAAATCCTGTGATTTGATATCCCACTGAACACTTGCAAAAAAGCTGGGTGATTTGTGAGTGGGGACAAACTAACCAGGCAGACAGGTTGTTGGCTGAGGGAAAGACTCAGAGGGTGGTTGTGAGTGAGTGCTCCAGGATCAGAGAAGGAGAAAGTAGGGTATGATAAGGATTGTTCCTAAGATTGGAAGCATGTAAAATATTCAACTGCAAAAAAGGGCAGGGAATCCAGGGCAACATCTGCCACTTTTCAGACTTCAGTAAGATCTGCAGCAGAGTGAATACTGAAGAGGGAGTAAGAGACATGACAAGGGACCTGAAAAGATTAGAGAGGTAGTCCAGGATATAGCAACTCAAACTGGTGATAAAAACTAGAGAAGTTGCAATGTTTAACTATGCTGAGGAAGTTGGTGTGAAGTCAGGAATTTCACCCTATGCAGTGATTTCAATTGTCATGACTATCACTCCAACTTTGTGCAACAAAGTTCTTGTTTAACAAACACATTTCTAAATGTTGAACCCATCACCCTCCTGCTGTGACATACTGTACCCACCTTCTTGCAGCACCCAGACCATTTAATGCTCCATACCCCCCAACCTTTTACCCTAAAGCACCCTACCTCCCTCCTCCCTTCATAGTCTTGGTGAAGATTTTATTTAATATATACAGTCTAATATCCCTTCCCCAACCCATGCCACATCAGAAACACACCATCCACCTCCCCAACCCAATCTCTGTCATCCTGACTCATAAAGCTAGCAAACCTCCCAACTTACTGTCCTTTAGAATTCAACCTGTCCCCAAAAGCTCCAAATTACTAAGAGGAATAAAAAGGTGTTAGGATACATCTCAAAAATTGGTATTTATTTATTTATTTCAATCTAGGATTACAATACCTTTGAGCCGAGAGTCTTTTACAAAGGTTCCACGTCAGTGTGTAACAGTCATCATTTTTAGTTACAAACATATAGTCATTGACTTACAGACATGTAATAACCAGCACAAAGACTTGAGCTATGAGCAAGACAAAGGAAAGAAGGGGTGGGTGGGGAACTGAGGTAGGAGATTGAGGGGAAGGAGGTGCAGGGGTAAGGGGAGTACAGGAGGTGGTTGGGGTGGGGCAGGAGTGGAGATATGGGGGGAGGTGGACAAGGGCAGGAACAGTGCAGCCAGGGGGCCTTGTCAAGGGAATATGACAGGTAAGGTTCTAAGGCTGCAAAGACTGATTGTAAGTGCTGGGTGCTGGGGAATGTGCAGCTGGAACAGTGGAAATGTTAAGATGGGCAATCGCAGGATACAAGCAGTGAGAGGCACAGCTTGGACTTGAAGAGGCAGAGTGTTGGGGCGGTCTCTATGTTGCTGCCAAGAGAGTTGAGCCAGTTGGATGCCCGATAGGTGAATGATCTTTGTCCTTGGGTCATGCGACATCGTGGAATATGTAGTATATGGGAACTGGATCTCCTTGTAGCGACGTTCCTATGTCTAGGCTTAAGGAGGGCACAGACACCAGGTGGGGCAAGCCCGATTATAATTTTTTTGCCCGTGATGCAGGTTTGGTATTTTATGCGTTTGTCCAGTTGAAGCCATCCAGATCGGGAATAAAGGTCACATGTGTGGGTACGGCGATGTGAGCCAGTGATGAGACGACAGGCCTTATTCAGGGAGGTCGCGATACATTTGAGAGCAGTGGTAGCTGCAGACCCATATATGATAAGACCATAGTCTATGATGCTGACGATGGAGCTTTGGAAGGCCACTGACAGTACTTCTTGGGTTAAGTGTTTCCTGTGGCAGAATAATATGCCTAACCTCGCATTGGCAGACTTTGCAACATAGATAGATAGATAGATAGATAGATAGATAGATAGATAGATAGATAGATAGATAGATAGATAGAAAAATCAAAACATCTAATACTGGAGTAAGAAGTTTATCAGCTGAGGATCACGTGATGCAGAGTGCTGAGTAGAAGCTCCTCCGCTAAGCTCCTGCCTCCCGAATAATAATTTGTCTTTTAACAACGTTAAAACTCAACTAATTCCTCTGCTTATGAGTTTTCCTTGTGTCTAAACAGCTTGTGCTTCAGTTTTGGGTATCTGCGCGGTAAATGTAGGCTTACATGAAGAAAGCCCCGCAGAAACATACCCCCCTACCACTCCTGAGAAGGCCTCCAAGAAATCCCGAGCCTCGAGTGGCCCAGATAAACCGGATCCGTCGTGTCAAGCTGGGGACCAAGAACCCCTAACTCTTAACAGGTTCTTGGAGGAATTTAAACCATTCCAGGAAGAGATGAAAGATATGGCAACTGATTTGAAGTCACTTTCCAGAAAGTTGGAAGATGTCTCCTCTATAGTCTCAGATAATACTGCCGAATAGTTTCGATCGAGAGAAAATTGGAAAGTCTGGATCCTGAATTCCTGTTAACGAAACAAAGTTATCTCCTTAGAAGCTAAACTTGAAGATTTGAAGGCCGTAGCGAAGAAATAATGTGTACTAAGGCTCCCAGAAGGGAAGAGGCCAGAATACGGTGATCTTTGTCCAAAGCTGATAGAAAAGGTTGCTGGTCCCTCTCCCTTTGGCCCAGCATATATGTGATAGAATGGGCTCATCGGTCCTTGCGACCAACCCCCACCTGATGCCTTCTACTTCATCATTTTCCGCTTTCTGAACTACCTCAAAAAGCAACATTTCTTACAGAAAGTCAAGGCCCTGCAAGAAGTTAGATGGGAGAAGGTGAATCTGCGAATTACTCAAGACATCCCTGGTTCGGTCCAATTGAAGCGGAAGGCCTTCCACCCGATTGTATCAAAGATCATAGAGGCGGGTTTAAAGTTCAGGATGAGGTACCCAGCGAAGTTACAAGTCTCAATAAATGGCTTTTGGCTCAGTTTCGAGGATCCTGAAGCTGCACTGCTAAGCCATAAATTGGCGTTGCCAGATTTGTTCCGGATGACCTGAGAGGTCCTCCTGATCTTCGGGATTTACTGGGAACTGCTGAGTGAACTGTTATTCATTTCTTTTGTGGAGAACGCTCCTTCTAACGATGGAATTTAGTCGAGTTTAAGCTCTCAAATGGAACTGGGCTACTAGTATACGGCCTGACTCTGACTGTTTTCAGGCCCTGGCTTGTGGGAGTTAATAGCGGTTCAGGAAGAATGTTTGGGGGTCTGGCAATGGTTTACTGGGACTGCATCCCAGATAATGTTCATATTTAATTTCTAAGGGGAGCACACCGGGGAAAGTTTTCGGTTAATGCCTCTTGATCAGTTTTTGCATATTGAAATCTCAGAGCTCTGAGCGGTTTCGGGCTTTCAGGGTGTTTTTGGCAGGTTGGTCGGATTAGGTTACGACCACAGGAGGGTGTGGTTAGCCCACGTAACATAGGTCCAGCGATTTTGCTTCGAGAGGGATTTCGCTCATTTGCTATGCCATACTGGCTTTGCAGGGTTTTTTTTTTTTGGAATTAGGGGTTGGTAACCCCTGGGTAATTACTCCTAGTGATTTCTCATCTCAGGATTCTATTTCAGTTTTTATCTGGTTTCTCATCTTTTCATATTCTCAACCCGATAACGGGGTTACCCCTCCGTATTAGTTTTTCCTCTGGTTTTGGTTCTTGATGTAGTTCCCCAAGGGGGACAAGCATTTTTCAACTCTCATTTTGGAGTCTTGTGGCGATCTGCCATATTCACGTTTGTGATATCCAGTTTCCTTTTCTTTCTTGATATCTAGTGGACTCATTAATATATGTTCACAGGCTCTGGAAGTCCGAGACCACTCTTTAGACATTAAGGGCTCACTAATGCAATTCAGAAATTATGTTATATCTAGAGATATGAGGGTGATCATTTGCAGGGGACAAATTCAGGGGCGGGAGGGGAGGATATGATCCAGTGCTGTGCTAAGCGTTGCTTGTGACAGATTGGGGGTTGGGAGGGTTGAGTGTTATTTGTTCTTGTTGGGGGTGGGGTGTACTGGGGTTTAAACCTGGGCTCTTGGTGGGGGCAGGGGTGGGGAGGGCCTTACAGCAGCAATGGGAAGGGTTAGATTACTTGTGTTTTATACCCTGAGCGCAGGGCCGAATCTATTACTTTTAGTAATCTTTAGTAGATGGCCAAGGTGGTGACTTTTGCAACATGGAATGTCAAGGGGATCAGGAAAAAATCTAAGCAATATCAGGTTCTCAAACATTTGAGCCTATTACGTACGCAGATAACATTTCTACAGGAATCGCACTTATTAGAAACGGAAGTCTCAGAAGTGAGGAGACAGCAAGTGGGGACGGTGTATGAGGCGCAAGGCTCCTCAAATAGCTGTGGGGTCATGCTTATTATTAACAGGGGTATTCCCTTTGTTTCAACCCAAGTTATTAGGGACCCTGAGGGTAGGTTCGTTTTAGTCAGAGGTACTCTTTGGTCAATACCACTGTTATTGGGCAGCATATATGGTCCTAATGCAGATGTCCCTGGCTATTTCATGAGACTTATAAATGCAATCCTGCCTTTCCTTCCCATAAGGATTGTCCTGGGGGGTGACTTTAATCAAGTCGTAGACTCAAACCTTGACAGGTCGGGTGGCGGATCGGGGGGGTCTCCCCAGGTCAGAGGGCTTTTAGAGACCTACTGGATCAGTGCGGGCTCTGTGATGTCTGGTGTGTCCTAAATCTGGATTCCAGGGAGTTCACATACAGGTCATTAGCACATGGCTCGCAGTCCCACATTGATTACATTTTCATTTCTCAGACTCTCCTGCCTGGGGTTAGGACCTCGTCGATCCAGCCTGGCCCTGTCTCTGACCATTCCTTGGTGTTGTGTGAACTGGCAATTCAGGATGCTTCAAAGAGAGATACAAGATGGAAACTTAATGACCGATTGCTTAAAGATTCTAAATATTGCAAAACCATAATGGAGCATATTGAGGCCTTTTTTCTGTCCAACCCTTTAAATAGTGCAAAACCGGATATTACATTGGGGGCTTTTAAGGCCTACATGAGAGGGGTTCTTATTAGCATCTCGTCGGCTGGGAAATGAGCTAGGGAAAGGGAATTATTATCCTTGTTATCTCAAATTCGGGTTCCTGAACTTAATGTCTCGGTTAACTCCCATGAAGAGGACAAAACGAAGCTCCTAGTGTTGAGAGATAAATATTTAGAATTACTCCGGGAAAAGGCAGAGTTAGCTATCATATGCACTAAAGCTAGTTACACTGATCAAGGTGAGAAGGCTGGGCGCCTATTGGCACTCCGTATTAAGCAGCAAGAATCCATGAGATTTATCCCCTCTATCAGGGCATCTGTAGATGGGTCTCTGAAAACATCTCCTACGGAGATAGTTCAAGAATTCGCATCATATTACAAAACGCTGTACGGGGATATGGAACACCCCCCCAGCCCTGTAAGCATGGAAGTGCCTTGATGGACTCTCACCTGCCCTCCCTCCCAGCATTACAAAGACTCTCTTGTCTCTCCTATAACACAGGAAGAAATCGCTGAGGTTATTAATGGCTTACCCTCAGATAAAACCCCTGGGCCTGTCGGATTTTCTTCCCTTTTCTATAAGACGTTTTGAGGACTTTTATTACCAATACTTAATAGATTATTTCAGCATATTCTATCCGGGACGGAGGTTGACCGTCATCTTTTTGAAGCCTTGATAGTGCTTCTCCCCAAGCCAGACAAGGACCCCGAGCTCGTCCAGAGTTAAAGGCCTATATCTCTCCTAAATCAAGACATTAAAATTCTCTCAAAGATCTTAGCTAATAGGTTAATCCTTGGTACTCTCTGAGTTAATAGGTATGAATCAGGTAGGATTTATGAAGGGACGCTCATCGGCGGATCATTTGCGCACGTTATTACATGTCTTCTCGGCTACCAGAGATGCTGAGTTCCCTGCAGGTCTGGTTTCTTTGGATGCCGAGAAGGCGTTCGACCGGGTAAATTGGAGCTTTTTGTTTAAGGTATTGAGTACCTTCAAATTCCCCCCGAATTCATATCCTGGGTTGTTGCATTATATAAATCCCCTACAGCAAGAATCTCAGTTAATGGGGTCTTCTCTAATTCCTTCCCACTTTATTCAGGTACTAGGCAGGGTTGCCCCCCTATCGCCTCTGTTGTTTAATTTATACCTGGAACCCCTCATTCAAAATATCCTCCAAAATACTTTTATACGAGGTATCCTGGTTGGGCGTCATGAAATTAAACTCACTGCGTATGCGGATGATTTGTTGATACATCTCTCCCATCCAGTTTCATCAATACCACCCTTACTGAACGTAATAGCCAGATTTAGTGAGCTATCCAACTACAAGCTGAATGCTAGTAAATCTTTATTTTTCCCATTAAATCACAAGGTATTTAAGGACGATATCAGTCCCTTAGGCTTGGGTTGGACTCCTAGAGCATTTAGGTATTTGGGCATCAAGTTATCCCGTAACCCCTCAACATAGGTTAAAGATAGTCTGGACTCTCTCTCACAGGTTGTTATTCACGACCTTGACAGATGGTCTAAACTTCCTATATCACTATGGGGCAGGATTAACATAATTAAGATGAATGTATTTCCTAGAATTTTTTACCCCCGTATCCCTACTCAATTCTTTTATTCCTATATGCTGGTTCAAGAAACTGCACGGTATATTTATGAGATTTATTTGGGCTGATAAATATCCCCGTTTGGCCTATTACAAGCTAGCTGCCCCAAAACTGGAGGGGGGGCTGAGGATTCCCCATATGGCACTATACTATTGGGCCAGTCATCTAGCAAAATGTGTGAGATGGATATCCCCCAGGCCCTGAAACAGAACAACCAATATGGCTTAAGATTGAGTTAGATGCAATTAAAGCTAAACGCCTAGATCCCTTAACTCTATTTTACCTCAAATGGTCTCATGTAAAGATGGCTGACTGCACCATAGTAGGTATTTCTCTGAGGGTTTACACACAGTTATGTTTATTTCTTCATTACTCTCCTCAGACTGATTTAGCTCAGTCTATTTGGAACTCCCCATCTTTTACTGTTAACAGAAAGCAGATTCCCTGTAAATGGTTGTCCCAATTAGGCAATGGAAAACTGCTTTCCCTGGTAGATGGGGAGGGGCACTGGTTGTCCCCAGGTGGAATTATTGAAAAGTTTCTCATTCTGGTCTCATCTCACTTTAAAGTTATGCAGTTAAGACACCTACTCACTTTAGTCCTGGGGAATTCTCCTCCTTCCCAGAAAGTCTCAGCCTTGATACCCAATATTTCTTTATTGTTTGAATCTTCAGGCATCGTATCCAAGTTATACAAGGTGTTGTATTATAAAAAATATGGGGACTCCTTCGGACCTACTATATTCTGGAACTCACTTCTCCCTCAATATCAGTTGGATTGGCAATCCCTATGGAGATCCTGTCATAAGTATGTTTCCCAAGATAGATTGTGTCTCATGCAATACCATATATTACATAACATGTATTGTACCCCCGTTAAACTAAAGAAATGGGGTTTCTCGAATTCTAGTACATGTAATAAGTGCTTGAAAGAAGAAGAAACGCTCCTTTATATGTTCTGGTCCTGTCCCAAAGTTCTTCCTTTATGGAATTCAATTAAGATGTCTCTAGATCCCCTATTGGGCCTTCAGAAGTATTTTATTCCTGAGGTTTGTCTCCTAGGGGACATGTCCCTGGTTAGAGTTAGAATCAGGAAATACCATATCTCCATGGTTGCTCTCTCTGTTAAAAAACTTATTTTACGTCATTGGAAAGACCAATCCACCCCATCTTTCCAGGAGTGGTTACATGAAATCATTGCTAATCTCGAACAGAGAGGCGTTGCAAGTCTTCATAACAGACTAGCAGCTTATGGTAAAATATGGAATCCCTCTATTCCTTACTCTCGCTGTCTCACTGAGGATTACACCACATCTTAGACTTACTTATAGGTTTAATAGACTTATGAACTGCACTTTAGGGGATATAGTCCTGTTGCTGCTGTAAAGGGGTGGGGTGGGTGGGATGGGCTGGGCAGTTCTTACTGTGCATATGGTACTTCACACCTTGATCTGCTGTAACTGCCCTTTACAAAAGGAAATGTATTAATAAAGTTTAAATTATAAAAAAAGAAGCTTATCAGCCAATCAAGTGTTACTATAGGTAAGGACAACATTGTGCATTCATTCTGCAGCAGGACACTAAAGAGTGAATATGTCTCTCTCTACTGTATGACAGTTTTTTTATTTTAGCAGGTTTTGTAATGTATTGTTTTGCCTTATTATTCCTTTTTGTCTAATTTGAAACTTTTAAAGGGGGTGGTTGGGTGCTGCAGGGTGTTTGGCTTGGATTTTCACTATTTGTATACTTAGGAGGAACTTATTCAAACTAGGTCTAAACCCTACAATCATTAAATGGGTTAAAATTTGGCTGGATTTCAGGACACGTAAAGTTAGGATTAGAGGCAGTCTATCTAAGTCAGGGGAGGTCAAGAGTGGGGTCCCACAGGAATCGGTGTTGGGACGTGATATCATTGAAAATATAAAAAATGCTATCATAAAATTCACTGATGACACCAAATTGGGGGGGGGGGGGTGAAGTGGACTCAGTTGAAAAACATCTAACAATTTGTAGAGATCTGGAAAAATTTATATTGGTATACAACAAACAAAATGACACTAAATCATGATTAATGTGCCTTACTCTATTTTGGCTCAAGAAGTCCTAAATACGAATACCACCTAAACAATCAAATGTTACAACCATCTGTCAAGGAACGTGATTTAGGAATAATAGTCAATAATAATTTAACATCCAAGGATCAAAGCAAAAAAATTGCCCAGACTGCAAATTCATTATTAAACAGAGTCAAACAGGCATTCAGAAACAGAAGGCAATATTTCATTATCCCATCATACAGACTATATATTAAACCATATCTAGACACAAATTCCCCTTTTTGGAGCCCCCACCACATTAGAAACATAAAGTTATCAGAGTCAGTTCAGCGAAGAACAACTAAGTAAATACCATCTTTAAGAAACCTACCGTATGAAATGAGACTACAAATGATGGGCTTAGTTAGGTTAGAGGACAGAAGGTCTAGGGGTGACTTGCTGCAGCTATTCAAAATCTTACATGATAATGAATTACAGTAGCAGCACAATGTGAATTTAAATGTGCATCAAGGAATGTCAACCTCAGAAGCCATAATAATCAGCTCCATATTTACTGGAAAAATACGTGTAAGAGAGATTTCTTTTTTTTTGCTATTAGGGTTGCAAACGCCTGGCATTCACTAACGCAGGAGGTGGTCAAGTCAAAAACCTTGTTAAATTTAAAAAAAACAATTAGATAAACATCTAAATTGGGATGGAACACATAATAACTAATACACCCTCTAGGATTGGGAGACACTCTTGATTGGCTTTTAGTCTTCTTGTGTCTTAAAACACAGAGTAACAGGGATGAGGGGGGTAGGTGGGAAGAGTGTTTCTGATGTGGCACAGGTGGTGGAAAGAGATATGATAGATAGATAGATAGATAGATAGATAGATATACAGAATAATGCATAGGGTAATGAGCATTACTAGAATTGTATACACACCCGAGGTGTGTGATGCTACAAAAACCCAAAGAGCGAAGATCAAGGGGTTTAGTCAGGCATCACACATTGAGGGTGTGTATAAAATACAAAATTCAAGTAATCACACTATCCTATGTTTTATTTTATATAATATATACTACATACTACATGGACTTAGCCTTGGCTACCTGGTTGAACTTCTGACACCTGACACCTCAGCCTGCTCCCTCCACTCCTTGATCAGGGGCCTCCTTGAAGTTCCTAGGACCAGACTAAGAACTTCTGGTGACTGGGCTTTTAGCATCACCAGCCCTGTCCTATGGAACTCTCTTCCAGCTGTTCTCAGGGTGGCCCCATTGGTTGAGAGGTTTAAGAGAGGTTTGAAGGCCTACTTTTTTGTGATGGTCTTTTCTGCTGAATCCATCTGACCAGTCCTAAGAAACTACCAACTAAAAGTTTAATGTTATCTCTGATGTTTATTATTCAGTTTGCTGTGGTTTTATGTATTATGTATGTTTTATTTATTTAACACCCTAACTGTGTTTTTATGTTTGGCGCCCATGGCCTCTGGGATTGGGCGCCGTATAAATAAACTTTGCCTTGCCTTGCCTTGCCTCGACAATCCTTGTCAGCTGACAAATTTGCATTATCCTACAGACTCTCCTCCATATGGAACCAACTAACTCTTCATCTAAGGAATGCTTCCTCGCACTTCTCTATCAAACTGCACCTTCATCTTCTTCCACACCTAATATAATCTTGCCACTCTTAACCCTCCCCAACCTCTCCTCTAAGCTGTAATCTAACTGAATTCAATGGTTGATCTTATCTATGTAACTGAATCAAACTTCCTAATTGTACTTCATTGATGTCTAAACTCTGCATGTTTATAACATACTACATGCTCAATGTTTAATCTAATTAATTTCACTGTATTTACCTTGCAAACTGCACTGCCTAAGCTGATCATGGCGCTTGCATTTGACTATATGTTCTTCCTCTGTATGTATTTTGTTACCCCTGACCCCGGGTCACACCAGAAAATGAGTCTCATCTCAGTGTGCCTTTCCCAGTTACCACAATTTTAAATAAAGAAATAAATTAACGTAATATCTAGGCAGCATTTTTTTCCTCATAGTTTTTAGTTCTCCATTTGTGCCCCCACCCCCAGCACATTTTCAGTGAATTCATTACAATTCATCACAGCCAGAAAACTAATTAGAAACATAGAAGATCTAAGTAATTTTACCCCATTTAGAATTAGCATCATTCACTTGAACACTTTGCAGTTTACTGTGCACTTTCAGTTCAGCCTCACCTCTGCTGCTTGGTCTCACTCCAGTTATGATGGTGCCTTCGAGTTTGACCACTGCCACCAACACAGACCCCAAGATTCCCTCAGACTCAACCTCAGTGCCATTAGTTTACTTGTTTTAGCAATGATGCCAGACTAAAATCTGGGTCATCACTTTCCTTTTATTTATGTACTTGTAAGACACTGTCAGTGAGCACCAGTCTTTTCAGTTACTAAATTATGTTCGCATGGCTGCTTTCACTTTTGACAGGGTCAGACTTAGCCTAGTTTGCAAAAACGAAAAAGGTCAGCTTTTCCTTGTAGTGTTACTTTTTTTTATTTAGCTCAACACTGAAACTTTTTTTATAGTATTGAAAGTGACAGCCAGGAATGAGAGAAAAAAATGAGAGAAAAAAAAATGTTTTGTCACATTATGTGCTGCGCTCGAGTGTCTCAAGCACAGCTGCTTCTGATGTGCACATGTCTGCTGTAATAGCTGGACAGTTATTAAGTCAAATAATAACTGGCCATCCCCATTGAAACAATTGATGGCCAGTTATAATATTATAATAACATATTTTCTGGGACTTTTGGAGGGGGAGGAGGGAGGCAGGATTCTTGAGGGTTGAAGGGTGGAGGTATGGAAGATTAAAATGTCTGGGTTGTTGCAGGAAAGGTGGGAAAAGTATAGTAGAGTTGGTGGGGATGGGTTCAACATTTAAAAATGTTATGTGATAAGCAAAAAACCTTTCATGTAATTTTTAAGTGCTACTTTGCCCAGCAAAAACTATGCATAGTGGCACTTTGCTAACACTTCTGTTGGCAAGGGGCCACTACTGTATGCGTAAAGTTCACTGGATGAAGGTAGGTTCTTCATCAGGTGAAATCTATGTAAAGTGTGACTCAGGTGAAGTAAAGCTGGGAAAGTTTGTAAAGTATTTTGCAAAGCTAATTTTCCCAACTTTGCCCTTCCTTAATAAAATGCCCAAAACTGAATATCAGATGGGATGTATAAAGGTGGATTAGACCTCTGAGGAAACAAACATTAGTTTCAGTATCAGTGACCATCTCCAATCCTCTCCCAATACAACAAAGCAACTGGCAAACCTATAAGGAGGCTGGGTTGGAAGAAGAGGGTTTTCAGTAGAAGGCGGGAAGTGATATTGCCCCAACACAGATACCTGATGAGGAAACACCTGGAGTACCATGCACAGTTATGTAATCTGCACCTAAAGAAGGATTTGGTCTGCCAGGAGTCTGTTTAAAGGGTCCAAAAAATGATCCAGAGGCAGCAGGGGAAACTGCAGAAGGATAAGCTGGTGAGCTTATCCATGTATATACTGATGGCAAGAAGGAAAAGAGGAGACATAGAAACAGAAACATAAATTCTGTTGGTAGATAAGGACTTCCTGGCCCACCTGGTCTGCCATATGATAGAATGATAGAGACTTTTATACAATGGCAGGAAAAAATTCTGGACTCTGATTGGTCAGTCTGGGACTGGACCCGTGATGTTATCCCACCACAACATCACAGGTCTAGTCTCAGCACTGTGAACCTTCAGATGGCCATATGCTCCATATGCTTGATTGTTTCATCGTCTCTTAAAAAACAAAAATATTTTTCCACACAAAAACATCTTTAAAATGATTTTTTTTATTCTGTATAACAACAAACCATTGTATAATAGCAATAATGCCCTCCAGGGTGTGTGTCATTTGGGATAACGTCATGCCTCAGTTATTGGATGCATTCAGCCTGCGGCCTTGTGCCCAATCACCTGAGGCGTGACATTATCCCAGCACAACACACACCCTGTCGGGCATTATTACTTAATTATACAATGGCAAGAAAAAATCCTGGACTCTGATTGGTAAGTCTTGGGCTGGACCTGTGATGTTATCCCAGCACAACATCACAGGTCTAGTCTCAGCCTCACTGTGAACCTGTAGATGAGCTTGATATGCTTGAGCACCTCCTGGATTGTTTCCTCTTCTCTTAAAAATCAAAAATATTTTTCCACACAAAAACATCTTTAAAATGATTTTTTTAATTCTGTATAACAACGAGCCATTGTATAATAGCAATAATGCCCTCCAGGGTGTGTGTCATTTGGGATAACGTCATGCCTCAGTTGTGGATGCACTCAGCCTGCGGCCTCGTGCCCAACCACCTGAGGCCTGACATTATCCCAGCATGACACACACCCTGTCTGGCATTATTGCTTAAATAAGTACTTGCAGGAAATCAACAGGATGGACTGCAGTTAACTGTCTATGAGAAATAAGGGCACTGTGATAAGATATGACACAGGGAAATAAATTGGGGAAGGTTCAGGAAGGATGTAAGAAAGTTATTTTTTATGTGCAGAGTGATGGACAAGTAGACTTGATTGCCCAATGAGGAGGAGGTAAATGAAAAATCCATGACTAGGTTCAAACATGGGTGGGACAAACACACGAGAAGAGTGAAACCCCCCTTTCAGAGAAGAGCTAAAGGCACTGTACATTTTGTGCACTGGTGGGAAGTCAATGGCTAATGCAGCCCAGTAGGGAAAAGGTTAACTTTGGGTTGCTCTGTAAGGACCTACTACTGGCAGCAGATTGCCACATTGGGCTAAATTTAGAGTGGGCATGTTAGAGCAAGGGCAGAGAGAGAGAGAGAGAGAGAGAGAGAGAGAGAGAGAGAGAGGGTGATTGCCACTCAGAGGAGTGAAGGATCTCCAGCCTGAGGTGTGGAGAGGAGTCAGTGGGAGGAAGTGGCAGTGCTGAGGTTTTGAGTCCTGTGTGGGACCCCATCTGCTGTCATCCCAATGGAACAAGAGCAAGATGCCCTGGTGGGAGTGCAGTCAAAGAGTTGGGCTCAAGGTAGAGCTAAGCAGAGAGGTGACCAAGAGCTCTGATTCCCCAGAGAGTTGAGACCCGATGGAGCAGGGAGGAATGCTGTAGGCTACGGGTTAGGGATATGTTGCCCATAAGTCGTGGGGACAGTCACCCAAGGAAGAACAAAAGAAGCTTATGTGGGAGCTAGATGGAAGCTAGTGGCCCTGAGGTGAGAGGCCAGTGGATCTGCTCAATGAGGCCAAAGGAAGTAAGAAGAGAAGTTTGTGAGCAGGGAACTGGAGCAGCAGAGAGTTTTGGGGATGACAGTATAACGCCCCACAGGAAATAATATTAACTGTTTGCTAAAGTGAACTGTTGCAACTCTGAATTGTTTGTCCATGTGAACTGTGGACCAAATCACTCCTGAAAATATGCTGCACGTCCCAAACTCAAACTAATTTTTTGCTCCATGTAGTCTTAAAGTTTCTTCATTAAATGGATCCCTGCTGTTTGTTTTGCAAAGTTTGTTGACTCCAGTTATTACATTAAATGTTCAATATATCCAACATTGATTGTCTTTCAGCCTACCTCCTGAAGAGCCTTGCACCCCAGAGTGACTCTAGGATCTAGTAAACGCAAGCCATTTCTGGCACAATGTCTGCTGTTGGCCACCACCTCCCCATGGACTGTTACCATCAGTATACCCCTAGACACCAAGGAGGGGGTGAGCTTACATATGGATGCTCATCCAGGATGTGTTTGGGATGCTTGGATGATACTGGTGACCTCCCAGAGGCTCTTGGCAAATAAATTCCTTGTGTAGGCTTTGTGTACTGGCAACTGTGAATGTACAACATGGTGCTGGGTAGCCAAGAGAATCCACACCTTTAGGATAGAGTGTGGGCACTAGTGCGTCTGGTGATGGGGCACTCTTGTCTGGTCCATGTGAGGAATATGCAAATGGACCAGTACCAGGTCAGATGATTGGACTGAATGAGCTGCTGGGTGGAGAAATGTTGCCCTGTGTCTCATGCTTGTGTGTTGCAGGGCAGATCAGAGTGGGTACTGGAGTTGAACAGCACTGTATTGTGTAGCTGTGAATTTGGCTGCCTTGCAGAAAGACAGTGACCCAAAAAAATGGCTCAGACACCAGCAGCATCTGATGTTCAAGTGCCAGTGTAAATGTTTCAGTGGGTGTGTGAAGTGGTGGCAAAATCCACCACAGCCAATGAGTGTGCACAGTGCCAGAGGAGGGGTGTGAAGTTGAACTGCACCCATTTTGCCAGCAGCACTATGGTGATGACTCCAGAGGTCATGGGTATCATTTCTAATTGCCAACCCGCCAGTGGGCCAGCACATCTATTACCTCCCTGGAGTACGAGGCATGGGAGGATTCTTTGTTGCCTGCAAGCCAGAAAGGTGAAGCAAGAGTCAACACTTTGTTTGCCACACCGGAGATATGTTTGTTGCCACCAGGGCATGTAGCCCCACTGCAAATCCATCAGAACCAGTATGGCTCATGACTCCTTATGACTTTCCTGTGCCAGTTCAGCTTGCAGAAAGCATCAGCCAGGGACAACAGAGGTAACTAAGCCCCAGTTGCCTGAGTTGTTACAGCCACTTGCAGCGCTTGTACCAAGGCAACAACCAGAGACCCAGCCAGAGCACTCTGCAGGGAGACCCCCCAGTAGGCAAGGGGGTGGAGATCAGCCAGACCAGAGTGACCTTGTGGGCGTGGATGTTCCTGAGGAGGAACTGGAGACTGCCCCCAAAGTGTACTATGCTCTGTGGTTTTGGCCGCTAGGAAAAAATGAAGTTCTCCACCCTTTAGAGCTCCTTTGCATGGGCCCTTGGAGACAGTCTGTCAGATTCAAGATCATGAGAGGAGTGACAGAGTGTACTGAAAAGGTAACTGACTTCTAGAGGGACAGACACCCAGGACATCCATCTGCAACTTGCCAGATTGGTCGCAGGCTAAAAGGATTGTGCAACACTACATTAGAAATGTGTACCCAGAGTATGAGTACACCTACCTGGCAGAGCATGTGTGGGATGAAATCAAGAGCCACAGAAGGGACTAGGTATTCTGTGCCATCCTTGGTCAGATCTATCATAAACATGACCTTTGTAGGGATAGCCCTACACCTTCTCTGCAGAAGGCCCAGTGCATAGCCAAGGCGATCTGCTCCAAAAGTGCCTATGAGGGACTGACTCTCATCACGTACAGTGTGTTTCATCAGGATATGGACAGAGGGCTAGTAAAATGGTGGCCATGCACGAAACCAGATCCCCAGTTTTATTTTGCCTGGCATGATATAAACTGAACTACATCCCCAAAGCCAGCATTGATGAGTGAGATCCATCAGAGACTTATGTTGAACTCTCTTGTTTAAAATTTAAATGTTCTTGGTCTAATGTTATTTGTTCAATAATCTAGAAAGTAGCGGGATACTGCATGCCATGAGAGCAATATCTGTGCCTACCAATTTTATGGTTGACAACTTAGCATTATTGATATGGGGCTAGAGGGATACTGTTATTGTACCGTGATCAAATTGTTTAAAGTAATTTAGGTTTTCCTAGGTGCTCCATTGGCCTATAAGTGTTAGAGAAAGTTCCAGTCACAGAATGAGTAACGTTACAGTGTTCATATAATTTCCTTGCAACAATGTATAATTGATGGGAACAGGCGTTTGGGTGGCAAGTTCTCAGTTCAGTGAGGCAGGCAGCAAAGTTTGGCAGCGGTATGTGCAAATGTGCTTGGGATGTTGCCCCTTGGCTTCTTGGGCAGTCCACCCCAGGGGTTCAGGTGGATGGGTGGCCAAGCAGATGCTCAAGAGTAGTTAGATAGTCGCACTCCAAGAGGCCCCGTGTTGATTTTCCATGTTTAAGATGTTAGACAACCCTGCAGTAATGTGGCTTCTAGCTCCTCGAGTTCTGGCAAAGTTGGAGTGCTCATTTTCTCTGCTGGTGATCGGAGGGATGGCTGCTTTGTGTCCTAGGTGCCCACAGAGGATGGCATGCATTTAAAGAGGGAAGAGTTGTAACCCCATTTGGAAGCAGAGCTTAAGGCAGTGTACATTTCATGCACCAGTGGGAATTTGTGGGCTAATGTAGCCAGTTAGGCAAAGGGTTAATTCCAGGTCATTCTGTGTGGGCTTACTGCTGGAGGCAGGTTGCCATGGGTGGGCTGGATTTTAATGTGAGCAAGAGCAATTGGGGAGGAGAAAGAGAGGTCAGGAGCGGGGGTGATTGCCCACTCAGAGGAGTGAAGAATCTCCAGCCCGAGGTTTGGAGAGAAAGAGCCGGTGGAAGGACATGGCAACAGCAGAGATTTTGAGACCTGGGTTGTACCCTGTCTGATGCCACCCCAATGTGACAAGAACAAGATGCCCAGGTGGGACTGCAGTCAAAGAGTTGGACTCAAGGTAGAGCTAAACAGAGAGGTGACCAAAAGTGAAGCCCCAGAGAGGACAGACCTGATGGAGAAGGGAGGAATGCTGCAGGCTGCTGGTTCGGGAGATGTTGCCCATATGTTATGGGGGCAGTTGCCCAAGGAAGGCCAGAAGAAGCTTATATGGGAGTTGGATTGGGGCTAGTGGCCCCAAAGTGACAGGAGGGTGGATCCACTCAGTGAGGCCTTAGGAAGTAAGAGGAGAGCTAGTGAGCTGGGAACTTGAGCTTCCAAGAGTTTTGGGGATGCCATGGGAAATAATATTAACTGTTTGCTAAAGTGATCTGTTGCAAATGTGAACTGTATGTCCATGTGAACTTTGGGACCATATACGTTCAGGAAATATGCTATCTGTCCAATCACAAATTAATTTTTCACTTCATGGAGTCTTAAAGTTTCTTCATTAAATGGATCCCTGCTGTTTGTTTTACAAAGTTTGTTGCCTCCAGTTATTTCATTAAATATTCAATATCTCTAATGTTGATTATCTTTCAGCCCAGGACCCAAAAGTCTTGTACACCGGAGTGACTACAGGACCTGGTAAACGCAAACCATTTCTAGTGCAATGTCTGCTGCTGGATGCCCCCTCCCCATGGATTGTTATAATTAGCATGCCCCTGGACAATGGGGAGGGGGTGGGCTTACAGTAGTATGAATGACAAGAAAAGGGGAATGGGGTATTCTAGAGAGGGGGTATCAAGAAGACTCCTAGGGTATAGGCTAAAAATGTTGTATCTACTGTATGTAGGCCAGGCACAGCTTCACAGTTGCATATGGGCAGACTAGATAGGCCAATTGTTTTGTTTTCTGCCATCAAATCTATTTATGAATTTGTCAGAGAAGAAATAAAATGGCACCTGCTACTGTGTCATGTTTGTAGAAACGCAGCATGTACTCACAAGAAAAGCTCTGAAGTCTGATGCAGCACTCTGGATGAAGTTGTCTTCTTTAATAAATAATTCTTTAAAACATCCAATCAATTGAGGTGCAAGGACAGCATGTTTAAGAGTCCAAACAGATCCAAAAGGTCAAACAGTGCAAAATATAGCAAGCCCCACATGCCACAAGGGATCACACTTGTCCCTAACGTGTTTCACTCAAATTAACTTTATTCTTTGAAGAAGAAAACTTAATCTAGAGTGCTGCATCAAACTTCAGTACTTTTTTTGTGACTACATGCTGTGTTTCTACAAACACCACATACTGTAGTAGCAGGTGCCATTTTTTTCTTCTCTGACTACTGTTACTTTTAGACCTTGGTACTATAGTTCCTCAGCTGTAGTCCTACTTTCTTTGATTCAATTATCTATGAATTAACCCATCATGTAGTAATTATTAAAGACAAGTCCACACAATATGTTGTCAGTATGCACTGGGCCCTTTCCCTGCCCACCTGTTCTTGAGGGGGTACCCAGTCTAATCTATCCCACTTTTCCCCTGGTTTCTTTCTCTCTCTCTTTCTCTGTCTTGCAATTTTGTACTCCAACTGTTAACCATCTATCCTTATCCACCCCAAGGCTATGGCTTACCCCACATTGTTTGCTTTGTTGACAATGCCTGTATTATGCTGTTATCTACTTATTAATCTGTTATGTATTATGCTGTTATCTACCTATTAATCTGTTATGCCTGAAGTCCTTGTATGTTACCTTGACTCTGCCTGATGTGCTTGTATGTACCTTGTAATCCTCCCAGGTCACACCTGAAAATAGGCACTTGGCTGTCTAGTGTGCTTGCCTGGTAAACAAAAGCAAATAAATAAATAAATAATACAAAATGGCTGTCTATTATTTCTGTGCAGAGTCTAAATTTAAATTTGTGAAAAGCTGTGGGATAACTGTGTCTTAAAAACAGTGAGATGGAGAAAGAAAAAAAATAATAACTATGGCAACTAATAATGGTGCAAGCCGGTTCTATGTGATAACGGCGACCACCAAATGGAGATCGCTGTTACGGCGCAGTCAGAGTGCCAAAAATCACTTTCAGTGCTCTGACTCCCCAGCGCACAACAAAACAGTGCCGGGGACTTACATTTTTTTACATTTATGCTGGGGCTTATCCCCTGGGGGCTTTTTCCCCCACACCCCCCCTCCACTTAAGGATTCTCAACTCGGGGGGGCATGTTGGGAGGGGCAAAATGTAAAAAAAAAATTCAGGCCAGGTGCAACAAAAATGAACCTGTGCCCAGACCCGAATCCAGCACCCTAGGCACCAAGGCTGTGAGCCAACCCACTACACCATGGGGTCGGCTCAGAAGCTTACCACAACACCACCCCTCAAATCCACTCCTACCCCTCGCTGAGCATGCTCGCTCCCACCACCACCGTGTGCATATCTGTAGCAACTTCCTGTCACTACAGTCACCCACCAATCCCCATCCAGTCGCTGTAGCTCCCGGGTTGCTGCTCTGACATGCATCACGATTGAGTCACCCTTTCGGGGGTCACTCAATTGCAGTCTCCATGGTCATGGTATACTGTGTAAACCGATTGGTATAGTGACTTTGACACTTTAAGTATTTTATATTCTTCACAACTTCATTTATATGGCAATGTTACGGTGGTCTCAGATGGTCAGCTCTTGTTATAAAACAGCAACCACTTGTAATATTTTACTACTTTTGCCATGTATATTACATTTAAGTTTGTAAGATATGGGAAAATTGGAGCTCCATTAATTTAGGAGTATGTTTTTAGATTATTTTTTCATTGTGATTAAAAATATAATATTACTGTAACACAACTGTACACAATTACATAATGCTCATTTAGATGAAAATGTTCATGTATTATAACTTTCTTAACAGAATGAACATACTGCTTTCAAGGAATACTTTTAAGATGATATGAGTCACCGGTGATCTTGAAAAGTTTTGTATATATTTTTTTCTTTTTTTTTGAGTTTGCAGAGTTTGCCAGAATTGAAGTCATTAAATACAGTTTCATGAGTTGCTGATATGGACATCTGTTATTCCCTACTGCATTTGTTTTTTGAAGACAAGGATGTATATTTTTTTTTTTTTTGGGGATTAACCATATACTTAAGACAGCCAGTTTCAGTTTAGTTCAATTTTAATATGCAATACCTAGTAAGCATTGTCATTAGTTAAGTTTAGAATTAACACAGTACAACCAACATTCAAAATCTCTTTGCAATTTAGTTTTTTTTTGTAACCAAGTAAGTACATAGGGTCACAATGCCCATTTACAGGAATGACCCAGGCAGATTACTGCAGACTACTACATACATACTCTAATAACAACACAAAATATAGGCATAAACATTTATACAGAGACAAAAGATGGAATACATTAACTCAGGTTAGCAAATAATTAACAAGGGTAACAGTTTCAAAATATAACAATCAATAATATTACCACAGTCTGGATGCATACTATGTGATTCTAATACCACTGTAGTTTTACTATACATTTTTGTATGTATAGAAGCAATTACTAGTGACTGTTGAACATATTTACTGTTGAAGACTGCATACGCAGTTAGTAAAAGTGTTTTTTTAATGTTGTGGCCCTCACAAAGATTTATTGGTACTTTGTTAATCGAATGTATTTAGTAGCAGGAAAAAGCTTAACATCATCAACCTAATCATACATGCAGTGTGTCATGCTTAACAAATACATCACAAGATGCATCCTGCTTCTAGTGTGACATACAGTATTTAATCATTTTCCAAAAGATGTCTGAGAGATTTGGAAACCAACAGGATGTTTATAACTAAGATAAAACTGGGAAGAAATCCTATTCCACTCGGGGCACAAACAAAATGAAAGAATGGGATTTATGTATCACTTTTTCTTAGCTGCACACAAACAAGGAAATGGAGGTCAAAGGGGGAAGCTACAACATTGCAGGCCCTTTATCTAAAACATAAACAACACTAGAGAGTATTCTGGTCACATTAACTCTTTAAAGAGTGGTATATCAACATTCTGGAAGTCCTTAGACATTCTTTTGTAAGCAGTGGTCTACGAATGAGGGTACTGCAAGAACACGACAAAAATAATGTACTGTATTAAATCAAAACAATGTCTTCAGATGGCAGGCATGTTAAAAAAACAACCTGTTCAGTTTTTCAAAATAGTTATTATTAACTTTAGACCCTGTTCTGTTTGTGAATATTGAGTTCAGTAGCTAGTACATTGTGGTCAATCTTACAAAAGAGCAGCCTGAAATCTGCCTTAATGCAACTGTATTTGTTAGTGACTGTATAGTGTTTTATCAGCAATAATGTTTGTCTGACAAATTTATCAAGGTACCCCACATTCATTTTATTTTCTCTCCTTCCTGATTCATGATACAGGATTTTGACGTTTTTTAAAAGTTTCCACTCCTGTGCCATGCCCGCCATGAAAAAAATGTAACATCTTATTGATTGATTGATCGATTGATTGATTCATTGATTTATGTATTCATTCATTAAATTGAAAATTGGTGACTGGGAGAGGCACACTGAGCCATGACTCATTTCCAGGTGCAACAAAGGAATTGAACAAGTGAGACAAATACAAAGCAAGGACAGAGTACACAGTTAACTGCAATTACATACCATTGATACAGTTCACAGTTAAAGTGAAATGCAGTACAAGATTAAAACAGCAATAAGTACACTAACAGCTCACAGCAAGAATCAAGCAATTCAGCCACACTTACACTGGGGTAGGGGCAAATGTAAGCGGACAGTTATGTAGGGAGGAAAACAGGAGATGGGAGGAAACATTTCAGCTGGTATCTGAAGGAAACAGAACAGGATGTGAAATGGAAGGAGGCTGGAAGAAGATTCCAGAGTGAAGGGAGATGATAGGAAATGGCTGATTGACCAGCAGAGGAGTAGGGATGAGGAATGGCGAAAGTGGGATAATCTCTGCAGTGGAGGGAGCAGGAGGTAGAAGGAATGGAGGAGAACAGTGAGGACTCAGAGAGATAAGAGGGAAGAGACCCAAACCTGTATTCAGATATGAATGGGGCACAGTGGTTCTGGTGATGTGAAGGTAGAAGAAGAATGGATGAGGAAGAGTAGAGTGAGCAATGGTTGGTAGGAGAGGTGGAACTGGTAGCACAATGACAGAAGGTGTTATAGAGAGTGTACAGTGTGGCCAGGGAGGTGGAAGGAGCAGTGCCATATATCACATCTGCATAGTCAAAGGCCAGGTGCACCATTTTGGTGACAAGTTCATTGCATACCAGTGGAGAAAGGCAGTCTTTATTGTGATACAAGGCATCAGATTTAGGGTGGAACTTAACAAGGATTTCATCAATGTGGGCAGAGAAGTCAAATGTGCAGTATAGTCACACGCCAAGGTATTTGAATGAATGAACCACACTGGACACTCTCTGCAACACCTTGTTTTGGGGCTGATTGCTTTCAGAGCACAAATCACCAGGCTGTATTGGGGCTGCAGAGGTTTACCTGTGTTTGACTCAGCTGTTTGTTTTTTTTCTCTATTTGTTTAGCAGGGTATTTTCTCTGTTAAATTGTTGTGTAGGTCATCTTGCTGACAGGAAGGTCAACACTCATCGTAGTGGTGGGTCAGAGTTTTTAGCTGATTGTTTCAAGAGGGCACAGTTTGGGCCCTAAACCCCCCTTCCTCTCACCCCACCCACCCCTGGTACTATTTCCTTTATAACAGGGGTTCTGACATCATTTCCTCAAGACGGCAAGGTGCATACCACTGTCATAACCTTCCAGCACACTGCACTGACAATATAAGTGTACACATTATATAATATATATGTATATATATATATATATATATATATATACAGTATATATATATATATATATATATATATATATATATATATATACATAACAAAACAATAACTGGGAAAAAAAACTTACACAGGATAAAAAGGAAGATAGACAGACATGTGGGGAGAAGTGCAATGTACTGGCCGTGTGGCAGCAGTCTGCTGGGAGTCTTTCTGGAGGCTGAGATGCTGCCCTATTTGAAGGCAACTCTCTGCCCTGAGGGAGGAGGTTGCCCATTTTCAGGCCACACTGGACAGTAGTAAGGGAACCTCCTCCATCCAGGGAGCACCAGAGCCACCACCACTACCTCAGAGATTTCAAGAAGGTGCAGCAGTTGGACCACAGTGGGCTCAGGGAGGGTGAGGGTGGTGGAACAGAGGCACATCCAGTCAGTTGTACCACTCCATAATCCATACACCATTCCAAAGGAGCATAGTTCCACTATGGATGCACCTGCAGAGGACACTAAAGAGGTTGTGGACAACTGTCACAAGGTAGCCCCACAGGAAGGAGGCAGAGGACACCACAGGGAAAGGAAGCAGCTCCTGGTGGGGGACTCAATTATTGAGGGATAGAACTGGGGGGAGCAGGGAAAACTGAAGTAAGGTGCCTGCCTGGCACCATGGCTTGGAGGGACAGGAAGTGCATCCTCAGGATCATGAGAACAGTTGCATGGGAGACTGAGCTGGACATCATTGTCCACCTAGGGATGAATTACTTGGCTCAACATGAGATTAGAGCAGTGCAGGAGGAGTTTGTGGAGTTGGGAGGGGCCTAAGGCAAGTAGCACACACGATATCCTTCTCAGAGGTACTGACTGTCTATGGCAAGGGTGAGGTGAGGGTACTTTGCACCATGCAATTCAATGAATGGTTGAAAAAATGGTGCAGAGCACAGGGGTTTGGCTTCATTGGGGACTGGGGTTCCACCTGGAGCGATACCAACCTATACTGGCAGGATGGTCTGCAGCTGTCCAGGAAGGGAACAAATCTTCTGGGCAATCTGTTTAAATGCTTCATTGTCAAGCTTTTAAACTAGTCAAGGGGGGAGGCACTTATAAGCAGCAGGGAATTTCCAACCTCCCCCTACAAAACAGGGTACTAAATGAGGTAAAGACCAGGGTAGAAAGGTCAGTATGGAGCAGGACAGGGGTAAATGGAGAAAGCAAAGTCAATGAGGACAGAGATGGTGCTACAAGAGGTAAAGCCATCAGAAAATGGAGAGCAATGAATGCCAATGCCTGTAGTCTGTGTAACAAGCTTTCTGAATTAGTGGCCTTGATGGAGGAGGAATATCTGGATATTGTGGCAGTCACAGAAACATGGTACACATAGAACCATGACTGGGATGTAAACATACCAGGATACATTATCTACAGGAGGGACAGGGAGGATAAAAGAGGAAGAGGAGGAGGAGGAGTAGCTCGCAACCTAAGGAAATGAATCAAAGCAACAGAACAAAAGAGTAAACAGGGAGGAGAGGAAGCACTGTGGTTCAATTTGGAGACAGGCCATGGCACCACAATCCACACAGGGGTTGTATACAGACCCTCATCTCAGGGGGAGGAAATGGACAAGGAAACGATAGACAGTATCCTTAGAATGGCAGAAAAAAGGGAGATATTGCTGATGGGAGTTCTGAATATGCCAGATGTTAACTGGAGTCCATTTGCAGCAGCCACTTCTAAGAGTGGGGTCATTCTAGATGCCCTACAGGGGGTATGTCTTAGACAACTAGTATCGGATCCCACTCGAGAGGGAGCAATCTTAGACCTGGTACTCTCAAATGGAGATGGCGAGAGAATCACAGATTTAGAAGTGGGTAGCCATCTGGGAACTAGTGACCATTGAACAGTATGGTTCATGATAAACACAGCAGTAGAGTCAAGCCATACAAAGGCAAAGGTACTGGACTTCAGGATGGCTGACTTTGCCAAAATGGGTGAGTGCCTAAGGAATGCACTAGCAAATTGGCAGGAAGGAGGGGTGGAAGAACAATGGAGAATAATCAAAACTGCCATCACAGAGGCAACAAGCCTTTGTGTGAAGCAAATAAACAAAACAAAATGATGTATGAAACCACTATGGTTCTCAAAGGAGGTGGCCGGGAAGGTTAGTGAGAAAAAGAGAGCATTCAGGAAGTACAAGGAATCACAGAAGGAGCAGGATAGGGAATTGTATCAGTTAAAGCAAATGGAAGCAGGAAAGGCAGTCAGAACAGCATCGACCCAAACCAAGGAAAAGATAGCAAACTCAGTTAAAAAGGGGGATAAAACCTTTTATAGGTACATCAGGGAGCGAAGGAAGACCGAGGGAGGGATAGTGAGGCTTAATAAAGGAGAGGGGGGTGGGCAGAGGGTGACTGTGAAAAGGCAGAGATACTAAACATAGAAACATAGAAACATAGAATTTGATGGCAGATAAGGACCGCTTGGCCCACCTAGTCTGCCCATTTCCCTACCTAACAGATAAGCTGCACATCCTAGTTAACCAACAGCCTACTTCCTCCTACCCCCCACTAGAATTGCCTTATATCTGTCCCATGCATTCATGAATTCCCCCACTGTTTTTGACTCTACAACCTCCTCAGGAAGGCCGTTCCATGCATCTACAACCCTCTCTGTGAAGAAATACTTCCTCACATTACCTCTGAGCCATACCCCCTCTATCTTCAAATTGTGCCCCCTCGTTCTTGCACATTTCTTTTTCTGAAAGATGCTACCCTCTTGGACTTTGTTGATTCCCTTGAGGTATTACACATAGGAGAGGGAGAAGGGTGAAGGGTTATGAACAGGAAAGGATGGACGAGGGGGCCACCGTATCTGGGTGGTTGGATCTAGAAGGTGCCCTGGGGTGAAATGGAATCCAGATCGTGGTTCGCCATGTCTGGTGCCCATACCCAAGGGTACTACTGAGTATGGTATGCAGATGGTCCAGACGGCCCATGATGTTTGTCCAACTTGGCTGGTGTTGTGCAATTCCAGGTCCATTAAGAATAAGACTGCAATTATTGCTGATCTTGTTGGTATGGTGGACCTGGCTTGCATCACTGAGACCTTGTTGGATGATAACTCTGTCCGCATTTTGGAGGCTATGACTCCGGCCGGGTACTCTATGATACACGGCCCAAGTTTGGATCATGGAGCGGGGGTGTGTGTGGTCTGTTGTCTGTTTCAAGACCGAACTAGGCCTCATGGAGGTAGTAGTTGAGGAGGTTGAGTCTTTTGAGTGTACAGTAGTAGCAGGCTTAGGCTTTCAAATCGCTCTCATTTACCATCCACCCGGTAATGGAAAGCGATTCCTTCAGGAAGTGGCAGACTTTGTCATCGACATGGCATTTGAATTGCCCAGATTTATGGTTCTGGGCAATTTCAATGCCTGGGTTGATGATGAACTCTCACAATTTGGTCAACACTTTCTTCAGTTAATGACATCTCTGAGCCTTTCACAGGTGGTTTCCACTGGAACACATAAACTTGGACATGCATTGGACTTAGTCTTCCTTCTTGGGATCGAAACCTCCGAAGTGGGGGTGGAACCAGTCGGGTGGTCAGATCACTACACTGTGGGCTTTAGTTTTTGCACTCCCTCTAGAAGGCCTATCCCTGTGGAGATGGTTAGGTACCACCCTTTATGGGATATAAATTCCCTAGGCCTTGCAGCGGCTCTTGACCTATCGTCCCCTGCATTGGCAAGCAATGATCCAGAGACTCTAGTGTCAGCTTATAATACAGCTGTTATGGTAGCTCTGGATTCTATTGCTCCAGTCTGTGTGTGCCTTCTCTCCCTTCACCCCAAGGCCCCTTGGTTTGATGGGACATTGAGGGAGAAGCAGAGATGGGGTATAGGTTAGACCGTTGCTGGTGAAAGTCCGCTCTTGATGCCGACCACCTTAGATTGATGAACCATTATTCGGTCTATCAATCTGAAATCTCCCATAAAAAGGCAGAATTCCTCTCCAGGGGGATTGCAGTTGCTCAGAATTGACCAGCTCAGCTATTTCGAACTGTAAACAGACTGTGCAACCCAGCCTGTCTGCAAGCTCGGAAAGCTTTTTCGCAGTTAGAGTGCAATGAGCTTGCTCGATTCTTTGCAAATAAAGTGGCTGACATCAGGGCAGACTTGCAACCAGCACACTCTATGGGGGCTGCTGTGGAATGGTGCAAGATCACTGTGCCTCAATTTTCCTGGAGTTCCTTCAGTCAACCGGAGTTCGTGGATGTCATGAGGATTATCCAGAGTGTGTGTCCTACGTGCTGCAGTTTGGACCCTGGATCGACCTCCCTGATTTTGGGTTGTAGTGATATCATCGGTCAGGTCCTTGTGCAGATAGTCTGGTGCTCCTTGGAATCAGGTGACTTTCCTAGCTCCCTGACACCACTCTTGAAGAAAGCTACCTTGGACCCAGACTGTTTCACAAACTACAGACCTATCTCTAACCTTCCCTTTGTTGGGATGGTGATTGAGAAAGTAGTGGCAGCTCAACTGGAGGACCATTTGACCATTCATGACATCTATGAACCCCTCTAGTCCAGTTTTCATAAAAGACATAGTACCGAGACAGCACTGGTTCGAGTAGTCAATGATCTCCTGATGGTGAGAGTTTGGAAGAGCCATTCCATCTTGGTTCTTCTTGATCTCTCCTCAGCCTTTGACATTGTGGATCATGTGGTGTTGATAGAATGCCTGAGGCATATATATGGAATATTGGGAACCATCTTAAGATGGTTCACTTTGTTCCTCATGGGGAGATCACAAAGAGTTGTGTCTGGGGTCTTTTCTTTGGACTCAACTGCTTCGTTGTGTGGAGTGCCTCAGGGTTCAGTACTGTCAACCATTATTTGCAGTGTATATGCTACCCTTCAGAGACATTGTAAGAAGGTATGGGCTGAGGTTTCACTGTTACGCAGATGATACCAAGCTATACCTTTCTTTTGCACCCGACCAGGATGGAGCTGTCTCGGTTTTTAACAATGGTCTGAAAGAAATCCAGGAGTGGATGGATTCTAGCTGGCTGAATTTGAACTCAGAAAAGACAGAGGTATTGGCTGTGGACCTGGGTCATCAGATGGGGGGGTTGGGTATTGGTGCACCTTCTGGAATTATTCTAGGCAGTGTTTATATCCTGACCTCCAAACGGGTGCATAACCTGGGGGTGGTTCTTGATGATAAACTGACATTGCAGTCGCAGGTGTCTGCTGTCGTCAAGACTTTCTTTTACCATCTTAGGAACATCGCCAGGATTAGGCATCTGGTTCCGTCTGACGACCTTCTAACTTTGGTCCATGTCTTTGTGTCCTCGTGCCTGGACTACTGCAACTCCCTGTATCTAGGGCTTTCAAGGGTTGAAATCCATCACCTGCAGCTAGTGCAGAATGCTGCAGCCTGGATTTTGGTGAGCTTGAGTAGATCCTGCCATATTACTCTGGTGCTGCGTGAACTGCACTGGCTGCCAATACGGTGGTGGATCACCTTTAAAGTCAGTTTACTGACTTTCAAAGCCCTACACAGTCAGGGTCCAGCCTATCTGAAAGAACTTCTGGTTCCGTACTGCCTGGAGTGATTGCTCCACTCGGCTGACGAGGGGTTGCTAGAGATTCCATGAGTGAATTTGAAATCTTCTGTTGCTAGACCTTTTTCCTATGCTGCTCCCACCCTTTGGAATTCTCTACCCCATTGGTTACTGGAGTGCACTTCTGTGGTGGAATTTAAGAATTGATTGAAAATGTTTCTTTGGCAAAAAGCCTTCTTGGAGAGTTGATTTGTTTATTTGATCTGGCTTTAATTGTATTAAGTATTATGGAATTTTATAATGTGGTTTTATTTGTCTTAAATTGTTCGGCACCTTGAAATCAGAAAGGCGCCATATAAATAAAAATTATTATTATTATTTGAAAGTTTCTATCATGTTCCCCCTCTCCTTCCTTTCCTCAAGGCTATACATCTTAAGCTCCTTTAGTCTTTCTTCATATGTTTTCTGGTGCAGACCCTGCACCATTTTGGTTGCCCTCCTCTGGACAGCCTCCAACCTGTCTATGTCTTTGCAAAGATGAGGTCTCCAGAACTGTACACAGTACTCCATATGTGGTCTTACCAACTGTCTCTACAGAGGGCCAACAACTTCCTGTTTTCTACTGGTGATGCCTCTCCTTATGCATGCCAGTTTCCCCCCAGCCCTCCTTACTGCTTTCTCACATTGCTGGCCTACCTTTAGGTCATCTGATATGACCACCCCAGGCCCCTTTCCATTTTTTTTCATCAGTATCTCACTCCCCAATTGTGTACTCTTCCCCAGGGTTTTTGTTTGCCAGGTGCATTACTTTGCACTTCTTTGCATTGAATCTAAGCTGCCATACATTTGACCATTCCACCAACCTTGCCAAGTCCCTTTTCATCCTTTCCACCCCACCTTGCATATCAACCCTGTTGCAGATCTTTGTGTCATCTGCAAAGAGACATACTTTCCCTTCCAGTCCTGCTGCAATGTCACTTAAAAAGACATTAAAAAGGACCAGCCCCAGTACTGAACCCTGCGGTACCCCACTAGTAACCCCCTTCTTCACTGTGGACTCAATTTACTATTACCCGCTGTGTCCTCTTTGTCCAGCCAGTGTTTTACCCTGGCTACCACCCTGGGACCCACTCCCAGGCTGGCTAATTTGTTTATTAATCTTTTGTGCGGGACTGTGTCAAATGCCTTGCTAAAGTCTAGGTAGCCCATGTCCACAGCCCCTCCCTGGTCAACTACTTTTGTCACCCAGTCAAAGAAATCAATTAGATTTGTCTAACATGACCTTCCTGCTGTGAATCCATGCTGCCTTTGGTCCTGTGCCCCACTGGCATCCAGGTACTCAACAGTTCTTTCCTTCAGAAGTAATTCCATCATTTTCCCTACCACAGAGGTCAAACTGACAGGTCTGTAGTTTCCTGCCTCTGTCTTGCTCCCACTTTTGTGAAGAGGAATCACATCTGCCCTCCTCCAGTCCTCAGGTACCACACCATCCTCCCATGATTTATTAAAAAGGATAGTCAGTGGTGTTACTAGTTCTTCCATTAGTTCTTTTAGAATTCTGGGGTGAATCCCATAAGGCCCCATTGCTTTATCCACTTTAAGTTTTAAGAGTTCTTCCAGAACCCTTTCTTCTGTGAAAGGACTAATATCAACCCCCCATATCCAGAGTGCTTCTATTGACTGGATTAAGTATCTCCCCCCGCTTTTCCATTGTGAATACTGAGCAGAAATATTTGTTCAGTATCCCTGCTTTTTCACTGTCACTATCTTCCCAACCACCTTCCTCTTTATTCAGCCTCAGTATCCCCGCCTTAGTCTTTCTTTCTTTTCTCCCTAATGTACCTATAAAATGTTTTATCCCCCTTCTTAACCGAGTTGGCTATCTTTTCCATAGTTTGGGCCTTTGCTATTCTGACTGCCTTCCCCACTTCCTTCTGCTTTAACTGGTACAGTTCTCTGTCCTGCTCCTTCTGTGTTTCCTTATACTTCCTGAATGCCATCTTTTTCTCACTTACCTTCCCTGCCACTTCTTTTGAGAACCATAGTGTTTTTTTCTTTCGTTTTGATTTGTTTGTTTGCTTCACACAGAGGCTTGTTGCCTCTGTGATGGTGGTTTTGATGTTTCCCCATTGTTGCTCCACCCCACCTTCTTGCCAGTTTCCTAGTGCTTTTCTGAGGCACTCTCCCATTTTGACAAAATCAGCCCTCCTGAAGTCCAGTGCCTTCACTTTTGTGTGGCCTGACTCTAAAGCTAAGTTTATCATGAACCACACTGTTTGGTGGTTGCTTGTTCCCAGATGGCTACCCACTTCAAGATTGGAGATCCTTTCTCCATCCTCATTTGAGAGTACCAGGTCTAAAATTGCTCCCTCCTGAGTGTGTTCCAAAACTAGCTGTCTGAGGCATGTCCCCTGTAGGGCATCGAGAATGGCCCTGCTCTTAGATGTGGCTGCAGCAAAGGTGCTCCAGTTAACATCTGGCATATTCAGGTCCCCCATCAGCAATATCTCCCCTTTCTCTGCCATCCCAAGGATGCCTTCTATCATTTCCTTGTCCATTTCTTCCCCCTGAGATGGGGGTCTGTATACAACCACTGTGCAGATTGTGGAGCCATTTCCAGACTCCAGGATGACCCACAGTGCCTCCTCTCCTCCCTGTTTACCCTTTAGTTCTGTTGCTTTGATCCCTTCCCTTACATAGAGAGCTACTCCTTCTCCTCTTCTTCCATCCCTGTCCCTCTTGTAGATTGTTTACCCTGGTATGTTGACATCCCAGTCATGGTTCTCTGTGTACCATGTTTCTGTGACTGCCAGATTTTCCAGGCATCCCTCTTCCATCAAGGCCACTATTTTGGGGAGCTTTTAACCCAGACTACAGGCATTGGTACTCACTACCCTCCATTTTTTTATGACTTTATTTCTTTTTGCCCCATCCTTGTCCTTGCTGCCTTTGTCTTTTTCTTCATTTACCCCTGCCCTTCTCCCTTCGACTGCTCTATCTGAAACAAATGTTTTTGCTCAGTATTGTCAAATAAAGAGGGGGAGGTACTTAAACCAAACAATAGAAACACGCTGGATACAGGGGTTGATACCAGCCCATTGACAGAAGAAAGGGTTCTGAAAGAACTCTTAAAACTGAAGGTGGACAAAGCAATGGGGCCTGAAGGGATTCATCACAGAATTCTAAAAGAACTAAGGGTAGAACTAGTGACATCACTGACTACCCTCTTTAATAAATCTTGGGAGGATGGGGTGGTACATGAGGACTGGAGGAGGGCAGACGTTATTCCACTTCACAAAAGTGGGAGCATGGCAGAAGCAGGAAACTACAGACCTGTTAGTTTAACCTCAGTGATTTGGAAAATGATGGAATCACTACTGAAGGAAAGAATTGTTGAGTACCTAGAAGCCAGAGGGGCACAGGACCCAAGGTAGCATGTATTCACAGCGGGAAGGTCATGTCAGATGAATCTAGTAGATTTCTTTGACTGAGTGACCAAAGTAGTAGATCAGGGAGGGGCTGTGGACATGGCCTACCTAGACTTTAGCAAGGCATTTGACACAGTCCCACACAAATTATTAATATACAAGTTAGCCAGCCTGGGAGTGGGTCCCAAGATGGTAGCCTCGGTAAAGAATTGGTTGGAGAACAGGACACAGATGGTAATTGTAGACAGAATCCACTCTGAAGAAAGGGGGGTTACTAGTGGAGTACCATAGGGTTCAGTACTAGGACCGATCCTCTTTAATGTCTTTATAAGTGACATTGCAGAGAGACTGGAAGAAAAAGTATGTCTCTTTGCAGACAACACAAAGATCTGCAACAGAGCTGATACACAAGGTGGGGTGGAAAGGATAAGAAGGGACTTGGCAAGGTTGGAGGAATGATCAAATGTATGGCAAGTTAGATTCAATGCTAAGAAGTGCAAAGTAATGCACCTGGGAAATAAAAACCCTCGGGAAGAGTACACAATGGGGGGTGAGATACTAACAACAACAAAAATGGAAAGGAACATGGTGTAGTCATATCAGATGACCTAAAGGTGAGCAAGCAATGTGAGAGGACAGTAAGGGTGGCTGGGGGGTTCTGGGATGCATAGGGAGAGGCAACACCCATAGAAAACAGGAAGTTGTTATCCCTCTGTACAGACAGCTGGTAAGACCCCACCTGGAGTACTGCATGCAGTTCTGGAGACCCAATCTCCACAAAGACATAGACAGGATGGAGGCAGTCCAGAGGAGGGCAACTAAAATGGTGCAGGGTCTGCACCGGAAGACATATCAAGAGAGACCTAATGAGCTTAATATGTATAGCCTCAAGAAGAGGAGGGAGAGGGGGTCATGATAGAAGCTTTCAAGTACCTCAAGGGAATCAAGAAAGTCCAAGAGGGTAGCATCTTTCAGAAAAAGAGGTGTGCAAGAATAAGGGGGCACAATTTAAAGCTAGAGGGGGGATGGCTCAGAGGTAATGTGAGGAAGTATTTTTTCATGGAGAGGGCTGTGGATGCATGGAACAGCCTTCCTGAGGAGGTTGTGGAGTCAAAAACAGTGGTGAAATTCAAGAATGCATGGGACAGTCATAAAGCAATTCTAGGGGGTGGGGGTAGGAAGAAGTAGACTTTTGGTTAGCTAGGATCTGCAGCTTATCCATTAGGTAGGGAAATGGGCAGACTAGGTGCGCCAAGCAGTCCTTGTCTGCCATCAAATTCTATGTTTCTATATTAATGGAGGTGCCATCCAAGGTAGAGAAAGTAGGCAGTGTTGGGAGTCTGGCCAATTTTTGGCTGGTGCCAAAGGTGATGGATACAGTTTTTTTTTTGTGTGTTGATCAGTGGTTGGTTAGATTGACAAGAGTGCAGGACATTGTGGAAGTCTTGTTAGAGCAGACCTTCCAAGGCTGTAGTGGAAGCACCAGAGACGTAAATGACAGTGTCATCTTCATATATATGGATAAGCAAGTTGGCACAAGCTGTGGGGAGGTTGTTAAGGAACGTGGAGAACAGGAAGCCATGTGGGACCCTGGCATGGATGGAAAGAGGAGGTGACAGGGCACTACTAACCCGTACTGACTGCAGACAGCCAGACAGGTACGATTGGAACCAATCTTCAGCAGGTGCTGAGAGGCCAACTCTGCTTATCCATGAGAAGAGGGTGGAACACCATGACAAAGGCCTTGGCCAAGTCAATGAATATGGCAGCTTTGATATGCCCCTGATCCATCCCTGAGAAGACATAATCAGTTACACACAGCAGTGAGGAGACAGTGGAATGATGCCTCTGGAAACAAGACTGGAGTGGGGAGAAGAAATTGGTGGAGGGCAGAAAATCAGAGAGTCCAGTGTTGACAAGCCTCTTTCAGTTTAGCAAGGGAAGGGAGGAGGGAGGGAGATTGGCTGTAAGTTACCATGGAGCAAGGGTCCCTGTTTGTGGAGTAGAAGAACTTTGGACAACCTCCAGGACTGAGTTACAGCACTGAGGGAGAAGGAGTGGTTGAGCAGATGAGTAGGAAGATGTGCTATGGCTGGTGGAAAGATATGGAGTAGTTTAGGATCCGGTCCGTCATGTCTGGATTTGTGTAAGGTGAGAGACAGTATTGAGCAGAAAGGATTTCTTGGGTAGTAATGGGGGAAAGAGGAAACCAGTGGAAGGGAGATGAGAGGGAATGTAAGAAGGATAAGAGGAGACTGGATGGTGAGAGGAAGGGAAACCACAAGTGATAAAGAACTCATTAAAATGAGCAGCAACAGAAGAGGAGTCGGACACTGATGAACCACTTATAAGAAGTATCAGAGGGGCTAAATGTGTGGAAGAGTCAAAACGAGAGTGAATTACCTTCCAGAAATTGAGGGGGCGCTAACATCCTTCTGAAGGTTGGCCTAGAAATGCTGTGATTTTGCAGCCTGGACAATCTTAGTGCAGGAGTTCCTGATAGTACTGTATAAGAAGAGGTCAGAAAGGGAGTGTGATAGTTTGAAACTTGCCCAGACACTGTCATGGGACTTGCACTGAGAAATCATTTCAAACATAATCCTGGGGTAATGGTGATTTTTTGACACTGGATTTTCTGAGTTGGGTGTGCTTGTCCCATACAAAAGAGAATTTGAAATGACACAGTGAGAGGGCAATGTCAGTATCCATGGCAGAGGGTATGGCTGTCCAGTATGCAGCAGCAAGGTCACTTGAGAATGGATGTGTTCAGTAAGTGGAGAGAGCTGGTTCAGATATATTTAGAGAAGGAAGGTGGTCGCTGGATTTTCCTGATGCAGAATGTAGTGCAGCAGTCACAGAAACCTTGGTGCACTGTTATGCAATTTGCTATCAGAAACGTGATAACACCAACCTAACACCACCCTAATGCATCCACATCGTGATGCTTGTGATGCTAGCATGTACATTCAACAGGTAACCTCAACGGAAGAGATTTTTAAAAATTGCAAGTTGTAGCCATCTTTAATAACGTGAGTCATTAGTTATAAAATTAGCTGTAAAATCTGTTTTAACAGTATCAGAGAAAACTAAAAATGAACTGAGCATGAATCCAATGATGCTAGAAATACATTTTTGCCAAAAAAAGTATATGATGAAATTTTTTGCTGACTAACAAATAATGATGTTTCAAATATAAACTTAGTAGAGTAGTAAATTAGATGGCAGTGTCAAGAATATAACGGACTGCCAAAGTGCACCTCTGCCAGTTAAGTCATTCTTTATTTTGTCTGTTGTCGGCCCAGTCTGGAAGAGCTTACAGTACCTTTGGAGCTGCACCCCTGAAACTGAACACACATGAACAGTTGTTTTATATGCTGCATAATATAGTACTAACACTGAAAGAGAAAAAACAAACTATACCAGTAAATTCAGGACAGAATCTCTTTCATGATTAGTGGTACATATATATTTACACGTCTGTTGACTCAGCACAAGTAACAGAAGCAAAACTTATTTAACAGGGTAGGAGTGGCAACACTGTCATTGGTATGTCTCCTATAGGTGATCTGCATCTCAATCAAAATGAAGGAAGAGAGCTTTTTTTAATAAATAAGAAAGCAAAACCTAGAAGACTACAATGTAAAACCCATCATTCAGAGCAGAAAGGATTTTTAGGCCTTTCATTATTGCAAGCATTTTGTAGGCCATCACATACACAAATAGAGGAACCATGCACCACATGAATGCCCAGTATAGCCCAAATAGAGCACAGAGCTCCAGCTCATCAGAAACAATTCAAATGCATACTCATCAAAAACCTGCAGACCAAGGGTGCTTGTTAAAATTGGTGGAGTCCTTTATTTAAAAAAAAGAATACTAACTAGAACTTTGCAGAGACTACAGACAATCCCTTTTGCTTTGCATCCCAAACCACACATTTCAGAATGGGGCAGGGATCGCAGCCTGATGTCACTATTTAGTTACAAATTTTAAAAAGCAAAGTGTAGTAAATACAAAACAGCATACATTTAACCCCTTTTTGTTTCTAATATCTCATACATTTCAAAAAACGATGCCACTTAAAAACCACTGATCGCATGTAAATGCAAGCACTTGATTACATTTTACCATTTATTTATTTGTTTATATTTTATTTAGCTATTTATTTATTTAAAAGTTTGATAACTAGGAAAGGCACACTAAGCCAGAGCTCATTTCCAGGAGCAACCCAGGGAAGGGAAGAAAGGAACAAAAACAGTGGCAGTTACAGTGAAGTGAATCAACATTTGCAGTTATAAAGTGCAAGTACAGTGTAGGCATAAAAATAAATGAATAGAGAAATAACTACCAAGCAGTAGAAAAGTAGCAATACTATAGTGTTCAAATAAAGATTTCCAAGGAGTGTGCAAGGGGGGTCAATTCAGATCAGACCAGGAGGGTTAGGGTAGTGAGGCAAGGCCCTTGGATGAGGGAGAGGGGATGGGGAAGTGTAAGGGAGCACACAGGTAAAAGGGAGGGATAGCAGTAGGGAGAGAGGAGGGGGTAGTGCAGCAGCGGAGAGAGAGAAATGGTAGAGGAGGAGTAGTAGGGCAATGTGGAGGAGGGAGAAAGGGGGAGAGGGGTTGAGGAAGGGTTGGGAGAGAGACAGGAGCAAGTGGGGAGGGTGGCTATAGTAAATATTTTCTAAAATGTTTCCCATGAGGTATGATGTTAGTAAACATCATACCTCATGGGAAGTCAAATGAGCAGATTATTCTAATATCATAATCTGTAGCTGCCCACACAAAGCAACTCCTTAGATCTACAGTAAGTAAGGCACGTTTTTGGTGAGTGTACTTTTTGATTGTTTTTATTTTGTAGGCTAGCATAAGGTATTGTACTGCCACTCTTGTGTCCTAACCGAGCATAAAAAAATACCGTTACTGTATTATGACCTACCTCCTGAAATGCTGCACAAATCACAGATTTCTTTGTATTTCTGTATCCAATTTTCCTTCTTCTTTTTTATATACTGTACTCCATTCCCAATTGTACTTACAGAAATACTTCCCACATCAATATAAGGATTCTTTTGGAGATTATCATAAGAGCAAAAATCAACAACATAAATGAAATGTAAGTTCAGAATGCTGACTATGTGTTTACCGCTACCAAATCTGAAGCTGCAGGACTGGTTGGCAATGTTCAACATGAAGTATGCATATCAGCACATCCCTGTCAGACCAAGCCACCACATGTATGTCAGATAAGATTTTATGCGGGCCTCGAATAGTACCAGTTCAAAGTTCTGCCCTTTGGGCTTGCATCAGTGACGTGTCTATAGCAAGTGATTCACATCCTCAACAGCACACCTGTGAAAGCTGGGGATAGAAGTGTTTCCCTACCTGGATGATTGGCTCATAAATGGCCTGTCATAGATTCAGATAGGAGTAGAAGTTTTAACATGCATGTTCTTACAGAACTTGCTCAAGTCACAGCTAGTGTTGACTCGGAGACTTCTTAGTGGAAGCTTTGGATTACACTCAAAACCCATCCTTTCTTCTGGATGGAAGAGCGGACTCACTGTATAGTTTTACAGAGTGGCCAACAAGGAGGTTTATCTGAGAAAGTTGAACAATGCCAGAATAATGGCAAGAAAAATAAAGCAGAGATGGATCCTAAAATAGTGGAAGGGGTCAAGGGGTGAGATAAAACCTTTAGATATGTTAGAGGAAAAAGAAGAAGTAAGGAGGGTATTATCAGATTAAAGAATGAAGGGACATACAGTGGGTGTAGGAGGATTGCAAAAAGGCTGATTTACTAAACTGTTATTGAAGAAGGAAAGGACATTTAGTAGGTGGAGGAGGATGGCAAAAAGGATGATTTACTAAATTGTTATTTTGAACAGCATTCACCATGGAGAAGGGGGCCACTACTACAAAGTGGGGTGTAGACCAAAGATGGGGTGAGAAGAATGGAGTTAGGATCAGTCTCAGAAGAAAGGGTGTTCAGGGGCCTCAATACCTTGAAGGTGGACAAAGTACCTGGCCCTGATGGTTTGTACCCTAGAGTGTTGAAGGAGGTGGTACAGGCACTGGCAATGCCACTGACAAATATGTTTAATTGTTGAACAGAGCTCAGCACAACAGCTTAACCCTGTGCTGTAGCTCAAACATGTACAAAAAAGAAAAAGTGTTGTGGCCATCAGCTAGCCAAACAAAAAGCTGTATATAAATGAAATGCTAAAAAAGCCTGTAATGGGGTGAAAGCTGGTGAGTTTATTGCTAAGACATAAATACCCTGGTGCTTTGGAACTACACAGATCTTTTCTTAAGGAAGTAGGGGCCACCAATGGAGTAACAGTTTTATACATTCCAGTTAGAGAAGTAGCAAATATTGAAAATACACATTCTAGTAATTTAGCCCCTGATATTTAGCCATTGGAAAGCCGTAGCAGCAGTAGTAGTCTATTTTTAATGGTACCCCTCCCCAGGATGCTTTGTAAATATGGAAGTGAGATGTAATATAAAATGCCACATACATACCATATATTAAAACTCAGACAATAAAACAAATATGACGTTCAGCTGGGATCATCATTACAAGGGTTTACTTTTCCCAAAAGGCCTGGGAGAACATATAAGTCTTCAGACCCCTCTTGAAGTTCCTCACTGAGGGGGACTCTCTAAGGGCCCTCAGGAGAGCATTCCACAATACCGGGCCAGCCACCTCAAAGGGACCGTCTCCCAACATTTTCAACATAGCCCTCAATACTGCTAAGAGATCCACCTCTATGGAGCAGAGAAAGCACAAGGGCAGGTGAGGATGCAAGAGATCTGACAAGTAACCAGGATCCAACCGATGCAGGGCCTGATAACATAGTAAATAAACTTTAAAGGAGATACGCTACTTAACCAACAGTCAGTGCAGTTCATGTAGCACTCTGAAAATATGGTACATCCTCAGAAGACGGTATCACGTCACTTCATCACAAACATTACATAGCAAAAAATTCATCGTAAAGAACTTTATCGCATGCTGCAATTCCCCGCATGAAATTTCATCACAAATCCATGAGATGAAGCTTAATAATAGAAAAGTAATAGTACCTTATCGAGTACTGGGTTGGAAGATGCGTGATGCATCATGCGTAATGCGTCTGGGACAAAGGTCAAAGGTCATAGTAAACAAATCGCATGGAGTTTGTCGGTCAGGGGAAAAGGATTTTGTGGGATCAGGCAAAAAGGGTCAGAAGAAGCATTTGCAAAGGTAAAGGCCATTTGCCACATATCGTGAAGCACTATATAATCTTAATTGTGTGTCTTCTTGTTTGGTCTTGGTCAAACAATGCTGATTTTGTGTGGCCACATAAGGATGCTGTCTCACTGAAGGGTTAAAGGGTTAAAACTTAAATCTTTATTGACAGCAAATAAAAACAAATCTTGTCTTCTTCAGTACCACATCTAGACCTGCAGTTGGAAGTTATGAGCAATAGCTCGTAAGAAGTCCATCCTGTCTGTATCACAGTATGTTTCTACGACCTTGACAATTCTTTTTGCTGTGTCTTTGTATTTCTTTCTCTGAGCTGGAGGCTCTATACCAGCAAGATATTGCTCCATTCGGAGCTCATTAAGGTTCTGTTCAACCTTTAGGGCATTAATGAACTTCCAAACAGTGGGATGGCATGCTCCAAGCAGACTATTAAAACTTCGGTGCCACCCCTCCACTGAGTTTATGGTTCTCGGGATCCCAGTACCGACTGCAGAGCTGCAGTTCCAGAAATCGATAGCAAAATGTGGTCTTCGTCTACCACAGCGACCAACTGGCCTCCCTATCCATGTGTCTTTGAAGTAATCAATGAGAGAAGCCAGTTGGTCGTCATTTGCTGTATAAAACTCAGTCACCCGTAGTTCCTCAAAGGCATCCTCAACGTCAGCTGGGTCAACATATGCAAGTGCAGGAAGCATTCTTATTTGTAAAGCATAATCGGCATCCACTGCATTATTTTTATGAATGACTGAGTTTTCCTGCACTTTTCGCCACATAGCTTGGCAGAGGTGGAAAAAGCATCCCCTTGTACTAGCCCCAGGAAACTCACTTGCAAATGCTTTTACTGCTGCTAGTTCAAAGTCTGTCATTACTGATGAAGGGGACAATTTAGGACAAAGCTGTTTTAGTTTTTGCAGGACCCTTACATAACTGTCAGTGGCACGGTTTGACATTAATATGAAAACATATGGGATAACTGCCGATTGGCAGACTCCATGTATAGTGTAGAGCTGTGTGAAAAGTGTTGGTGCACATTTAAATGTCCCATCTGCATACCAGTGTGGCATGGAGCACTTGTAGTGCAGGTTTTTTGATGTTGCAAAAATGATAAAACGCTGGTTATCGTCAGACCCAGAATCATACTGCAGAAAGAGCTCTCCTCTCGCAGTGTTCCAGTATTCAGCTGGAATCAGTAAATCTACAAGAGATGTAGGCTGAGTAGGGATTGCAGCGACTGTCTGGCATGCTCTCTGTGCAGTGCACTTAAGGCTTGCAAAGGATGGTAACTGGGAACTGACTGCCTGGCTAAGCCCACTAATAGCACTTGCAACCAGATGCTGGGTGCTGTTCTGTGAAGAACTAGCATTGTCCTTCAAATCAGATACTGCTTTCATTGCCATTGTGGAACCAGCATCAGGAACACGGTTATGTTCCTGTACATATTTTACTATGACATCATTACTAGTGTGCACTCTAGCGGGGCATTTAAAAGTGTCATATTGACGACACTTCCAGTATTGTTTACCCCCATAAGTACGCTCCAGGCGGTACAGGAATCCAGCATCACACAGCATCGGCTGGCCTCTGATGCTTTTGACAAACTCTAGAGGCATGGCTTTCAAAACTCCAATTGCTCAGTAAGTGGTGGCGCAACAGAACAGCGAATCAATATACCCTGAACTGTCATGCGCTGTAGAGTCTATGCGCTGAAATGTATCGCGCTCTAATTACCGCGCTGTAATTAACCGTGACGAAAAGTTTTGCGATGAAAAGACGTGGAACCCATCCTCAGAAGACTGGTCAGTAATCTTGCTGCCGTGTTCCACCCCAGCTGCTGGCACCACAGCATACCTCTATTGACACCAAGGTATAGAGCTTTAACTAGTTGTGCCACAATGTCACTAATGTGTCCATTAGTAATGCCAGGTCCCCAGGGGGATAAGGCATGTAGTCCAGCTAATGTTCCTCAGATGGTTAAAGCCACTCTGGATGGCTGCCAGCATCTGAGCCTCAAGTATCAACCCCTTGTCCAGAATGTCCCCCATATTTTTCTCCTTTGTGGCATCCATAACCCAAGATGAGTTTAGCCACAGCCCTGTCTCCTCTTGGCAGCTACCAGTCTCCCCCATGACCCAACTCAACAAACACCTCAGTATTATCTGGGATGAGTCTTAACCAGCTCAATTACATCCAGTCCTGGATCTCGGTCAAGCATTTATTAAGCACTTTCAACACACTCAGTGTCCAGGGTGCAAACAGCAAGTATAGCTTGGCATTAGCAGCATAGCAGTGAAACCCCAGTCCATACTGTCTCATAGTCCCCCCAGGGGCAGCATATACACTGCAAACAACATGGACAAGAGGATGAAACCCAACACCCCAAGGCAGTGACACTGAGGCTGAAGAGAAATTTCCCATCACCATTCTGTGTCCTGTCCTTGAGTTAGGGCTCAAACCAGCAGAAGACATTTTCAGTGAGTTCTATGCATTCCCTCAGCCTGTCTAACAATAACCCATAGTCTACAGTGTTGAAAGCTGAAGTGAGATGAAGAAGAATGAGAACTGATATACCTTGCCCCGAAATAATTATTGTGCATCCTCACCAGTGCAGTCTCAGTGCTATACCTGCATCTAAAGCCAGACTGGAGAGGATCACAAATGTCAAAAGCTGTGAAGTGTACCTCACGCTGTGATGTAAACACATTCACAATAACCTTGCCCAAAAAGGGCAGGTTACAGAGAGGTCAGTTATTCTTCAGGATAGCTGGGTCATAGATGGCTTTTTCAGAAGAGGTCTTACTAGTGCATTTTTCAAAGGAACCTAAGACCCCCTCTGACAAGGAACACCAGAAAATCCCAGTGAACACTGGGCTGAGATATCTGATGCAGCTCACCAGTAGCCTCATTGGGCCTGGATCCAGTTCACAGAATGTTGGTTACAGCTCTGAGATCACCTTACTCACCTCTGCAATTGACACTGGTACAAATTCCCACCATGACAGCTGAGTTCTTCTGTGGTGTGTAGGCTCACCTCTGTTGGGTTTTCACAGCCCACTTGGGGAGATCCCAGCCTGAGTAGAAGACACCCTGTCTGAGAAAAAAGAAGCAAATTCCTCATATTTAGTGGGTGAATAAACTCACCCAGACTCCAGAGACAGGCCAGATAAAGTAGCCCATCTACAGTCCAAAAGAGCTGAGCTGGTCAGTTCCTCCCAGCAGAAATCTCCCTGGACAGAAAACCTGACTTCTTTTCAGTGACTGACATTTGGTATTCACCATAATGATTACTCAAAGCCAGTCTGTCCTCCTGGGCTGTGGATCTCCTCCAAAAACACTCTAACCTACAATGCATTGCCCTCATCTCCCTTAGCTTATTGTTGAGCTGCAGTGTTCTATGGCATGAGACAAGGAGACCTGCATAAGTAGGTGCCACACAATCAAAGGCCACTGTAACAGCTCCGTTATTAGCCTTCGGCAGCCTCCTCTGATCCTACAGCGCATGCAACCATCACACCTAAGATGTCTAGCACCACCTGCAGTCCTTCTGGCCACAGGCCTCTTAAATCTATTTATTTATTTATTTTGAAAAGTTTCACCAGGAAAGACATACTGAGCTACAATAGCTGATTTCCAGACGTGTCCCGGGGGAAAACGGAAGAGAGGCTACCATAATGAATACAGAATCTAGTAAAAATATACATAGAGCTAAGTCTGTGTATAAAGCCCTGCTTCAACCTCTCATCACCTCTCTTCTACCAGATGTCCTCATTGTTTCTGAATCCTGGCACTCCCTCAAAATTCCCGACTTGGACATCACAATCCCTGGGTTCACCCGCATGCACCAAGACCACCCCAAAAAGGGTTGTGGTATTGCTATGTACCTCTCCTCCTCTGTTAAGTTCTCCACAGTACTATCTGTGTCCACTCCCTCTGTTTATGAACACCTTTTACTCTTATTGTCCATCCCTTTCTCTCTCCCAATCTACATGGTGGTCATCTACTGCATCCCAGACCTATCTGCCACACTGATTTCTGAACTCCTGACTACCATAACTTCCCATGCACCTTCTGGCGATCTTCTCATCTTGGCCAACTTCAATATTATTTGGTTCTCACCATCTAACTCAATATTCTGCCAAAATACAAAATCCCTGCATCTTATCCAACTTATCTCCACCCCGACCCAACTTAACCTGAAATCACAAAACCACTCTCTCCTGGACTGGGTCCTTACCAACCATCCACACAGCATAATTGATACCAGTACCCTACAAGATGCACTCAGTGACCACCACATGGTTTACTGCATGTGCAAAAATTCACCACCCTAAAGCTCCCCCTAAAGTTATCCACATCCGCTGTTTCTCTTCTTTAGACCAATCCTCCCTCCATGCTGATCTACAGTCTATTGACTGGTTCCCACTCTCCAATGCCATTGATTTTAACACAGCCCTTGATTACTTCCTTTCCAGATTTATACAGATATGGGATCAGCACACCCCCATATGCAAAACCAGGGTCAGAGGCTCCCACCTTCCTTGGATCTCAATGGAACTTCTGGCCTGCCAGTGTGCTCATGACCTTGTATGAAAATCCTATAAGGTCTCCAGTTTCCCTGCAGACCTACACAGTTATCATACCCTAAGGAATTCTTGCACCAGGGACACTAGGTTAGCCAAAGCTAAGTTTTTCTCCTCATCTTCCCAGAGAAACTTAAGTCACCCCTCTAAGTTCTGGAAAGTTATTCAAGCCCTTCCCCCAACCCAGTCTGCCCCCCCATACTAAAGTTAGGAGCCTCCACAGCCTCTGACTCTCCTTCTGTTGCCATTGCCTTCAACACTTATTTCACCACCTGTACTTCTACCGTCCTGTCCTCCTCTCCTCCTCCTTTGACCCTCTCCCCATTCCCTTCCCCCACCTCTTCACCTCTGTTCTTCTTTTCACCTGTTTACCCATCCTCCTCTCTGAAAGCCCTAATAGCCCTCAACCCCTTACAATGCAGTAGCCCTGACAGGCTTGACCCTAAGCTCCTGCATCTCTCTGCCCCTGCCATTGCCTCTCCTATTGCCTCCTTACTAAATCTCTCCTTCTCTCTAGCCTCCATTCCAGCATCTTTGAAGCACTATACTGTCATCTCCTTCACAAAGGTGGCAACTCCTCCCCTCCTGATAACTTCTGACCTATATCCCTCCTCCCCACTCTCTCCAAACTCCAGGAACACATAGTTCTATCACAACTCTCTCCTTTCCTTGACTCCTCTTCCTTTTCCACCTGTTTCCATTCTGGCTTTCAAAATCTCCACTCCACCCTCCTCCGACTAACAGATTCCATCCACACAGCTATGGACCAGGGCCTTCTCACTGCCACCATTTTCATCAATTTAGCAAAAGCATTTAACACCATCTCTCACTCCCTCCTACTACACAGACTAAGTTCAGCTGGTGTTCCAGTCTCTGTCACTCATTGGTTCAACTCCTACCGCACAGGTAGATCCCATTCTGTGAGGCTTGGAGGAGCCATATCCCTTCCCCTCCCCATTACCCCCAAGGCAAGGCAATTTTATTGATAAGGTGCCCATTCACGGAGGCTCAGGGTGCCTAACAACCACAAATACACAAAATAAAGGTTAAAATGCAGTAAAATTAATACAATAAAATTCAGTAAGTTAGCAGAACCTTTTTTACAGTGTGCTTCTGCTTGCTGGGGAAACAAACTGATAGTCCAGACCCAAATCAGCAAGCTTCGAAAGCCTGGCACAAGAAGTGAGTCATCATCCTCAGCTTGAACACCTCAATTGAGGGAGCTTCCTGGACTGTAGGTGGAAGTGAGTTCCATAGGGTCAGCCTCGTGACCACGATGCTGAATTTGTGATCGCATGATGTTGTGAGCCAAACCCTGGGAACGTCCAGGAAGCCCCTCAAAGAGGAGCAGAGGGAGCAAGCAGAGGTCGCCGGTGTCAGGAGTTCTGACAGGTAGCCAGGACCCAGTTCATATAGGGCCTTATAGGTGAGCAAGCCCACCTTGAAAAGAACCCTCTTCCTGACAGGCAGCCAGTGCAAGGCACACAGAACCGAGGTTACATGACTGGACCTCAAAAGGCCCATCAGCAACTGGGCCACTGTGTTCTGCACTAGCTGCAGTCTGCATAGGGTTTCATGACCCCAAAGTATTGAGAGTTGCAGTAGTCGAGCCTGGAGGTAACAAAGGCATGCACCAGTGTCGGCAGATCCTCGGGCAGAACGAGAGGTGTAATCCTGGCAATGTTCAGCAAGTGGTAGGAACCACTTTTAACAACAGATGACACCTGATCTTCAAAGGTCAGTCTGCTGTCCAGGATCATGCCTAGATTTTGCACCCTCAGGGAAGCCACCAATGGAATGGACCCCAGGACCAGGCCTGTGTCCACCCCTGGTGGCAACCCATCATGCCTGCAATCTGGCTCAATCACAAATACCTCCATCTTATCCGGGTGAAGTCTCAGCCAGCTGGAAGCCATCCAGTCATTGATTTTAGCCAAACAGTTGTTAAGCACATCAACAGCTCTGGGTGTTCCAGGTACAAAAGACAAATACAGCTGGGTATCATCTGCATAGCAGTGAAACTTCATGCTGTATTATTGAATGATCTCACCCAGGGGCAGTATGTACACTGCAAACAACATCGGAGATAAGATAGAATCCTACGGTACTCCACAAGAAAGAGGCATTGGGTAGGAGTAGAAATTCCCCATCACTACCCGTTGCACCCTATCCGAGAGATAGGACTCAAACCACCTGATGACAGTTCTGGCAAGTCCACAAAACTCACTGAGCTGATCAAAAAGCATGACATGGTCCACAGTGTCAAATGCTGAGGAGAGATAGAGGAGCACAAGAACTGACCTGTCTCCTCTATCTCTAGACCTGAGCAGATCATTATGCACTCTAACTAGAGCCATTTCTGTGCTGTGTCTGGCCTGAAAACCTGATTAGAATGGCTCATAGATGTCCGAGGACACCAGATGATGCTTAAGCTGTTGGGCCACTAATTTCTCAACAACCTTGCTCAAAAAAGGCAGGTTGGAGATTGGACAGTAATTCTCCAGGACATCTGGGTCTCACCAGTGCTTCTTTCAAAGCCACCGGGAACACCCCATCCACCATTGAGCTCCTGGCAATCCTGGTGAACAGCCTCGGCACATCCCATTAAGAAAGACGTTGGGGCTGGGTCCAGTTCACAATAAGTGTGCTTCAGCTCCAAGATCACCTTAGTCACTTCAGACACCTCCACTGGCCTAAACTCCTCCCAAACAGATGGAGTGCCTCTGAACCTCCCAGCCCCACCACTGTGAGGCTGTTGCCTCCCTGACAGGATCCCTGACCAGATAGTCAACACTCTGTCAGAGAAAAACAGAGCAAACTCTTCACACAAGGTGGATGAAAAGGTTTTCTTCGGCTGTAGACAGGCAGGATGGAGAGGCCTGTCCACAGTCTGAATAAGCTGAGAACATCTGTTTTTCCCTGCAGCTATATCCCTGGACAGAAATTCTGCCTTCTTATGGGAGATTGTCCCCTGGTATTCACCATAGTGGGCACACAGGGCCACCCTGTCGGTCTCCAGATGGGTCTTCCACCAGCAACGCTCCAACTTCTGACCCTTGATCTTCATCACCTTGAGATCCCTATCAAACAAAGGGATCTCAAGTGAGAGGATCTGAGTCATATACAGACTGTTACAATGACATCCAGAGCTTCAGAAACCACCCTGTTATAGGTAGTCACTGCCTGTCTGGTGCCAATTGCACATGCTGCTTCATCTCTAGATAGGTCAGCCAACACCAATAGTCCCTTTGGCTGCAAGCTCCTCAAAGGGCGATAGCTGACTATCTCCACAGAGGAGGGACTTTCAGTGGGGGCCCCAAACCTGAACCCCATGGTGCAGTGGTCAGACCAAGAGACCCAATAAGTCTCGAGGTTGTCAATCCCAAGACCCAGCTGGAACATCAGATCAAGTGTGTGGCCATGCTGATGGTTTACAGAAGCAACACTCGTGTCAGGCCCAGTGAAAACATTAACTGGAGGAGGTCATAACCGAAATGCGAGGATTTGTCATTGATCCAGGCACTGAAGTCCCTCAAGATTAAACATCTGAGGGACTCCAACACCTAGTCAACAATGCAGTCCACCACCTCCTGCAGGAATTCTCCCCCCCAACCCAGGTGGGCAGCAAATGAGGAGAATCCTGCAACCTGCACCTGAACCCCCATGTTCGGCAACACACACAGGCGATCGGGTGTTACCAACTGGGTGCACTGTGAAGCCCAAAGCTCTGTACTTGGACCACACTTATTCTCCATACTTCTAAATGACCTTCCATCTGCCTGCTCCTCTGCGTCCATACATGTGTACGCAGACAACACAGCCCTATTTGTCTATGGATCATCGTCAGCTGAACTAATGTTCAAGATCAAACCTGACTTCAACTCAGTCCAGCAATGGTTTCAGTCAAATCAGTTATTACTAAACACCAAAAGATGGTCTCTGTGTGCTTTGGCACTACACCAAGGCTTTCTAAATACCTGTCCCTACTTGCCTTCAACATCATGAATGACACCCCAATTGATGACATGCCTGCCTTCAAATACCTACTGTAGTTGTCTGGCTTGACCATCACCTCCATTTCTCCCAGCACATGGATGCTATTCACAAACAGCTGCACCCTAAACTTGGTGCCCTCTATAGGCATAAAAGCTACATCCCTCTTACTGCCCACCGATACATCCTTACCAAAATGATTCTCCCCATCTTTGATCATGGCGATATAGTCTATGTTGCTGCCCCTAAATCCACCCTAGCTAGACCGGATCCCCTCTTCCACTCCTTCTGCTGCTTTGCTCTTAACTGCCCTACCTGCATCCACCACTGTACTCTATACTCTGCTCTCTTCCTCCCTTTCCTGGAGGATCTCAGACTGTCCCACTGTGCCTCCTTTACTTCCAAATTCTGGCTATCCTCCCTACCCCCATCTCAACTCTCTACTCTCTCCCTCTACCCCCTCCTTCCACTCCCTCTGAAACTCTGAGATTCACTCCCTCAGGCTCCCTTGCCATAAAACTCTTGCTAGTCAAGCAGCCTTCTCTTTTCACTTTCCTAAGATCTGGAACTCTCTCACCTCTTAAACATCTACTCTGCCTCCTCAAAACCCTCCCTTATCTCTGCTCTCTGCTCTCAACCTCTCCCTCCATCCACTGTCCTTAACATGCATGGCCTTGTTATTCTTTTTCCACCACTCCTCCTTTTCTCTATTCTCTAGTCTCCTTCAAAATAGGTTTAATGAACATATGGGGGAATCAGAGAAAAGTCAGAATGAAATGTCCTCATAATTAAATCTAGTTCACCAAAATAAAGTGACACTGCACCCAAGCAGTGGCAATAAAATTGCTGAAACATTTGTAATACCAGTTAGTCCTACGGACTTCTCCCAGACTTCTGTACCCCTTAACACAACAGTAGTTGAACCATTAGTATATGACTCTTGTAATAGGAAGCTAATGAGAGAGAATGATCCACTTATTGCTACAAATGATAATTGGTATGAAATTCAAAATATGCGGCCACTCAAAAGTGGTAGAAGAGCAGATAAATTTATATTACACAAAGAAAATAGATTTGACCCTTTGCTTAACTTAATGGATGAAAATCCAAATGCACTTACTACTCCCCCCGATGTATTAACTGATCATACCCATGTTACATCGATAGATGGCCCCCCCAATTAATTCTGGTGATCTTATTGATGTCATGGAAACAGCCTCAGTTAATAACAACAGTAACCCTGTTACTGACTTCTCAGAATATCATGATAAAAGACAAGTATTTGTTTTGGTGATTCTCTCGTAAAACATCTGGATAGAAATATTTGTAATCCAGATAAACAACATTTGACATGTTCTTTTTCCGGTGCCAGGATACAAAATATTACATGTATGCTCCCAAATATTCTTTCTGACAGAGGGGTTAATCCAGTAGTTATTATTCATGCTGGAGCTAATAATATTGTTAGAGAAAATGTGTTTACAGTTAAACAACATACGGTAGCCCTAACAAATATTTTAACTGAGTTAAACTGCGACATCATTATGTCAGAAATTCTCCCTATTCCCAGAGCCTCTCAGTATGTAAATTGGAAAATACATCAGTATACTGATTGGCTTAGGAAATGGTGTATGTCTCAAAATATAACTTGTATAACACATTGGGAAGAATTTAATGATCATGTCGCACTAAATAGTGGGGAAGGACTACATCTTAGCAGACGTGGGTCATCCCTTCTGGGGAAGCAATTTTTGCAAGCCATTAATTTGCATTTAAACTAGTTACACAAGGAGAGAGGTCTGCTAATCTACCCTCTCTTAATAAAATTTCTGACAATGTACAGTCTGAATTTGGCTCCTCACAACACATTTCATTTCTTTACTTTAATGTTATAGATTTAAACAGCAAAATTGATGAGCTTAACTTACGTGTTCAAGAAGATAATATTGATATCATTGCAATTACTGAAACATGGGGGTCTGATAATATAGATTGGGACTGTATAATACCTGGTTTTAAAATTTTTAAATGGAATTGTACTGATAGAATAGGTGGTGGTGTGGCCCTACTTATTAAAGATGATTATAGCTGTGTTGATATATCAAATATAATTCAGGATGTTGACAATAAAATTGAAACAGTTTGGGTTAAATTTTTAACCGGCTTAGAAAACATTATTTTGGGTGTCTGTTATAGACCCCCAAATGTGTATACCACATATACAGAAGGTATCATTACAGATCTTGAAAATGCTTGTGAGTATGGCTCTATCTTGTGTATGGGAGATTTTAATTTGGGAGACATTTTCTGGGATAAAGATTTTGCCCTTTCTAGTGCAGGTAAAAAAAATTCTAGTGTGTTCTAAACAATTAAACATCCAGCAATGTATATTAGTTCCTACTAGGGGGGACAACATTCTAGATTTATTGTTTCATAGTAGTCATTTAAATATACAGGATATCTCTATACTACCTCCCATCAGTAATAGTGATCATAGTTCAATACTGTTTTTTCTTAAAACAGTCACTTTTAATAGTAATAAATCTATCATGTATCACTATAACAAAGCTGACTTAGCAAGTTTTTCATCTGAGTTAAATGGTATCAATTGGGATTATATTATGACTTCATCACAATTAGAAGAAAGTTGAGATTTTTTCAAAAACTCATTGTTGGATTTGAGAGATAAATCCCTTCATCCACTAAATGTAAGCAAAAAATAATGAGACCAAAATGGTTCACAAAAAATATTAAACATTTATTAAAACAAAAAGATAAGAAATACGCTATCTATTTAAAATCTAAGACAACTGAGCACTGGTCGTCTTATCTAACTATTCAAAAGAAGTGTAAATCTATGATAAGAAAGAAGGGCAAAAAAGAATTGGGAAATTAATCTTGTGATGCATGCCAGAAATGATAATAGTAAGATGTTCTATTCTTATGTAAATTCCTTAAAAAGCCTACATGCCAGGCTGGCCCCTAAATAGATGATTCGGCACTTTGTCATAACCCACTAGAAATGGCTAATATCTTGAATCAAAAATTTAGTGAGGTATATAATCATAAAACAATACAAAATAATGTAACAGTGGACATCACAAATGAATCCCTAATTAAATTAACCAATGATGGGTTGCACCTGGGAGATCTAGCTCCTCAGGGAGTGCTGTTATCATATGCACAATTTTGTTTGAATATACCTGAGGCAAAAGGGAATGCTTTTAAATTCTGGCAAATCAGTGATGCAATAAAAACTTATTTTCAGAATTCGAAATGCTCAGAAGCAAATAGGATAGAACTGTATTCGTTGCTCCAGACAGCAGATCAGCCTCACTCGGTCTCCAAAGTGTATCATGAAATGCAAAGGATTGATTTAGAATTGCCTTCCGGTATTTGCTTCTATTGGAAGCAGAAATTGGAAATGGGTGAAGATCAAAGATTATGGGACCAAGTTTGGAAAAATATATATAAATACATAAGGCAAGATAGGTATAAGCTACAACAGTTCAATATAATGCACAATATATACTACACTCCCGCTAAATTATACAAAGTAGGCAAATTATCATCCCCGAAGTGTTACAGATGTAGTGCTGATAATGGGGATCTATACCACATGTTATGGGTATGCCCTAAAATTCAGCCATTGTGGAAAGCAATTCAGAAATCATTAAATTCTCTCTTGGGATTGGATTCTTTTTTCACATACGAAATCTGTTTGATGAATCATTTCTCCAGGGACATGAGTAAACAGAAGAAAGTGTATATGGCTATTATTTCAGCTGCAACTAAGGCGATTATCCTACCACACTGGATAGTTGTGTCAGCACCTTCTGTTATTGAATGGTACAAGGAAATCTTGCTTGCATTGCAGCTGGAATTACATATAGCGAAGATGAACAATAGGGTGCATTCATATAACACCAAATGGGGCCTCCTAGATGCTGTTCTAGTTACTTGAAAAACCTAATACACCAAGGCGGTAAGATCTTCCTTAACCTGGGTAACTTTTAGAGTCCTACAAAGGAGTTTTCTTGTGGTTCTTTCTATAAGTAAACATACATTGGGAGGGGGGTAAGGGATTTGGGTGTGGGTCTGATAATGTTGTTTAAGTAAATAATGTTAAAAGAAAATGCTGTAATGTCCATTTTTTACAGTATAGGCTTCCAGTATACAAATGATTGGGGTAAATGTTTTTTTTTTCTTTAATGGCCTTGTCAAGGTCTCAACTTCATTGTAATGTGACATTGTAATTAAAGTATATTGAATAAAAAAAATAACCAATGACCTGGTATGTGAGAAGCTTATATTACTAAAAAATAAATATTCATCCAGACCTGATAACATTTGTGGACACCTATTATATTTATTGGCCGATTCTGTAGCTCATCCCCTGTACATATTTTTTGAATATTGCTTGATCTACCATTTTGTGCCTAACGACTGGAAGTCTGCTAATGTTATCCCAATATATAAAAAGGTTTTCATTCAAATTGGGAAAATTATCAGCCAATCAGTTTAACTTCATCAGTTTGTAAAATATTACAGAGTCTAATTAAAGATCTTATAAATGACACTATAAATGATGTTGACCCTGAGCAACATGGGTTTTAAAAGGGCAGAGGGTGCCTCAGTAACCTTATGTGTTTCTGTGAATCTGTTAGTAAAAATATTGATCATGGTTCCCCCGGGATATTATCTATCTGAACTTTAGTAAAGCTTTCAAAGTGATGGCTCATGACTCCCTTATACTCAAATTATTAAATACTAACATTAATAAACATAGTATTGCTTGGGTACAAAATTGGTTACATCAAAGGACACAAAGGGTCTTGATAAATGGATATCTATCTGCATCTCAAAATGTTTATAGTGGCATTCCCCAGGAGTCTGTTTTAGGACCCTGTTTATTTTTATTGTTTATAGCAGACTTGACTATAACATAGAAACATAGAAACATAGAAGTTGACGGCAGATAAGGACCGCAAGGCCCATCCAGTCTGCCCATTTCTTTTTCTACCTTATAAATGTGCCATCGGCCTTTGCTCTGTCAGTGACCTATCTATTCATAGTCATTTGTATTGCTCCCTTATGCCTATCCCATGCCTGTTTGAAGCCCTGCACTGTATTCATAATACCACTTCTTGTGGTAAGCCATTCCATGCATCTACCACCTTTCTGTGAAAAAAATTTCTCACATTCCCCTTAATCGGCCTCCCTCTAATCGCATGCTGTGTCCTCTTGTCCTGCTATTTTCTTATATTTAAACATGTTAGACTCTTTCACCTTGTTTATGCCCTTAAGGTGTTTAAATGTCTCGATCATATCACCTCTCTCCCTCCTTTGCTCAGGGTATACATATTGAGCTCCGTTAATCTGTCCTCATATGTCTTCTGATGCAGTCCCTGCACCATTTTGAGTTGCCCTTCTCTGGACTGCCTCAATTTGGTTAATGTCCTTGTGAAGGTGTGGCCTCCAATACTGCCACGAGTACTCCAGATGGGCCTAACCAATGTCTTGTACAGAGGATTATTACCACCCTCTTACGACTTGTGATACCCCTACTAATACACCCTAACACTCCCCTAGCCTTACCTACTGCTTTAGAGGTCTGCTTGGATGATTTTAGGTCATCAGTGATGATGATGCCCAAGTTTCTTTCTTCCTTTGTGACTGCTAGCAACTCCCCTCCAAGCCCATAAGTGGCTTCAGGGTTTCTCTTCCCTATGTGCATGATTTTGCACTTCTTTGCATTAAATCCCAGTTGCCACTCTTCTGACCATTTTGCTAGTTTATCCAGATCTCTTCTCATTCTGCCCACCCCATCTGGATCATCTACTCTGTTGCAGATCTTGGTGTCATCTGCAAACAGACAAGCCTACCCTCTAGTCCATCTGCAGGTCACTAATGAAGATGTTGAATAGGACTGGCCCAGGACTGATCCCTGAGTACCCACTTGTGACTTGCATCTCTTCTGACTGTATACCATTTACCACCACTCTGTTTTTCTGCCAGTCAACCAGTTTGCCACCCAGTTGACCAACTTCTGACCCACCCCGAGCCTACCTAGCTTATTTATCAGTCTTCTATGTGGAACAGTGTCAAAAGCTTTGCTGAAGTCAAGGTAGGCGACATCAACTGCTCCCCCTTGGTCCACCACTCTGGTTACCCAGTCAAAGAAATCTATGAGATTAGTTTGACCGGACCTTCCTTTTGTAAACCCATGCTGTCTTGGATCCTGTGCCCTATGGATTCCAGGTGTTGCATTATCCTTTCCTTAAGGAGTGCCTCCATAATCTTGCCCACTACTGAGGTAAGACTGACTGGTCTGTAGTTCCCGCCTCCTCCCTGCTACCACTCTTGTGGGCGGGATCACATAAACCCTTCTCCAGTCTTCTGGGACCTCTCCTGTGCTCAGAGACTCACTAAACAATTCTGCTAATGGCTCTGCTAGTTCCTCCTTTAGCTCCTTAAGTACCCTGGGATGTATGCCATCAGGTCCCATTGCCTTATCCACCCTGAGCTTAGCAAACTGTTGTAGGACCCTTTCTTTTGTGAAGGGAGTAGTGCTCACCTCCCTCCCCCCTGTGTCCATGATGCTGAGCTGTGGGCCCTGCCCTACCTTCTCTTCAGTAAATACTGAGCAAAAGTATCTATTTAGGATAGATGCCTTTACAGGGTCCTCCTCCTCACATGCTCCTTTTCTCCATAAACACTTGTACCCCTCTGGACTTTCTCCTTTCACTAATGTATCTATAGAAAGTCTTGTCACCTTCTTTACTGTTCATGCTAGTGTTTCCTCAGTTTGGGACTTTGCCTGCCTTACTGCCTTCCCTGCTTCCCTTAGGGCAGTTTGGTATGCCTCCCTATCTTCATCCGCTGTGTTCCCTTATATTTCCTGAAGGCCAGCCTTTTGGCTCTGACCTTTTCTGCTACTGTATTTGAGAACCAAAGTGGTTTCCTTCTTCTTTTGCACTTCCTTTCTGTCTAACACAATGGGATGTTGCTTCAAGTATTGCATCCTTGATGCTTGCCCACTTGCCTGTACCTCCTCACCTGTGTTTCTTTTGCCAGGGCTAGCTTAACTCTGTTGGCCATCTTATCAAAGTCAGCTCCTCTGAAGTCCCATATTTTTGCCTTGGAATGGGATGATTTAGATGTAGTAGCCAAATTGAACCATACCATGTGATGGTCACTGGCCCCAGGTGACCTTCTACCTGGAGATCTGTGATCCCTTCTTTGTTAGTCAGTACTAGATCTAGGATAGCCCTGTCTCTTGTGGGTTGCTGTACCAGTTGTTTGAGGCCCTCCCCTGCAGGAATCCACTATGAGTCTAGTTCTGGCAGATGTTCCTGCTGGTATTGACCAATCTGTATCTGGCATGTTGAAGTCTCCATTATCAGAACCTCCCTTTAGCTGTCATGTTTTGTATATCTTCTAACAGTAATGTGTCTATGTCCTCCCTCTGGTCTGGGGCCTGTAGACAACCCCAGTTCTTATGCTGTCCCATTTCCTGTTTCAGGGTGACCCACAGTTCTTCTGGCTTCTTATGTGTATTCTGAATTTCTTTAGCTTTGATATTTTCATTAACATACAGGGCCACTCCTCCCCCCCTTTTTGCACCTCGGTCTCTTCTGAACAATACATAGCCAGGTACTGAAGTCTCCCAAGTGTGGTTACTGGTAAACCACATCTCAGTAATTGCTACTATGTCCAGTTTAGCCTCTGACATTATTGCCTGCAGGTCTGGGATCTTATTTCCCAGGCTGTGAACATTTGTGTACATGATTTTCCATTGGCCAGATTTTGGTGTGTTAGTTGTTGGGTGAAGTTTGGCATTACCCCTGTGCATCGTATGGGGAGACAAACCTTTTTTCTTACCTGGTGATTCAAATGAACGGCAAACACGCTGAATTCCTGTTTGACCACTAGCTGAGGGGGGAGGGGTGTTCTTCCCATTCGACGTATGGGGTGCTGCACCCCTCTCAACCTTTTGCTAGTTTAAATATTCTGCAAAGACATCAAACTTCTGCCCCAATGCACTGACTCCCTCTTTAGTCAGATGCAGTCCATCAAATTTAAAGAACTTTCAGCTCCCAGAACTGTTGCCAGTTCCTACAAGTCTGTGTCCTTTTCCTGGCACCAGTCCTTGAGCCACGTGTTTAGCTCCCCTATCTCCCCTTCTCTGACCTTCCGTCCATCTGCTCCTTCTCCCAGACTGGCAGGATCTCAGAGAAGGAGATGCCGGATGAAATAGATGATAGTTTGTCACCCAGCTTAGTCAGGTGTTCCTTGGTCTCCACAACTGACGGCTGGCGAGATCATTAGTCCCCTATGTGTACTAGGACATCAATGTTTTCTCCTGCTTTGTGAACAATTTTAGCAATGTGGTCAGTGTCTCTCCATGCTGATGTACCTGGGAGATATCTGACCATCACCCTGGCTGGAGATGGGTATCAACTCCAATCATGGAGTCTCCTATGATCAGAAGTTTTTGATTTCCTTTGTGCTTGTTTAGTTTTGGTTCCTGATTTGGGTGAGTATTGTTGTGCTAGCTCCTGTGCTGAGTGTCCTGCTCTGCAGTGTCTTCTGCCTCTTTATTTGATTTCAGAGATTGAGGCAGATACCTGTTTGTAGTGTTTATATGGTTTTGGAGGTAATGTGTTGGAGCAGAGAGTGATGGGGCACCTGATTTGCTCCTCCTAACCACCTGCCAACCTCCTGGACCAACTACCCTCTGCGGTCGAGGTTTTCTGTTGGATGCTGGGGAAATGGTGGGTGGTTCTTATAATGTATTTCCTGTTCAATATGAAATTTGGGGCGTGCAATCTCTGCCCATGCGGCCCGGAGCTGAGACCTAAGATCTCCAAAGGCCCAGCATGTAGGACAGTGTCCTAAATCCTGTAAGACTGTCCTTCAGAAAATTGTTCCACAGTACCTGCAGTTAATGAAATCCATTCCAAATAAGTTGCTGGGTTTGTAACCTAGTCTCTGTAATTAGAAGGAAAAAAAAATTGTAAATCTATCTCAATAAAATATGCAGACGACGCAAAACTTGGCAGACCGTGTGATAGTGATGAAAAGATATCTGTAATACAACAAGACTTAAATAACACCTCGAATTAGGTTAGTTCATGGGGTACACATTTAAATTCATCTAAAAGTAAGGTAATGCATGTTGGGCCTAATAACCTTTTGGCCACATACACTTTGAATGGATTTCTATTACAAATAACTGTTAATGAGAAAAACTTAGGCATACATATTTCAAATGATTTAGGTTTTAATAAGCAAATAAATGAGGCAATTAGCAAAACAAATAGGGTTATATGGTCAATCAAAAGAAACATAAAATCTAGAGATCCACAGATAATGCGGCCTCTATATAGAGCTTTTGCTAGACCCCATTTGGAATATTTATCACAATTATGGAACCCTTATAAAAAGAATGAGATCACTTCTCTTGAAAAAATACAGAGAAAATTCACTAAAAACATTAAAGGATTCTCCAAATGTCCATATGAATTATGATTGGAAAAGTTAAATTTGATGCCCTTATCCTTTAGGTGTCTTCATGGTGATCTAATTTACATGTATGGTGTAATCAATTATCCATACTTATTTTCTCAAATGGGCTTTGAGTTTCAAAAAAATGTATTTAACACTAGAGGCCACCCATCACAGAATAATAGGGTTAAGTTTGTTCATGTTTCTAGAAAAAACTACTTTACTCAAAGAATCATTAATCCCTGGAATAAATTACCATTAGAAATTGTCTCTAGTAAGGACAAAATAAGTTTAAAAAAATGTCTGGATAAATACTTAATTGACAAACCAAATTTGGGATGTTATAATTGAAAAGGTGCAGTAATGGGCCCCACATCTCCCTTTGCACCATACCACCTTAGGAAACCTTAGGTCTTTTGACCTATAAGGCCCTTCATGGGTTGAGTTCAAGCTATCTGAAGGAGCTCCTGCATCCCTACACCCTGAGTCGCTCTCTCAGATAAGCAGGGGAGGCCCTCCTGGAGGTGTCAGAACAAGGCTAAAATCTTCCTGGGGACCAGGCAATTGAAGTGGCAGCCTCAGTCCTGTGGAATTCCTTGCCAGGGTACATTCAGGAAGTGCCTTCCCTTGAGATATTTAAAAAAATGTTTAAAACCTTCCTGTTTCAAGAGGCATTTGGGCCTGAGATCTCTATCATCTAGGACAAGCAGCATCTGGTTAACTAATCTGAGTTTTACTGGCTATGTTTTTATTCATATTTGTCTGTTATAAGTTGTATGTTTACATGTTGCTATTTGTCTATTTTATGCTGTAAGGACACCCTGAGCCTTTGGGGAAGGATGCCCAAAACAAATACCCACAAAACACTTTAACACAGGTATACAGAATATGCTTTATAACATTTGGGGGGAAGAAAATGGGGACTAAGCCATAATGGGAGGGTAGGGGAGAAGGATGGATAAACAGATTGGCCTGCTCCCCTCTGGGATGTAAATCCTGCAAGGGGATAGGCAGATGGGGTAATAAGGGATGGACTGGGGGAAAAATAATGGCAACAAATAAATGGAAATGGCTAAAATAGAGGAAAGGGTAGGTGGTGTATGGGAACTGGAAAGAGGAGGATGGAGATAGGAAATTGCCAAAGGGATGAGTTTAAGAGAAGTGAGGAGGTTGGGAGGGGCAAACCTCACCCACAGGAGTGGAACCCCAGGAGTATGAACACTACTTAATGCAAACACAGCTAGTGTTATAGTCAAGTGGCATGCCTAGGGAGGGGTAGAAGGGAGTTGAGCAGTGGAAACATGAATAGAGGAAAGGGAAGAGCGGAAGAAGGAAGGGGAGATGAGTTAGGTGCAATTGCAGGAGGGGGAAATGTAATGCCAAAGGAGATGGGATAATGAATGAGTAGACAGAGAAGAGTGGATATCTAAGGGGAGGGAATTCCAAATGCTTAGAAAGTGATAAGAAAATGCTACTCTATCTGATGTTGAAGATCGAGAAGGGAGGGCGAGGGTCCTATAGGGGGAGTTGCAAAGAGAGTAGTACAAGACCATCTCCACAGGGGGTGGACCACAAGAGGTGTCCTGAAAGAGAACTTGACAGTACAGTGATCTGACCAAATAACTGGATAAATCTTGAGGCCCTCTACCTCAAGCCCCAGGGAAAATACCAAGTCCAAGGCATGGCTGTGTTGGTACATCACAGAAGTAATCAATTGTGTAAGGTGCAGGAACTCTGTTACGAAGACAGAAACAATTTCTGGCACACACTAAGCTTAAACAGAGACACCAAACCAATGGAGGTACCTACAAATCTTACTTATTCATAGTACCAGTAGACTCACACAGACAAAGTAACTGCCTAACATGTTTCGGACAAGAGTGCTTTCTCAAAGGCTGCTACACAGAGGAAATCTTGTCCAAAGTTCAAGAGTCCATTGTTGACCCAAGCATTAAAGTAACTCAAAATTAACCTTCTTGGTGACTACAGCACCGTGTCAGTGACAAAGTCTGCAATTTCCTGAAGGAAATCCCTCTCATGCTCAAAAGGCTGGCACATGAGGAGTATCCTACAACCTGCTCCTGAATCATTGTGCATGGCCACACATTTAAACAATGAGTTATCCCCACTGGGTGCACCACCAAGTTTCACTCAGATCTAAAACAGCTGGCCACCCTTTCCTGTGATCCTTCCTCTGGCAGTGAACCATGGAGAATTTGGCAGGGATGGCTGCCTCCAACACAAGGCCAGCATTATCATCCAGCCAGGTCTCCATAATGCAAACAAGATCAACTGAAGAATCAGAAATAAAGTTGCTATAATAGTGGTCTTATTCTTCATTGACCTCATGTTACATAGTGCTGACCGAAGAGGATGAGTAGTGGTGGCAGGTCTTTCAGCTACCTGCCCAACTCAGTCCAGTGGGAGCCCTGTGTATGGCTGTTAAACACATTGAACCTCTATCTGTATCCCATTTTACATCCGGGCATCTCATGGTCTTTGGTAACATATTAATCCTTTCCTTGCTAGCTCTCCTTGAACCCAACTCTTGACCTCCCTGCCTCCTCTCAATTCCCACCTCTCTATAACTGTAATATTCAGCAGCCATCAAGAGGGGTCCAAAAGAGGCACAGGTTATGGAGAAGGGATGGGCAATAGTTGAGCCTAAGGTTCAGCTGTCATCTACATATCCTAGCAATACTGCATAGCAGCCCCAATAAATTGTTACATACCACACCCACACACAACTATCCCACAACAATTACCCCATGTTCTCCCACCACAATGCACATACCACTCATGTAGTATACTAATACCCTCATCATCCAAATCCATAGACATAATACATAGACTGTACCTCAACCAAACAATACAACCACACCCTGATCATAACCATGCATACATCAACTGTGGTATGGGCATAAGAGAGAGAGAATACAGAATTTGGTGTGTCTCTTTGCTGATGACACTAAGATCTGCAGCAGAGTGGACACTGGAATGTTACTTAGAAAAATGATTAGAGACCTGGAAAAATTGGAAAAAGTAATCCAGGTTATGGGAACTAAAGCTCAATGCAAATAAGTGCAAAATGATGCAAATTGTTAAAAAAGCCCTGAAGTGTGAAAAGACCATACAAAGGAGGACCATTGTGGTGATCCAGGGGCAGCAGGGTATATCATATGAGGAAAGGCTGGTGGACCTTAACATGTATACACTGGAGGCAAGGAGGGAAAAAGTGGATATGATTGAAACATACAGTTCTTGCAAGGAATCAACAGGATGAATTCTAAGGACTTGTTCACAAGGAAATAGGACACAGTAACTAGGGGAGGTTCAGGAACTGCAGTGGGACATATAAGAGAATAGGACCTTCAGGCAGAAGAGGGGCATGCATACCTGGGAATGGGGTGACATTTTGCCACTAGGGCTATTGAACCTCTAAATCCAGACAAAGATAGGCTGAGCATGGAGCTAGACAGGAAAATTGGCAGACTTGATGGACCTCTGAGTCTATTTCTGCTGACATTATGTTTTTATGTAAATGCCTTCATAAACAGAAATGTCATGTATTATAAGTAAGACTGGCTCCAGTCCAGACAGAGAAGCCAAACAACATTTTCAAGACAGTGACAAGTCCATTTGTGCCTTAGTCTTATTTCTCCCTCATCTGTTGTGGATCAGGGTAGGATCTTTTTAAAATCAGTTTTATCTGAAATAGTAAAATGCTTCAAGGTGACTTGAGAAGCTTGAGCACTCTACATTCCGCTTACAACCTTTTTGAAACTGAGCTGTCAAGCTCCACATGTAAATGTAAACAATACAACATAAGGGTGTGCTTTGTTGTGTTATAACACAGAAACATAGACTCTGTTAGCACAAAGTCACCAGCGGTCCATCGAGTCAGCCCATATTACACTATCTCATCCCAACCTAAAACTAGTGTCCTGGTGAATTGTCCTCCTTTGTCTCACTCCCTCACCTTCCCTGGTATCCCTTTGGAACTATGAGTCCTCTTGCTCTGTCCCAGCCATATTTAAACACCTTTAGGGTACATGCCCCCACCACTTTAAATGGTAATCTGTTCCAGAGCTCCACCACCCTCTTGGTGAAGTAAAACTTCCACACATCCCTCCTGAATTAAACCACACACCCTCAACTTCCAGTCACTCCTACTTGTAAGATTGCATCCCTGTTTCTAACAAACAGGTCTTCACTATTCATTGTTTATATCCCTCATGAATTTCTTTTTTAAGTTAAAGAAGCTGTATTATGTTTTATCAAAACATTACAAAGACAACCATACCCTCTTGCACTGTTCTGCTCCTCTGTTCAATCTGGATATGACTACCTGTTTTATTCTGAACTGTTAGCAGGTTCTGCAACTTAACATAAGTTGAATTTCTGTCTATGACTTGTGCCTATACCACTCCTGGTGATATAGACTGAACCTTAATTTTAACTGTATTTATTTCCTTTGCACCCTGATGACTGTATATACAGTGCATGTAATACTTTGCCATAATCACCATGTTAAGCCTTTTATATTGCATAGCCACTTAATGTATGTCACTACACCAGTATGTACTGATTTCTCTGAAATATTTGTACTGTGTAATCTGACCTCATACCAAGTGTATTCGGCAGTCCTGTTTTGTTCTAATTGTATCTCTGTATTGTATTAATGTTTGTTGTGTTTGTCACCCTGGTTGCCCGGGTCATGACTGAAAACAATCCTCTGGATCAGTTTGCTCACCCAGTTATCAAAGACATACATACATAAATAAATAAATGGCATGTAAAAGGTACAAATTAAGCAATAGGCTATCGACCTCACTAACAGGGCACAAAACACAGGGGATCTGGATACAAACATCATTTAAGATATGAAAGGGAGTGAAAAAAAAAAAAAAGATGGGGCTTGCCATTTACAGAATTAGGGTGAACAGCCAGGCCTCTACAGGGCCTCAGTGCTGTAAATGGATAGGTAAAGTATTACAAATAGGTGCCAGCATATGCTCTATACATAAAATTTGAAGCATCTCCATGTACCATTCTGCAATGATGGAACCTGCTGGTCGAGCCAATGCCGCAGTATAATTTTTTTTGTAACCATAGTGATCAGCATGAAATGACTACACCCAGGGCCCAGCAGCGGCTATATAACCAACCACAGAATACAATTTTGCTTTGTAAAAGCATGTGCAATGCTTAAACTCGAGCCTAACATGTTCCTGACTCTTTGCCATAGAGTTTGCACCTTCAAGCAGTCCTACAGAATATGCCATCAGCCTGTTGGGTTCAAGTACATAAAGGAGAATCCAGACATCCCCACCTAAACAGTATCAGGGGATATGGTAAACTGCATGCATAATTTTAAACTGGGCATACCTGTATCCATCGAACTTGATATAGCGATGGATGTTACACCATTTTTTGGTTAGTTGGGTATCATGGGGCACCCAGCCTAGGGCCTCAAACCAATATTTCAAAAAAAAAACATATCTGTAAACTGAAACCTGAGACAAAGCCTGATAAAGACAAGACATGGCATGTCTTTCCAGGGTCAGTTCTTCAAGAGTTACCAATGCTAGAGAGGGATCTATCATAGGAACAGGCCTACCCAGTTTAAATGAAAGCAAATGACAGATTCAGTAATGAAAAAAGCACTCTTTCTTGTCCAGGGCATTGGTGTCCTGCAATTTGACAAAAGGGATCCAATGAGAATCACTGATCAACTAAGAGGGCACCATTATACCCTTGGCCGGCCACAGCAGTTAGTAAGCAACTTACCCATTAGTTGAAAATTGGAATTTAACCAGAGAGATTGGTTCCAGGGGTTTGTAAGAGTTATTTTGAGATGCTGAAATAGCTGACTGTAAATCATTAAGGAAACACCAATCAACATAGACTTTTAGGCAATGTAATTAGTTTCAAGTAGGGGAGGGCTTGTATTGTGATCCCATTCTATAAACATAAATCCTAGTCTATAAGCCACCCAAGAGGAATATAGGGGAGGAGTACTCTTTCTCCCCAAGTATCCAGTAAAAATATTTTGCTTCTTGGGCAGCATGAAAATAACCAAATAAACTGAGTGCTCTGAGGCCCCTGAAATATTTAGGGGCCACCAATCTAAGACAGCACCTCGGTTTATGACCCTTCCTGAGAAAAGTTGCCAGTGTATCATGGAGATCCTGGAACCATCAATATGAAAGTTTAACCAGTAACATGTTCATAGGGTAGAGTATCTCAGGCAGAATAGTCATTTTAAGAATGCTAACCCAGCCCCATAGAGAACTCTCAGGAATTTCTATGTCCCTATCATGTCCACCTCTCATATCTGGCCTCTAGAGAGTACATATTCAGGGCCACCAGCAGCTCCTTATGTTATCTGCCATGCTGGACCTGAATTATCTTGGCGAGCCTTATCTCTACTGACTTCATCCTGTTTATGTTCTTTCTTAGGTGAGAATACTAACCCTGCCCCATAGAGAGCCCTCAGGAATTTCTCTGTCCCTATCATGTCTCCCTCTCACCTCTGGCCTCCAGAGAGTACATATTCAGGGCCACCAGCTGCTTCTTATGTGATATGCCATGCTGGACCAGGATCATCTTGGGGAGCCTTATCTGTACTGACTTCAGCCTGTCTATCTCCTTTCTCGGGTGAGGGATCTAGAACTGGACACAATATTTCTGGTGAGGCCTCACCAGCAATCTGTATAAAGGCAGTATCACTTCACTTCTTTTGCTATTAAAATGCCTCCCAATACACCCCATAATCCTTAATACCTGCTGTATGTCTTATTGCATTGGCTGGTTTGCTTGAGGGAGTCACTGATAATGACCCCCAGATTCTGCCCCTCTACTGCAGTGGCCAGCCTAACACTCCCCTCCCATTTAATATGTTGCACATGTGCTCCTTTTATCTAGGTGTATCACATTACCATTCATGGCACTCAATCTCAGTTACCAGATTTTTGACTACCAACGTAATGGTGCACATTTGGTATCTTCAGTCATGCAAGAAATGCCATTATACTACAACCAACACATGCTGGAGTGTCTTAATGTGATTATAAGTGGGGTCAGAATTTTTTATAAGTAAATGAAGCATTTTAGGTTAAGTATATGCAACCACCCAGTCCCCTGAGATTACTAGAATCCTATCAGTGTTAGTCTAGGAAGGTTCTGAGCAGCCTGTAGGGAGTTGATAAAAGCTCCTTACAACATGACATCATTGTTTACTCAGCTAGCCTGAGCAGAGAATGGATTATGTAATTTAAGATTCTCGCAGCAGCATGAGCCAATTTGGAATCAGCTGCTCTGGGGCAGTTTAGAATATTCAGATGAGAGTTTTTGAGTTTGTGTCAGTAGTACTTCAGTGTGAAGCTCTGAGTGAGCAGCAGTGCTCAGAGTGTGGAGGTGCCTGCCAGTCTGTTCTGAGACTGGGTGAAGGACCTCTGATAGTTTCCACAACCTAGTGTGTGAGATCCAGAAGTGCTAAAGGAAGTGGTGGAGACTCTTGCCAGCAGGATCCCAGTGGGCCATTCCACAAAGAAGTGGTTCAGACTTCAGTTTCTGTGGATCCAAGAGGCAATCACCTGAAGATTCTGAAGAGTGGCAGCAGTTCAGAAAGAAAGAGTGATCTGTGTGAAGCTATGACAAGCTACCTGTGAAGAGAAGAGGTGTTTAATCCAGGATTCATGTCTGTATCAAAGGGGACAAACAAAACTGTGAGTACAGTTATATGGGACTGTTTCTTAGGGAGTTGTCTAAGGTGTACTGTATGGGCACATAGATAAGACTAGAATACACCTGCCAGGGCCCTTGTATCACCACAAAAAATGTGCTGAATGTGAAGTTTTAAAGTTGAGAGTCCTTTAGCAATTTGTGGGAATTGAAGGGTCATTTGGTGTAATCCTGAAGTAATGGCAGAGACCGGTTGTGCCAGGGTGGACAGACCCCCAATCAGAAACTTCAGTCAGGGCTAACTGGTTCATGGAAGGGCATCTGGTTTCCCTGGGCATGTTAACAAAAATTCATTGTGCCAGGAGGAAAGAATTTGAAATGTTTTTAAAGTATGTGGCAACCCCCACCTAATAGACAATTAGGGAAAGAAAAGAGAACTATTGAATTAAAGTGTGTGGAACCCCCCACAAGATATACACATTGGGAAGTAAATATCTAGGGATCCCTAGTCCATAAGGATGGATAGTTCAATAGTCCTGTGTGGAAAAGAATGTACTAAATGCCCAAAGCAAATGCTGTTTCTGGAAAGAAAATTGTGTTGCCCTGAAAAGTCAGTTCCAACCTGAGGTATCACCCCATTCTGTGATTTCCATCTGGTGTCAGAGTAAAGCCGTACTGCACAATCCCATCATCAATTGTGGGCAATCAATCTATTCTTTCAGTGTGAACTTGTTATTGGGCCCCTTCAGAAGTCAGACCTAGCATAGCCCTAGCACCTCTCTCCCAGAACTCATTTTGTATCCTAACCCCCGACTTCTGAGACTGCCAAGCCAGATATTTGCCCCAGCACTGGGGGTGATGCCAATTGTTTATGTCAGCTTGTGGTCTGTTGCCTTGTCTGTGGCACAAGTTTGAGGGTGTCCCAGTTGCCAGGCAGTCTTGGCTGGCAAGTGCAGTTCTTATGCATTGTTTTAATAATAGTTTTAAAATGCAGTTTTACACCACAGAGAAAATAGCCTTTAACATTGTATAAGAGAAATTCCCATTTAATGTATTGGTGCCATAGAACACAAGAATTCAATATCTGCTCAGTTTCACTGGCAAAATGTAGACCTCCACACACACAAACAGACACATAACAGCAAGCCTCATATGGAGCCAGGGCTTCAGTTTTGCCTGTGGCATGGTAAGCAGCAGAAATTTCCCTAGCAAGCTGGTAAGGATTAGAGGTTATTTTTATCATCACTAAAGAAACACTAGGCACTGAAGCTGTTTAGTTTGAGTGTGTTTAAGGAGGGGATTATGCAAAAAAAACGAACGTTTTTATTTATATTTTAAATATAAGTGAGCTTTACTTTTAATGGTCTAGTTGATAGTTTTTAGTAAGTAAAGGTGGCAGCCATGTATGTGATGGAAATTATGGATGAATGTCTCATAAATTCTGCATATTGTTTTCTTATATTTCAAATCCTAAAGCTTGAACTTCTTCAACTGTGCCTTAATTGCGGAACTACACTTGGGTCTCAAAATGTATTTAGCCAGTGAGGAAGTAGGACATTCCTAACCAGTTTTATAATGTGCCTTTTACATACAGCACTGCTTGATCCAGCAGCAAAGTAAGGATCCTACTGAATTTGTCAGTTAATCTTTATTTTATCTTTTTCTTTTCCAGAGTTCAGTATGTTTTTAAAAGGGGCCTTCTGAGAAATGTAACTCTTGAAAAGCCACATCCTTTCTGTTAAAGTAATAAATTACTGATGGCAGGTGCGTGAGCCAGGAAAGTGAGTGGAAGCCTAATCAACAGCTCTGTTCAACCCGCCAGTTAATTTCCCCAGAAAAAATGGATCCAGCAACCCCTCAAGCTTGCTTTTGTACTTTTTCGATAAAGGAGCTGTAACCCTAATGAAGTGAAAAAAGTGGGATCAAAAACTTGGAGGTAAAGACAAAAATAGTTATCAGCAGCTCAGGCTGCCACGTGCTAGCTCAAAATGCATGGGGCTGCACCAACTGGCCAAGCTGGCATAGTTATCGCTTCAGAATTTAAGGAATTAAAAGTAATGATACAACAAGTGCTGACAGAAGTTGAAACTTATAAGATCTCTGTTGCTGCTTTAGAGGACAGGATCCAAGCATTAAACCACCCTAGACACTGAGACCAACCTCTCTTACATGGTTGAAAAAGACTCTGGGCATGAGACTCGAATCCAAGAGCTGGAATGCATGGTGCAGCTCCTTTGGTCCCGAGCCGAAAATGCAGAGAATCAGAGCTGGAGAGATAACCTCCAGTTTGTAGGATTTCCAGAGGGAGTGGAGAGATGGGACACTGATAATTTTTTTCTGGCTGAGCTACCCCGGCTACTAAAGTAAGACTGGTGACCGGCCCTGGAGGTGGAACAGCCACACCACACACTGGCATTGCTGCCCAAGGAGGGAGGTAGACCCAGGCCCATTATTGCCAAAATGCTGAGATTTCCCAAAAAAGAACACATCCTGAGCCTTTCCAGAGAAAGGGGGCAACTGATATGGCAGGAGCACCACATTTATATCTTTAATGACTACTTGAATGAAGTAGCCTGAAAACAGAAAGCTTTCACCGAGGTGAGGAGGACTCTACAAGATGTCCAGGTCCAGTACTGCCTTGTTTATCCAGCCAAATTCCAAATCATGAGGAAAGGGGTGTTTAACACTTTTGAGACCCCTGAAGAAGTGCTGGAATACATTGGGAGACATTGGCTGTCAAAAATCCCTCAGTAAAAACTGCCATCCCGAGTGAGATTGCCACCAGAACCCCTGAAGGCGCAAAGCTGAAGCCCCCAGAATAGATTCGCAGTCCTAGCCAAGGCAGACCCAGAAGACAATATGGAATGGCTCACCTCCAAATCAAAAAGGAATCAGAGGGGCAAAGGCTCACATTCAGGGTCTTAGAAGGTACAGGGGAGAGAGCCCAGATAAAGCAGCAGAGCTTCATCCACGATGGGCTCAGAGTCCCTAGGAGAAATGGCATCGAAGAAGCAAGAGCAAGATCTGAAACTGATCCCCAGGAGGTATCAACAGACAACACCCACGGACGCCGCTCTGCAGACTGGGGTGGATGAAGCAGCCCTTCAGAAAGAAATTATTGAATCCTGGGTGGACACCATGAGCCAAGTGTTGCCAGAAGACACAGACATTGAGCGGAGCCCACTGGAGCGCAACTGAATTTGGAGAATCCAACCGAATTGAAGCCCGTCTCTGGATTGGGAAGAAGATACCTGAGATGCACGGAGATGGGTACCTGGCATGTAAACTGGAGACTGTAATCAGAAGCAGATCTTTTTTGTTTTAATGGGAACTTTCCTGATCTGCATAATGACAATCATTTGGTTCAGTGAAGTAATGAAGCTGTAAGTACAATGCACTGATCTCTCCCTCTCCCAACCTCTTTTCTCTCCCCCTTCTCCCTTCCACCCCATATGCCTGTCCCCAATGTACCCCTGCCCCTCTAGCCTGACCAGCGCCAGATATCTCAGCCTTCCTTTCAGTACCACCCTCCCTCTCACATGAGGCACTGCGTGTCTGTGTCTGTGCTCTCCCTTCCCTTTTCTACTCCTGCCTTTCTATCCTCTGTATAAATGTGTTTTATCAGTAGGACTGAGGGGAATACCTCAGCTAAAGGCTCTGCAGGAAGAGTAACCATGTTGATCGAGACATCCCATCACCCAAATGATACAATGAGACGCTACGACCTCCAAAGGGGAAGGAATGAACCTTTGGGATGTCAGTGGCAGGGAGGGCAGGTTACCACACTGTGAATCCCTGGTCCCCCAATTGCCCTGCTCCCCAGATTTGCTGATGATCACTGCCCCAAGCATAGAGGATGGGAAGCCAGCCAACCCTTTGGCTACAGAGGAGAGGTTTTCACTTGCTTCTCAGATACATGCCATAGGCCAGAAATGCGTGCTCAGAGGGGAGGTTGAACAAGCCAATCTGCAGCTCAGGACTGGTTGCCTAGCATTGCACTAACAGTTGCTGCTGGGCTCGCCATGTTCCCAAGCTGACACAATATATGTCAACATTCTTGGCTGAACTACTAAACAGTCACTGCATGCCAGCATCAGCTGAGGAGGAGTCATTGTTGGTGACCAGCCACAGTTTAAGGCAACTTGCCTGTTCACTGACTGACCCCATCCCCAGGTTGCCACACAGGGGAGGAACAATTAGTTACTGGACTAGGGTGTAAATTGCAAACAGGAACTCACATAACTACAGCCCCCCACTCCCACACACCACTTACCAAAAGCAAGGCTGACTCTGGGGTATTTGCAAGAGAAGAAGAATACTAAATCCAGAGCTTGCACAGGTCTCTTGAGTCCAGCAGATGCACATAGTTACCATGCTCCTTTGCTAACAAATGCATAGCATTGCACTCATCCAGTGGGACACAGACACAGAAATCATACCTTTCAATTGTCCCTGATTTTCAGAGATGTCCCTGATTTCACCTCAAAATTTTCCTCTGTCCCTCGTAAAATTTGTGGTTTTGTGATTGAACAGTCAGGACCGCAAGCACAAAATAATCTCAAACATTAAAGGTACAGACTTGTTCTTCTTCAAAAAATGCATTTTACACTAATCCTCTTATTCTATCAGCTTTCTGAGTGAATATTACTAATTTTGTGATGTGTCCCTGATTTGGGGTCTTTGTCCCTGATTTTTGTTGTCAAAGGGAGGGAAAAACACATCCAGGTATTAAGGGCCAGATATAGAGTAATGCAAGAAGGACAGGGAAAAAGAAGGAGAGGCACAGTTTCCTGAAGGGCCCCCCTCCCCTTTTGCCCCACTCACTGTTTGGACCACACTAATATCCTGAAGGCAACAGAGGCAGGCAAATCAGGGAGTGAAGGGAAAAGAGAAAGGCCTCTGGAATTGCACATCCGAGCCAGCCATGCTACCAAAAGCAGACACCAACCCCCTTCCCTCTCTTCTCTCCACGCCTACTATATTGTGGGCAAGGGACACAGATGGCAGAAGGCTAAACCACAATCCCCCCATACCACCTCCACCATCCCAGTCAAAGGGAAAGAGGCAGAAAGTGAGCTGTGACTAAATTTCCTGAAGCCCCCCCCAGCCCCTAGTGAGGCCTTACTTTAACACAGACATTTCCTTTCCCCCACGCTGGGAGCCCACAAAAATGACTGCTTAGTATGCTCCTCTGGAAGCTGATAAGACAAGGGTGAGTTGACCTTGACAGTGGTAGAGGACACCAACTCCATCATGCCTGTTGTTGCTGAGGTTGGCATCAGGGCTTATAGCCCCAGGCTGAACAACCCAGTAATCACAAGAATGGTTAATTTAGCTCTGTTATGCATTGCATGAATCTGTTAAGGTTGTTGTTATTAACAATGAACATAACTTAAGGTTAATGGTATTTAGAGCTTGTACAAATGAATCAGAGTAATTGAGAGGGGGGCATTTAACCCCCAGTATGACGACCAGTTAGTTGCATCACTGGGAACAAATGGACTGCAACAATAGAACAGACTACCCACATACTGTATGTCAGGGACCAACAATAGAGCCCCAACGGGTGGACCACCTACCACATGCACAAATAGCCCCAGGGAAACCTCTAGATGGATACCCCCAGCCCCAACAACTTCAGGTGCAAGAAACAGGACAAGTGGGCAAGGGGAAGATACCCTACATGCTTTTAGTCCCGAAAGTTGATCCTCTGTACCATAGCACACCTAAATATGGCTAACACTGATAAAATGGATGTCGTGGAATGTTAAAAGGATCAAATCCCCAGTTAAGAGAAAGAAGCTTCTGGATCATCTCGACAAGGAGGGGGCATGGATCGCTTTCTTACAAGAAACCCACCTGATGCAAGGGGAAACCCAGAAACTCCAGCAGGGATGGGTGTCACAGGTGTTCGAGTCGACTTTTAACTCTAAGAGCAGGGGGATAGCAATTTTAATACACAAACAAATGCCCTTTCAGGTACACAAAGTCACAAAGGACCCGGAGAGCAGACATGGTATAGTTCAGGGGGAACTCATGGGACAGGATGTCACCCTTTGTGATGTATACTGACCAAATGAACAGGAAGTCTACTTCTTCATAAGCCTTACCCAATCCCTTCAGGAAGCACACAAAGGGCAGCTAATAGTGGGAGGGGGGATATGAATACCACAATGGATGGATAGGAGCAGGCCCCCTAAGGGTCCATTGACCTATGCCTCAAATGCACTTAAGGCCCTTAGCCAGGAATTGGACTTGGTGAACATTTGGAGATTGGTCAACTCCATGGGGGAGACTTCTCCTGCTACTCACCACCACATCAAACACACTCCCGGATAGATGTGTGGCTCACCCCGGGATCATGGACATCGCACTTAATAGACACTGGCATTGCTTCCATTTTGTTTTCAGATCATGCATCAGTCTTTACATGGCTACCCCCCCACAGCAACCCAGGCTAGGAGGCTCAATACAACTATGCTTAAAGACCCCAAATTATGTACCAGTCTCCGTGAGGAAATCAGGGACTTCCTGATGAACAATCAACCCAGAGATACATCAGCTGACTCTAGATAGGATACCCTCAAAGTCTTCATCTGGGGATAGTGCATCAGCCACACCTCCTACATGCACAAGCAGAAGTAGAAAATCCTGATAAACTGCAAGAGGGAATTAGAGACCCTGGAGAAACAACTGTACAGCACCCCAACTCTGACAGAGAGTTTATGGGTGGAGGTCATGGGCCTCAGGTACAAAATAAACATGCACCTACACCAAAAAGCTGAGTACGCCCTTTTCCACCTGAAACAGACATTCTGAGAATAAGGGGAAAAGCTGGACTGCCTCAGCCTACCAACTCAAAAAGAGGCAGGAATGCTTCAGGATACTAACAATCAGAAAGAAGGGGAGAGTACTGACAGAGCAGATGATGAGATTAGCACCGAGTTTCTCCTTCTACAGCTCACTATATTCCTCCAAAGTGCAACCATTAGATGGAGCCATTCAGGGCTTCCTAGACAAACTGGAACTTCCAAAGTTCAGTCAGGGAAAGCTCAACTAGCTAGACAGACCCCTAGAAATGAGGGAGCTGGAGCTGGCCCTAAAGACTACTTCCACAGTTAAGGCCCAGGTGGAGATGGGCTTCCAGCAGAATTCCTTGGAGTTTTGCAGGACGTCCTTATACCCCCTCTGATGGATGCATTGGAGGAGACTGCTTCCATGGGAACCCTCCCGGCATCTATGAGATGGGCACAAATCTCCCTTATCCCCAAACCAGGGAAGGACCCCACAATGTGTGGCAGCTACAGGCCAATTTCCCTGATAAATGCTGACTGTAAACTATGGGCCAAAGCCAAGGGCAGCAGATTAAAATATCTCATCACAGTACTAGTAGACAGAGATCAGGCAGGCTTCATCCCAGGATGCAAAGGGACAGATAACACCGGGAGATTGGTGAACCTCTTATGAAAAACTAAGGGGGCCCCCTCCCCAGTGGCACCTCTCATATTGGACGCAGAAAAGGCATTTGACAGAGTTGAATGGAATTACCTCCTGACCATGCTGGCAACTTTCAACATTAGCCCCAAGTTCAGGTCATGGGTTAAAGTGCTGCATTCAGACATGTCAGCGGATGTCATCATCAATGGGCAGATGTCAGCACCATTTGGGTAACACTGGGGCACCCAGCAAGGCTGCCCACTATCCCCACTGCTTTTTATACTGGCCTTAGAGCCCCTGCTCCAAGCCATTAGAAGTCTCAAGGACCTCAAAGGAGTGGAAATGGGTGGAGAACACAAGGTGATGGCATACGCCGATGACATCTTATGTACACTCAGGGACCCAGCCAAGTCCATTCCCACCCTAATCAACCTGATAGACACCTATAGTGCATTATCAAGTTATAAACTGAATATAGCAAAATTCAAATTTATAGCATCGGACACATCAATTACTACATTACCTGACTACCCCTGGGGCTTGGCCCATGTTCCCCAGAAGCTCACATATTTGGGGTATACTTCCACTGGAACCTCCAGCAACTAGGGAAGGGTGACTTAACCCCGATGCTTGAAGAGATATAGAAAGACATCAAGAGATGGGAATTGCTCCATCTCTCCCACTGGGGTAGAGCTCAGGCCTTCAAAATAATGGCAACCCCCAAAATACAATACATATTTTACAACATACCCCTTCGCATAGAGCCCAAGATACTTAAGATGCTCCAGGGCAAATTGAAGCCATTCTTCTGTGGAAAGGGTCTAAATTGACTTAGCTGGGCTAAACTCGGAAGCCCCCTGCAGCAAGGGGGTCTCAAACTCCTGGATTTCCAATTGCAAGTCATGGCCCATACCATATTGCAGATGGCAAATATACCACCCTGGGTCGAGGGCTCCCCACCACCACATTGGGCAGAATGTGAAGCCACCTAGCTGAACCAACCACTGTTGCTGGCAACACAGTTTCCCAACCTCCCCAAAAGGAGGCCCATACCCCCATCACAGAGTGGACCTTTGCAATATGGAAGGACTTCTGCAAATTAAATAAATACAACCCAAACTGGGCAAAATTTTATCCTTACTTAACAATCAGAAATAATCCCATGGTGGATAAAGAATGGGTAAGCAAAGATATTGTGTAACTAAGGGACCTTAAACACAAAGACCTAGACACCATGAAGAGTTTTCAACAACTCCAAGTTGAATATGAGCTACCCAAAAAACACCATTGGAGATACCTCCAGATAAAGCACTCCATCTCTAGCACCTTAGGCCCCAAAGCCTGGGATTCAAAACATGATAAGTTAGACACTCTGCTATGACCTGACAAAGGAATGGCCCCGTATAGCAGTGCCATTTATGGACATCTTATAGGTCTCCTCCCAGACGCTACACTCAAAGTCAGAGAGAAATGGTCAGAGGAGCTGGGCACAGAAGTCATCCCCCCAAATCTGAAGTTCTTGTTGGCAATCAGTTAAGAACTCCACCAAAGACTAACAAAATAGGTTTGTCCAACTTAAGGTGCTACAGAGGTGGCATAGAACTCCACAGCAATTGCATGCATGGGGTCTGCTGCTCTCAGATAAATGCTGGAGATACTGGGCAGAATGCAACAAAATTATCCACTTACTGTGGACCTACCCCCTTACTAGCCACATATTGGAGCTCAATTCAGAATACCCTGAATGAGATCCTGTGAAATCAAACACATCTATCCTCCCTTCTGGTGATACTGAATTATTACCTGCCCCCAGCTATTGGTCCCGGACACCCAGTGGGAGAAAAGAGATGGTTAATAGAAGCCCTGATCATGGCAAAGTGAATAATCATTAGACACTGGAGAGACACTCAAGCCCCGGACACCCAGGAGTGGATCCAAGAGTTGGGAAAACTTGCCAGCTACAAAAGGTTTCATCATACAGTTCAAGACAGGATCCCTCTATACCAGACCACTTGGGGTGGCTTCCTATCATCCCCCATGTGCAAATTACCAGACGCAGAGTTTGCGACAACTTTTCTCCCTGGCCAAGATAAAAGGGAGGATATAGACGTAAATATCTATAAGCCTAGGTATATAAATAGACATAAGAATATGCATCAATACCCTAGAGGTAACCAGCTACCTGTCTCTAAGACCACCTCAGAGAGATACCCCCTCCAGCCTAGGGGAAGTGAGAAAAAACTCCCCTCACCAGAACAACACACTCAATGACCAACCCACAGATCTAGGGCCTGTTGCATGGAAATACAGAGTGCAAAATCTTAATGCAAGGTACTGATGTTGCCAAGCAAGGCACTGATCTACTGCATGTGGTCTTTCTATGTGGTCTACACAAGTCTATAATTTATATGTACTGTAACTATGTTGCTTAATACATCTACATTAGTCTGTTCATCCTTCGGTATTTACCAGGCTAGGGCACATTTTTGTTATGTCATTACAATTTTGGTAGGTGCCAATACCAGACTGCAGTGGAGGGAGTATTTCAGCATAATCATTTTAAACAGAAACTCTGCTTAACCCCAACAACAGACATATTTTAAGCATTGGGAACCTACATGAAGTCCAGCTGGTGCAGAACTGGTGGTGTAGGAGATGACACTACTTATAACATTGGTCAGTCTGTGTGTGCTGTATAAAGTGACCAGTTTGTTCTGTATGTAACCTGGACTGAGCTTTAAATGCTTTGGGGATATGTAAAGATGGCACTCTAGAAGCATGTTGCCTGTAATCTTGGCAGCTGTCTGAAATTCTACTGAAATATGTTTTGAATATGTAAAATATTATAATATTGACATGGAGTCATGTTAAGTTCTTTTTTTTTTTTTTTTAAATGTTCCTGGCAAAATAAAGACTTCCTCAGTAAAGGGAACCAAACAAATTTTTGTCTGTGACTTTATTTACATTACTGTTCTTTCATTAGGCAAGCTAGGGACATGGCATACCTCCATGGCCTCAAGTGTTAGGGACTTTCAAATAATAAATGGATAGGAGTCATAAGATGTCCTGCCATACAGTGGCATGAGATACCAGTTGTCAGACGTGATGTTGGAAATATTGAATCTAGATTCCAAAGGGTCCAGCTGCTGGAGGGGATGCCAGAATTAGGGGGCTCAGCTACCAGGGGGGATAACAGAGTCAAAGAGAACAGCTGTTGGAGGCGTGCCAGAGTCAGTGGGTCCAACTGCTGCAGGAACACCAGATGAAAAGAAGGATCCAGCTACTGATGTCCAGTATACTGCACATAGTGGATAAGAGGTGAAAACGTAAATTTAAAAAATGAAAATAAACACAATACAGCTATGTGTTATGGAAAGTTTTCCTCTCTTCATTTCTACTTTAAATTATAATACAATGTTTTAATTGATAAGGTTACCAGTGTATTACTGTTAACTGAAAATGTTTGTCTGTCTTTTGCCCTATGGTATTCTTTTTTATTTTTCAATTTTTCTCATGAGTGACAAGAAGAGGTCCTGCCCCCCCCCCACACACACACTCACACACATGTTATTTTTCATTTTTTAGCCCAATTACATATGCAATCTGTGGACTGCTTGGAACACCAAAGTTCACCTGCAGATGCTTCCCAAGCTGCTATAAATATAAAACCTCTAAAATTCCACATATGTTTTAAATTGGGAAAGCTTACTACAGATTTGTGCTTCAGTGAAACTTTGCCAAGTCGGAGGTCCCACCCTCAGATCAGCCATGTGCTTGGTAAGTTGTAAACTATAAGGAGTGTATGCAGCTCCACAAATTGCTCTGGAATACCACTGCCTAGTAACATAAGCTGGCGATCTTGTTATTTTTGTCCCTGCCAGTGTTCTGTTTTGAGAAGACATTATGCAGACTATGAAACTGTACATCATCGAACTGTCCTACCATGAGAAAAGGCAGACTTTTAAATCATACACTGGTAATGTTTAACCTCCCACATTACTGTTATGCTCTAGCACTTGAAAACATCCATGGTCTTATCTTCAGCTTTTGAAAAATTGCACCTTCCATTGTCATTCATAAAGAAACTATAAATACTGTAACAACCTTGTTCAAATAGATTTTGATTTCATGTAAAAATAAGAGAATTTCTAACACAACATCCATAAATTACCCATGACTTGTTTCTTTTAGGTTCCCATATAAATGTTTCAGTGAGCAGCCATTAATACTGTCAGTTTCCAGATATGTTTCCTTTAATCTCCTCAGTAACAACAATCATGTCCTAAGAAATGACAATCCAGCTAATGTCTTCAAAACATTATTTGTGGATACTCTGCTTCCCTTCCCTTTGTGTTATAGTACCATTTAATCATGGAAGTCAGTTTTTGGTTTTGCTTGGCATCTGTTCCAGTTCTGCTGTAGTACAGGGAGTCAGTTTCGTTTGTTGTTGACATCAATAGTGATGTTAGCATAATGTAGTGTTATTGTTCATAGTAATGGAAACCATTTACTAAAATAAGCCTGGTCACGCTAAGGAGATACAAACAGTAAAATCAGATGTCTTTCCAAAAACAGTGCACAATGGCAAAATGTATGTTTTTGTTGTAAACAGAATTGGGTTTAAACTATAATGTGGTGTCAGAACAAAAACAATAATATTGTGTTTTGAAATACTAAGTACAAAGTACAAAATATTTCAACTAAAAAAAAGTTTAAGTTAAGATGAAAATACAGAGGGCGGGATATTCAGACTGCGCCAGGCTGTGGCACAAGCCAGGGCGCAGCGCAACTTGGATGCGCAGGGACATGGACAGGGTGCTATTCAACGGAGCTGCGCCATGGCACTGCATCGTTGAATATTGCATCTTGGCCACCCGCAGTGTGCATGGCGCAGTGGCACTGCACCAGCGCAAGTGGCTAGAGTGGAGCAGGGGGGTGTGCTAGCGCAAGTGCCATTGCGATAGGCGCAACCACCACGATATACAAAAGTGCACATGCAAATGGGGCCATAATGTATGCAAGGTGCAAATGGGGCCATCTGCATGTCATTATGGCCCCATTTACATGCAGGTGCACTGATCCCCAGTGACTTGCGCCTGGTGCCCTGCCAGGCTGCAGCCGTTGGGGATTGACGCCCCCTGCGCAAGCAGCAACACACTCTGATGCCCGATCACGGGCATATGAATGAAATGTAAACATCCCGTATCCCTGGTGGTCCAGTGGATTGCTCACAGCCCGATCGTGGGCAGAAGTATATTGAAATACACCCTCCCGTATCCTTGGTGGTCCAGTGCACCGCTTGCAGCCCGATCACGGGCAGAAGTACATTGAAATACACCCTCCCATATCCCTGGTGGTACAGTGGACTGCTTGCAGCCCGATCGCAGGCATATATTGAATTATAATAGTCCTATATCCCTGGTGGTCAAGTGGACCGCTCACAGCATGATTGCAGGCATATGTAGAAAAATAATAGTCCCATATCCCTGGTGGTCCAGTGGACTGCACACAGCCCGATCATGGGCATATGTAGATAAATAACAGTCCCATATCCCTGGTGGTCCAGTGGACTGCTCGCAGCCTGATCGCGGGCATCTTTAATAAATAATGACACACCAATCCAACCCTGGTGGTCCAGCGGTACCCACTGAGCACCACTGCCCCTCTCCCCCCTGTCAGCGGCGGGTGGCAGCTCCCCACCCACTTGCCACCCGGCCGCCCACCAACTAACTCCATATGGTAGGGCTGTACACCCATTGGTCCACAGCGTGAGCCAATGGGCATGCAGATCCATACCAGCCTACACCACAGTCAGATATGTGGATGGATTCACTCACATATCTGGACTGTGTAATCTCGGCCGAGCTGCATGCCCGTGGCTCACCGGGCGTACCTGTACTACTACTGTAAAGTCCATTGATAGGCGGCAGGGCAGCCGCGGAGCGGGAGCGGGGGAACCACTGGACCACTCAGGGTTGGATTGATGTGTCATTACTTATTACTGACACCTGCAATCGGGCTGTGAGCAGTCCACTGGACCACCAGGGATATGGGACTGTTATTTATCTACATATGCCTGCGATCGGGCTGTGAGCGGTCCACTGGACCACCAGGGATATAGGACTATTATTTTACTACATATGCCCGCGATTGGGCTGCGTGCGGTTCACTGGACCACCAGGGATATGGGACTATTATTTATCTGCATATGCCTGCGATGGGGCATGGGGGGGCCCCACCACAACGGTGCAGCCGGAGCTCGGGTGGCCACCCACAGGTGGCAGCTGCTGTGTTGCACCCTGCAATATGGCAGCTCACCTGTGGGTGGCCAGCTGTTGTTCCTTTTTTTTTTTGGCTCACCTGTGTGCAGCACAAGTAGAGGTTGCGCATGCATGGGTTCAGCACATCCAGGGCTCAATATCGGGATGTGCGGAGTATGCATGGGCACGCCTCCCCTACCTGCGCCGCATACATTACTGATGCGCTCCTGGCGCATCTGGATTTGTGCCAGGCTCAATCCTTCTTTGAATATCACTCCAGGGAGCATCAGTGGGTTGCTCATGGCGCAACTGTGTTGCGCCATTCTCAACCCTGCTGAATATCCAACCCCAAATGCCTAATTGTTTTTTATACAGATAGAAATGGATTACCACTTGTTCATTTTGTTTAAAATAGTTCAGAAGGAGGCATGATGAACTTGGGGAAAGCTCACTTTGAGTTGTGTCCTTGGAAAAGAACACAGGGATAAAAACAAGCAAGCAAGCAATAATACCCAACAGAGTGGGCAGTGTTGGGATATACCGATCTGTGCAGGGGGCATAATGAGGCCCAGTGCCTTATAGCCATTGGAAGGTGTGGCATAGCCCATACTGCCCACCCTTGGGGGTATTATTGCTCTTAGAAATGGGTATTCTTTTTGCTGTATTTAAAATAATAAAACAGTTACAATAACAAAAAAAAATTAAACAAAAAATATGACGAAATTAATCATTGTAAAACAGTCCGTCTTCTTGTACAGCTCTTGTTGTTTTTGAGTCTGTTTACTGGTTTACAGTCTCTCACCCCTGCCGGTAAAAAGAAGTGCTACATTTGTAAATTGTGGTTCTACCTTCCCATCTTCACCCCGGAGTTGCTGATTTTCTTTGTATGTTATGCTTTGGGCTGTTAAGAGTGGATCTGAACTGAGAGCCTATCTGCCCATAAACATTGAGCACTGAGAATCCCTTTTTTTATGTTTCTGCTTCTCACTCGAATATACCTAATTCTACCCAGGATCTGGTGTCTGCTTTTTAATTTTTTATGTTTAAGGAGCTGTTGTGTTGTGATCGTGATCCCAACAGGATGGAAAGATAAAGAGCAGGTTCATAGCCTGATCAGTGCAGACATGGCTGGCGCCTTTGAACCTGGTGGCAAAGAGGCTATGGTGAGAGAATAGATAGAGAAAAAATAGCACTCAGTTAGTCAAAACAGTTGATCTCTTTTTAAATCTAATTTTTAAAGACAGTTATTTTACAAAAAGGGGAGGGCCTCCACAACTGCAGCCACATAATCAACAAACGAGGGAAAAAATGGTGGTGAATTCAAAAATTTGCATTCCATTTATGCTCAATGGGGTCTATACATTATCATGTGGATTGCCTATTCACCACAGATCAGTAGTGTCTAGGCAATCCTAAGTAACAATGTCATACACCGGTGGTCCCACAGACCCCTGCGCACATGCACGGAAAGGTCATGCACCCCTTTCACACTGGATCCCTTGGCTAGTTGTACAGCTACGTGAACAGCTGGCCCGGCAACATGTCTGTGGGCTTGTCTATACTCTGTGCCATTCACGGAGATGCAGCATGCTGGGCATGGGGGACACAGAATACACAGGCAGAGACCCTGCCATATCCATTGCATACCCCTCCCAAGATTTCAACTGCCGGCTGTACTGAACACAACCACCCTCACCTACCATGCTGCCCCAGCCGGTCTAGGCAGAAAGGGAGGGCCGGGGCAGCCATCCAGGCACTCACTTGTAAACATTCAATTTGTCCCTCCCATACATTCCCACAATCCCCTGTTCCTCTAGGGCAAGGGATCAACTCCAAGACCCAGGGCAGCATCTGATTGGATTCCTGCTGTGTCCCTTGATCTGCCTCCATGCAGCGGTGTACCGGGTGCAGAGGCATGGACAGGTGGCATTGTGGAGGTGCATGGTAGTGTATACCATGCACCATGTACCTATCAGCAAGTGCATGAGCTATGAGGGCTTGGCATGCATGAATCGTGCTGACCTGGCCCCACATTGTTGCTTAGCCCCCAATGACTTTAAGAGTAAAAAGACGTGCCACTACAGGGACTAGTTATTTACTTGTCTCTGTTGCCTGATACTCTCTGAGGTAAAGGATATTCTTAATTAAACAAACATTTTTATTAAACACCACAGTAGATAATACATAGCACAAATGCAAAATACAAATACGCTTCATTTTTTGATAACTTCAACCACAAAACACAAGGGGGCCAATTCCAAGTCAGTGTACGATAGTGTAAGCCGAGATACACCAAACCCCTTGGCGTATCTCGCAACTTGTGCTAAGTGGTACACCAGCCCCTATTCCAAGAGGCACCTTGCACCATGACGGCTGCCGGCTATGCCAACCATGGGTTACACCACCCACTACACCACAGCCCGCAACAACATGGCACAAGGGTGGGTTATGGCAGCAACTGTGCCCTATTCCAAGAACCCACTGCTGCAGTTCTAGGAGCTGCACTGACAGAGTCAAGTTAGAGCAGCTCACAGCTGCTCTAAGGGGCATCCAAAGGTGCCATCCATTGGATGCCCACTCTGCAGTGCCACGGCAATGGTGCTGATGTGCTCCCCGTGCCTCCTAAGCACATTCCTGCCCCACCCCCAAAAGTCAGGGACCCTTGGGGGTTTGATCTCCAGTGCACTTCCCTGGACTCCTGTGTCACCTGTCCTGCCCCCCATGCCCCCTGGTGTGTGCCGTGGTGTTCTGGGGACAGGGGGGCTTCGGGGGTCTGCCAGTAGCTGGCTGCAACTTGTGACATGCTGGGCTTCTACGCCATGCCCATGGCGTTAGCATCCGCATGGCATATCCTGCATGTCGCAAGTGCCGTGACCCTTCCACTCTTGGAATGTAGTGCAGGGTCCCTGGCATAGCAGTGAATGTTGCAATTCACATACGCCGGCGAGTTACAACATTCAACCTGGAATCGGGCCCAAGATTTTGGAACAATGTATTACAGTCAGTTAAATAAGCAATTTCTTTTTGTGATGTTTTATTCTGCATTAACGTAGAAGAAAGAGACACTCCAATTTCTAAACTGACAAGACTCAAAAACAAACTCTAGGGAGTCATGTGATGCATTCTCAGTGAGTAGTCACTTTCTTTGTAGCTCAGTAATCACTAACTTAAAAACCATGATAAACAACCATTTAAACTAGCCTCACTACAATCATCCTTCACTCTTGTTGACAAAAAACTCTTTCTAATGAAATCTGGTGGAAATTGCAGGAATGGATACTTCAGAGCCACAACAAATAGAAGTAAACCAGCTGCCACCTATACCACCATGCGGCCAGGCTTCCAAACACCAAAAGCAGAGCTTCCTTCTGGATTCACCTCACAACACCACACCATACCTCCAGAGTCCCTGTCAGATAAACTAGATTGTGTTTTCTCAGAGTTTGCATCTGTTAAACTCACCCTGTGCAAACTTGTCTCTGACTTCAAAGTTGTAAACCCAGCTCTTGAGGCACTGAACATAAGGGTTTCCAACCTGAAGCATGAATTAACTCAGTGGATGATAGCCAAAACAGAAACGCCAAGGAAGTAATGTACCTCTGGAAGAAAATGGCATAGCTGGAAGACAGAACTGAAGACCAGTAGGGAAAGAGCAGGTGCAATGACCTAGTCTTGATTGGTATACCAGAGCATGCAGAAGGCACCAATATGCTGTCCTTAGCACAGTAACTTTTTCAGGACATGGCTGGACCCCCAGAATTTAGCACAGTATATATGATTGAGCAAGCCCATCAATCCCCTCACCAGCAACCAAGGCAGGGAAAGAAGCCAAGGGCCATCATATTATATTGCCTTAACTACTAGGACAAAGTATATATTCACGGTCAAGCACAAAAAAAGGGGCCCTTAACCTGGAATAAACAGAGATTCTAATTTTTCAGTGATGTTACCCCTGCAGCAAGCAACGGGCTTATCCAGACTTCAAAAAAGCCCTTTATGAAGCCCATGTCCCTTCCTGCATGCTGCACCCTGCTCGCCTTGTAGTAACCACTTTTTCTGCCACCCAGGAGTTCTCTAATGCAGAAGTCACTCATCGGGAACTCTGCAAACTTTTGCCACATATTTTCTCACCACTACCAACTCAAATAGGTGGCACAGCACCTAAAAGATAAAGAGCTATGCTGAATTGGTGAGTACAGTTTGCCAACTACATGTTCTTGTGTTATACAAACTAAGACTCTTATTCTGGCTATGTTGATGGTTCACCCCCGGTCCTTCCTTACCATTTGGAACCAGATCAATTTGTTAAAAAGGCTAAGCTAACCAAAGGGAAATGTTTTGTGTTGTAGGAGAACTACTTTAATATGGGAACCTGGTCCAGACTAGTACAACAAGTTAGCTTCAATAAAGTGGACAGGCTGATGTTTCTGTTTTCTTCTTCTAGCCTACTCAATTTTCCCACTGTGATTGCCTTTTTTTACAGTACAGACAAGCCGCATTTGACAGCTGCTATCATTCACGTCAGCAGTCACCACTACATTCCTCCCTCCCAGCTACAATCTCTAAGCCCTTCCATCAACTCATAGACAGGTTCTGCCACCAATCAATTGTCCTCCTGTAGACTCATCACTACACCAATCACGTAGGCCTCGGGGCTTCAGCCACATGATTGCACCATTGAGCAGGGGTCCTCTCCACAAATCTTTCTAGCCTCAGTGAGAATCAATCATCAACAGACACAGAAGCGAGTCCTTTCAGACTCTGGCTGTACTCTGATGTGGCCTTCAGCTCCTCCAGATAGAAAATATAACTTTTTACATAGGGCTTTCACTAAAACTTCCTGCGACAGTCTTGGGTCTAATGCATTCCACTTGCTGCAGATGCTCTAACCATCACATTACATCACACTATCAGAACTTTAATTTCATCTTGTGTAACTCACAGCTTCAGCAGAGTAGCCCCTTGCAGCCCACTAGCATCATATTCTGAATACCAATGTAGACATTTGATCCTGCAGCAGACTGTCAAAATAGCACAGTGAGAACATAGACACAATGAATCAGAGGGGCTACGTTTATTCCATATTATTTTTTCAATGACTACACTAGCCAGGTGGACTTCTAATTTATGGACTTTAATCCCTCAAGGCACTGTTTTTCCTCGACCTGCCCAAACACTATTTATATCTGAAGTCATTACTTTGTTGTTGTCAGGTGGAGGAGGAGGTACTGAGTAACAATCTTTCTGGCACAACTTCTATACAGGTGCTAGTTTAATGGTTTATTCCATTCAACTGTTTTTATTATCTGATCACGGACAGAGGAGTACACTCATGCAAGCCCTGAATGGACCTAGTGCCATTGATTCCTGCTGTTGCTTTCACTGTCCCAGAACTTATATGGCTGGGGGATAGGCTCAAGCGAGCCCCACTTCTGTTTACTGTTGTTGTTTCTGTTATTCATTGAGCTACTATTTTTAGCTCCTAGTTACAGTGTTACTGTTACTTGTTTGTTTACTGCTTGTCTAGTTTTCTCTGTTTTTTGTTTCTTTAGGCCAGTCTTTATGCAATAAAATGGTACAACTGTCTTTACAGATACAATTTAATAATAGCAAAAGGTGTCTACCAGCTTTTCCCTTTACAATGCTCAATCTAATGTACCTTCCCAATTCCTCCCATGGAGTGGCACACTATCTCTTCCACTCCACAACTTTCCAATCTTCTCCTCAACATCCTACATGATGGTTAAGCCAGCATACATCTTTATATTCTAGAACACCAAGGAGGCCCAAACTAAAGAAAAGTGCTACCAAATCCTGCATCACCTTAAGAAGGTTGGCACAAATATAGCCTTCCTGCAAGAGACTCGTACTCTCCCAACTCAAGCCCATCTATGGCACACAGAGTGGGTGGACCAGGTCTATGCTGTGGGAATTGACAATAAGAAGACCAGTACGGCAATAATAATTCACCACAATACTCCATTTCACATGCAGTAACAATTCACTGACCCAGCCGGCCACTTTATTATACTTAAAGGTAAACTGGACAGAACCAATATCATTCATTCTATTCACAGAAGAAAGGGTTTTGAAAGAACTCCTGAAACTGAGGGTGGACAAAGCAATGGGGCCTGATGGGATTCACCCAAGAATTCTAAAAGAACTAAGGGTAGAACTAGTAACACCACTGACTACTCTCTTCAACAAATCATGGGAGGATAGGGTGGTACCTGAGGACCGGAGGAGGGCAATTGTGATTCCACTTCACAAAAGTGGGAGCAGGGCAGAGGCAGGAAACTACAGACTAGTTAGTTTGACTTCAGTGGTAGGGAAAATGATGGAATCACTTCTGAAGGAAAAAACTGAGTACCTAGAGGCCAGTGGGGCAGAGGACCCAAGGCAGCATGGTTTCACATCAGGAAGGTCATGTCAGATGAACCTAATAGATTTCTTTGACTGGGTGACCAAAGTAGTAGACCAGGGAGGGGCCGTGGATATGGCCTACCTAGATTTAACAAGGCATTGACAGTCTCACACAAAGATTAATATACAAGTTATCCAGCCTTGGAGTGGGTCCCAAGGTGGTAGCCTGGATAAAAAACTGGCTGAACAACAGGGCGCAAGGGTGATATAAGCAAGCCCACAGTGAAGAAAGAAGGGTAACTAGTGGGGTACCGCAGAGGTTCAGTACTGGGACGGTCCTCTTTAATGTCTTTATAAGTGACATTGGAGCACCTGGAAGGAAAGGTATGTTTCTTTGCAGATGACACAAAGATCTGCAACAGGGTTGATACACAATGTGGGTGGAAAGAATGAAAGGGACTTGGAAGGTTGGAGGAATGGTCAAATATGTGGCAGCTCAGATTCAATGCAAAAAGTGCAAGGTAATGCATCTGGAAACAAAAACCCAGGGAAGAGTACACAATGGGGGTGAGTTAATAACAACAACAAAAATCGAAAGAGACCTAGGAGTAATTATATCAGATGACCTAAAGGTGGGCAAGCAATGTAGAAGGCAGTAAGGAGGGCTGGGGGATACTGGGTTGCATAGGGAGGCATCAACAGTAGAAAACAGGAAGTTGTTATCCCTCTGTACAGACAGTTAGTGAGACCCCACCTGGAGTACTCGTGCAATTCTGGAACCCCATCTCCACAAAGACATAGACAGAGTGGAGGCTGTTCAGTGGGGGGCAACCAAAATAGTGCAGGGTCTGCACCAGAAGACATATGAGGAGAGACTAAAGCAGCTTAATATGTATACCCTTGAGGAAAGGAGGGAGAGGGGGACATGATAGAAACTTTCAAGTATCTCAAAGGAATTAACAAAGTATAAGAGGGTAGTATCTTTCAGAAGAAGAGATGTGCAAGAACAAGGGGGTACAATCTGAAGATGGGGGGGATGACTCAGATGTAATGTTAGAAAGTATTTTTTCATATAGAGGGTTGTGGATGCATGGAACAGCCTTCCTGAGGAGGTTGTGAAGTCAGGAACAGTGGGAGAATTCAAGAATGCATGGGACAGGCATAAGGCAATTCTAGTGGGGGTAGGCTGTTGATTAACTAGAATCTGCAGCTTATCTATCAGGTAGTGAAATGAGCAGACTAGGTGGGCCAAGCGGTCCTTATCTGCCGTCAAATTCTATGTTTCTATGTTTCCATTCTGCTGTCTGTCTATAGACCAGTCTAGGAGGATCCTCAAGTGTCCACATCTTTATTATCAGAACTTTCAAAATATCATCCTCTCACAATGATCCTGGTTGGTGACTGGAACATAATCTCAGACACCACCCTGGATATATCTGGCTCTCGCAAAAGTTGACTTTCACCAAACCAGTGCACTCTATAAGAACAGCAAGACTCACTTGAGTTAATTGAGCCCTGGTGTGTACTGCACCCTGGAGACAGGAGTTACACCTTCCTATCTCCTGTTCACAAATTTCCTCACATGTAGATTACTTTTTAACCACCACTGAAATTTTTTCAGACATAACTCATTGTGAAATTTTACCAAAAGTGGTCTCAGACCATGCTTCAGTTCCCTTTTCCTTCTGTCCAAACACCCAATCTAAAAAAGACACAATATAGAGAATAAAATAATACCCTCCTCAAGGAACCTAAACTATTGGAAAAGCTTAAACTATGTGCTGAAAACTTTTTTAAAGATAACACAAACACTTTCAAAAACAATGCTAATATATGAGGTGCTTTCAAATGCACACTCCAGAGGGAATCAATATGTCTGGCAACCACACGGAAAAGGAAAAAAGAACAAGAAGCTAAACACTTACTTCAGAAAATTAGAACAAGGAGAAAGGAATCTCCCATACCTCACCTAATGAAGATTGGCTACAATTCAACTCCCTCAAAGCTAAATATGGGGAACTGCTAAGAGAGCAAACTGAATTTATGATCTTTTGAGCCAAAACCTGTTATGTCAACCAAGGAGAAAAGGTAGGGAGATTCTTAGCCTACCGACCCCAGAGACATTGTCTCCACCTTTGCATTATTTTATCAGACCCTTTACTCTGCCAACCCTCCAATGCCAGAGGCTCCTATACAGCAGTTTCTTGATGATGCCAATCTACCTAAACTTTCCCCAGAGACATTAGAAAGTCATAGTTGACCTCCCCTTGGATAAAGCCCCTGGCCCAGATGGCCTCTCCGCCAACTTCTACAAAGCACTAGCACAGCCTCATTCTGAACCTCTGACCCCTTTATTTAACTCAGCCCATAAAAACCATGCCTTGGATCCTTCCCTGCAAAATGCCATCATTACTTAGCTACACAAACCATGCGAAGACCACAAGTATATGTCCAATTACTGCCCAATATCTCGCCTCAACATGGATATTAAGTTGCTAGCTAAGCATTTAGCAGCAAGGATAAGCATGGTTTTGGATGCCCTTATTGGTGGGATTTATGCAAGGCCACCTTTTATCAGACCATTTGCGCAGACTTTTCCATTTGTTTTCTGCCTCCAGGGACTCTAAACATCCAGCCATACTGATGTCCCTGGATGAAGTGAAAACATTTGACAGAGTCTCCTGGTCTTTCCTCTATCTAACCCTCCAACAATCTGGCTTCCCTACTGCCTTTATAGACTGGTCAAACTGCTTTACTCATGCTCACTGGCTTCCATTTGATGTAATGGAATCAATTCCACCCCTTCCATCTCTACACAGGAACAAGTTGAGGATGCCGACTGTCCCCCTGTGTCTTTAATCTATATTTGGAGCCCTTGACCAGAAGGATCCATTGGATCAAAACATCAAGGGGATTCAGGCCAGTCACCATAGGTATAATATCTCCACATATGTGGATGACATTTTCTTACACCTAGAGGATCCCTCCAATGTAATCACTGCAGCGCTTGCAGTCCTGCAGGAATTTAGGTAGCTTTCAGGCTACAAACTTAACCTGGAAAAAACTTGCATCATGCCACTTAATTACTGGACCACCAAATGCCAGGTTCTACAATGGGGAGGCACTTGGTCTTCAACCACATTTAAACATTGGGGAATAAATATTGCCACTAGTGAAAAAAAAAGTATTTTCTTGAACTCTAGACACACTTTTAACAACAAACATGACGGTAACAGGTGATCTGCCCTACCTTTGACATTATGGGCCAGAATCAACATTATCAGAAAGAACATTTTACCCAGACTGCTATACCCACTTGGGAAGATCAGCCTATTCGTTCCAGTCCACTGATTTAATAAATTGAAAGCTATTCTAACCTTCTTCCTATGGTGTAATAAGACCCCATGGAGAGCTTATCATAAGCTTACTCCTCTCAAGTTCAGTATAACTACTGAGCCAGAATCAAACTACACTAAAGCAAGGGTCTTGGACTTCAGGAGGGCTGACCTTTCAAAGATGGGGGGATGCCTCAGGGATGCCCCAGCAGGGGTAGGATATGGGTGGAAATGAGGAACAGTGGACAACACTATAAAAGGGGCCATAGGGAAGACAACAAAGTGCTGTGTCAGGCAAGTAAGCAAAAGCAAGAAGAAAAAGAGACCACCATGGCTCTCAAAAAAGGTGGCTGGGAAGATAAGGGCAAACAATTTAACATTCAAGAAGTATAACTAGGCATAGAGGGAGGAGGATAGGGAGGTGTATCATGAGACACAGAGGGAGGAAGAGAAAGCAGTCAGGAGCGCAAAGTCGCAAACAGAGAAGAAAATAGCACATGCAGTAAAGACAGGGGATAAGACATTTTTCAGATATGTAAGTGAAAGGAGAAAAAGCAAGGGAGGGATTGTAAGACTAAGGAAGGAAGGGAAGGAGAGTGCGGAGGGGGACCAGGAAAAAGCAGGCATCCTGAACAAATATTTTTGTTCAGTGTTTATGGAGGAAGGGGAATGTGAGGGACCACAGTTAAGTGACAGAAGCATCGAAGGAAGGGAGGTGGACACTAGTCCATTTACAGAGGAGAAAGCCCTGAAGGAACTCACAAATCTGAAAGTGGAAAAGACAGTGGGGATTGATGGGATACATTCAACGATATTGAATGAGCTCAGAGAGGTGCTGGCTGCACCTCTGACAGTCCTGTTCAACCACTGACTGGAGACAGGAGTGGTCCTGGAGGACTGGATGAGAGCAGACGAAGTCCCACTTCACAAACATGGTAGCAGGGAGGAAGCTGGATATTACAGCCAGTTAGCCTGACCTCAGTGGTGGGGAAATTGATTTAATCACTGCTGAAGGAAATGATTGTGGAATATCTTGACACCAGCAACTTATAGGATCTGAGGCAGCATGGATTCACTGGGGGAGGTCATGTCAAACAAATCTGATTGATTTCTTTGACTGGGTGACCAAGGAAGTAGATCAGGGTGGAGTGGTGGATGTAGTCTACCTAGATTTCAGTAAGGCCATCAACACTGTTCCACATGGGAGACTAGTAAACAATCTAGGCAGCCTGGGTGTGGGGCCAAAAGTGGTAAACTGGGTAAGGAATTGATTGGGGGATATGCATCAGAGGGTGGTGGTAAATGGAGTTCACTTTGAGGAAAGGAGGGTGACCAGTCGGCTGCCACAAGGAACAGTACTGGGACCACTCTGGGGGGTAGAAAAAATGAACAGGGATCTAGAAAATCTTGAGGAGTGGTTAAGAATGTGGCAATTAAGTTTCAATGCGAAGAAGTGCAAAATCAAGCACTTAGGGCATAGAAACCCAGGGGTTGAGTGCAAGATGGGGGGGGAGTGGTGCTGATGACCACCAAACAGGACAGTCATCAGCATGGGTTTATCCCCAGCAGATTCTACCAGACAAATCTGACTGAGTATTATGACTGGTTGACCAGATAACTGGACAGGGGCCATGTGGTGGATATCCTGTATTTGGACTTCAGCAAGACCTTTGATTCCATGCCACATGGGAGGCTGGGAGGGAAGCTGGAATACATAGGGGTGGGAACAACGATGGTCAATAGGTCTGTCAACTTGCTGCCTGGAAGGCAGCAGAGGGTGTTGGGGGGGGGCTCTCATCACCAAGGGACATGATGAGTGAGGTTCCACAGGGATCGGTGCTGGGATCAGTGTTGTTTGGGATATTTATAGCTGATATCTGACACGGGGTCCAGAGTAGGATCATTCTGTTTGTGGACGATACGAAGATGGGAACTGTGGTAGATGACATTGAAGGCTGGAAGGAGGAACTGAACAAACTACAGAAGTGGTCAGTTACATGGCAGATTGGGTTCAATGTCAAGAAGTGCAAGGTACTGCACTTTGGAGCTAGAAACCAGGGGAGGAGCTATCAGCTGGAAGGGGTACAACTGGGAAGTAAGGAGGAAGAAAAGTATTAGGGGGTGATTATAACAGGCAGCATGAACAACTCAGCCCAGTGTAGGAAGGTGGTGGCAAAGGGATGCTAGGGTGTATAGCGAGTGGAATCTCCTCCAGGAATAGGGAGGTGATTTTTCTCCTGTACAGGTCCTGATAAGTATGGAGTACTGCATGCAGAAGTGGCATCTGTTCCTGAAGAAGGACATAAAGTTGTTGGAGGGGGTGCAGCATAGGGTGACAAAGATGATCCAGGAACTTGAGGGAAGGTCATATGAGGAGAGATTAGCACAGTTGAACATGTATTCCCTGGAGCAGAGAAGGAATGGGGGGGATATGATAGAAACATTTAAATACCTCAAGGGGATAAATAAGGTTAGTACAGAAGGGATGTTTCAGCTTAGAAGAGGGAGGGATATGAGAGGCCATCATTTGAGGTTGGAGGGGGGAAGATTCAGGAGAGAAATCAGCAGGCATTTTCTCACGGAAAGGGTGGTGGACAGGTGGAATGCTCTGCTGAAGGGGATAGTGTCCTGCAGAATGGTGAGTGACTTTAAGAGGGTAAGAGGGGTTGGGACAGAGTGAGGGGGGTATGATGAAGAGGGGTGGGTAGGGAGGAGCAAATGCAAGTCGAGGGGCTAGCTGTGCAATCGAGCAGACTCAATAGACCATAAGGCCTACCTCTGCTGATGTTTTTGTATGTTTGTGTGTTTGTAACCAGGAAAGAGACCTGGGGATAAGCATGTCTGATGATCTAAAGGTGGCCAAACAGTGTGACAAGGCTGTGGAAAGAGTCAGTGGGATGCTAGGGTGCATAGGGAGGGTATCACCAGCAAAAAGAGATGGAGGTGATAACACTGTACTAATCATTGGTAAACCCTCACCTGGAGCACTGTGTCCAGTTCTGGAGACCACATGTCCAGAAGGACATAGACAGAGTTGAGGCAGTCCAGAGAAGGGCAACAAAAATGGTGCACGGTTCTGCACCAGAGTCCATATGAGGAGACACTAAAGAACATCAATATGTACACCCTGGAGGAAAGAAGTGAAAGGGAGGATATGATAGAGACTTTCAAATACCTCATGGATATAAAATAAATAAAGTACAATAAGGAAGCATTTTTCAGAAAAAAAGATGCTCAAGAACAAGGAGATATGCTGAGAAGCTGGAGGGGGACAGACTCAGGGGAAACGTAAGGAAGTACTTCTTCACAGAGAGAGTAGTGGATGCCTGGAACAGCCTTCCAGCAGAGGTGTTGGGTGCAAAAGCTGTGGTGAGATTCAAGAATGCATGGGATAGGCATAAGGGAACCTTAGTCATTAGGGAAGGGAAGGCTAAGCTGGAGATCAACAAGAGTCTACGGTATTACAGTAGGTAGGGAAAATGGGCAGACTGGGTGGGCAAGGTGGTCCTTATATGCCATCAGATTCCATGTTTCTGTGTTTCTAAGTCACAAGAAGGCCTCCAGCTCCCTGACTTCTACCTTTACTATATAGCCCTACATGGAGGGGAAATCCCAGTGATGGACAAATGCCGATTCTACTAGCCCACCAAACTCATACATACCACAGTGGCAGCAAATAAAACTAGACCTTTGCCACTAAGCCAAAATTAACATTAGAACCCTTATTCACATCACTCACTCTCAATTACCCCCAATTCTAAGGCAACCCCAATTAACATTTCCCTTCTGGTAAACAAGCAACTATACCAACTCCTTAAAACAAAACCCTTTTAGCTGTCCTGGTGGTGCTGAGGGTTGAGGCACTGGATGCCACACCTCGCACCACTCCGGCGACCTGGGTTCAGGAATGGACTCGTGTCACCGGGGGTCAGGGGGGGAGGGAGGATTGAGCATTCCAGTGAATGTTCTTTTCCTCCAGGGTGTGATCCTGGGGTGTTTTGCACACCTGACACACCTGTGCTGGTGGAAACATGGGCACCGGTGCACAAGCAGCTCTTTGAGAGTCAGGAAGGGGAGGACATTGTGTGCATTTGTCGGCTACGTGCATCAGCATGTCATAAGACTGAACATCAGTCCTGCATGCCGACATCCTCAGAGGGTGAGCTGGGCTAAGGGGAGAAAAATGGAAACTCCCACTCAGGCCAAGATGACGACCGATCCACCTCAGGATCGCCGACTCGCAGGACAAACTCCATTGTGCAGGCACTCCAAGGAGTAGGAGAAGAAGAAGGAGGAGGAGGAGGGATAAAAGGAGTATGCCTGGCACTTTAGGGGGCATATTCTGTGGGAGGGACCTGAAGGATTGATCAGAGGTCTGATGGAGTGGATCAAGGGGGTAGTACGGTGGAATAAAAAGGAAAGTTAAAAAAACAAACCTTTTTTGCCTTAGACCAACTCATTCTAGGCAATCCCAATTATAAAATCCAAAATAAACCAATTCCAAACAGCTTTCATGGCATCCCACATATAACATGTCTGGGTCAACTTTTACAGAATGGCTTTCATCTCCCTTAATGGTATATTGTTGCTACAGTGACACCGGCACCCCGAAACCCCCACAGTGAAAACCCCACTGTGTCTATATCGGTAGCAATGGGGAGGTTCACTTCGATCAGCTGTTCAGCGATGGAGGGAAATATCTAACTCCACTGTCTGTGTGACATGGAGCTAGATATCTATAGTGGGGGGGTGCAGCTCCCGGCCGCATTGAGCGTCACTGTGTGGCTGGTCATTCAACGTGTCGGGGTCGGGGGTATTGATGGGTTCCTGGCACAGCCAAGGACATCGCTGTATTTGTTTTGCACTGGCAACTTAGATCAGCAACCTCACATTAATCTACCACAGCATGAAAATTTCCTGTTTCACCTTCCTCCAACTGCAACATACAATAACATGTGCTCTAGGGCCCAGACCTTTTCCTTTCTTTGACTTATCCTCATGGGATGATCTATCTCTCCTTGCCACTCAATGTCACTCTACCTCAAAAAAAATATATATATTAGCGGTCTCCATCCCAGAAGAGCTAGACTTCTTGTTTTGGAGAGCCACATTCCCAAAGTTAAGGAACCATAACACAATATCAGTTATGTGGAAGAATATACACAAATACATGAAGTTTGATGGCCTCAGACTTACAGAATATAAGATAGCCCACTACTTATACTTTAGACCCACTACATTATACAAAATGTGCCATCTTCAATCATCTACTTGCACTAGATGTAAACAAGAGCTGAGCAACATGAAGCATATACTGTACTTTGGGACTGTCCAAAAGCAAAGCCACTCTGGGACTCCACACAGAGCTACCTAGACCCTCTTCTGGGGCTGAACTCTGCCTTTAGGCCCACCCCCACCCCAAATCTGCTTATTGTGCCTTATCTTTGACCAGATTTTTGATGTTCAGAAATTCTACATTTCCCTTATCTCTGTTATTGCAAAGAAAATTATACCAAGGCATTGGCTTGATGAAATTATCCTCACATATAAGGAATGGCACAATGCCATATTTGAGGCCCTTAAAATGGAGATAATGATTAGCTCTCTTAATAACCATGTACTTTACAACAGTACCACAGCAGGTGGGACACACTTGAGACCCTTCTGCTCATAAATTAATTGTGGATTAGCTACTGTACTTGTTGCATACTTCTACATCCCTAAAATGTGTAAGATGCATTCTTTTTGTATCTGAATGTTTATTGTACTGAGTGTATCATTATTCTGCTCTATCCATGCTTTATTTATCCTCACTGGTTGTTCACGGGAGGGCTTAATGTAGTCACTGTTTAAAGCAATGTTGTTTGTTATTGTTTATGTTATTTCTATGAAAATTCAAAAAAGTTTACTATTTAAAAAAAAAGAACAAACTCTAGACTTTAAGAACATTCTGTAAAATAAAGGATTACCAACCATAAAGTAATCTACTGAAAATAATTCATATCTGATAACACAGCCTTCTACAGGTTTTGCAGTGTGAGAAAGGAGCCCCATATGTCTAGAAATCTGGGCAGATTGTGGTTTGTTTGGGGGAAGGGAGAGGCATTCATATACCACTAGCATGGTAAGTGCTGCAATCTAGTCTGAGATTATCAGCGGACAGTCTGATCTCCGTTTAAGGAGTATCTGCCTTTTGACTTCCAGGGCTACCAGGACAAGCTATTTCCTAGCCTTTGGCGATAAAGAATTTCATGGACGTTGGCTGCCCAGGATCCAGAAAATAGGATCTTGTGGCACTTGCTCTCTAACTACTCTGCTGCAGAATGCTATGATCCATGACCAAAAGTTATTAAGAGTAGGGCATAACCAGAGTATGTGGCCTAGCAATTCCACATCATGATGACATCTCCAACAGATATTTGTAGACATTAGGCCCATTTTCTGTAAGATCACAGGGGTATGATACTGCTGTGCAGCATTGTTTTCTGGATTAGTTGGTAGTACATGTCCCTAAAGTTAGAGTGGGCTGCTTTAAGCATAGTCCCACACATGTCTTCCAAAATATTGATCTGTAAGTCAGTTTCCCATGCTGTTTGCTGGGCTTGGAGCTTTAGACAGTGTGGCTATAGAAGGTAAGAATAGATTCTGCCACTCAGCTTGAGGGGAGTAGCCACCCATTTGGAAAGGAGAGTAGGCAGGCCACCTGTCCCTGACAGGCCTCTTTTGCTGACAGTATACCACAGCTGCAAGTATTTCCAGAAGTCCGAGCAGGTTAAACCTCACCATGAGATTAAGAAAGGAATCTAGGGTTTGAGATGTCAGTTGCATCAGGTCTCCCAATGGGTTTATACCCAACATGGCCCATGTTTCCTACCATATAGATTTACTTTCTATGGTTAGATGCAGGTAATGCCAAAGAGGCTCCCATTTTCCCAGAGAAATTCATTCCCGATTATGGGATGTGGTCAAACTGGCCCAACCTTGTCTAGCAAACTTCTGTACCTGTGAAGGGGTTTCTTGTCCTTCCATGGTGTACCCTTGGTGGCACCATTTTCAAGGCAGACCAGTACTCATTACTTGCTCAAGGGGGAACTAAACTGGAGTACTGCCCAGAGTAGGTGAAGTCACTGTAGATTTAAGCAATAAACCACAACAGGGTGTTGGTGATGCTGGTTTAACCCACGCCTGGCGTGGTTTGGTCATGAGGCCGCAGGCTGAGTGAGGCTAAACCTCGTCAGGCTGTAAACCAGCATCACCAACACCCTGGAGTGATTTATTACAATTATACAAATGTTGTGTGTGTGGTAAAATGTGAATAGTAATTTAATTGTGATAATTTGTTGTGTGTAAAAGTAAGAAATAGTGGAATATCCTTCCATGCAAAAAAATAGTCCATACAGCTTTGTTTTTGTGTTAGGATTGGCTGGTGTGGGGCCTTTGAAGGGAAGCGCCATGTTTGAATTGTGCTCTGCGGTAGTTGGACGTGTTGCAAGCGGGCTGTGTGTGACGTTCACACTGGGGATGTGAGGCAGAGGGACGAGCTTTCTTGGTGGCAGTATTAATGGTTTTTCAGGTACTGGATTTTTTTTTTTAATTTCGGTTTTATCGCTGTCTTCTGCGGCAGTTGGACGTGCTGCGAGCGGGCTGCTTGTGAAGTTCAGGCTGGGCATGTGAGGCAGAGCAATGGGCGTTCGTGGCGGCTGTGGTGTTGTTTTTTCCGGTGATGGATTTTCCATTTCAATTTCGCTAATATCGCCGTCTTCGATTGATTTGAATATTGCTTCCAGCTTGTCATTATCGATCAAGTCGAAAGTTGTTTGTATGTTCATTTTTTGAGGTGAGCGGCGGGTTTTAGTTTACTCCGTGAGCGATGTACAATGGCGGTTTTGGGATTTGAAGCAGGAGGTCGGAGTGTTTTGTTAATGGGTTGCAGCCTTGAGGTTAGCTGGCTAGCACTTGTTCCTGTTGGTAATGCTATATTTTACAACAGGGTGATAGTGCCAGCTGGCCAATGAGGGGTGGCTATTTTTTTATGCATTGTATAATTTGCTATATTCCTGCAGCCTGATGATATGCCCATAGCCATGGTAGGACCCAGACTTCTTGCTTCACCAGAGCCCTCAGGTTTTGAAAGAAAATCTGGGTTTGGTTCCCTCCCACAGAAATGAAAGGAAAAGCATTTTCAGCCTTTGGAATTTTTCTGAATGGACAAGGACTGGCAGGCAATTAAGAAAGAAGTTTTGGGAAAAGCATCATCTTGTACACTGCTATCTTCCCTCAAAGGACAACTGTAACTTTTTCCATCTACAGAAGTGGGCCCCTAATGATGGAATTAGAGGGTTGAGGTTCACATCCACTACAGAACCTAACTGCACTGACAACTTTATACTGAGGTATTGGATGTGGGATGATTGGCACTGTAGTCCTAGGTGTTTCAGTGGGTCTTCTGTCATGTTTTTATTCAAAGGGAGAATATTGGTTTTGTTCCATTTGACATGGGCCTGACACCTGGCTGAATTTAGCTAATATGTCCAGCAGGCTAGTTGATAGGGTTAGTGAGAACCACTAACAGATCATCAGCATAAGCTAAGGCCTTCAGCTGAGTAGATCCACAAACCACTCCATCAATGTCTCTGGATTGATGGATCCTGCATGGTGGGGGAACTACTGTTATAAGGAATAAGAGAGGGGTTGAGGGGCAACCATGCTAAATGCTCCTATGCAATTGGAATTGTGGAAACATGGATGCATTGGTTAGGTTCGTATGATCTTCCAGCAGAAGTGGTGAATGCCACAAGTCTGACATCATTCAAATGACTGCTTGATAAGCAAATGGGTGAAACAAAATGGGCATATTCCCACTGATACATATGGCAAGTCTACTATGGCTCTTCAGGCCCTTTGACTTGTAATTTGCCTATGAACCTATGAGGGCTGCAAGATTGGTATAGAGTACTTTCACCCATCCAATAAAAGTATCCCCCACCCACATGTCTCGTGGATTGAAACAGAAAACCCTATTCAATAGAACTGAAAGCTTTTCCAGTACCAACACTGATCAGGAGTGCTGGAGATGCCTGTGTGGACACCGTCAACATAACACTCTGTTGCAACCCATAGATTGTCCATTGCCATTCGTCCCTTAACAAAACCCAACTGCTACTTTTTAGTTATATCCTGGATACATTTTTGGAGTCTCAGAGCCAACATCTTTGCAAGTATCTTAGCATAAGCGTTAAGCAACAACACTAGATGGTAGCTTTGGACAAGCTGAGGGTCTCTGCCCAGTTTGGAAAGCAGGACAATCAGAGCTTTCTACACAGAAGGAGACAATAATCCCACATGAAAGGAGTCAGTAAGAGTTTCCATAAAGGGATTAGAGATGGTCTGTGAAAGGGATTGGTACAAGTCTGATGGTAGCACATCTGGCCCAAAGTCTTTTGCTTATTAAGTGTGTACATGGCTTGATGCAGTTCCTGAATAGAAATTGGGGAATTAACTTCTGTTGCCTGCTCCTCTGCCAGGGTGACCACAGTGGAGCCTTTGAGGATGTTACTGTTAGTTGGGGAAGATGTCCCCAGTTTAGAGGAGTAAAGTTCTATGTAAAATTCCACAAAGCCTCATTGATCTCCACAAGGTTATTTGTAGTCACCCTTTTTTTTTAGTGCTTTTTTCTGTCCTCTGCCGGTGCCTTCTGACATCCCCCCCCCCGCCAACACTGGGTATCAGACCCCTTCCCCTTCAGCCCCCTTGATTTACTCTTCATGGCAGGGGGTGGGGAGACCCTCGACCAACCAGACCAGATCCAGTTCCAGGGAGGCATCTTCCCAGGTGGTGCTGCGGGGGGACAATTGTCATCCTTGTGGCAGAGGACTCCATGTTTTCCGTGTTTTTTGTCACTCAGGAGATGTAGTGTGCAATGATGTCAGCAGATGCAGCATGCATGCTCCTGCACACTCTCTTCCAGGCATCTGCTGCATCCCCTGCCCACATCTTCAGCATCAGTGAGCAGCCTCCCAGCCTCCACTAGCAGCAAGCATTCACCGACTTTTGGAATCCACCCTCCCTGGAGAAGGACAGCAGTCCTTGGGATGCTCGATCCTTCTCCGCTCCTGCTGCCCCTCGCAGCCCGTGCTCATTCCTGAACATGGGTTGCCAGTGTAGCACAAGTTGTGGTATCCAGTGCCTCAACCTTCAGCACCACTGGGCTGGCATTTGTAGTCACCACAGAAGGAAGTCTGAGGCTACCTATGTGTTTCACTGCTCACTGAGCTTTAGTGCTATGTGCCACGAGGCACCCAGCCTTCTCTCCAGACTCCCAGTACTTATGATATGTGTGCAGTATCGATCTCTCTGCGCTGCCGAGGCAAGCTCATTAATCTGTTTCTTAAACTGGAGTATCTCCCAATGCAGTTGAGAATTATGTATTGAGAGGGAGTTGTACACTTTCTCCTTTCCCTTAAGGGCACATTCTTTTCATTCAATTTCCTGTAGCCTTGACTTCTTGACATGTGAAGCTTAGCTGATAATTCAGTCTCACAGATATGCTTTAAGTGTCTTCCACAGACTTTCATGGGAGATTATCTCCATGATTTGATAATCCTTGTGTATATTATTAGCATCTTGTTTTCAATAAAGCTTATTCAATTTGAAAAAAAAAAATCCCCGGGAGATTTCTGGGATATCATTGATGGCCAGAAAGTTATTGACTTCCTGCATTTACCAAGGCAGAAACTCTTTGCACGCAAAGAGAATGAGAATCCATCCTCCATATAGTCAGACCTTGTGAGGCATGGCCAGTCCCAACTGTTAAATACACACAGGTTTGGTTGGAATTGATAATGGGCCCTATAGGCCAACTCTGAACGTCATGCATTTCTTCTCTGGGAGAAGGAAAATATCCAGTCTGCTGCTAGTTTGGTGTGGATTGGAATAAAATGAAAAATCACGGCCAGTGGGGTGCATTCTCCTCTAGGGATCAATCAGGCGAAGTTCCTCTGCAAGGACATGCAGAGCTTGCCTACCTTTTGTTGGGGCCATGGTGTTGGAAGGCAGTCTGTCCAATAGTGGGTCCCATACTTCACTGAAGTATCCCCCTCAAAGAGCCGATCTCCTTCCTGACAAAGAGTGATAGCTGACTGCGCTTCTACTGGGAAGAAGGAGACCGAATCTGTGTTAGGCCCATAAATATTACCCAACAGGACCAGCTGGGCATTAATCAGTGCTCGCGCCAAGACCCACTTGCCCTCTGCACAAGAGGAAGTCAAGAAGACCTGAACATTTAGTAGTTTATGGAAAATATTGGCCACTTCCTTGTCTTTGAGGAATATGAGCTGCCCACCACCTGTCTAAGCCGTTACCTATGGAGCTTTTTTTTTTTTACTTTATTTATTTATCTGTTGGTCAGCTGGCCCCCATCCACCGGTCCCTCCAGCCCCATCACCCCGGCGTCTTCTGGGACTCACCTCTCCTTTCTCCCTTCTTCCTCTGAGGTGCCCAACCAGTCAGGTGTGGTGCCTGTGGGGGACTGGTGTCATCCTGCCGGTCAGCCGCCATTTTTCACACCTTTTCTCCCACGAGTGTGGCACGGGAGCGTGCAATGACGCCAATGGCTGAGACATGCATGCTGCCGCATGCTGCATGCCAAACGTCTGCTCCATGTCTACCCTCTCTGTCTGTGGGTCCACTGTGCCAATACACAGCTGCTGCTAGGGGCCAGCCAAGCAGTGGACTCCATCCCCACCCTCCCCCGAGAGGAGAGGAGAGCTGTCCTCTGGATACTTGATCCTCTCCCTCCCTGGCCGATGCCCGGTGACCCACTTGCACCATGAACACAGGTCATTGGCATAGCAGAAGGTAAGGCACCAATGCCTCAGCCCACCACACCACCAGTCTTGCCCTTCCTATGTAACTTTTGAGGCTCTGCATGTACAAAATGTGTCTTCTGCAGCAAAGCTATATCATAATGAAACTTACGAAGATGTGTGAGCACTTTCTTTCTTTTGATCAGAGAGTTCAATCCCTGCACATTCCAGAAGACTATTTTAACAAGTGTGTGTTCAGAACCCACTATAAAATAAAAGGGGAATGCAGGAAGAATAGGGAAAACAGCTCAAGGCACACTTTAAGTAATCAGCACCCTAACTGGAGTACTGCGTGCAGTATTGGAGGCCACACCTTCACAAGGACATTAACCAAATTGAGGCAGTCCAGAGAAGGGCAACCAAAATGGTGCAGGGACTGCATCAGAAGACATATGAGGACAGATTAACGGAGCTCAATATGTATACCCTTGAGCAAAGGAGGGAGAGAGGTGATATGATCGAGGCATTCAAACACCTTAAGGGCATAAACAAGGTGAAAGAGTCTAACATGTTTAAATATAAGAAAATAGCAGGACAAGAGGACACAACATGAGATTAGAGAGGCCGATTAAGGGAATGTGAGAATTCTTTTCACAGAAAGAGTGGTGGATGCATGGAATGGCTTACCACAAGAAGTGGTGGCTATGAATACAGTGCAGGGCTTCAAACAGGCATGGGATATGCATAAGGGAGCAATACAAATGACTATGAATAGATAGGCCACTGACAGAGCAAAGGCCGATGGCACATTTATAAAGTAGAAAAAGAAATGGGCAGACTGGATGGGTCTTGCGGTCCTTATCTGCCGTCAACTTCTATGTTTCTATGTTTCTATGTAACTCACCAGACACCTGGTGAGCCCCCTTTCTTCAGAGAGCTGTTGAGAAATATTGCATCGCCAGACAATGAGTAATCATCTAATAAGTCATCCATATGTAGCATTAAGAGTTTGCACAGGGTGACACAACCTTAGTACCCTGCAAATGCGAACCTTGTAAAATATCCTTGGGATTACTAAATCCCAGAATACAAAAAACTACTGCAAACACGAGAGACTGGTTAAGCAGCTGAGCCTAGGAGAGAAAAATCTCTCTCGCCAACCAGGACAACCAGTTTTGTAACACACTGAAAACAATCCTTGGGCAAAATGATTGGAAAATAAATCAACAGTGTATCATTATCACCTTGGTGACTGTGTTGACCAATTCCCTGGAATGGACCACCCTCCCTCTAGCATACAGCATGAAACCTAATTGGAGGGGACCTTTAGTACACATGGGTGGGGTCAAAGTCCATCATCTCAAACCTAGTGGATCTAGATGGAGGGGGGCTGTGTATTTTGAACCCTTGACCTTCATCTGGTCACCTCTGTATGGTCCAGAGGGGGTGGGTCCCCCCCCCTTTGAACTATGAATGGCTGGTCAAGAGGTGAAATACTTCCTCAATTAGTCTCTAAATTCAGAAGTGTGTGCATCCTTGGGCTATGAGGCCAGAATGTCACAATCAGTCATGTCCTTTTGCAGCTGTGAGGGTGCTGTAATATGGCCAGCCATACTCTCTGTTACGAGCCCAGGCTAAAACTACCAATTGGTGAGGAGAACATCTAAACAAAGTTCCATTCATCTCCTATAGCTGCCTGCCCAGTATAGTGGGTACAACTGCCACAAGCCCTAAGTAGTAATGTGATAGCGAGGCATAAGGAGAAAAAGAAAAGGGGATAGACAGACATCACCCCTCCATGGAGGTTAATCTTTCCTTATTTTTCTTGCCTCCAATACAAGCTGACAAGTACCAGCACAGTGAACAAAATCTAGAAGACATATCTGAGCATTTCTACTGTACTGCATCTATCCTTGCTCTCCCCCCAACAAAACAGAGATCTAGAATGGCAGCAGGACCCTCTAAGGTGGAGAGATGTTGCCAGTAAACTGCTAACTTCTGTATACACCTGTGCATATCAATATATCTCCTCCATCAATTTCCATGTACTGCAGGCCTCCTGCATCATAGCCATTGGCTGCACGAGCATTCAGAAAATGTTGCAGCATGGTCAGCCTATCATGGATAAAAAAGAAAAGGAACCTGCCCCAACATCCCACCCTCAGCTGCTCTTTGCAGCATGATCCCTGTAATAGCCTGGTGCACCACTAATAGTAAGTACAAGGCTTGACCACAATCAATGATCCCTTTCAGAGCTGAAAGCAGGATCACATGACAGAATGGTAGCCTGTTATGTCTGAGTAGGGCTTCACTTCGGGGAGGGGGGCGATAAACCCAGCAGGGGAGACAGGTAGGTTTATTGTAAGTTGTATGCTGTACTACTCTAATAGAGTTAGTGTGAGCAGAATTCCTTCTCCGTATTTTGTGCATCTCTACCTGAAGAGAGAGAGTGAGGAAAGCATCTGGGCATGGGGTTGCTGTAACATAACAGGAAAAGAAAACATTGTAAGAGCATCAGGATGTATATACTCCCCAGTTACCCCTGCATTTAGTCAGGCCAAAATAGATTGGAGAGAGAGAGAGATGCCTAAGGGGAAGGGGGCCAGGGTGGCATGAGGCATGGCTTTGGTTTAAATTGTACTGCTAAGTACGAGCAGAAAGCTGTAGCTGAGTAGACTGTCAGGGGTAGCATGAGAAGGGAGACTGTCCAGAGCCAACATGCTGAGATGCTTAGTAAAAAGCATCCCAGTTGTATTTGCCTGCAGTTGTACAGAGCCCAGAGCCATTGCCAGCTATCATAAGACATTCACAGCTAATTATTTTGAGAAGAAAAGGGAGCTGCAATGCTGTTGGTACAGGTAGCAATGGGTGGGGGGAGGGGTGTTGATGTTCCAGGATCAATTGATAACAAGGCAGGGACTTAGTTCTAATGGTGCTGCCCTCCAACACCCTCCCTCCCCAATGTACACCTTAGTGGATGATATGCAGAAGCTCAAAATATCTTGAGGTTTTGATTGCTTACAGCTTGTCTAAAGAAAAACCTGCAATACAATCCTACAAATACATGTATTAGTTTAAGTTTTGTTTTAGGCAAAGAATCTTAGTGAAAAGACTGTTGTAGGTTGGAGACTTTGCTTTGGCATCAAGTCTTCATGGCTTTGCTTGGAGACTGTGGGTTGAGTGTGGAGTTGTCACAGCTGCTTTGGGTGACTGTGGCCCATGAAAGGTGCTAGTCAAGTAGTCTCTGCAAGGTAGCTGTAACTGATGTTATGGGCTCCTGAACTGACTGTGATCTGGGTGTAGCTTGTGTCCTCTCAGATGTGGAGTCATCAGACAGAGATTCCTGACTGGGCTTACAGGAACTGTTGTTGTGGCTTCTATGTTGTTGAGCAGGCTGCAATGATGTTTGTGAGGCTTGGTTAGCTTGGGCATTCTGACAGCTACTCCCCCTCCTTTCTTGCCACTGTTCTGGAGGAGGCTTGGCTAGTGGATGGAGCGGGACAAAAACGTGCAATGTCCACGCCTATATTATCTTGTTCTGGAACTTTCTGGCAGTAATCATGTTGCTCACTAGACTTGGGGGTCAAGGTCGGAACTGTTTTCCCCCAAATTCTTTGTATGAAAATGGCTGCTTCAGCAGGAACTAGGAAGTTGTGAAAAAGTCCTTTTCTTTCAATTTTAAACATATCTGGGTATGTCATTTTGTATTTAATACCCAGTTTTTGCAATTTGTGTCAGATGTCTGTGAATGAGGCCTTCTTTTTACTCAGTTTTGTCAAGTAATCTTGGTACAACGACATCCTGTGGCCATGCCACAGGAGAGCGCTTTTTTTCCCTGGCCATAGATAGGAGTTTTTCTTTTACTGAGTACTATATTTAAGAAATATGGCCAAAATTGGTCATTTCTTTTCTCTAGCTTTGAGTTTTGGGGCCAATGATCTGTGTACCGTCTGCACATCAAATGGAAAATTTCTTAAGCAAAATATTTTGGATAACAACTGCTGCACAAAATCAATCATATTGTACTTTTCCCCTCAGCTCCCTTAGGCACTCCAATGATGTGTAGGCTATTCCTGTGACATCAACACTCTAAATCATCAAATGTTTTCCCACAGCATGCTGATTTCTTGTTTTTGAAGTAGGATCTCTGTATCCATCTTGCCCATTTGGATATCTAAGTGCCATAGCGTTTCCCCAAAATCATGAACCATTAAAATCAGGTTCTCCATCCTGTTCTCCTGGGAGAAAATATTGTGCTTCACCCCTGAGGCCTACACTAATATTTGTTCAAACATTACTTTTATTAAAGGGTCCACTGGTCCCACAACTGCAGAGTGAGTGCTGGCCATCCTGACAAACCAATGATGGCACAAGCTTTCGGTCAATGATTCTGAGAGGAAAAATTGACCGATCAAGGAGAAAAAGGTAAATTTTGTTTCATGAAGTGTTTGTTAAATGAAAAGTCACCAAAGAACTGGCAGAATAGAAAAAATAATTTTTGTTGTATTTATAAAATAAGACCTGAGGTGAAAAGTCGAGAACTCAAGCTGCCATCTTTATCTCTGCCAAACTGTAAGACCCTTGAGCATGGTTTCTCTAACCAATTTTCTAATACTAAATACAAAAAAATACAGAAGAATAAAGGAATCATAGATTATACAATAAATGTGAAAGAGATCATGGAATATGAGCTACTATACAGTTAAATTGGTATACAAATAAGTACTATAAATAAATCACAGCAGTGATCAAGATGGTAAGCAAATACATCACAAAAGTGATACAATACTAAGAAGCAGAAGCAGTAATGCATTAGTCAGTTCAGATCAGTACATGTAAGAGCTGCATAACAGATCTGGTGTAACCTTAGAGAAACCAGAATGAAGGTGAGCGGGGCAAAGGGAAGAGGAAGGTGCATACAGGTAACTGTGTAGTAAGTAAAGGGTGACTTGGGCAGTGGAATCAGGGCAGTTGAGGGCAGAGAGTAGGAGTACAGCAGGCAGGGTGTAGATGAACCAAGGTGGGGAAGGGGGAAGGGGAAGGTATGGGAGAAGGCATGGATAGTGTGCTCACAAAACTGAGCTTTCAGACAGAAAATTGAGGAGGAAGAACAGAGGGAAGGGTGGGGAAGACCACAGTTGAGGAAGGCTATATGAAAAGGCCCCTTGCCTAGCAAAGGCTTTGGGGTGGGGGAGCTCTAAGGAGTGAGAATTAGAACCCCTATGGGAGTAGGAGCACACAACTGAATTTGTGAGTCACTTTGTGAGTGCTTCAAATCATCTGCTCTAGGACTGCACACTGTGTGAGGGAAATCACATAGTTACATCCCTGCACTTCTTGCAGCAATGAAACAATGTCATTAACCCTTTGCAAAGCAAGTGTACTGCCTAGTTTTTCACACTTCAAAAAGTAATGCTGAATACGCTGAAGAATCACATTGGGTAGTTTCATCAACTGCACTTCACCTCAAATGTGGCAAAGAGGGATCACTTTGTAAGGTCTTCCTAAAGGATGAAGTTCATGACTTTGCCACATCTTTGCTATCATAGGAAAACTTCACCACATCTTACTACCGAACATTACAGTCTCAGTGGACCATGGCCTGGATTTTCAAAGTTTTGTTGCACCTTTTGTTCAGAACTGCTGGATTTTCAAAGGTTTGTGGCATCTTCTGTGTACAGTTGCACTAGTTGCATCACAACTCTTAGATCACATAATAGGTTATTCTAATGTTTGGTGGAGCCTGTCACAAGATGTTTACCAAAAATTACACGATTCAAAATTATGATGCATGTGCCAAGATTTTGTTACAGGGCATGTAAATTGTTGTAAATGTATCAAAATGTTTGAAATTCACCCAAAAACATTTTGGCCCATTTGAGATGCTGCAAGCTGCATACACAATCAGAACTGCAACTGCACTGTGTGTTTTGAAAATCTAGCTCTTTTTGTACAAAGTATGGATTTATTTTCTAATTTTAACAGCCTGATGCTGCTATATCACTTTCAGCTCTTGAAAACTGTCTTGAAAACTTTGGGAATATACTTGATTGAAAACTTCTTTTTTCCACTGTGAAGTTTAGACTTTTCTGAGAAAGACATTTTAGTAAGTTATTAAACAGGGACAGTACATTTATCAGGGAATGTGGCTTATACGGTTTAAGCTTAACCAGTTCGTGTGTAGACAAAGGCCCCAATTCTCAGCTGGATCTTTTTATAATGGGCAGTGTGGGACGGAAGTACTTCATGTCAGCTGTTCTGTTCTATATTCTCAAACTTATTTTGGAAAAAGACTCTGCAATAGCTGATGTACTTTAACTCTCTGTATTTGGAACTTGCAACAATTTACTGTTGCTTTTAAACTAGTCATGTATTTAGGCTGCATTGGGAACAGCTTTCGGAATTGAGGAGAATGAGACCAAAAATGCCATGAAAGGAAAACATATGCAGTTAAGAGTATTTTGAAAAGTGAAACATTTCAATAAGTGAGGAGAGTATGAAGTATGACTACATACCCATTTAATTATAATATTGGAAGTTTTATCAGGCAACCATACAGAGATCTTTAGCCATGGGGGGGAGGTGCACGGGAATAAAATAAACAAAAGGCAAAAAATATTGGACATATAACTCAGTACAATGCAGAAATGGTAGGCAACAAAGTGTTGGGGAAGTGATTTTAACATAGACAGCCCACTACTATTGTCAACATGAACATATATGGAAACTGTTAGGCTATCTAAATCTGTTCTAATTTTGCATCCACAAAAATGACAAAAATTACAGCAAAATATGACACACATTGTGAAGTGAGTACAAACGCTGGCTCATAGAAAAATGGCAGACAAGATTTTGTAGTAAATCTTATATATAAAATCTTGTCCACAACTGTCATACCTATTCTAGGTGCAAGAGGATTGCCAGGATTCATTAACCAGTGGCAAAGCCCCCCCTGCAAGCCCCTGAACCTCTCTTCTTAAGTCCCATTTCAGTTGTTCATTTCTGTGTTCTGCTGCTCCAGGCTAGCATAGTGTTGCTGATATTGTAGTCTTGTTGTGACTCTGATGCATTGTCCTGCCACAGTATGATGTGTCCGTGGGTCTCCAGGCATGCTTCTGTTGACATGTTGTTCCTCCTCTTCACCTGTCACATCCTCACCTGGCTCCATCTACAGCTTAGGCATTGTGATTCAGTGTGCAAGGGCCATATTGTGGAGAATGCAACATGCTACAAATACTGTATCTTGCATGCCAGCCATGGGTGTATTGCAGTGCCCCACTGGACATGTCGAGGCACCTGAACCTCATCTTGAGCAGTCTAAATGTCCTTCCGATGACAGCCAGCATTGATGAGTGTGCCTCATTGTATTGTATCTGTGGACCTACCACACCAATGTCATTAACGAAGGTTGCTGGAGGTATCTACTGTCACCTGTGGGGTGGAAGACACATATATTAGTGATGCCAGCACATCCTACACTTGTCAGTGTGCATCTTGCTGGCTGCAGAGCACCAGCATGTCAAACAATTGGCTGGGTGTCCCACCCATCCAGTTTCATAACCCAGCACAGTCCCACATTGCCCAACCAGTGTATGCATGCTGGCACACTGTACACATCACATGCTCTACCATGTCCCTGGCTACCACACCACCCTTGTTTTCCATGTGCCATTTCTTCCCTTTCTGGCAGTGTCACAGTGCCGTGCTCACTGTGGCAGTATTCCCTGTGACCTCATGGGCCTTCTGTGGACCTACACATGGGGTGGCTTGTGCATCTTTTGTGTGTGTGACCACCATTGCAGCCATACAGGGACACACTGTTCCTGTGTTCATTTCAATGACCTACCTATGAGCCATCCATCCTGTAGTGATCCATTTTCAAAGGCCTAGCACAGTACGCTGTTCCAGAAGGTGTATGACTCATGGCATGACCCAGGATACTGTGCAGCTACATCCAGTATGTGACACTGATGTCACACATGACCTAAATGTTCATAGAGTGGTACCCCTTCCTGTCCATGTAGGCCTCAGGTTCACTCATTGGTGCCCGTATGCTGAGATGGGTACAGTCAATAGGACCCAGCACACATGGGAAGCCAGCGGTGCTGTAGAAACTCTGTTTGACAGTGAACTACTCCTGTGCATCAGTGGGGAACCTGATGTACAGGTGTGCCCAGTGTACCAGGACATCCATGGATTGCCTCAGACACCTTGATACTGAGGGCTGGGATATACCCACAGTATCACCATTTGGGGTCTGGAATCCTCCACATTCGAGGACACAGAGCACTGCACTCACTTACACCTCTATGGGTATGGCACAACTTCTCTGTGTCTTGCTCTGCAGGTCTCCTCTCAGTTCCAGGTACAGCTCTGCAATTGTGGCCTTGCCCAGGCAATATTGGGTGAAGCATTGATCCTCAGACAGATCAAGGTATGATATATGCCTATGATATACACACCTGGCATGCCTCCTGTGTCTGGTTCCTTGCTGCCTAGCATGCCCTTGTGCAGTGCCACCCTGTTGGTGGGAAAATATGGCCATCCTGATGCCCAGTAGAGCCACCACCCCAACATTGTTGTGTAATTTGTCTCTCTCCTTTGTTGCTACTGTTGCTGCAGTGTTGCCTTAGTGGTGTTTGGACTCTGACTGCCTGCTCTACATCTCCTTTTACATGCTCTACATGTGCTTAGATCACTTGAGGCTGGTCTAGTGGGTATTTGAGATTTCAAGCAACATGCACCTTTGTGAATCCCAGTCCAGGACTCTTATGCCATTTCCTTGATGCAAGGTGCCTCGTGCCATGTCGCTGTCCAATCTTTTGCACAACAAGGGTGCAGGGACATTTTGACACATGCAAGGAGTGTTTGACGCTGGCTGCATTTGTGAATCACTCTTGACACAAACATTGACAGAAGCTGCACCTTGTGTCAAACACTTTGATGCAAGCTCCTTGCATCATTCTGGTTGCTTTAAGAATCGGGCCCAGTGTCTCTAAACCACACACATACAGCCTCAAACATTGTGCAGTAAGTGCTATTTTTTCTAATACACATCAAGTAGGCTCTGCAGTGATACTACAGGCAGGGAAAAATGAGCACATTAAGTGGGCCATGTGGGCCTTGTTTGCTGGCAAATTCTATATTTCTATATTTCACAGTAAATATATTTTTGTAATTGTCACAGTGTCTTCCCTTTTTATGTAGGTTTGCTCATGTGGTAAACTGGGTGGCATATCTTCTCTGCAGGGATTCCATTCTCTTGCTGTCACTCAAAAGCCAATTCATTTGATCATCATTCTGTTTTTAAAGAAATTATTCACAACCCTTGAACAGTCTGCTATCTCCCTCCCCTTTACTTGCATGTGCCTTACATGGAAAGATTGCTTGTATCAGGAGAGTGGAAAGTGACAAAGAGTCACACCTTCAACCCCCTTCAAAGAAGAGAGTGCAATAGAAGTGTGTACTCTAGATTTGCCAGGAAAAGTAGATTTTTGAAACTGACAATGTTTAGAGACCTTGCGCTACCAGCAAATTATAACAAAATTTTCCCTTTGCTGTGCATGTAAATTTCCCCTAAATCTTTTGTCTTGAAATGTAGGGTTGTGGGCCTATGAAAACAATATGTGCGCCTTAAGCCTGTTGCCTTCCAGCAGTGTGCATCTGTTGTGCTAAACAGCAAGAAAAATTATAGCAGCACAAGGTATTTGCAGGATATTTTTTTCTAATGCATAACAAAAATCATACACCATACGGAATAAAAATTATGTCCCTTAAACCAAACTGTGTTGTTATGGCATTCGTGGTGTCTGTTGGAGGAGGACTGGAAAGAGGGGCTAATGCATCACAATTGTTTGCTCCTGCCAGTGAGTGTTGCTGAAGCACACACAATGGAGGAATTAGTTCACTGTCTGCCTCTATTTCCTTCTGTCCCCCACTCCCTTTCACACTTTTTTCTTTCAGTGAGCAGCACTACTTCCTGCCCCCCCCATTTTCACACATCATAGGCATGTTCAGTGCTACTCCTTGCCCACCCACTCCACCCACAATGGAGCAGCACTTGGTAGCACTACATCCCACTTCATACCCACCTACATCACAGCCATGCTCTGTGGCACTCATTCTGGTTCGGTAGCATCGAATGAACCTCCAGTTCCAGTGGCTGCAGTGTGTCCTTCCTCCCTCATACAAAGGGTTGGGATGGACAGCAGCTGACCAACTGCTACATGATTGCTGGTGAGGTTCACGAGAGTGGGATTCTGTCTAGTTATCTTCCATCACTCATTCTGTCCCTATCCCATTTCATAGAAGGGAAAATGGTGAGACATACTATTGGCAGTGCAGACATTGCCAAACACAAAAACAGCAGCATTGTTCTGTCTTGATTTGGAGGGCTGGCAGTTAAAGCAGCAATATTTGTTAGTCTCCCAAAAATGTCATTATACAGATTTTTTTTTTTCAGAAATGTGTTTCTTGTTGGATGATACCCCATGCTCTACATGTACATGCTTTTACATGTGCTTTTTCAAAAAATAAAATATTTCTTGTTAAAAAAAATGTATGTCTAACATCCTTAAGCTCATTATCAGTGTATTTTTAATTTACTGAGATATTCTTAAAAAAAAGTTTTTATTACTGATTTTGTAATTAATGATGTGTGTCATTAAAGATGGACACTACTCACAATCTGTAATAACCTCTTCTGCTGAGGTTGCCTGTTAAATGTATTTATGCAATAGGGGTGGACATAAATGGAGTGTGATGAATCTGTTTATCTGAGTAACCGTGTGGAAAAATTTCATTTATCCACACAGTCACTCATTTATTCACACAGTTCCTATTTATCCACACAGTGCCGGACTACTTCCTACTTCATCAGACTTTCACTTTCTGGCACTCACACATAGTCTCTACTGCTCTCTACATACAGTATGTTGCCCCATTCACACTAAAACATTCAGTTTCAAAATCTTTTTTTTAACTTCTCCCCAGCATTATGCATCAGTATGCCCTCAAATCACGAAACATGCATTTGTTACTCATAGTCCTCTGACCAGCATTGCATTCCCAACTGCATCCCAGATTGCCTCAGCACCCGACTTTCTAATGAACTCCTAAACAACCAGCTCACAGCTTTTTTTAAACAGACCTCTGTCCCTGTATCCATAACACACACAAAGAACAGAACTGTTCACCTAAAAAGAAAATGCTCCAAAACTGTTCGTTGTTTTTTTTCTGCCCCCAGTCACTCGCTCTCTGATCTCTCGCTCACACTCTGAGCAGAAAACTATCTGCCTTCCGGATTCTGCACCCACTGACTGCCCAATCCCACTTGCTCTATTCAAACTATTCTTTGTCCCTCGTTCCACTCACCTCCATCACAGTCCACGATCTCCTCTCCCATTCAAGAAATCACAAAGGAAAAAAAAACACACCACTGGATCCAGATTTAAAATAAGCTACGGCTTTCTCCTCACTGTGCCAAAAATCATAAACTGCGATGACAATGCCGTACAAACCACATGGCGGTTTCTACTTCTGACGGAAATAAAACAAAAAACATAAGACCTGCTTCACCCTCCAACTTCAGCAAATATCAAAAAAATACCACACCAAATTCAACTCGTCCTCACCACGGCTCTCACTCAAAGAGCTACTGCAAAGGGGGAAAAAAACGCAATTTTTAAAAAAGTCATCAGCCCAGTGCACACTACAAACATACTCACATGTCGATCACTCTTTCCTGTGCAGCGATAAAAGGCAGAGTACAAAAAATCCCCTGTATTTCACACACAAAAAAACTAAACAAAATATAAAACAAAATAAAAACTCTAAACAAACATTTATAACCCTATTGCATAAATGGAATATGCAATGGGAAACTCATTAAATAAATGATTTATGTGCACTTGAGCAGTTTGACCTTGGACACTTTACTCATGGCTTATGCCATTCATGAGGTTACCCAAGGTCAAACTGCTCCTGTGCACATAAATCATTTATTTAAAGATCATGTGCAACGTTTTTTATGTATTTTTTATAAAAGCTTGAAAAGCTGAAATTCAAGTCCCTATGTTATGAATAGTGTTTCCTGAAAATTTCATGCTATTTGGTTTTGTGGTTTTCTTTAAATCAGTATTTGTTAACTTGCTCTACAGTGGCTGAAAACAGTGGAGTTATGTATGTCCTCTCAGTCAAACTTAGAGTGCAATGACATCATTTTGGAGTAGCTTGCTGTTTCAGATTCCCAATCAGACTAGTAGTTTGTAGAGTTAATTGTTTGCTGAGCTCTCCAAGTTTCTTACAGACACAGTCTCTGGCTTGTGTTTAGATAGATCAGCTTAAAATATAACATTATCTTCTCATAAAAAGCTGATCATTTTAATTTTAATACTGAATTAAAGTAATTGAAATCTTTCTCTGTGAGAAATTAGCTTGTCTATATCACAGCTCTCAGTTCTTTCTAATCAAAACTCCAATTGTTTTTCTAACTATATAACACAGGGCTATTAAATGAATATAAAATAAATCTACATTTTGTTCATTCACAGAAACAGTTTGTCTTTGATGTAGCCTCCATTAATAGATTTCATGTAAGAACATTGTTTTCATGTCAGATTGACAAACAGCTCATGTGCTTGAAATATTGTAGCAGAGTGTGACAGGCACCTGTCAGAATTCACAGATTTCAGTTATTTGGTGGTTTCTGTGTGAAAATACATTATGTTAGGTATAACTAGAAACACTATGGGGCATCCTGATGCACCACGTCTCTGCCTCACAGTTGTGCTGCGCTAAGCCCTAGAGTGCCAGGTTCCCTGCCTCCACAGCTGGGGCTGTTGTAACATGCTTCCCTAGCCACCAAAGGTGGGGTTTTTGCTACATCCTACTATTCACTTCCATTGCCCCAAATGGTCAGGGCTGCTGCACCATGTGTGCCCCACCTCACAGTCAGGGCTGCTGTACCCTGATGACCCCTGTGTTCTGCACCAAAGTTGAGACTTCTGTACCATGCTGCTTTCTATCCCATCACCAGAGACAGGGCTGCTACACCCTGCTCCTTTCTACACAGTTGGGGTTGCTATAGCCTGCTGTGCTGTAGAGCCCCATGCCTCTGCAGTTAGGGCTGCTGCACCATGCTGCCACTTGCCACAAGATTCAGGGTATTTGCTGCACCCTGTTGCATGCCTCCACAGTTGAGGCAATTGCACCCTGCTGTCCCCCTGCCACCAGAGTCAAATCCTTTGCTACACACTGCTCCCCACATCCCTTGTCCCAAACAGGCATGGCTGCTGCACCCTGTCCCACAGTTTGGGCTGCTGCATCCTGTTGCCACCCCTATCTCCTGCCTGAACATTCAGGGCTGCTGCACCCTGCTTCCCTCTGTCCCCATACCCACAGTCAGGGCCATGGCACCCTGTTGCCCCCTGCTTCTATATCCACAGTCAGGGCTGCTGTGCTGTGCTACACCCTAGAGTCTCATGCTGCCTGCATCCACAGTTGGGGATGCTGAACCCTGCTACACACTTCCATTGCCCAAAATGGTCTGGGCTGCTGCACAATGTGCACCCTGTGCTATTGTCAGGGCTACTGTACCCTGATGCCCACCTGTGTCCTGCCCCACAGTCAGGGCTTCTGCACCATGCTGTCCTTTTTCCCCTGCTACCATTGTGCCCTGCTGTACCACAGAGTCCCTTGCCTCCACAGGCAGGGGAGAGGGTGCAGCAAATGCCCTGAATCTTGTGGCAAGTGGCAGCATGGTGCAGCAGCCCTAACTGCAGAGGCATAGGGCTCTAGGGCACAGCAGACCACAGCCCCAACTGTGTAGAAAGGAGGAGGGTGCAGCAGCCCTGTCAGTGGTGACAGGGGATAGAAGACATCATGGTGTAGAAGCCTCAACTGTGGGGCAGGACACATTGAGCATCAGGGTACAGCAGCCATGACTGTGAGATGGGGTACATGTGGTGCAGCAGCCCTGACCATTTGGGGCAATGGAAGTGGGTAGCAGGGTGCAGCAATAACCCAACCTCTGGTGCTAGGACAGCATGGTGCAGCAGCCCCAGCTGTGGAGGCAGGGAACCTGGCACTCTAGGGCTTAGCACAGCACAGCAGCCCTGACTGTCTAGACAGGAATGGGGCAACAGGTGCAGCATCCCTAAATGTGAGAGTGGGACACAGAGAGCAGCAGGGTGCAGCAACCCCAACTGTTTGGGCAGGGGACAACGGGGTGCAGTAGTCCTGATTCTTTAGGCAGGGGATGGAGGCAGCAGGGTGCACAATCCCTGACTGTGTGAGAGAAGACAGTGGTCAACAGGGTGCAGCAGCCTCGAATGTGGAGCAGAAGGCAGGGGGCTTGTGGGGCAGGGAACTGGTGGTAGTAAACTGCAGCTGCTTCAACTGTGGGGCAGAGACATGGCGCATCGGGATGCCACATAGTGTTTTTAGTTATACATATACATGATGTATTTTCACACAGAAACCACCAAAGAATTGATATTTGTGAGTTATGACAGTACATGTGCTTGAAATGCTGTAGCAGAGTGTGACAAGTACCTGTTTGTTAATCTGACATGAAAAAAAATGTTCTTACATAATTGTATTTATGAAGGCTACGTCAAAAACAAACTTTCTGTGAATGAACAAAATTTAGATTTATTTTATATTCATTAAATGGCCCTGTGTTATATAGTTGGAAAAAAATTGAGGTTTGATTAGAAAGAACAGAGCTGTGATACAGACAAGCTGATTTCTCACAGAAAAAGATGTCCACTGCTTTAATTCAGCATTGAAACCAAAATGATCAGCTTTTTAAAGAAAGAGAATGATATATTTTAAGCTGATATATCTAAACACAAACCAGAGACTGGGTTTGTAAGAAACCTGGAGAGCTCAGCAAACCATAAACTCTACAGAGTGTTGTCCTGATTGGGAATCTGAAACAGCAAGCTACTCCAAAATGATGTAATCGCACTTGAAGCTTGACTGAGAAGACAGAAATAACTCCACTGTTTTCAGCCACTACAGAACAAGTTAACAAATGCTTATTTCAAGAAAATCACAAAACCAAACAGCATGAAATTTTCAGGAAACACTAATCATGACACAAGGACTTGAACTGCAGCTTTTTAAGCTTTTATTAAAAATATGTAAAAACCGTTGCACATGATCTTTAACTCATACCCATTGCATATCCCTTATATATTACATTCATGCTGTGGATGTATTAGGATGATGTTACCACACTTTTCTGATGGTACACAATAATGCTGTACCACAATATTTAATAGGCAGTCAGAGGGTGGGTGCACATGGATGGCGGTGCTATTTTTAAGTTCATATGTAGTAAGATGTGAGAAAGGCACTCACCCCTTCATATAAGGATCAAAGAAACACAGTTTCTTAAGGAAAGGCTACTAGTTTATTGCAGCCATTAACTTTTGTAAAGCAAACACCAAAACCAAGGGCAACTACCCTATTCTTACGTTTCACTTCCCACTGGAGGCTTCTTCAGAGAATGAGTTATAATCAAACCAACACCACTTTAGTGCTCTTAGTAATAGGTCACCTGACACCATCCGCCAATAGTGACATACCAAAAATCAATTAAACACATACAGAATCAGTTTAACTAATGAAGCAGTTATAGTTTGATCTTTCAGCTCGTATAACTTAATCTTATTCTTTAAAGTCCAAAAAGCATACCAGTGGTATGCAAAAAAACTTCATAATAGATCCAAATCCTTGTTATGCAGAGTGCTATATTTAGGGAGACCTGCAAAAGAATAACTAAAATTACTGCCAGGCACCAGTGGAAAACATCGAGATATTTTCTACCTAATAATATTCACTGAGACATTCCTACAGAGGATGTGGAGGCAGGTAGAGGTGGGCGGGGCAAGGGGACAGGACAGGAGGAATATAGGTGCAAGTACAAAACCTTGTTTAATTTCTTTTCGATTTTTTCAGGAAATGAATCACCTCACATTTTGCATTGAGACCAGGTTGCCTCAAAGCCACAAGGATATATATATCCATTTTTGTTCTTTTTTATTTAGTTCATTCTCAAGTTCACCCCTCTTACATTCTGCTGTACTGTGCCAATACCAATAGGACTCATTTTGTGATCCCTTTTATTTATCTGACTATTAATGTGGCAGGCCATAGCATATTTGGGGTTATTTTTCCTTATTGCTTGTATGTGTTCATTAAGTCTTTCTATTAATTTTCACTTTGTCCTGCCCACATAGTACCTGCCACATGTACATTTCAGAAGGTAGACCACAACTCCTGTATTGCAGTTAATAGTGTTTTTGATTTATAATTTGTTGCTATTTTTAGAATTTACAAATTCTTTTTTTGTTTCCGTTATGTGGCACATTTTACAAGTGCCACGTGGTTTAGAACCACACTTCCTTTGCATACCACACTTTGTGTGGTTTGATTTGGCTGATAACTGCTGGTAAGCATATCCCTCAGGTTTCTGTTCCTTTTGTATGATATCCTGAGTGGCTTGTCAAATAGTCTTCTGAGCTGTGGTGTACCCCTGAGGATAGTGAGATTGTTATGTACAATGTTCACCACTTCCTGTGACCCACCCCCATAGGTTGTCACAAATGTCAGAAAATGTTCTGTTTCTGAGTTCTCTTTTCTGATGATGAGGTCTGACCTTACAGCACCCTCTGTTAAGGTTAATGCTCTCTCTATATCAGCCTGACTGTACTGCCTTTCATACAGTTATTCAGTTAACTCTGCTGCCTCTGTGTATATAGCTCTTCCGTGCCACAGTTCCTCTTTATTCTCAGATCCTGCCCTTTTGGCAAATTATTTATTGTTTGTCTTGGATGGCAGCTGTGGGCATGCAAGAGGCTATTATGATCAGCAGGCTTCTTATAGAGATCTTTGAGAATGGACCCATCTGGCTTCTTCTGAAGTTAAATCCAAAAAGTGAACTGCAACTAAATCAACAGTTACTCTGAACCTTAAATTCTGGTTAGTGCTCTCTAAATAGTTAACAAAAGCAGTCAGTTCATCTCTTGTTCCTTTCCATATGATGAACAAATCATCAATGTACCTCTTATACAAATCTATTTTTTCAAGAAAATTATTTTTTGTCACCATCATATACATTTTGCTCTTCCCACAGGCTCAAATACAGGTTGGGCAAATTGGGAGCAAGTGCTGTTCCCATGGTGGTCCCTTTCAGTTGTTTATAGTTTCAGCCTTCAAACATAATGATGTTATTATTTAGTACAATTTCAGTGAGCCCTGTAATCACATTTATTTTACTCTGGGCAATTTAGTTTTACTAACCAAGTAATTCTCAATTGCCTCCAACCTCCCCCCCCTTCATGGGGGATGTTTGTATATAATGAGTTGATGTCCATTGTGGTAAGCCACTGCCCCTTTTCTATCTGTACATCACTTATAATGGATAGCATGTGCTCTGTGTCCCTTAAATAACTGCGTGTCTGTGGAACTATTGGGTTAATAAAACTGTACACATATTTGGACAGAGGCTCCATGACCCGCACAATGCCTGATATAATGGGACATCGGGGGGGGATTATGTTCATTCTTATGGACTTTTGGGAGTCTATACATGGCTGGTTTTATTGGAGTATGTACTGTTAGAAAAAAGAGCTCATTGATGTCAATTACATCTTCCTGATATGTGGATTTAATTTAAATCTGTTATCCTAGATACAGTTAACAAATTACTTTCAAAAATAAACAAAAAAGTTCTTGTCTACATCCTATATGGTTATCTAGCAGTTTAAAGAAAATTATTACAAAGAAAAATAAAATGTTCAAGAAATATACCTATAACAAATGTACAAGAACTTTGCCAGCATTTAAAACAAAATCAAAAGAAATGCAAAAAAGAAATTAGAAAAGCAAAACTGGATACAGAAAAATACATTGCTTTGCAGGCTCAAAAAGGGAACATTAAAATTCTGTTCAGCTACATAAACTCTGTAAAAAAAATAAGAATGTAAGGTAGGACCCTTAATTATAAATGACTCAGTAGTATCTCAACCAATGGAAATGGCAGATGCATTTAATTCACATTTCTGCAAAGCATTTAGTAAAACTTCAAGCAACAAAGATATTGATTTTGGCCCTATATTGTAGAATGAGTATCCCTTTAGACACCATCACGAAAAAACTTAATGAAATCAAGAAGGGCTCTTCTCCTGGTCTGGATGAGATATAAGAAGATATCATTCTACTAATGAAAGATTACCTGTGTTTGCCCCTTAAGATAATATTCAAAAAAAGCTTAAATTCAGGTCATGTGCCATCAGATTGGAAGAGAGCAAATGTGGTTCTGTTGTTTAAAAAAGGTGAGAAGAGCTCCCCTGACAATTACCATCCTATCAGTCTCACCCCTATTTTTGGTAAAATTTTAGAGAGAATACTTAAGGATGAACTTGCCTCGTTCTTGGCAGTAACTGATTCTAGCCGACATTGCTTTATAAAGGGCTGTTCATGTACAACTAATTTAATTAACTTTTATGATTTCATTAGTAACAGCCTTGAAAAAAAAAAATTCCATGTGATGTAATCTTGTTGGATTTCAAAAAAGCCTTTGATTCCACTCCTCATTGGGCACTTATTCAAAAACTGCAAACTCACAACATCAATCCTCTATTTATACATTGGATAGCCAACTGGTTAAGGGACAGAAAACAGAGAATTATTGTTGATGGCCATCAGTCTAACTGGCGATCAATTGAAAGTGGAATCCCTCAAGGATTGGCTTTGGCACCTGGTATTTTTCAAATATTTATCTCTGATTTATCACTCAACATTCAGAGTAATATTTCAAATGTGCAGATGATTGCAGACATTCTGATATTTGTGGTACATTTATAGATTTTGAGACTATCCAAAAGGACTTACATTATTTGGAGGCCTGGTCTATTAAATGGAACTTACAGTTTAACACCTCTAAATGTAGTGTTATACATTTTGGTAAACACAATCCTAAAAAAAACAGTATTATTTGTACAAAGAAGTGTTAGCTAATAAGGATAATGAAAGACATCTTGGTATCACTATTGATTCCAATTTAAATTTTGATCTACATATTACAAACATCATTTGTAAAGTTAATAGAATTTGGTGGGCAATTAGGCATAATATAATTTCCAGAGACCCATACACTCTATTATCATTTTACTGGGTCTATGTTAGACCTTGCTTCGATTATGTCTCTCAGCTGTTGAGCCATTTTAAGCAGAAGGACACAAATAGAATTGAAAAACTTCAAAGAAGAGTTATAAAAACAACTAGTCCAAATAAAACTCTTACTTATGAGAAAAGGTTTCTAAAATTTAATTTCATGTCTCTGGAATAACGGCGACTTAGAGGGGATCTTTTTTTTTACATGGGACATTATACAAGACATAGAGTTAACATTGGAATGTGGTCTAGAATTCAAACAAATATCAGTTAGTACTAGAGGCCATCCTCTCCAATTGATGAGAAACAAATTTTACTCTAAAAAAAGGGACTGCTATTTCTCACAAGAATTGTTTGTCCTTGGAATAAACTGCATTTATCAGTTATTGTCAGTCAAAATAAAAACATATTCAAAAATAGATTGGATGATCTTTTAAGAACAAATAAATCCTTGACCTACTATATGTAATTCTAGGAGCTTGATGGTCAATTAGCCTTTTTGCTCTTCTTTAACCTTAGTATGATCCTTAGTATGTAGCTCCAATAGATGGGTCTCAATATATTTTTTTTATTTCTGAGATGGGGTCAAAGGTCAAGTTTTCATAAAAAGCTGTATCTGCAAGCTGTCTGTATATTTCTCCAACATACTTCCTAGTACCTTGCACTTGGGAAACACACTCACCCCTGTGTATAAGGATCACAAAAGCGCAATTTCTTAAGGAAAGGCTCCTAGTTTATTGCAGCCATCAATTTTTCCAATGCAAACACCAAACCAAGGTCACATGCCCTATTCTTATGATTCACCTCCCACTGGAGGCTTCTTCAGAAAATGAGTTGTAATCTAACTAACACCACTTTAGTACTCTTAATAATAGGTCACATGACATACCAATAATCAATTAAACACATTCAAAATCAGTTTAACTAATGAAAGCAGTTTAATTTGATCTTTCAGCTCATATAACTTAATCTTATTCTTTATAGTCCAAAAAGCATGCCAATGGTATGTAAAAAACCTCACATACTAATGTTGAAACATTTTTGGACTTTTGTGTAGCAAATTTCGAAAGGCTGTATAGTAGTCCACCATGTATGCCCTATTCCAATATTACTAACCTAGAGAGGGAGTCTATAAGGGGTCTTGCAAATGATCCTAGTATATTTATAATGAGGAACGATGTTAACCACCTGAGAACTGTACCCGACAGTCCACAGATGTACCTCAGGTGACCAAGCAGTATCCCATGTTCCACAGTGTCAAATGCTGAAAAGAGATCCAGAAGAACCAAGTGGAATGGCTCTTCTGATCTCTAGCCATCTGGAGATCATTGAGCACCCGAACCAGCACTGTCTTGGTATTATGTCTCTTTCGAAAACCAGACTGTAAGGGAAGGTTAGAGATTGGTCTGTAGTTTGTATGGCAGTCTGGGTCCAAAGAAGCTTTCTTTAAGAGTGGTGCCACCACCGCCTCTTTCAGAGAGCTAGTAAACTCACCGGATTCCAAGGAGCACCAGACTAGCCATGCTAGAACCAGACCTATGGAGTCAATACAACCCAAAATTAGGGAAGTTGGTCCTGGGTCCAAACTACAGCACGTAGGGTGCACACTCTGGATGATCCACATGACATCCATGAACTCTGGTCAGTGGAAGGTACTCCAGGAAAGTCAAGGAGCAGTGGCCTCATGCTGATCCAAAGCAATGCCCATAGAGTGTGCAGGTTGGAGTGCTGCCCTGATGTCAGCCATCTTAGTTGCAAAGAATCGAGCAAGTTCATCGCACTCTAATTGCGAAAAGGCTTTTTGGACTTGTAGACAGGCTGGGTTGCATAGTCTGTCCAAAGTTCAAAACAGCTGAGCTGGTCAATTCAGAGCAGCCGCAATCTCCCTGGACAGGAATTCTGCCTTCTTATGGGTGATTGCAGATTGATAGGCTTGGTAATGGTCCATCAATCTAAGGTGGGTGGCATCAAGGGTGGATTTCCACCCGCAGTGCACTAACCTTTGTCCTAGTCACCACAGCTCCCTCAAAGTCCCATCAAACCATGGGGACCGAGGGCGAAGGGAGAGAGGATGAACTCGGACTGGAGCAATGACATCTAGAGTCACCAAAATGGCCAAATTATAGGCCATAATGTGGGTCTCTGGGTCATTGTTTGCCACTGGGAGGGATGAAAGGTCAAGTACCACCACTAGGCTTTGAGAACTTTCATCTCGTAAAGGATGGTACCTAACCATCTCCACAGTGGCAGGCCTACGAAGAGGGGCACTAAAACTAAACCCCACAGTGTAGTGATCAGATCACCCAAATGGTTCCACCCCCAAGTCAGAGACTTAGATCCCCAGGAGGAAGACTAAGTCAAGGGAGTGTCCGTGTTTATGAGTAGCAGTGGTACCTACCTGTATGAGGCCCAGAGATGTCATCAACTGGAGGAAGTGCTGTCCAAATTGCGAGAGTTCATCATCAATCCAGGCATTGAAGTCACCCAGAACCATCAGTCTGGGCAACTCAAATGTCATATCGACGATGAAGTCCGCAACTTCCTGAATGAATCGCTTCTCATCACTGGGTAGATGGTAGATGAGAGGGATCAGATAACCTACACCTGCTACTGCGGTACACTCAAATGACTCAGTCTCCTCAACTGGTACACTCGTGAGGTTAAGTTCAGTCTTGAAACAGACCGCATCCCCCCCCCCGTGATCCAGTCTTAGGTGGTGTATCATCGAGTACCTGGCCGGAGTTAAAGCCTCCAAAATGGGGCCAGAGTTCTCATCCAGCTAGGTCTTAGTGATGCACGCCAGGTCCACCATTTCAACAAGATCTGCAGTAATTGCAGTCTTGTTTTTAATGGACCTGGCATTGCATAACACCGCCCGAGTTGGACGAACCTCTCGGGCCGCCCATACCACTTGCCTACTACAATCGGTAATGCCCTTGGCTATGGAAACCAGACATGGCAGACCAGGTTCTGGGTTCCATTTTACTCCAGGGAATCTTCTGGATCTTTCCACCCTAATGCGATGGCTCCCCTCATTCAGCCTCCGCTGTTCATGCACCCAACCCCCTCCATCCCCTACCTACAATACCCTGAACTCTACAGTGCTGGTAAATTGTAAACTGAAGGGAAGAGGAGAAAAAGGGGCAGAAGGCATGGACAGCAGAGGATGAATAGCGCACAGCTGCAGGGCAGGTCTCAAACACATTCACATGACTCAACAGAATAAACAAAATATTCCTTCAAAACCAAATAAATGCCCTCTAAACCCACCCAAATAAATACAAACCCTCACACAAACTCCTTTAATTACGTACTTTCTAAGAGTAAAAACAAAATAAATGAAACAATTAAAATCCCAGGGCCCTCTCACAGCCTCAGGGAATAAACAAAACAATATTACACTAAAAACTAAAACATCAACAATTATGAAATCAAAATAAAAATAAAACAAAATTGGTAGATAAAACAAAAACTAAAACATATAAGGGGAGAGACAGAATTATCCACATCCCATTGGTCCTCTCACTACCAATAGGGCTAAGGAATCCCCTCAGGAGTTCACACCCCTTGAGCAGTTAGATATAATATAACCTTAGCAATTTCTCCTCCTATTCACCCACCCCCAACATATATAAAGCTAAATGGGTTAAAATTAGGATTGACCACTCAAACATTTGAGCTATTAGGTCAAACATAAGACATCAAAGTTCGGCCAAAAATGAATCTGCTTGAAAATATTCGAGTCACAGAGAAACAGGTAATAGATCTTCATGAACTGTAGCTAAAAACAGTAAATACAGAGTATAGTTTTGTGGCGCCAACTCTCACTAAGGTGCAGAAGTCAAATAATGCAAAACAGTTAATGTCTTCAGATTCCCAGGCCCTCTCACTACGTGGGAGATCTTAAAAGAAACAAGCACTCTCACTGCCTATTAACCAGGAAAAAATTTAAGTCGCCAGAAAAAAATTAAAAATTGAGATATTTTGCAGGCAGGTGTCCTTTTAATACTGTTCAAATCCATCCCTTCATTTTTTGTTTTATGCAGGCAGATATCCTTTAAAGAAATCTTTCTAATAATATTCAGATCTATGCAAAACACAGATGGGAGCCTTATCCATTGGGACCAAAGCTGAAAATGTTTGTTACCACAACTTCGGTGCTCCACTGGTGCCAGCTCACCAGCTGACCCCCAGAGAACCAAGAAGAACTCTAGACCCACTAGCTGGCTACTCAGCCAGTCCACAGCCCAAGCCCCTGAGCGGCAGCAAACTCTAGCCTCAGGCCTCAGGCCTCCCAGCACTATGCTAGCACCAATTAAATCTTCAATATCCACTGAAGACTCCAGCACAAAATCACTCCAACCAATGGCCCAGTCACTCCATGATATAAAGGTTCCAAACAAATCATCTCGAGTTTTCACTAGCATTGCAGATCAGTTCCATCCAAACAGTTCACCTCATCTCCTCCGTTCCTTCTCTCCACAACTTCCTCACCACTGTTATGGCCAGGAAAAAATAACAAAAAACAAGCGGCAGCATTTCTAGTTTAGGCAGGAGAAATAAAAATGTTGACACTGCTACTAACAGAATTAATAAAAAGCAGCTGCCGACACCGGTAATCACTCCACAGAACACGATAAACGTGAATAAAATAACACCCTAAATGAGATGCTTCCTCACTAGTCTGCTTCACTACAGGTACCCTAGCTAAGCTAACAACAAATGAAAATAAAATAAAAATAAAATGAAAATGAAAAAACAAACAAAGCTGCTAGGCTGCTGTTAAGGCTAACCCATTCCAGTTGCCATCTTGCTGTGGTTTGATTATAACTCATTCTCTGAAGAAGCCTCCAGTGGGAAGTGAAATGTAAGAATAGGGCATTTGCCCTTGGTTTTGGTATTTGCTTTACAAAAGTTGATGGATGTAATAAACTAGGAGCCTTTCCTTAAGAAATTGCATTTTTGTGATCCTTATACACAGGGCTGAGTGCGTTTCCCACAATTACTACACAATATCTAATGTTTCATGACACAATGGCCTGGGAACAGGAAGCATTAAAAACTTCAAAATCCCATATCTTTGTGTAGAAATGAAGTAAAACAAAAGGAAAAATGGGTATGTTGATGTTTTTTTGCCAGACAACCCATATTGCTGGGGAAAAAAACACATGGTGCCTAACAAACACCACTGCTACAAATCCTCATAGATTACAGATGATGTGCCGTACCTCTGTGCTGCCTGTCTCTGCATATTAAATGTCTTCTGCATTGTGATACAATGAGTCCATTTTTTTTTGTGTGTGTGCCTCCCCTCTCAAGTGTGACACTGTTCTGTTCTACTAGGCATTCATATTCCTTATCTGCTTAATTTATAGCAGCTGTTTTAGCTCTGACCAGAGTTTGTTTTACTGTTAGCAAGCAGGCATCTTAACTGTGCTGCTTAAATTATCCCTTTTTCACCCTGCCAGAAAGCAGCTCTGATGGGGAGAGCAGTTAGCCACACATGCATACACACATTCTGTGACACTAGCACAGAGGAGGAGCATAGGAACTACTGAACTACTGCAGCTCACACTTACAACAGCTCTTCTAATGATTTATCTAGGTACTGTATGTGCACAGAATTTATTCAGAATAGCACATATTTAGATAGACTAATATGGAACTTAGCCATTAGGGGTGCCTTGGTGGGGCATTAGCTTGACGGGGCATGTATCTTAACTACTGATTTTCATTTTGAACCTGAGGCCAGCTACAAATGATACCTATAGATATAGTAGTTCAGCTTATAATCTCCGAGTTCTGTTTGAATTTACTGGACTAAAGTCCCCTGAAATGATGCAACAATCTACTTTTGTGGATAAGAATGATATAGTAACCAGAGTGAAAACAGTCTTCCTTACAAAAAAAAATAAATCAATAATTTTGGCTATACCTTCAAATCCTAATGTATATATTCAAACCCCCTATTTCTGGTGGCTATGGAAGGGCTGTGAAACATATCCATGTCATTTTTGGGACTTGCAGACCATTTGCTTCATATCTTGTGCAAAAACAAAGATTACACCAGATTACATTTCTCTGGGTCAATGAACATTTTTTGTGACTATTTATAGAGGACATCTATTTATAAATTGTTACCCACTATACTTCTGCTTTTTGTGTCTTATTAGAAAATATTCCATACCCATTTGTTGACAAGATAACTTTATTTCCCAGTTGAGATTAACTGTTTGCTTAGTACTACAAAATACCATTTTATTTTTAACAAACTGTAATGGATGAAGCAATTGCTGCTTGCTATGAGCTGGAACAATCTAAAGGCTCTGTCCAATGACCTGGGGTGTGTCCTTTTGCAATATGTACATACTGAACATTTTTCATACATGAATTCTTTACCTGACCTTGTTTCCCAGTACCACCTCTCTCTGTGTATATAGTTCAGATGTACAAACTCCATCTGTAGCTATGCTTCACATAGTCTTCATGGTGAAGCAAAAAACCTTCAGGTTGTTTACCCTTTACAAAGGGCGAAGTCCATGTGAAAAGCTACATGAAGTTAACATTTGGCAAAGGGCCAACTCCCTGATTACAGCAATTTGCTGGCACAGTGTGCTGTGCAAATTGCACCATCTATTTAAAAAAAGCATAACCTTTCCCTGTCATAGAATCTGGTATATCTCTCTCGCCTCACCCCATGGTCACAATAATCAAAATAACCCCTTCCCAGAACCCATATATATTTATTCCTATAGCAGTTTGCATGACTTTCAATGAGACATCATGCAACTACTGTTGTTTAATGCCAGATGGCTTTGTTGTTTACTGTCTCAGGCATGGCTGCCTCCCTTTTTCATGTGAGCACAATCAAGAGGAAGGGGGATTAAGGGTGCCATGTGGGTTAGGGGAAGGGAGTATATAATTATTATCAGGACTATGGAGGGAGTAGGGGGAATTGGGATGCTATGTGGGTTGGGGAAGATAATAGTATTCATTTAACTTTACTATGACCGTGGGAAGAGGGTGAATGAGGGAGGAGGGTGCTAAGTGGGATGGGGGTATTTAATTTTTATTGGTACCATGGGGGGAGAAGAGTGGCAGCTGGGATGCTACATGGGTTGGGGAAAGGAGAAACATTTCTTTAAGTTTTATTGGAATTGTGGGAGGGAGAAGGAAGGAAGAAAAGGTGCTAAGTGGCTTAGTGGAAGGGAATGTTTTAGATTACATGGATCATAGGTGGAGGGAGATCATTTGTCATAAGGGTTAGGAGAAAGTTTTGTTCTAAGAAAAAAATTACTTCAGGGATTCTCCCACAGGCTCCACTTCATTTATCAGTGGGCCCTGCAGGGAACGTAAAGTAAAACAAAGCCAGAAAGGTTTTGATGATATGTCAAATATGCAGGTACTTTGCAAAGGGCAACATTTGCTGCTTCCTCACATCTTTGCCGTTGAAGTTCTACTTTGCAATATCTATAGCGTATAACCTTATAGGGCTTTATGAAGTTAAAAATAAATCCCTATGGGGTTAGTGCCATGGACCCAGGAGGAAAGAGATCTGGTGAGTTCTACATACAGAAGACATTGAATTTGAAAGGATGCAACTCCCACCCCAAGCGGTTTTAGCAAAGAAGCTTATTAATAATGTCAGCATTCAAATGTCTACTGAATATATCCATGAACTTTTCCTGAAAATGTTCACGTTTTCATGAACTCAGGAAATGTACTCTTGGGTTTCCGAGTTTATGATTTTTGGGTAGTTTTATTCTCCTTGCAATGCTATGCCTTCCATAGCTATAACATGTAGGCTATATACTGATCACATTTACATATAGAGCCCTTGGTAGAGTATTATAAATCTTAAGCACATTACTTGATTATTCCATACCCCATGTCAAAGATTTTAATATTTTTACCAGTGCATGTTGATCATACAGAGTCTTAAACTCAACAAAGTAAACAATGCCAAGCCCTGTGATACAGAGAGTAGCACATTGTCTTACCAGGCAAGAAACCTGAGATTGTATTCTGCACCTGACTTCCATATCTGAACAGTAGAGTTTGGTGCCCATTATTTTGGCAGCTCACATAGACTCTTCAGAGGGCATATGCTCTAGTGCTTGAGTGCCTGTTTCAGTGTGGGTTTGGAGTTGTGGGTGATCACACAATGTCAGATCCACTTCCCTTAACCCACAAAGGTCAGACAAAGTGGAGGAGGTGATCAGATGACATTGTGGGAGAGGCTAACACTAGAGGAAAAATGGGTGGTGCAAGGGTGATGCCCATCCCCCCCAAACAGCCTGCTTATTGTTTCACTTGTCCGCACCCAACAATTGATTCTGGAGGGATATTAGGCCTCATGTCCAGGGAAGCTGCAGGAGTGGAAGGGGCAGTAAAGAGGAGGATGAATCAAACAACGTCAATGGTTTCAGGATGAGAAGTTAGATTAGGAAACAAAGAATACAGCAATGAAAAGAGAATGAAGAAAATCAAAGAAAACAATGTGATTGAATGCCTGATTTTGAATTATTTTGCGATAAAATGTTTCATGGTGAAAAAATATGTTATTTATTTCATTTATTTACAAGTTTTGCCAAGAAAGGCTTAGATCTACATTAAGGCTACTGTTTAGGTGTGACAAGGGGTTGGTAGAGTAGGGGGCACTTACAATAAATGCCAATAAAATACTACACAATATAGTATACAAAATACACATTACAAATGATAATATGAGGTACAAATTGCAAGAAGAACACAATTAGCAAGAACAGTACATGAAAAGGCAGCCACTTGGTAGGGAGGGGAATTGAAAGGCTTAGGTAGGATGGGGTGCAATAAGTAGGGAGGGAAAGGAATAGCATAAAGACTTGTTTTGGAAGCAAACGCAAGTAGTAAACTTGTGGAACTGACCTTTGAGGAAAACCTAAAGGGGAGAGATGAAGACAAGAGAGAAGGTTAGTCTACAGGTGGCATAAGAAAGCAACCTGCCCAACTTGGGGTTTAAAGTGAGGAAAGGTAAAACATGGGTCTCAATGGATTAAGGAGATGAGGGGGCCTGCTTGCAGGAGTGAGCAGTGTAAAGAGGTATTAGGGGAATGATTCAAACCAGAATTTAACAGTGAAGTAGATACAGTGGGAGAGGCACCAGTCTGCCAGGAAGGGAAAAGCAGACTGAAGGAAAGGGAGAGGTGGTGAGTGTGAGGAGGGAAATTTAGGGAAAACCCACAAAAAGAGTGAGAGAGGGGGTCCAGTCTGGCAAGAAGGTCTTAGGGGAAGCACTGCACACAACATCCATATAGTCAAACTGTGGGAGGGGGGAGCATCTTAAAAATGTGCTTCAAGAAGACAGGTAAGGACCACAAGCTTTGTTCCAGGATAGTCCTTGTGGTGGAGCTGTCTATAGATGGTGTCAATATGGTTGAAAAATCTAGGTGATGGTATAGACATACACGAACATATTTAAAGATGGAGACAACCTCTAAAGGTGAGCTATGCAGAGTATTGTAAACTGATGTACAGTGGAACCTGGTGATTTTTGGAACTTTACCAAAGTTCAAGGAGATCATTTTCACAGTATTTGACAAGCCAAAGTCATGCTGAAACCTAGCTTCCAAGTCCTCAGCCAAGGGTGCGAGGGGTTCAAAGAAAAAACAAAGTAGTCTACATACATGTGAATGTGCACATAAACATAAGCCTTTGAGAAGTCATTCTGGCAACCTGAGAATTGGATAGGGCCCAGGACAGAAAGCTGGAGTACTTCTGACCAATGGGAACAGGATGGAAGGAGGCATCACCTATGCAGACCAATTGATACCAGTCAGAGAAGAAAGAATGGAACCAGCTAACCAAGATGTCAGACAAATCCTCGCCAGCTAATTTACTCCATGTAGGATTGGTTGGGCAACAGTTTTGAAAGCTCTGAAGTCAACAAAGACAGCAGAGGAGATCAGACCCTAATTCATCCCCATCAACCTGAAGCGGGGAACAGTGATGTGAGTCTTAAAAAGCCTGATGAGGATGGAATAAGTGATATATAGTAGATATTCTCTGGCACAGAGGAGTCACCAGCTTTATGTCGTGGGAGAACTTTGGCATGCTTTTAAACACAAGTGACCTTGCATAAGTGAAAACTTGCTCTCAGTCAAATGGGCACTCTGAGCATTCTTTGGTAGCAAAGAAACCCTGTATGAAAATATGTGTGTGAGGGGGATTACTGCTGCAAAAAGCAGTGCTGATGAATACAGTGTGTGTGTGTGTGTGTCTGTGCATGCATGTGGGAGATAACATCTGCAGTATCTGTGAGACTGTGTGGGGAGGCACCCTCTACTAGTGGTCCCACACTTCAAAAATTACATTAATAGAGGACTATGTTTACTATTTCAGCTATTAGAAACTACTGTTTTTACATTTTTGACATATTTGTTGTGCTTTTTTAAAAACATTTACTTGGGGGACACATTTTATAAACAGAATAAGGCACTCCAAGGGTGGTTTATGGGCTAAGAGTACTTTTCAGGTGCTAAAGGCACTCGGTGCAAGTGTCTTATACCTCGGTAAACACCTGGGGTATGCTCTAAACAGCCCATAAACCACACATCACTGTGTCTTATTCCTTACACAGGATCAATGTATTGGACTGCAATGGGGATATTTCCTGCATTCTGCAGTCTGCTGATCTTGGTAGTGCCACCGTGCTGCACCAATGATTTAAATTGGGCCCATCATCAATACTTGAAGGTTGGTGTGATCAGGTCCAAAATCTAACCAATCAGCTAATAAGACAGGTACATAAGGCACAAATGTTAAGGTCACAGTTACAGTATGTAAGGCACAACATGAAAGAGATCAGAGACTGGGTGTTGCTATCTCCTTATATAGTAAATAGGTGAAAGAACAGGCATGGTAACTGAAAAAATAACACTAAATTCACTTTGGGATACTTTGTGCCAGGTGGGGATGGAAGACATGGAAGAAAAAGAGGAGGAGGCTGATGAGGCAGTAGGATTGTGTGCAGAGCAATGCATGATGGATGCACATTTGGTGGACACCAGTCCCCTTAACATATTGGACAAGTCACTGTGGTACTGGAGTAGCAAGGTCAGTGACTGGTCAGCACTGACCACCAAAGCAGTGAAATATGTGAGCTGTCCACCCTCAAGTGTCATCATGGAGAGGTTATTCAGTTCGGCAGGAAAGATTCTGCAGGACACAGGTACAAATCTGTCTGCTAAAAATGTTGGCATGCCAACATATTAAAATGAATACCGGGCACATTCCATGTGACACAATCACATATTTGTTCCTACCACCTGAAGGCGGTGGTGGTGATGAAGAAGAACCTGAACAGCCTGGTGTTATTGGCATTGGCAAACTGACTTCCAGTGAGGTAGATCAAGCACTGATAGGAAAGGAATTCCCATGTGGGGACAACTACAGTCTGGAAGACTGTGAAGGCTGCTTCCTTGATGAGGATGATTGAAGCATAAACATAAAAGTGTTAGATCCATCCTTTCCTCCTTATCAATTGAATCCTTTTTCTATGATTAATTTTTTTCTTCCTGTGAGTATATTTTTTCTCCATATTGCACTGCTCTTCTATACATCCATCTGATTATCTCCAGCTGCCATCTCCTGTGTCATGCCAACAGACAAAGCAGAAAATCTGTGAACACTACGTAATGAAATGTCAAGTTTGCCTCCTATAGCCTCCTCAGCCTCATTGCATGCAGACAGAAAAGCACAGACAGACTCTTAAGGCAGTGTAAATGCCACTGACAGCCATGCAGACCATGTATCAACCAGCAATCAAGACTCCACCTCCTCCTCCTCCTCCTCCTCTGCCGCACTGCTTGTGTCCTCCACATCCACCAACAACATGGCCTATCAATGCCTCCACCACATGCACTCGTTCAAGAATCTGAAACAAGGATTTTTAAGCCAGAATAAATACAGTTGTTGCCAGCCATGCAGACCATGCAACCACCAGCAATTAAGACACCACCTCCTCTTCCTCCTCTGACTTGCTTGTGTTCTTCACATCAGCTAACAACGTGGGACACAACTGCATCCACCTCATACATCCACATTGAGAAACACAGACTCTGTAAATGCCATTGCAAGGTAGCCCTCCAGCCAGCCAGCCTGCCAGCCAGCAAGCCAGCCCTCAAGCTGAGCAACCAGCCGGCCTATCAGAGCAGCAAGACCTGAAGTTCAGGAAAGACTATCTTTGTCTGCTATGATGGTAAGTTGCTTTTATTATTTTTTTCACACTACATATCCTCACTGTTGGAGGAGAGTCTGTCATCACACAGGAGGAGCTTCCACCTTGCTTACAAGACATTAAAATGTGTTTGACAGCCTACCACAAGCCACAGATTTAAGTTGCCTTATCCTTCATGGCCCCTTTCTGTGGCACTGTTGTGGCAGTACATGGTAAGGCCAACACTAAGGTTTTTCATTCACAGGTAAACAGTTACATACTGGACATGCCTGGTCAGGGTAAATGACTTGTCTTTTTTTCTTCACAGGTGATGGGTATAGGAAGACTTAGCATGGACAACGGATATACCATCTGTGTGGTCAGTAACCCACAGTGGCCAGTTTAGTAAGCTTTAAATAATTTTTCCTTGTCTTCACAGGTCTACTCCTGTTCTACTGTCTTCTCATCCAGGGAGCAAGATTTCTTCTCCTCCACCTCCTCTGTCTGGGGCACCTTTGTGCTATTTCAAGGCATTGCCATCACCAAATGTGATGGTATGTATCTTTTAAAATTTTGTTTTTAATTTTTTAATGTTACTTTCTTTTCACAGGTGTAGTGTAACACAATAGGGAGTGTCCTAGAGTTGAAATAAATTCTATTTTCTATTCACAGCAGGTCTCTTTGCAGTCTGTCATCATGATGAATGCCTCCTCCTATAGCAAGCAAGCCATTGCCATCTTCTCCACCAGATGTGGTCAACATTGCCAGCTTGTGCTCAAACATTCCCCTCAGGTTCTCCACCACTGTGTGTGGTCTTATTAAAGTCAACACATCCTCTGTATCCAGCATAAATAACAGTCATCCACCTGATGTTTCTGCCTCATTCTACATTGTCACACAGCTGAAAAATACATGAATTGAGAGAAACGGGAGCAGAAAACAGTTACAGGGTGAAATACGGATAACGTTTAAGAATTTAAAAATAAAATGAAAATAAAGATACATTCCCTGGAAGGACACACTGCTAAATGAAATAACCAGATTCATGCAGAACCCATGCAGCAACAGGACTTGATCACCCTAGTGATAAATACCTGCAAAGAGAGACATTATAAGAAAAGATGGTTAGAAATATAATGGTTTAAATTCCCCTCCCACATAACACATCCCAAAAAAGAACAATAATACTTGCCTTTGCTGGTATGTCACAACAAAGTGATACTTTAGTAAAAAATCACCATCCTGATCTGTGGCACAAAGCAACCATATAATTTTGTTAATTCTGTTATTGTTGGCTAGATTGACAAAGTGCAGCAGTGCCAGCAGGAGTTCTTGGTTCCCATCTCATTTTGGGGCATCATGACATAAAAATATTTCCAGCCATGAGAATTTACTTAGACTTTCTGGGCACTGAAGTACATCTTGACAGTTGTTGGTTACTCACACAGCCCAGAACCAGCTAGCAGCAGCAGGATATATAAATTGGGGGAGCACATCACATTTTGGGGACCTTGAAAATATTTCCAGTGGCAGTGAGAATTCTGTTTGATTTTCCAGGCACTGAAGTGCAACTTGACAGTTGCTGTGGTTGGAGACACTCACAGACCAGAAGCTAGCAACAGTAGGATATATAAATTATGGAAACACATCTCATTTCAGCGTGTCATGAGAAAAATTCACAGCAGCAATGCATGTAGCAGCATGACATTTATTCTGCTACTCAAAAAATATAGGAATACCAAATGTATGTGTGTTGTACTTTTACAAAATGTCTGACAAAGTGAGTTACAAGAGTGTTGGGGGCAGTTGCACACAGTGCACTACCATTTGGCAGCATGTAGCATAGATACATAAATAGATACATAGGTGTTGTTGGCAGATAAGGGCCTTTGGCCCACCTAGTCTGCCCGTTATTACAATTTACTGTGCTTGTTCAAGCTTCCCTGGAACAAGGTTGTCTCTTCCCCCTGACTACCAGGATCACCTTATGCCTATCCCATGCATTCTTAAATCCTACAATCGTTTCTGCCCCCACCACCTCTTCCAGCAGGCTATTCCAATTGTTCACCACCCTCTCTGTGAAAAAATGCTTCCTCATGTTTCCTCTGAACTTCTTTTCCTCCAGTTTCCTCACATGTCCCCTAGTCCTGGAGCACCTTTTTCATTGAAAAATGGTGTTTTCCTGCACCTTGTTTCTTCGTGTGAGGTATTTATATGTCTCAGACATATCACCTCTCTCCATTCTGTCCTTCAGGGAGAACATATTTAAGTCTTTCAGCCTGCCCTCATAGGGTTTGTGATGTAATCCTTGCACCATCTTGGTTGCCCTCCTTTGAACTGCCTCCACCCTGTCTATGTCCTTTTGTAGGTAAGGTCTCCAGAACTGGACACTGTACTCAAGGTGTGGTCTCACTAATGTCCAGTATAGTGGAATTATGATCTCCCTTTTCCTGCTGGTGAAACCCCTGCCTATGCATCCCAGCATCCTGTTTGCTTTTCCTGCTGCCTTGTCAGACTGACTTCCTACCTTGAGATCATCAAAGATGATGACCACTAGGTCACTTTCCTGCTTGGAGCATTCTGTAACCTCCACCCGGCCCCCCCAGCTGATATGTTGTTCCTGGGTTTTTGTGCTCCATGTGCATTATCTTGCACGTTATTGCATTAAATCTCAACTGCCTGTCCCTTGACCAGTCCTCAAGCTTCTGCAGATCTCTCCCTGTTCTCTCCACACCCTCTGGTATGTCTGCTCTGTTGCAGAGCTTTGTATAATTCGTGAACAGGTACATTTTCCTTCTAGGTCCTCTGTAATGTCACTGATAAAAATATTGAAGAGGACTGGTCACAGCACAGATTTATGTATAACCCCACTGGTCACCTTTCCTTCTGCGGAGTGGCAGCCATTTATCACCACCCTCTGTGTCCTGCTATCTAGCCAATTTTCCACCCACAATACCACCATCTTCCCTACTCCCATGTTCCCTAGCTTGTTTAACATGCTTCTATGTGGCACAGTATCAAAGGCCTTGCTGAAGTCCAAGTAGGCCACATCTTCTGACCCTCCCTGATCCACCTCCCTTGTCACCCAGTCAAACAACTCAATGAGGTTAGTCTGGCATGACATCCTTCCTGTAAAACCATGTTGCCTTGAGTCCTGTAGACCGTTGTCAACCAGATGTTCCACTGTTCTTTCCTTCAGTAGTGCTCCCACTGAGGCCAGGCTGACTTACCTGTAGTTTCCCACTTTGTCTCAGCTTCCACTTTTGTATATGGGGACTACATTAGCTCTCCTCCAGTCTTTGGGTGCCTCCCCTGTTTCCAGTGACAGGTTCAATAAGGTTGCCAGAGGTTCCACCGCCACCTCTCGTAGCTGTCTCGGCACCCTAGGGTGTACCCTATCCAGCCCCATAGCTTTATTGACCCTTATTATTTCCAGTTCTCTCAGGACTCTTTCCCTTGGAAAGGGACCTGTATCCATTTCCGTCCTCATACTACCCTTTGAATTCCTTTCTCCCCCTATCCTGCCCCCTCCTCTGTAAAGAATGAGCAGAAGTATCTGTTTAGTATGTCTGCTTTGAGGTTGTCATCCTCCATTCTACAGCCATCCTTCCCTTTCAGTCTCACTATCCCCCTTTTGTCTTACTTTTTTCTCTGATATATCTGTAAAAGGTTTTGTCCCTCCTAACCACCGATTTCACAATGCACTTCTTCATTTGTGCCTTGGCTTCCCTTACTGCCCTTCCTGCCTCCCTTTGTTTGTAATGGTACCTCTCCCTTTCCCCTTCTGCCTGTGTCTTTTTGTACTGTTTGAATGCACTTTTTTTGCATTCACCTTCCCAGCTACCTCCTTGGAATACCATAACAGTCTTCTCTTCTCTTCCTTTTCCACATGCTAACCTGTTTCACACAAAGTTGTGTTGCCTTAGTTATCCCAGATCTGAATACTGTCCACTGTTCCACCAATCCTGTTTCTCTCCCTATTCCAGCTATTGCCAATTCTAAGCTTTTCCCCAGTTTTCCAAAATTTGCCCTCCTAAAGTCAAGGATTCATGTTTTTGTTCGGCTGGATTCCACTAGTGGGGTTATCCCAAACCCTACTGATCGGTGATCATTGTTTCCTAGGTGTTCCTCTACTGTGACCCCTGTCACACTGTCCCCATTTGTGAGCACCAGGTCAAGAATTGCCTTCTCCTGTGTTGGTTCAATGACCAGTTGCTTAAGGAAAGCTCCATGTAGGGAGTCCAGGATAAACCTGCTTTTGGTCATTATTGATGCTGGGAGGCTCCAGTTTATATCTGGTAAATTGAAGTCACCAACTAGCATTACTTCCTGCTTATGCACCATCCTTTGAATAGCCAACATCATCTCCCTGTCTATCTCCTCCTCTTGGTCTGGTGGCCTATTAATTACTACTGTGTGAATGGCTGACCCTGATCCTCTTCCTAGTTAAACCTACATTATCTCCCCCCTCCTTGTTCCCCTTGAATCTCTGTGGTCTTTATATTATCCTTCACATAAAGTGCCACTACTCCCCCCCCCATCCTGCCTGCCCTGTACCTCCTGAATAGATTGTAGCTTGGTACTGCCATTTTCCAGTAGTAGCTCTCATTACATCAGGTCTCTGTGATGGCTGCAATGTCCAGTTGTGACTCCACCATGGCTGCCTCAAAGTCTTCCGTCTTGTTACTCAGACTTTGGGCATTAGCACACAAGGATCTCCAGGATGTAACTTCTCTCCCCTGTTTTGTTGTTGAGTGCCTCCCCCCTTTCTTAGGCATCCTTCTTCCTTTGTCCTCCCTGTTCCTCACCCTTATGTTAAATATTTCCCTCTGCCAGTCTATCTTCTTCCTGAGTACCCATGTAGAGCATGTGCTCATGGGGGGGGATACGAAGCCTGCTAGCCTTTCTGGACCCCCCAGTCAGTTTAAATGCTTGCTGCTGAAGCATTCAAACTTCTCACTTAGGACTAAGGTCCCCTTCCCGGATAGATGTAGGCCATCATCCTTATACATGCTCACATCCCTCCAGGTGGGGCCCCAGATTCCCAAGAAGCCAAAACCCTCCTTCCCACACCATTCCTTCAATCACAAGTTGAATTCCTGTCAAAATGTTGGCAGTGCTTGAGAAAAATTCTGGGAGAACAGAATTAATGTGAAGTATGATTAACGCACAGTTAGCATAAAATGTGTTACATTTGTTGGGCTACATGACACACAGCACAGTAACATGTAAAACTACTAGTGACCTTTATCGGCCTGATATATTTATTCTGCAAGTTGAGAAAAATTCAGAAAAAAGACAGATATAGAAAGAAAAGATGTATATCCCATTTTGTTTGAAAATGTTTCTTCACTTCAGAGATGACTACTCACTCAGAAGTCTCTATTAATGCATTTCTGCAGCTTGAGGGACCTAATATTGATTGAGGTTTAAAAAGTTGACCTTTCCAGTGCAATTTATGTCTTTTTGATGTATCCAATCTCTCTCTCTCTTTCTTTCTCTCTCTCTCTCTCTCTCTCTCTCTCTCTCTCTTTCTTTAATCATAATTTTAATGTTTGGATGGCAAGTGGTAGTGCTACTGCTGCACTACCCAGCTGAATGGAAAATGCAGTTTCTTACAAGGCAATTGACTATCTGAGCACACAGATGGGTTAACATTTAAACCCATTATATCTTCCTGCCATATAATGATTGATGGATGACATCCTTACTTGTAGTAACACCTGACTGGCCACTTGTCAGCCAGTCAGGTGTTACTGTAGGTGACAATGTCATTCATTCTACTGCAGGACACTGATGAGAGTTTCTTGCTTGCTCCAACACAGGATGGTTTACATATTTTGTAGGTCAGCAGCATATCCTCTTATTAAAATGTGGTGCTGGGGGCAGGAGGGGGGGTTAGGAACTTGAGGTTGGGGTAGGGTAGGCATTTGCTTTAATTATTGACTTGGGGGTGGGCATAGGGTGTGGAAGAACAGTGTGTTTTTTTAGGTGATGTGGTGCAAAAGGGGGATCTGATAACTACATGCATTATTTATATTATAGTAGAAGAAGAAGACAGAGGTGAATGCTAGAGGGTAGCAGGATGGGGTACTTCATGTTTAATGGTCTGTGTGGTGGGAGGAGAGGACAGACTGTCACAGTGGCTGGGGTTGTCTTCAGAGAGACAACAAATAATTTATTTTTGTAAGGAAAACCTCACCACAAGAAGTTGGGTGAAGTCAGAAAACTTTGCTATACTATCGTAGCATGAAGTTCTTAACTCTGCACCAACTATACCAGTGATGTCAAAATTCACTGCCTCCGTACAGTGTACATCGTGTATACACAAGATGAACTGCTAACTGGCCAGGGGAAAGGAAGCAGAGAGTGGTTGTGGATAGATACCACTCTGAATGGATAGGGATACTCAACAATATCCCTCATGGATTGATGCTAGTTCCACCACTCTTCAGCTTTATCATTAATTTGGAAATTGGGATCTCCTGCAGGCTGTCTAAAGCAACACGGCATGGCAGAAGTAAAAGCTTTGACCAATGAAATTGCTCTTTATCTCCTGATTTGCAAATACCTCTTTCTACCCATATTGAGTCTGCTTTTTCACTTATTTTTACAGCTGAAAAATAAGTTATTCTCCTTTTAATATGGCTTGGATCAGGTTTTCATCAGTATTATTCTGTGCTGTTTTTTAACCCCCCATTGGTTAAGATCATTTTCCTCTGACTATAATGAACTAGCTTTCAGCAAACACTGCTTCTTGACCTTATCAGACAACAAGTGGACAAAAACAGCTGAGAATACAGATGAAGAACTGGTCTTAGCCATATAAAAAGAAGCACTCATTTTATTATTTCACATGTAAACAAAAGTGCTAAAGCAAACTCAAAATTTATTTTATTTATTTTAATTTGTTAATGTGGTAAGAGCACTGAACTGATGGTCCTTTTGCAGGCTCAACCTGGGCAGGTGATACAATACAAAACATAGAAAATCATTAGATAAAACATTTAATAACGATTATTTATTTATTTAGTTTTTGTTTATCAGGCAAGTACCATAGCCAAGACATGGCTATTTTCAGGCACGACCCGGGAGATTACAATAGGTAGGGGTAATCGGGGGAAATACATTTTTGAATTCAGGGAAGCAACAATAGTACAAATACAATCAAGGTTTCATAAAATACCTGAGTAAGTAACAAGATAGGTCAGAGTGATACATAAACAGAAACATTAATTCAGTGACTAGTATTGACATGTAGCTAACAAACAACTAGGTTAAGAGCAGTTTAGGAACAGACAAATGAGATATAAGTGCCTAATAAAATGACTAGATGGGCTTAGCAGAGGGCAGTTTGCAGCACAGGTGAAATGAGAGAGAGTCTGAAATGTAGATTCAAGGGTGGCTTGAAGCAGACACACGTGACCTGGCTGAAGAGGAAGGAGTGACAATTGCTTTTGAACTGGGCATGACTGAGGGCTTGGTGAACATCGAGAGGCAGAGAGTTCCAGAATTTCGCCACGGAGTGTGAGAAAGCAAAGGTTCCTTTGTTAGATTTACATCTTGGTATTAGCAGCAGAGATTTATCAGATGAGCGAAGGCCACGGTAGGAGGGCAGTGGAGTTAGAAGGGAGGCCAGAAGAGACGGGGATTCCTGATCTAATAATATTATCAGTTAGGAAGGCAAGAGCAAGAGTTCAAGCAGAAGTGGGAGGCAGCCAATTTAGATCAGCATAAAGCTGATAATGGTGTTTTGACCAGGGAGAGGCCTAGGCATGCCTGCAGATGCTGTTATAAGTAGTATCCCACTTCCTGAGGAGAGTTATGGATGTGTTGAGATAAGTGACTACCCCATAGGATAATGAAGAGCGCAAGATGCCACAGGCTATGGCTAATCTGGCTGACTGCGTAAGGACTTAGCTGGTTTTGTAGGCTACATAAATTTTAGCATTAACTGATTTACAGGTAGCCGTTATGTGCTTATCAAAGTTAAGATTTTCATCAAGGAGTACTCCGAGATACTTAAAAGAGTGAACTGGTTCAAGGACCATCCCTCCCTGACCAGAAACTTTAAAAAGGTCCCGGTTATTATTTAATTTGACTGTAGAACTAAACAACATAGTATGCATCTTATCAGCATTAAGGATTAGCTTATGGTGGAAGAGCCAGGATTGAATAGCCTTAAAAGCAGTGGTGAGAGTCAGGTTGATGTGGTGTATATTATTATCACTACAGTGCAAGACCAGGTTGTCTGTGTAGAGGACTGCTAAGCAATCAGGGATACAAGACTAGATATTGTTAATAAAAATTGAGAAAAGAAGGGGCCCTAATATTGATCCTAGGGGGAACACCTAGGTTGATAGTCATGGGGCTGGGCACAGCAGAGTTGAATCTAACAAGCTGAGTTCTATTTGATAGATAACTATTAAACCAGCCAACTGAGGTTTGTGAGAAGCCAAGGGCTAGGAGACTATCTAGAAGAAGAGGATGATCAACAAAGTCAAATGCCTTTTTCAGGTCAATAAAAACAGCCCCTCTGAGGTGGCCATTGCCCATAGTGGTTAGAGTATTATTTGTCAGGTGGAGCAAGGCCGTGGAGGTGCTATGACCTTTGCTAAAGCCATACTGGATTGGCGAGAGGAGGTTATATTTAGTCATGAATTCAATAACTTGCATTGATGCTAACTTTTCCATTATTTTACACAGAATTGATAGTATAACTATCTGCCGATAGTTAAATCTTGTTTATCCCCTTTCTTAAAGACTGGTGTGACTGGCCATTTTCCAGATATCCGGGACAACTCCATTACAAAGAGAGAGGTTAAAGATCCTTGCCAGAGGTTGGGCAATAAATGGTGTGGCCAGTTTCAGAAGTTTGGGTTCAATACCATCAGAGCCTACACTAGTATTGTCAGAAATGGTATTCATCAGGCCCAGGATGTCAGATTTTAATACTGCCTTAAAGTAAAAAGGAGGGGGAAATATAGTTGGGGTGGATGGAGTGGGTGGAGGTAATGACTGACCTTGGAGGAAGGCAGATGTAAAGCTGGGCAGGTCAGAGAAATGCTTATTAAATGCTTCCGCAATGGTCCTGGGGTTGTTGTAGTGGACTCCACTAATGATCATTTTATCAGCCAAGTAAGTTTCCTTTGCACCCAGGACTGATTTCATGTATGCCCAGAATTTTCTGGGGTCACCTGATGCTTCCAGCAGAAACACATTGCAATATTTCCAAGTCTGCTCCACTTTTTACAGTCACTTCTCTGGGCCCTTTAGGTGTGGTAGTCAGCAATGAGCCCAGATTTTCTGAAACACCTCCAGCTCTTATCCCTGACATGTAATGCAGCCAGGAGATCTTTGTGTAACTACTTTGAGGGTGTCCCAAGAACATGTCAGGTCACAAGGGGTGTATGTCTACTCTGAATTGCACAAAATGTGTCTAGAAAGTAGTCAAGAGCTGTTTGTGAATCCAGTGTCTGAGAAAGATAAGACCAGTCAATAGATAAGACTTTATACAGGAATGTGTTACTGTGGGTTCCAATAAGCAGATCATGCAACCAGATATAATGCATAAAAAAATGCATACTTCTGCGTTTATCATTTTATTAATGAAAACAAAAAAACAATAAAAGAAAAATAATAAAAAAATATATATTTACAGAAAGGAAAAAGAAATAATGTTATTCCTTCACACCTCTTCAAACATCAGGATATACTTCTTGCATTCAAAACAGTATACAGAATTCCTGAGTTCTTCTCCTTTCTTCTTAGTAATGTGAACATTTGCACAATTACTTCTCTTAGATCCTTCTCTCTCCTTGGTCAGAACCCTACGGACCACCTATCTATCTTTGTTCTCCTAGAGGAATCTTTCATAATGCCACTGAGTGACCTCATAAATCATGTGACACCTTAATTAAGATGAACAATTACATTTTCAAGCTTAATCATATATATATATATATATATATATATATATATATATATTATTAAACCAATTAACATCATGCCAGCACTTCTCTGATTCACCCAAATAAGTATTTGTTTCCTTATAAGGTCATAAAACAAAGATATATACTTCATTATAATGCTATGATGTCAGAGCATTAGCTTAGCTCCTCCCCTTATGACATCGTCCTTTCTTAATCCCATATAACTAGCCATTTTCTGGGCTGCCTGCCCTATAGAAGGGCCTCATTCAATACCAGGCCAAAAGCAGGTACAGAAACTTAAAATATATTTATTTTTCTCCTGGAATCTCTAACCTTATCAGAAATAAATAGATGAGGGGTGTGCTCCCTATCTATTTATTCTGTAAGACCAGGATACCACACTTGTGCTTTTTATTCAAAAAGATTATGAAAGCTTCTACTGCATTTCTAAATTGTAGGTATGGCATTTTATTTAAACATCCAGAGAGACAGCCTAGAACATTTTTTACTTCCCTACTAGGCTCTATGCATTCATATATAGAGTCAGCTATCTAAACTGTATAGCACCGATGGCTTCACTTTTCATTTTTGGCTCAGAGCCCAAAGCTGCCTCTCTCTTCCTACAGGGATGCCTTTAAAATAAAAAAAAAAAAAACTTGACACATTTTAGACAGTTGACACTACAGGGCATACCTCTGATGCCTGTAGTGTCATTTCATTTAAAAGTTAGCCCTTTCTTGTTTTGTCCATAACACGGACATTTTTTCTGCAGTGAGCAGCTGCTCGGAGTGTTTTCAGCCTCCATGGCAATAATCCCCAAGCTCCTATTTTATATTGCAGCCACTCAGCTGCGTCCTGATAAAATTACCGCATGCGGTTTCTTTTCAAGAGCTCTAAGGCTCAAATGAGCAAGGGACTGCTGCACAATCATGTGAAGATACCTGCACTAAAGTGTGCACACACCCTCTGTGGGCATTCGAGCAGACGATCGTGCGATACTGCTCATGTATCACCACCATAATCACTTGCTTGCTTTGAAAAGCACATAGCACTATCTTGAACTTGCTGACACTGGGGCTTGTGGACAAACAAGGAAGCCCATAGCTGAAAAAGGCAGGGAACAAATGCCTTAATCTAGAAAATTGGGATAATAGGATATTATCAAAAGGCTTATCGCTTAGAAGTTGTAGTCACTGCTGAGAATGGCTTTTTGATTTTTTATTTAACCAAATGCAATTAACCATAACAAAGGTACAAAAGGGACAGTAAAGACAAGATAAAAGATTGCCAGGTTGGCCACCCTGACAAGAAAATAAATGATAGATGTTGAAATAGAATAGAGGATAGAATAGAGTGAAAAGGAAACAAATGGGGGGGGGGGTTATTGCATCTAAGTGATTTATGTATACTTTCAAAACCAGGACCCCCTGTTACAAGGAACTTCCCCTGATCCAGATTAGCAAAGTGCCTGAAAGTGATATAGCGTGGGGGCAGGGACTGGGAACTAGAGTGTTGCCACACACAAAAATTGGGGGAGTGATCTGATACAGTATCCGGCAAATACATGAATCAAGCAAATATAACTTTAGATGCTTTTCAAAAACTTGTAAAGAGCAACCAACACATAAAAAGTCAGACAAACTGTTCTAGACATGCGCAGAAGCTGCAGTAAATGCATGTAATCCAGCTCTAATTTTACAAAAACCTACATTAAGAACAATCCCATTGGCAGACCTCAAACTAGGTAACAAATCCCTAACTAAATGAAGATCAGAAAGAGGAGAAGAAACAGAACAAAACTATTTTTAAAAATCAAACAACCAAACAAATACTGTATACTCTGAATGGGGGTTAGCCAACCAAACTGGGAATATAACTGACAGTGGTGAGTATTCAGGAGCCAATAAAACAAAATGGCAAATGTTTTTGTAAACAATGGAAATATTTTGTACCTCAGTAAAACCAAGATAAAACAAGTCTGGTCAAAGCCAACATGGCTGCTGTGCATTAACATGAAACAAGGTGTTAGCTTTTTTTTCTTTTGTTACAGAAGTCATTCAAAAAATGTAATGCTTTAACTGATATAGTCTACTTTGTCTGGTTTTGTTGTTGAAGTGTGATGTGTTAGGCAATTGGGCAGGTGGGGAGAAAAGGGCATGAACTACCTTCCAAAATCTGGAGGGGTTGTTAAGGTTCTCCTGGAAAGAGGAGGAGAAATATTCTTTTTGTGGCAAGTCTGAAAGCTCTAGTACAGGCATTCTGGAGATAGCAATATTTTAGCAAATCAACAAGAATACCAGAGGCATTGAAAGTCTGCCATGCTTGGTCACAAGCACACTGACAGGCCAGAAGTTCAGCTGTCACCCACGGGAGATGGGAGCCTCAGACTCTGTTTTTTCTTATTGGAGCATACTGATCCCAAACTTTCAGGAACTGGGTTCTGAAGTAGGTCAAAGCTGAGCCAACAGAGGAGTCATTTGCTATTGGAGACCAGTCAGTACCGACAAGTTCCTCATGGAAGGGTGTCAAGTCAAGTGACCTAAAAGAGCAAAGGTGGAGGATATTTGGCAGTACTTTGGGATAATGGAATTTACACACACAGTACACCATGTGATGGTCACAAAGTGCATCTGGAAGGAGTCCTGATGTACCTACCCAGTGGGGGTGAGATGATAGCACCCAGTCATTCAGGGAGTGCTTGGCCAATTTGTGGTCTAAACGGGTTGGGTCAGAGATCAATTGAATGAGATTCAGGGAGGAGATGTGGTTATGAAGTTTAGAATGTGTGCTGGAAAGCCAGTTTATATTGAGATCTCTGAGGATGAGGAGTTCACCAGAAGAAGAGTGGGTAGTGAGATTAGTGATGATGTCTGAATTGGAGGAAGAGGAGAGGCTAGGGCAGCAGTAAATACCTCCTACAAAAATAGAAAGGAAGCAGGGAAAGGAATGTTTTAGCAGCAGAAGCACATAGGCAGATGGGGGGTAATAGATAGGCAAAGGAAATATTGCATGAATGATGCAATGTATATGGCTACCCCCCACCCCTGGTTAACTGGTCCTGCAGAATGAGTGACTAGGTAGGGATACAGATGGAAGAATTGGGGATTTTTGAGGAGAGTCATGATTCAGTGATGATCATCACACTGGGTTTTAGGCTAACCATAAGAGGCTGAAGCAGCTCAGTCTTTGGGAGAAAGCTCCTTATATTGAGATGGAGTACCTTTAATCCTTTAAGGAGGTCACCGGGGGAAAGATGGGATAGCCCTGGGTTGGGTTTGCTATCACTTGCAGAAAGGTGTAGTAGAATGATAAGCAACTTGGAGGGGACAGATGTACACCTCCAAGAGAGGGAGGTTATAAAGGAATAATGCCTGATAGGGTGGGTGTTATGCTGGGATAATATCCCACCTCGGGTGGTTGTGCCCAAGGCCACCGGCTGAGGGCTTCCAACACCCAAGAAGGGATGTTATCCCAGCATAACACCCACCCTGGAGGGCATTATTCCTATTATACAATGGCTTGTTGTTATATATAAAATAATTTTAAAGAATGTTTTAATTAGTGTGGAAAAATATTTTTATTTCTTAAGAGGAGATGCAAAAAAAGAGAGGATCAATAATGATGGCACTAGATCTGTGAACAGCAGGGATGTTATGCCAGGATAACATCCCTGCTGTGGTGGTCAACTGACCAATCAGAGACCAGGATTCTTTCTTGCCATTGTATAATATGAGATAAAGAGGAGGGGGTAGGAGCAGGGGAGTGTCAATGTGTGGATAGTATGGAGTGAATGTAGGCTAAGTGGATATAAGGTGAGTGGAGGATGGAAGGGTCTGGGCATTATGGAAAGTGAAGAAGGGGAGGAGACAAGAGGATGGAAGGGGCAGGAATTGAAAATGGAGGGAGACGTTGGAAAGGGAAGAAAGGGAAGTTGAAGGCAAGGAAGTAAAGGTAAATAATGGGGGGAGATAGGGAGGATAAGGAGGAACATAGTGTGAGGGGCAAGAAGATGGAGTGAAGATAGACAGTAAGGAGGTAACAAGGTGGAGGTAGATGGGTGTAGGATAAGGGAAGTATATGTATAGAAGTAGCAAGGAAAGGAGGCATGATGGGGAGAGGGGAGGAAATAGATTCAAAGGAGACAGAAGGGAAAAATAAAAAAAAATATTCAGCAACAGTTTAAATAAACAATGGTTGAGTAATTAAAATAGCTCTGCAAAAATGAAATAACAAGCTGAACCAAAAAAAATGAGTAAGAAGTATTGAATACAAGTCACAGCACAGTACAGTAAAATAGATAATACACAGTGACTCACCAGCAGATGGCCCTTTCTCAGTATGTACTCATTTCAACTGATCAGAGTGGCAAAACCATTTAGGACACTGTAGTAAACAACTAATAGTCCCACCAATAAACTTAAGTAGAACTCAACCCTAAATCAAGAATCTGCAACAGCCCCCTAAATTGCAGACTCCAAATACTGCTTCAATTAGAAAACTTAATGCAGCACGTTATCAGTCTATAACTTAACAGATTAACACTTAAAGCCCCAATTATCTTTCATTGAGAACTGCAGCTGAAACCCAAACTGCTCCTTCACCCCCCCACAACAATGACCCAACACAATATAGTATTCCAAATACAGCACACATAAACTACTTAGAGTCCAACATTTACATTACTGAGCATCCCATATAAATCCCCCTCTGACTGTAACCCAAAAGCAGAATTCCAATACAGTGTATATAAAAAAATTTACAACTTAAGGTAGATCAAGTTCCCCCGGTGACATTAATCCAAAAACAGAGGTACATTGACCAATGGTATTGCTAAGATCAAAGGGGATAAGGTTGTGTGTGAGGAGAAAGACCATGCAAAAGCATCTATCCTAAATAGATACTTTTGCTCAGTATTTACTGAAGAGAAGGTAGGGCAGGCCCACAGCTCAGCACCATGGACACGGGGGGAGGGGGGAGGTGTGCACTAGTCCCTTCCCAAAAGAAAGGATCCTACAAGAACTCGATAAGCTCAGGGTGACAAGTCAATGGGACCTGATGGCATACATCCCAGGGTACTAAAGAAGCAAAAGTTGGAACTAGCAGAGCCATTATCAGAACTGTTCAGTGAGTCTCTGAGCACAGAAGAGGTCCAAGAAGACTGGAGAAGGGCTCATGTGATCCCGCTCCACAAGAGTGACAGCAGGGAGAAGGCAGGGAACTACAGACCAGTCAGTCTTACCTCAGTAGTGGGCAAGATTATGGAGGCAGTCTTAAAGGAAAGGATAGTGCAACACCTGGAATCCATCGAAGCACAGAATCCAAGACAGCATGGGTTTACAACAGGAAGGTCCTGTCAAACTAATCTCATAGATTTCTTTGACTGGGTAACCGGAGTGGTGGACCAAGGGGGAGCAGTTGATGTTGCCTTCCTTGACTTCAGCAAAGCTTTCAATACTGTTCCACATAGAAGATTGATTAATAAGCTGGGTAGGTTCAGGGTGGGTCAGAAGTTGGTCAACCGGGTGGCAAACTGGTTGACGGGCAGAAAACAGGGAGTGGTGGTAAATGGTATACAGTCAGAAGAGATGCAAGTCACAAGTGGGGAACCTCAGGGATCAGTCCTGGGGCCACTCCTCTTCAATATCTTCATCAGTAACATTGCAGTTGGACTGGAAGGTAAGGTTTGTCTGTTTGCAGATGACACCAAGATCTGCAACAGAGTAGATGATCCAGACAGGGTGGGCAGAATGAGAAGCAATCTGGATAAACTGGCAAAATGGTCAGAAGAGTGGCAACTGGGATTTAACGCAAAGAAGTGCAAGATCATGCACATAGGCAAGAGAAATCCTGAAGCCACCTATAGGCTGGGAGGGGAGTTGCTGGTAGTCACAAGAGAAGAAAGAGACTTGTGCATCATAATCACAGATGACCTGAAATCATCCAAGCAGACCACTAAAGCAGTAGGTAAGGCTAGGGGGATGTTTGGGTATATTAATAGGGGTGTCACAAGTCATAAGAGGGAAGTAATAATCCATCTTTGCAAGACACTGGTTAGGCCCCATCTGGAGTACTGTGTGCAGTACTGGAAGATACACCTTCACAAGGACATTAACCAAACTGAGGCAGTCCAGAGAAGGGCAACCAAAATGGTGCAGGGACTGCATCAGAAAACATATGAGGACAGATTAACTGTGCTCAATATGTATACCCTACAGCAAAGGAGGGAGGAAGGTGATATGATCAAAACATTCAAACACCTTAAGGGCATTAACAAGATGAAAGAGTCTAACATGTTTCAATATAAGTAAAATAGCAGGAGAAAAGGACACAGTATGAGATTAGAGGAAGGCCAATTAAGGGGTAATGTGAGGAAGTTCTTTTTCACAGAAAGGGTGGTGGATGCATGGAACAGCCTACCTCGGGAAGTGGTGGATATGAATACAGTGCATGGCTTCAAACAGGCATGGGATTGGCATAAGGGAGAAATACAGATGAATACGAATAAATAGGCTGTTGACAGAGCAAAGGGTGATGGCACATTCATAATGTAGAAAAAGAAATGGGCAGACTGGATGGGCCTTGCGGTCCTTATCTGCCATCAACTTCTATGTTTCTATATTACATGTCAGGAGTCTTTTATGAAATCCTGTCCCAAATATAAATTTTGTGGCACAAGTGTGAAAAGATGTTTTTGGCAGGCTTTGAAAAATTACACGTCATGTTCATGACATGGTATACACAAATAGCTATCTTGAAAATGTGGGGTCACAGTCTGATAAAACAGCAAAGCTAGGAGTAAACATTGAAAACTTCAATGTTTCTTCAAAATGTAGTCTTTTTTTGTGATTTTGACCCCACATTTTCAACATGGACTTATTATGACTCACCGTTTGTCAAGATAAGTGAAATTTTTTAAATCTCACCCAAAAGGTGATTTCATGAAGTGACTGCAAAAGCATGTTTGGAAGGGGATTTTAAAAAAAATTTCACCTGCCTTGTTCATGGGGTGGGGTAAAAAAAAGGTTATTTTGAAAATTTGGTGACACAAATCTAGAAAAATATCAAAGTTATGAGAAAATGTTGAAGATTTTCAAAGTTGCTTCATAACACTATTTGTTAAAGATTTTTACTCTAGACTTTCAAAATAGTATTTTTATTACTCTACTTTTTGATCAAGATGTGATTTTTTTTTAAATACTGTCATAAATTTGATTTTTGTGGAGTGACTGCAAAAAAATGTTTCACAGGGAATTTGAAACATTACACCTGCCTTTGTTCATGAGGTGGTGTAGAAAAGGCAGTGTTAAAACTTTTTGATCAACAGCTGGAAAAATATCAAAGTTATGAATAAACATTGAAGAATTTTTGAACATTACTTCATAACTTTGTTGTTTTTTAAGATTTTGACCAAAAATTTTCAACATAGTGTTTTTATTATCCCCACCTTATGATCAAGATAGGTGAAAGTTTTTAAACCCCTTCTGAAATGGGATTTCACAGAGACACTGCAAAAAAGCATGTTCTAGGGGGGATTCAAAATATTTCACCTATCTCATGTATGAGGTGTAGTTAAAAAAGGCCATGTTGAAAATTTTATGTAAAAATATTAAGAAATGGCAAAGTTATGAGTAAAAGCTGAAACAACATTAAAAAGTCATTAACCAAATGTACCTTGCATTCAGTCACTTCCTGTTGGAACTCAGAAGAAGGTGGACATTCAAGAAGGAGCAGCACTGGACTGGATAGTTAAACAAGGTGTGGGTGGTGAGTGGTGGTTGGTGCTGAGAGGGGTGGGGAGCATGGGAGGCAGGAGTTGTTACCAGAGCAATTTCTTCTTTTATAGGTTTATGGACAGCGCATGGGGAAGGATCAGGAGGTAGGTGGAATACTTGGCAGTGGGAGAGTATTTTATTTATATGGACAGGGCATGGGAAAGGATTGAGAGGATACTTGAAAGTGGAACTGTATTTTATTTTCACAGATGGGCATGGTGAAGGATTGAGAGATTGGTGGTGTACTTAGCAGTGGGAAGGTATTTCATTTTCATGCTAAATGCATGGGGAAGGGTCAGAAGGAGGATGGGATGCTTGGCAGTGGTTGTCTGTTTATTTTTATGGATGGGGCACCAGGGAAGGATCAGGAAGTGGGTGGGATACTTGGCAGTGAGAGGGTGTTTTATTTTTACATATGGGGCATGGAGAAGGATCAGGAGGTGGGAGGGATACTTGACAGTGGGAGAGAGTTATTTTTGTGGATCTCCTCTCTATGTAGTGACGGGGGGAGCTTGGAGCTGATCATGATGCCATTCAGCTGCTTGCTGGGCAATGTCATGCAGATGAAAGGATTCACCCACCCTGTGATACGAATGGCTAGCTCCTTTTAACTGCATGACATTTCTGTCTCACAAGCAAAGAAGTCTGTCATGAACAGCATTGCTGATCACTGGACTGTAACTGTTGAGCTTATTGTAGCCTGAGCTGCACCAGACCTGACAGTGACACACATCTGAATCCTGTTATTGTAACAATATGACTGCTTTGCTCATGGGTGAACAAACACAAAAAGAAGGGAAGATGAATAAAGAAAATATTGCATATGAAAAAACAAGAAGAATTGTATAAATGTTGTGTTTTTTTCAGTATTTTACTAGATTGGCTTTTTAATTTCTTGCATTTAGCCAGGACATTTAGAGCTAGAATTCCATTAATAATAATACAAGTACTGTATGATCAAGGCAGTTTAAATGTTCATGTTTAATTCAGAAACATCATGGTACCTTGTTCCTATTTAACCATAAAGACATGTTTACAAAGGGTTGACAGATTTGCTCACTTTCACTGAAGTATTTATCTTTATAAATGTAGTGTGTTGAACTTATTAGGCACTTTTCCTATAGAAGCAGCTTTTTAAATACTAGTTCCAACTCTGTTATTGTAGCATTTTTACAGGTATTTTAGTTAATTCATTGGAGGGCTTCTGATTTACATATTGGTGGCCAGAAACATTTTTAAACTTGTACAATGTGAGGAAATGTTTGTCTCTTTTAGCCGCACAGTTCTATAGTAGATTATATACACATTGGAACAACAGCGCAAGAGCTTAACAAGAAGATAAACTACATCATTCACATCTAAAATGGTACTTATTACCAGTGTGTAATTTGGAAATACCCAATAGCTTTACTAAAAGGCCAGTAAAAGTGGAACAATCGGAGAATGTGAACCAGTATTTGAAATCAACTTCTACACAGATGATAGGCTTACATGTTCAAGACTGTTCTTCTTTTAAGAAGAACAGTCAGCACAAAGGGCCCCACACTCAATTGTGGGGCTTGCCCAATGTGCACTTTATATGCAACAACATTTTGGTTTACTTACTGTTTATTGGAGTGTAGTAGATTGCAACAGACTAAGTTTAAATTGTAGGCTGACATCTTCTGTTACTACAAATCCCAGAATCCAATGCAGCTGACATCAGATCACTAGGCAGCACTGGGAGATTCAATAGCCTGTATTGCATGACAGAGTTTACATACTATATGCTCTGATCTTTTGTTTACTGGTCTGCTGCCCTCCCTGGGCTATGAACAGTCACAGATGATTATACTTAGCCCATGAAGAAGAGCAGAATGGGAAAACATCTGATTGGAGATTATGAAAGCTATAACATACACTGCAAGCTATTGAATCTCCACTGCTACCTACTGCTCTGATCTCAACTGCAGTGAGTTCTGGGATTTGTAATAACAGAAGATGTCAGCCTAGAAGTAACACAATCAGAAAGAACAGAGTGAACCAGCGCTTAAGGCAAGTGGAATCTAAACAGTTATTCAGCAGCAGAAAAAATCATCAACAAAACATTCAGGAAAATCACTGCACAATAAACTGAAACAATAATCCAAATCCAGATGGTAGGGTAAATGCTGACAGCAGAATTTATTGGTGCGAGGTGGAGGGCCAAGGGTGACAGGATGAAACAAACTCCCCAGTGCTTCGAATCACTTAGATTCTTCCTCAGTTGAGGATGATATCAAATGCCCCATAGTCTAATGCTGAATACATCTGCTAAATTTGTGTGGGGGTCCTGGAGTCCAGTCACAGTGTGGGAGACCAAGGCTTTACTGTTGAGCCCATGATCTCAGCTGGTACCAGCAGAAGGCTGACCGTATTCCCCAGGGTACATACAAGAATGTTGTGGACACTCACAACACAGCACAGCCATTTACATTTTAGAATTCAGCTGAAATCCTGTTTGCTGCAACAAACCAAGCGTGAATGTTTTTGAAGTTGTATGTTGTACAAATATTGTATGTTATACATATTGTATTGTATATTGTTGTACCATCTTAGCTGCATTGTAGTGGTTCCAGATCATTCCTGAAAAGGGGCATTTGTCTCAGTGTACTTACCCAGTCAACCAAGTAAACAAATAAAAATAAATAAATAAACTGATGCATGGCAGTCCATGGTGGCTCTGAACAGTGAGTCATGCATTGTGGACTCTACTTCTAAGTCCCTCCTAGACATAGGAGGTGGAAGTTGGCTGCATAGATGGACCACATCTGCACTCCTAAGTAGTAAACATAATACTATCAGCTACAGAATTTTCTAATTAGTAAAAGAAAAAGCTACTTTAGTAATGAAAAGTACTGTAATAACTGACTACCCTTAAAAGGCATTATAGATCGAGGGAGAGATCCCAACCAGCTGGAGCACTCCTTTCCACTGCACATGAGCAACTCTTATTCTGTGATCCGAGTCACATGTGCAGTTGCCCTGGAAATGGGCACAATTGGGTCATGTTACTAAAATGTTAATATATTGAGTGATCTCAATCAATAATATAGTAATACCACTACCAAGACCATTCTTTTGTTTGCAAGAGTTCTCGCTTGTACTACATGGAGTATCTGAACCACTCACCTTTGGTTTGTGCTTTTCATACCCTAAGAATGCACTTGAGACATACAATGCATTTTTCTGCCTATTAATTTTGGCACTGCTTACTCCTTAAAGCAGCATACATGTTAGCATGGAAATGTTGTCACCATTTTGTTTTTTACAGTGGAAAATTCCTTACATCCTTAGAATCTCTCTCATGGTATTTATTATTCATTCAAACAATTTCTAGCCCATTTTTTTTTGTCAAGATTATTTTTGTAAGTGCTGGCTCTGTAGTATGGTAGTAGTGCTCCAACTTGCTATGCCGGCAACACACATTTGCGAATGAGAATGGATTGTTGTGGGCCAGGAGTGAGAGGAAGGATTGAGCATCCCAGGGAATGCTCTCTGTCATCAGTAAAGGGAGGGGGACATGCCTCCTGCTGCACGAATCCTGCATGGTGGAGGCCAGGCAGCAGCACAGATGGGGGGTGCATGCAAGTGGAGGGGGCTGCTGCTGGATGCCTGGCATATATTCACACCACAGCAAGCATACACACTTGTGCAATTGCTCACAGCACCCTGGAGGGAAAACTGAAAAGGTCAGATGGCTACATGCTTGTTTGTCTGGCATATATTCACTGACTGGTGTCTCTTCAGGACAGCTAGAAACGCCTGCACTAAGATGGTCAGAGAGGCCAGGTCCAATTTTTACCAATCTAAGCTAGATTCTGTGCCGAAATGCCCTACCAAGTTCTGGTCCACACTAAAAGAGCTGACTGGTCATTCTCCAAGAAATGTGCTTCCCTCCAAAATTACCACTGACAATGCCATAATCAGTGACAGAAATGAGATCCTGCAGGCCTTCAACAATCATTTTGCCACTGCAGGCCTGGCATTTGATAATGCACTGGTAAGCAGACTACACCCGCAGATCAACACTAAGCTCCCGGAACCGAGTAACAATATTGTAACCTTCTCATTCTTACCCACCTCCGTAAAGGAAGGTGAAGATCTTCTCCTAAAATTGGGCACTAAAACAAGTGCTGGGGCTGACTTCTTTGACCCATATTACTTGAAAATTGCTTATCACATCCTTGCTGCACCTATCTCTCACTTATTCAACCTGTCCCTATCGCAAGGTTCCCTCCCTCAGTTATGGAAAGTTGCTCACGTCATCACCTGTTTAAATCAGGGGATCCCTGTGACCTTAATAACTATAGGCTGATCTCCCTCTTCCCCATACTCTCCAAGCTCCTAGAAAAAATTGTGGATACCCAGCTGAGATCTTTCATAGACAACTCAAACTTACTAAACCCTATGCAGTCAGGCTTCAGAGCAAAGCACAGTACCATTTCGTCCCTGGCAAAAGTAACTAACGACTGTCAACGGGACTTAGACAACAAAAAATTCATCTGTGCAGTTTTCCTGGATCTCAGTAAGGCCTTCAACACCGTTGACCACTGTTTGCTCCTCTCCACTTTACAAACAACAGGCCTAGACCGAACCTCATTGTGTTGGTTCCATGACTACCTCACTAGGTAGGCAACAACAAATCAAAGCCGAAGGGGAGCTTTCTTCACTTAAACTGATAAAAAGAGGTGTCCCTCAGGGGTCCATATTGGGACTATTACTGATTGCCATCTATATCAACAGCCTGGATGTAGGCATTAAGGAAGAAAGCATTCACCTGTTTGCTGATGACACGGTGCTCTACATAGGCTGTGAATCTCCTGAAGCTGCTTGTGGTGACCTGCAAACTGACTTTAACATACTGCAGAACCAGCTCCTCAGTAAAAGACTTCTACTTAATGCCAAGAAAACCAAGGCAATGCTATTCTCACCAACTGGTCAGGGGGCATATTCTGCTGCTGCTGGTCCATTACCTTCTATCTCCACCTTACTAGGTGAACATCTTGAATATGTACCGAAATTCAAGTATTTGGGTGTCTGGATAGACAATAAACTCTCCTTTGTGGAACATATAGAAGAATTGCTGAAAAAGCTGAGGCAGAGGCTTGGGCTCTTCTTCAGAATAAATTGCCTCCTGACTGCAGACGCCAAAAGACAGCTCATCCAATCCATGTTCCTCTCACTAATTGACTATGCTGACTTCATATATGGCCAGTGCCCAGCCTCACACCTTGCTAAATTGAACGTACTGTATCATAGAGCTCTGAGATTTATAACAGGCCTCCCCTTTTCCACCCACCACTGTTCATTATATGCAGCTGTGGGTTGGCCCTCCCTTCAACACAGGTGGTATAGAAATGCAGCCCTCTGGATGCTCCAAGCCATCACCAACAAACTCCCACAATACAATGCTGACTGTCTCCCACTAAGCCTGATGGGGAATTATGCCTTGAGAAGTCACTCGCTGGTTTCCCTGAAAGTAGCTAGGGTTGGTACCAGCTTTGTAAGAGTAGCCATAAGCTTTGTCCTGCCTACTCTTTGGAATAGGACACAGAAATTGCTGAGACTTAGCTCCACTGTTAGTCTTGCTATGTTTAAGACACTGTATGCCAGAACATTTGTGGAGCTCTGTAACTGTTTCCACCATTCCTAGTTGTCCAGCTGATGTTTCCACTCAATCTAAGTCCTTCCGATTCAAACTAAGTGTTCCCTTTCCAAGATTACTCCCCCTCCCTCAGTCCATTCTAGTCCCACCAGTACTACGCACTCACTGCAACACCCCCCCCATCACCCACTCTTATGCCCTGATACCACCTGCTTAGTATCCCAGAATCTTTCTGCCACTGTCCCTGCCTCCTATGCATGCGCTTTTCCATATCCCAGGGACTCCTTTTCAGGCTATGAACATGTTATTGATAGATTGGATTATAAAGGCATCTATATATATATTATTTACCTTTATTTCTACACTGTATATATTTTGTTGTATACGTCTTGCTACTGTTGTTTTATGTATATTTTACTTGTATTCTATTCTGCACCCTTGTCCTTGCAAACTGCAGGTCCACCCTGTAAATGAGATTGCTCAATGGTAATCGCCTAGGTAAATGAAGATTTTGATTGATTGATTGATTGATTCAGACCACAGCAAGCATACCTACTTGTGAAATTGCTAAAAAAGCTAGATGGCTACATGTCGGCATCCCCCAAAGGATCTCACATGACACAATTATGCTACCCACCATGTTGTGGTCCAGGGCAAGTGGTGGATTACTGTTATATCTGTGAGAAGGTCAGTAATGGGACTGCGGGGAGGTACAGTTGGACACATCTAGTGGGAGGAAAGAAGCTTAACTGAAAAAAAAAGATTTGTTTTATAATGGGTGGCTCACAAAAATATAGACAGTTTCTGGCTGTGGATTAAGAGTTTCCTCCCTTGAGGCCAGTCTTCAGCTGGACACACTGTATCCATAATACAAATGTCAGGGTGGTGCTAACTTGTGTTTCTGGGACTTACCACAGTAGTCCTGGCAAGGGTGCAGAAAATTATGAACTTCAAAACCATGTGCTAAACCTCAGGAATGTAATGGAGTGGAATGAAAACTGGTCCTCTTATATTTTTTGTTGCTTTTATGTGCTGACTAGACTCATTTTATCAGGCACTGCAGCTTCAAAAGTAATATCAAGGGAAAGGAGTGGAATGAACCCACAGTAACAGGTCCAATATTACCATGTCTTACATTATCAACTAACTAACTATCTTACTAACTAACTAACTAACTAAACTAACTCAAATTAGCATTACAACAGTTGGCCTTTTATCTAAGAAACACAAAGTTAGTGTTTAACCTGGAAGTCTAAAACATGTTGACCATTCCAATCATGATCTGAACATTTTAGCCAAAGGACAACATTCTTAACCAAACATTAAAAACATCCCTGAATTTTGATCTGCAACCTGTTGAATTACATCAGCAATTTAGTTACTCAAACTAGGTTATGTGTAGCTAAATACAGGTGCTCATTGTAATGTTACTTATCTAGTGATACTCCTGTATTCAGAACTCACAAATTTCAGCCATAAAACAAGAAATCCAAAAGTACACTAGATATCATAAACATTCAAGACCATTAGTGAACTCTATGCTATCTAATACTTATCCCGCTGCTTCTTGACCTGTCCAGACATGCTACTCCAAAGTTAAGATGGCAGTTGCAGTCCTAATGTTAAGAAATTATTCAGTGTTACACCAACTATTCTTTTCATGTAAAAAAAAACAAAAAAACACTGACACCAGAAAATTTTGACCTATTAAGAAGTTCTTAGTTCAGTAGTGTTGGCATCCAAAAATGTATAAAAAAACCCTATTACCTGACAGACCCCGAAAAATAGATACATGGATTTTCAATTTGCAAGTTGAGTTTGACATGTTGCTTACAATTCTGGTACTCATTTTTAGGTTGTAGTTCAAATCTAGTATACAGTAGATAAAAAAAAATCACTATCTCCAAAACAATTTGCATCAAACACCATTACATCCATTAGTTTGAGTCCCAGAGAGTCAGTGAACTTTATCCAGTGCCACAGCAGCTGGTGTTTGGTGAAGTTCCTCCTCCTCTCAGGGAAGCTCAGCAAAGATCAGGCATGGCACCACATGATCAGCATCATCTCAGGATTATAGCTCCAGCAGCTCTTCAGGGGTTGGGATCATGTCTGGATCAGGTTGCTGCCTACTGCTGCCATTGTGCCCTTCCCCCTCTGTACTCCAGCAAAGCTATGGGCCAGCTGCATGAGCTGTACAGACTGGAGATGTAACTCAGGTTCTGCAGAATGGTCATCTCAGTCTGCTGCTGCCCACTCTTGGGAGTCCTCAGAGGACACACCAATAGCCCCCTGAACATGACCAGTGCAGGGTTGTTACAGATGACGGCATGTGCCACACCACACAAGCCCATTCTCCAATGCACTAACAGCTCCAACTGTCACTCAGTGTAGTGACCAACATTTCATTAGAACCCCACAGCTTGTGAGCCTCTTGTCTGGTCCCTTGAGCCTCCAGCTGCTATACCAAACTTCATCTGTAGTCTGTCTACTTCAACTCACACAACTCTGCACTCACCACAACACTCAGCCAGACATTGGCGCTTCTGGCATCCTTCCCCCCACAATGATTTGCATCATCAAAAAGTGAACTGAAGCTTCCAGGCTGTTATGATCTCATTGGGCAGTTGCAGTGACAGATGGAAAGGGTAAACTAATCCCACAGCTGGGACTCTGATTATCACAGATGGAGAGCCACTGATCAATCACCATTCCCCTGGCCTCTCTCTGATGCCTGCTCTGCAGTATGTGGCAGGAGGCCACTGCAACAGCTGTGAGTAATGAGTGGGCTGGGCTTTCACAATAAATAGGACAATGATGCTTTGCTCTTTGCCTAGTGGTGTGTGGGAGCTGGATATACTCATAATGCCACTTAGCTGCTTGCTGGGTGGCATCATGCAGATGAAAGGATCAAGCTGCTCTGTGACAGGACATGCTCAACACTTTCAACTGCTTGAAGCTTCCACCCTGCAAACAGAGAACAGTGTCATAATCAGCCTCACTGATCATTGGGCTGTCACTGTTGAGCCCACTGCAGCCTGAGCTGCATTGGACCCTATAGTGACACTGCTCTGAAACCCATTATTGTAATAGTATGTTTGCTTTGCACATGTGCAAGCAAACATAAAAATGACCCTAAAATCTACAAACAGTGAAAGCATGAGAGAGATGCTTTTGAGTATCAACAGGGGACTGTGTACAACTTGTATGAACTAAAGAGTCAACAACCAAAAGATTTAAAAACAGAATACATTTGAAACTTGATGGATATTTAATGGATAGGGATTCCAGGGACAATACTGAAAGAGTCACGGATAGAACTAACCAACAGTCCCTTTTTTTAGACAACATAGAGAAGGGGGTCTGTCATGGAATCAGATTATCAGAGCAAAGTATGTAGATATGGAAGACAAGGAGAGGCAAAGGGAAGAAGATGCAGCAGAGGGAACAGAAAACACAGAGAGGGAAGATTCAATGGTGCCATGTGATATGGGCAAACGCAAAAGAGCTAGCACATATCAGCAACGGTAAAAGAGCGAGGACCGGAAAAGTGACTGTGCTTTTACTGCAGGTCCCCCCCCACACTCCCCTTTAGCACACCGCATCCCTCTTTATTTATTATCTAACTCCAAGGTTGTACCACCTTGAGGAAAGGGAATACTGGTTTCAGCTTTCTGGTACTCACCATTTTGTATTAGCCTGATTTGGGCATGCTATTATGCGTTCACTCAAATCACAGGTCACTGATTCAGTTACTACCAGACATGGACTGAGGCTTTATCAGGAGATCACCCAGGACCCACAACCTTAACTGGTGGTTGTAAACCTCAGTAATAAACCTCTTACCTAGGAACAACTTTCATTCCTTAGTAAAGGGCTAACATATGCTTTTCTAAAGCATCTGTTCTCCCCAGTCACCTGCATCCTCAGGGATATACTGTAATCAATGGAATGTACTCCATTAGATCCACATCCCGTGCTCTCCTGGACCTCAGTAACTCACTGGTTAACCACATGGCTTGCCTTCTATGGCAGGGGCTCCAGGGGGAGGGCCATCCTCCCCCTTAAGGCAGTCAACCATGTGGACTAGGATTCAGTGCCAACAGGCACTAGGACCCAGGAGAGTCTCTTACTCTGAAAATGTCATAGAGATGGAAAAGGTTTTTTTTCTTTTTGTTGGTCACTTCTCTCCTCCCTCGATGTGAGTGTAACCTATAACCTTACATGCAAATGGAAGACCCTGGGTCAGGAGCAAGCTCTCTGGCACAGCCACAGGGATCACTATGGCAACAGAGATTGCAGCTGAACCACCCTGGTAGAGGTGCGTTGCCATGTGGCATCTGCCTCAGCCCTACGTGCCTACTGCCATCGTGACCCAAGCTTGCTCCCGAACATGGGTCATCTGCACAACTGTGTAATGCACTGCTGCTGGGCCATTGGGGCAGCCAGCAAAAACCTAACATTTGTTCCCACAAATCAGGTTAACTTATTGTTAGTTTTTTCAGACAACTTCAGCTAAGCAAGAAATAATAATAAAACAAATGAAATTTGTCATAATCAGATTCCAATTAATTGAGAAGATTCTTGTTTACCCAAACTATCTTTTCTTTCCTAATACCAACACTGCAGTACTCAAAATCAATATGAATTTTCTTCAGAACGATGTGAAAAGGTTGGAATTTTACAAAACTAAAAGAATAGATTTCAGTATAAGCTCAAAACAATGGAAAGCATTGAAAGAACTTGCTGAGATGGATGATGCCACATTTAAACCACCAGCAGACAGAGGTGGCACTGTAGTTGTCAGGGGGAGAAAAGTTTACATATTGGAAACAAAATGAAAATTATGTGATACAAACCACTGCACAAGGACTGACTATGATATGATCCAACTGAATGGATCAGAAAACTAGCAACCCAAAGTTAAAGGAAAACAGTCATTTGCAGGGGCTCCCGCCCCTGCAAACCTTACCCTCTGGTTAAGCTTTTGCCCAAAAAGCACCTTTTTCTGTGTCCAGGAAAATAATTTAATTTACAAATGAAAAGTCTGCTAACTGGAAGTATGGCAGACTATCGGGTGGCTCCATTAACTGTAAAGGTGCGGCGTCACACCCTGCACTTCAATGCATTTGTATTGAAGTGCAGGGTGCGGCGCTGCACCTTTACAGTTAAGGGAGTTGCCCGATAGTCCGCCATACTTCCGTAGCAACTTTTCATTCGAATTAAATTAATTTCCGGACAGAAAAAGGCGCTTTGTGGCAAAAAGCTTAACTGAGGTTAGGTTTGCAAGGGAGCCCCTGCAAATGATTGTTTTCCTTAAAAACAGCATTGAACTGTAACTGGAAAAAAAAAAGAAACTGAATATTTTGCAGTTCTGGGATGTCTTTTTTTTAAATCTCCTTTCAGTCAGCTATAACATTTTTATTGTTCACTTTCTGTTTTTGCCAATTTTGAGGGTTGGCCCACTTGGTGCTTTCCCCCTAAGAACCCCTTTAACCCTTCCGCTGCCAGAGGTATTTTGCACTTCCGTGCCATGCAAATGTTTGTATTTTTGCACTATATTATATAAAATTAATATTTTCATATTTCCCTTTAAGGGAAAGCATATAAACCATGAATGCTTTTTATTGGAAGATTCCTACCTTTTTAAATGCAATAATGTTTTGTCGATATCTACTCATAGGACCAAGAAACATTGACTGAAATGTAAACAAAATGCTATTTCTGCTCAAATATGTTGCGGAGAAGACCCCAAATAAGGTATTATTTAACTGAGAATCATGGAAACCTTTATATTGCTGAATTTCTCTGTGCCTGTACTATTTAAACAACTAAACATCATTTATATAGACAGAAACAACTTACAGCAGTGGTACGCTAATTTCTAGCAGATAAAAGTTGAAAAAATTACAATGTACACCTTTGAGTTCTTTACAGTGTTTTCTATTTGAAAAACAGGTTACATATAAGATCACATATTTTTAAATTCTCCTGTAATAAGGCTAACTAATTATGCAGATGTTTGTAAATTATTCCCACTGACCTAGATTTACCAGGTGTATACGGTTTTGTGTTAATTTCACAATTTTTATTTTGAATACAAATGTTTGTGCCCCATTTCCCAGTGGTTTGCACCAGAGTGCTACATTCAAAAGGGGTAGTTGTGTGCACTAAATGGATCAGTGCACGCAAAAAATGACAAATGCATATAAGCAAAGGGAGGGCCGGGGACAGGAATACCAGAGCAGCGTGATATTCAGCACATTTGTGCTGTGCAAAGAGGTTAGTGCAGGCCACTTTGCACGTACAAATACAGCCGATCAAAAGCCCAACTTGATTCAAGCAATGTTAGTGACTGCTAGAGCTATTGCAGCATAAGAACAAGCTGGTGGGTGGGGGAGCACACCTGCCCCTTAGTGGTCTTTGGTCCCTGCATCCCACAATTGCCAGCCCCATAATTTCCTGGCATTCAATGGTCCTTCCCACCCTCTGATTGCCAGCCCCATGTGAATATTGTAACTATATGGTGTCCAGTAGTCCCTCCCACTCTCTGATTGCCATCCCCATATGAATATTATAATTCCCTGGCATCTAGTGATCCCCCCTGTTTCACATCCCCAGCCTCATAGACAACAGCACACCCCCTAGTGGCCAGTGGTCCCCCCAGTCTCCAATCTCCTGACCCATAATAAAAAGCATACTCCCTGGTGGTCAGTGACACCCCAGTCTCTGATTCCCAGCCCCATAAAAAATTCAATATTCCAAAATGTGTATGTTTCGATTGTCAAATAATAAAAATGTGTAATGATAAAAGAAACACAATATTCACTGGTATCCCCACCCACCAATCTCTTCACCAAAACAGTGTCATCTTTCCCTGGCATCTAGTGGCCTCTGCACCATGTACAATGACCACTATCCCTGCCACCCCCAGTACCTAAACTGTTGGTACCACAGCTCTGGTATGGCAACTGGCACAGTGCTCCTCTCACCTCCTCGGCCAACTGCCATATGAAAAGTCAGAGTGCCTGTGTCCTATGTATAGTACAGGGCATGCAACCAACATCTTTACTCTGGGAAAGAGAGTGAGGGAAAAGAAATTTTATGTAGAACAATTTCATGAGAGGAGGGGACAGCAGCATGAAGGACAACACTATAGGAGAGGATACAAGCACATAAATAAGTATACCATAACCTTTCTGGCTCCAATCCTGCCAAAATGGTGTGTAGCCAGGAACTGAGATGCCACTATCACTGATCTTTGCAGACAGTCAAGATTATGGAATGATCAGGAGATCAGGGTTAGTTTATTGAACCCAGAGCCTAAGCTGGTACAGCTTTAGTAAAAGATTCCTCACATTAAGAGGAAAATTACTAAGACCCACTGGCAGAGAAGGAAGGGTGGTACTGAGATAGGGACAGGATTTTGCTCAGTATTTCATGATAGGAGAAGTGAAAGAGCAATGACTACGTTATTTGAAAAGTGAGAGTACAAAAGGGAAGGGGTCAGCACACTGACAATGACCAGATGGAGAGTAAGGAAGTTTAAAGAAGGAAAAGGGTTGAGGGAAGGAGATATAGAGACCATGGGGTGAGGGGGTCAATGTGCAACCTTTTCGGCACTGCTTGCTTCTGTCACCAAAATAATGTAACACCCACAAGAAGCTTCATTCCCTTGCCCAAACTGACCCACTTTACTCTCCTCACTCTTCTGTGGCGACTCTTAAATACTAGACAACACAACAGTAAACTAAACTAAACTAAGTACTTTCAACTGGTTGATAATCAGTATAACACCAGAAGTGTGGACAAGTACAACCTGTTAAAACCTTTCTATAAATCCTCACTAGTGCAACATTCATTCCTATTTTGGGCTTCCGAATACCTGAATGAAGTACTCCTGAATCTTGTAAAAATGAGTTGCCTAGAACAGTTTCAATGCAGCCTTAGATAATCACTGTAGATCTCTATTACCCTCCTCATCAGGTGAAGGTCCTGCCCTTGACCGGGTGCAACGCAAAACTCCCTGAGGTGACGGTGGATGCAAGAAAACCAGCTCAGTTGCACCACCTTGCTTGCCCACAGACCTACACTGAATTCCAGGTACACTTCCTAGGCTCTCCAGGATTCGATGCACAGATGCTGATTGCCCCCAACTTCCAGCTCTGCTTCTATATTGGCTGCCGTACTTTATGATTTTTAACCTGATTGGACCCTGTATTGAAGCAGTATTTCTGCTCTCAGCGCCTACGCTAAGGACCAAAAAAAAATTAGAATTTCAGACTTTGGGTTTTGCCGGACAGTTTCTATATGTTGTGGGAATCTGTACTAGTCTAGCCTATGACTGTCTTACTGCAGGGTAAAAGTACCTCATAGCATAGTTGGCTAGGGTCATGGAAAATGAAGTTACTGAGGGCCCCTAGTTAGTGGGGTAATGTTATTTGTGCAGAATTTAAACAGGGCCTGATCCTCAGGCAATCTGCACTTTTCAATACTCCTACTGGCTTTTAAAAGTGTAAATAATCTGCTGAAACTGTACGTAGCTAGAAGGTACTGTGGAAGGCAACTACTGGGGATTTCTCAGCAGAAGGCAATACTGGACCTTGTGCTCACAAACCGGGACAGTGTGATGGGGGTAACAGTGGGGGAGCACCTGGGTAACAGTGACCACCAGTCATTGTGGTTTGAAATCACAGAAAGAGCAGAACCAAACCACACAAAAACACGTATCCTGGATTTTAAGGGGGCAGACTTTGGGAAAATGGGGAGATACTTGAAAGAGGCATTAAGGGAATGGGACAGGAATCAGGGTTGAGGAACAGTGGGCAGTATTTAAAATGGGGATTATAAGAACAACAGAATTATGCATTAAGCAGGTTATCAAGAAGAAAAGGAAGAGGAGACCATTATGGTTTTCAAAGAGGTAGCAAAGAAAGTGAAAGCCAAAAGATTGCATTCAGGCAATACAAAAAGACACAGGCAGAAGGGGATAGGGAGAAGTACCAAGAGAAACAAAGGGAGGCAGGGAAGTCAGTAAGGGAAGCCAAAGTTCTGACAGAAGAACACATTGCAAAATCAGTGGGTAAAGGGGACAAAACCTTTTACAGGTACATAAGTGAAAAAAGAAAGACAAAGGGAGGGATAGTGAGACTGAAGGGGGAGGATGGGAGCCGCGTGGAGGATGACAACAGTAAAGCTGACATATTGAACAGGTATTTCTGCTCAGTCTTTACTAAGGAAGAGGGGGGTAATGGGTCTGAAGGGAGTACAAGGGGTGAGAATGGTGCAGAAATGGACACAAGTCCCTTTACACGAGAAAGGGTCCTGAAGGAACTGGAAGTAATAAGAGCTGATAAAGCAATGGGGCCAGATGGGGTGCACCCCAGGGTCCTTAAGAACTAAGAGGTGGTGGCTGAACCTCTGGCTATCCTGTTCAGCCAATCACTGGAAACAGGAGGTACCCAAAGACTGGAGGACAGCAGATGTAGTCCCTTATACAAAAGTGGGAACAAAGAGGAAGCAGGAACTACAGACCAGTCAGCATCACCTCGGTAGTGGAAATATCATGGAAGCACTACTGAAGGAGAGATTGGTGGAACATCTGTTTGTCAATGGACTACAGGACCCAAGGCAGCATGGTTTCACCAGGGGAGGTCATGTCAGACCAACCTCATTGAATTTTTGACTGGGTGACTAGGGAGGTGGATCATGGGAGGGCAGTGGACATGGCCTATCTGGACTTCAGCAAGGCCTTTGACACTGTGCCACATAGAAGACTATTACACAAACTGGGGAATATGGGTGTGGGCAGGACAGTAGTGTGGTGGGTAGGTAACTGGCTGGGTGACAGGACACAGAGGGTGGTGGTAAATGGCTGTCACTCCACAGATGGAAGAGTGACCAGTGGGGTACCACAGGGATCGGTGCTGGGACTGGTCCTATTCAACATCTTCATCAGTGACATTGCACAGGATCTAGAAGGCAGAATTTCACTGTTAGCTGATGACACAAAGCTCTGTAACAGAGTAGACACACCAGAGGTGTAGACAGAATGAGAAGGACCTGCAGAAACTTGAAGAATGGTCAAGGGTTTGGCAGTTGAAATTCAATGCAAAGAAGTGCAAGATAATGCATATAGGGCACAAAAACCCTGGCACAATATATCAGTTGGGGTGAGGATATAGCATGCACCAAGCAGGAAAGGATCTTTGGGTTGTCATCTCTGATGGCCTCAAGGTAGGGAAACAGTGTGACAAGGCATCAGGTAAAGCAAATAGGATGCTGGGATGTATAGGCAGGGGCATCACCAGCAGGAAAAGGAGGTCATATTCCGCTATACAAGACACTAGTGAGGCCCCACCTGGAGTACAGTGTACAGTTCTGGAGACCATACCTACGTAAGGACATAGACAGGGTAGAGAAGGTTCAGAGGAGGGCAACAAAGATGGTGCAGGGATTGCATCACAAGTCCTATGAAGACAGGTTGAAGGAACTGAACATGTACTCCCTGGAGGAGGGGGGGATATGATAGAGACATACAAGTATCTTACAGGGAGGAACAGGGTGCAGGAATACACTATTTTTAAGCGAAAAAGATGTTCCAGGACTAGAGGGCATGGGATGAAGTTGGAGGGAGGACGATTCAGAGGAAACATGAGAAAGAATTTCTTCACAGAAAGGGTGGTGGACAAGTGGAACACCCTGCCAGAGGAAGTGGTGGGGGCTGAAACAATCACGGGATTCAAGAATGCATGGGATAGACATAAAGGAATTCTAGAGGTCAGGGGTAAGGGGAAATAGACTTCTAGGAAAACAAACTGAACTTACAAGCTCAAATGGACAGACTAGGTGGGCCATAGGCCCTTATCTGCCGACACTGTCTATGTATCTATGTATTTCAATTTTGCTTGTGACTGCTGAGGTTTCAGCTACTGAAACAGCTGGGGATTTTAACTGCTTTCTAATTTTATTGTCAACTGCAACCCCTGTGTGTACTCTCTGACACTTGCTCTGCCCTGTTTTCTTCCTTCCCTGAACTTCCTCACTCACTCTCCATACTAACTTTCATCCTTTCACACTCACATTTCTCTTATTTTCACTGCACCCCCCCCCCTGTGGAATCCTCAACCTTTGTCTTGAAGCCGTCAGCGGTAGTCTACCCCGTACTCTCTGTTAATCCCTCTGTCTCTTTTGTTTGCAGCTCCACCCCCTGATTTAGCACCAACCTTTCGCCCCTCTGTAAGCCCTATTGCTAACGCCTCTCCTCTTTAACTTTCCTCATCAGATGAAGGTCCTGCCCTTGATTGGGTGCAACGCTGAACTTCCTGAGGTGGTGGCTGCTGTGGGAAAGCCAGCCCAGCTGTGCCACCTTGCTTGCCCACAGACCTGCACTGAATTCCAGGTACACTTCCTAGGCTGTCCAGGACTCGAAGCACGGACACTGGTTGGCCCTGACTTCCAGCTCTGCTTCTCTATTGGCTGCCATACTTTATGGCTTTTAACCTGATTGAACCCTGCATTTAAGCAGTATTTCTGCCATCGGTGGCTGCTCTAAGCGCTGAAATAAATGTGAATTTCAGACTTTGGGTTTTGCAAGACAATTTCTATATTTTCTCCCACCCACCCACGCCAATCCTGAACACTATTAAATACAGATAAGCTTCTCCCTCCTCACCACTCCCATCCCTATTGGCTACTCACTGAACTCTAGCTCTAGTCATATATCATACTTTATGGCCACCAGAGGGAACCTGCATTTACTTAATTCTCACCAGCATAGGCACAACAAAGGATAATTTAATACTGTCCTTCATAGTCCTATCCTGGTTGTTCAGTAGAATACACTTCTTGTCAAGCAGAAATGGATAAATCTCTTAGTGCCCTCCTCCACCTTTTCACCCTTCTTATGCTATTTGGTCTCATTGGGATCCATAACAACAGCAATGAGCAACCTACCACTTGGGTCCTTAACCACTACCTGCACTGCGACATGGGCTGTATAACTGGAAATGTCTTCACTATTACTAAGGGCCCCTGGGGTTTAAAGCAAAGAAGTGCAAGATCATGCGCATAGGGAAGAGAAACCCTGAAGCCACCTATAGGCTGGGAGGGGAGTTGCTGGCAGTTACAAGGGAAGAAAGAGACTTGGGCATCATCATCACAGATGACCTGAAATCATCCAAGCAGACCACTAAAGCAGTAGGTAAGGCTAGGTGGATGTTGTGGTGTATTAGTAGGGGTATCACAAGTCGTAAGAAGGAGGTAATAATCCCTCTTTACTAGATACTGGTTAGACCCAATCTGGAGTACTGTGCGCAGTACTGGAGGCCACACCTTTACAAGGACATAAACCAAATTGAGTCAGTCTGGAGAAGGTCAACCAAAATGGTGCAGGAATTGCATCAGAAAACATATGAGGACAGATCCGAATCCCTAAATAAATAAATAAAGATTAACGGAGCTCAATATGTATATCCTAGAGCAAAGGAGGGAGAGAGGTGATATGATTGAAACATTCAAACACCTTAAGGGCATTAACAAGGTGAAAGAGTCTAACATGTTTCAATATAAGAAAAATAACAGGACAGGAGGACACAGCATGCGATTAGAGGAAGGCCGATTAAGGGATAGCGTGAGGAAGTTCTTTTTCACAGAAAGGGTGGTGGATGCATGGAACGGCCTACCTCAGGAAGTGGTGGATATGAATACAGTGCAGGGCTTCAAACAGGCATGGGATAGGCATAAGGGAGCAGTACAGATGAGTATGAATAGACAGGCTATTGACAGAGCAAAGGCAAATGACACATTCATAAGGTAGAAAAATAAATGAGCAGACTGGATGGGCATTGCGGTCCACATTTGCCATCAACTTCTATGTTTCTATGTTTCTATGGTCTACTTTGTGGACCTGACCTCTCATCAATGACAGGGTATTGCTTAACTCTTGGGCCCACATATTTATTTTTGCCAATCCAGTCATCCTGTTCCTCCAGATAAAGAACAGGAAAAAGAGCAGCCCCCATAGGAAGCCTACTAGACTCCAATTAAAGCTCCATAGAGACTCCCTTTCTAGGGTTACCCTCTTTCTGCTACTACTGTCTGGCAACATCTATCAAAATCCTGAACCTGTTGGCCCATCTCCAGCTGGAGCCCGTCCCAAACAGGGCACTATTAAATTGACTTCAATCAGCATCTATAGTCTGTGTCTCACAACATGACCCTGACATACTGTCTGTCGTTGAAACTTGGCTATCCCCCAAAATTCCTGACACAGCCATTGCCTTACCCGAATATACCATCTTCAGGCTATACAGGACATCCAAACGCAGTGGAGGCTGTGCCATCTACCTAAAGAACTCACGTAAGGGCCTTGCCTTACCAGTGGCTGATCAAGGTTGTTCCTCCCTGGTTCTTGCAATTAAGGTACTACTGGGAGCTCATAACAAAATGCTCACAGTCTTATCAGCTCACATTCCCCCTAAAGGCACAACTTTTGGTCTCCTCAGCATCTTGGACCACCTCCGAGCCCAAAACCACCTCCCTGAGACAATTCTAATGGGAGTTTTCAACACTAACTGGCTGTCACCAACCATTAGACACATAAAGGATGCCTTAGCTGCACTACACCTATTTCAACTAGTCAACATGCCAATCAGAATTAACTATAAGACCAGAACAAGCACAGCCTTGGCCTGGATAATCTCCAGTCACCCGGATTGCATCTCCAATGTCACTGTGCACTCTGACGCCTATGTCGATCACTCCCCTATTACTTGTAGCTGGTCCAACAAATTTCACCCAGCCCCTCCCCAAACTACCTACAGTGGAGTATTAAGACAGGGCCACTTTGATCTCCCAAAACAACAGCTACGTAAACATAGCTGGGCATCACTTGGCTCCACTGATGATATCAACACAGCCTTGGACCACTTCATCATTGTCTTTAATGCTGCCTGTGACATACATGCCCCACTAACAAAGATGAACATCTGTGGCATGAAGCAGTCCTGGATAACTCCAGAGCTCATAAACAGTATGAAACAATGGGTCCATCTCTGGCACTGTGCTAAAGCTTCAGGGAAACAACAGGATATACAAGCATATAAAGCAGCTAGAAATGCATGCACACATGCCATTCACCATGAGAAGAGTAGATACCATAAACAGATGTTGTCTAACTCATGGGGTGATAGTAGGAAATTTTGGTCTCATGTCAAAGATATCACTGATCAGGATCCAAAGGTGTCACCCACAATAGTAAACCTTGATGGAGTCCCCACCATGGACCCTTTTACAATTGTGAACACTTTCAATGAAGCTTTTACTGACCTGAGCAGTGTGCTACCTTACAACTTCTTTGATGATACCTCTACAGCGTCTGCCAAACACCGCAAGGACAAAACCCCTGGAATCCCCCTTTCTATTTTAAGAAAGTATTGGTGAACCAGGTTAGAAAATACATGATTAAAGTGTTGGGAAATACAGGTACAGTGGGGATTCACTAGAACTTAAACTTATCTCACTCACCCTTGAGGAAGTACTCCTACCCTTTACAAAGATCCTTAACCTCTTCCTAACCCTGTCACAACTCCCACATGCCTGGAAAATTACACTAGTGACCCCAGTACATAAATCTGTTGATCAGTCCCTGCATAACAACTATAGGCCAATATCATTCCTCCCTCCTCTATCTAAAGTTCTGGAATGCCTTGTGACTAATCAGCTTGTGGACTACCTTGAAAAATATTCCCTCCAGTGCCCACAACAACATGGGTTTAGAAAAGGGCACAGCACTACCATAGCACTTCTGGAATTCACCAGCTTCATTCAGCTTCATTCGACCAAGGCAATCTGTGGGGGCTGCATTCATTGACTTAGTAAAGGCCTTTGACATGGTTAACCATCCACTTCTCCATCAACTAGCCACAATAGATATTTCCCTTGACAGAATTCACTGGTTCAGTAGCTACCATGAAGATAGATCTCAGTGGGTCAAAATAGCCAATGTCACCACTGAACAATGGTCTGTCCTATCTGGAGTACCGCAAGGATCAATTATTCACCTCCTCCTTTTTAGTATCTTTCCAAACAGCCTGCCAGCCTCCTGCCATCAACAGATTCTCCTTTATGCTGACAACACTGTTATTTTCACTTCTTACCCAGAACCCAACATCCTAGAAAGCAACCTACAACTTGGTTTCAAGGAAGATGAGGAATGGTTCAGAGCCCACAAATTGGTCCTAAACTATAAGAAAATGAAAATTCTGTTATTCACCTCTTCATGAAATAAACACAAGAATCTTGCTCTTACCATTACTCATAACCGAGGTGCTCCACTTGAACAAATCCAGCACTTTAAGTACATTAGTGTAACCTTGGATTGCCATCTCTCCTATGCGTCTCAGACTGCGAATGTTGCCAAGGCTGTCAACGTTAGGACTGGGCTCCTATATAGGCACAGGTGGAGTTTGACACCAGAAGCACACAAGCTCACTAGCCACAGCTTGGTACTGTCTATCATTGATTATGGCCTGGTCATATATGGATCTGCCACTACCACCTCACTTAAAAGGATTACCGTCTCTTTAAATAAAGTGTGTAGACTCCTCACAGGTGCTGCACATCTCACACACACACTTGTGATCTAGACAACCAAACTGGGTGGCTTCAGTTAAGTGGTAGACCAAATACCAAACGTGCTTACTAACTAAAAAAAATACCTCTTGGACTCTTGCCTCCAGGTGTTTGAAACCTTCTTATACCATCTCAAAGGACCCGACGTACTCGCACTTCTACCTCCCAACTCCTCCTTGTTCAGAGGTGCCGAACAACTCAAGGTCAACACTCCTTTGCCTATAGAGCTCCACTCTGGTTCAATGGTTTGAACAGTATACTAACTAAGCTACCCAGAATTGGCCATTTCATGTATATGCTCTGGCAGTAGCTCATATCTGAAAGCTCCTGTGATTGTACCACTTAATCAATAGTATGCTTCTCTCATAACCTTCTCCTCCCGACTACTCCCTGCTCACCCCCCCATTACATAGTATAAAAATATGAACTGACCCTGGCTGCTACCCCATTCCATTGTTCATCTTTCCCTTCCCCCTCTTCCCTGTTTCTCTCACCCCTCATTCCTGCCTTCTCTCTCAGTATCTTGACAATGCCTGTGGCTGCTACCCTTCTCCTCTGGTCTTTAACCCTACTCCCCTCTCCTCTTCTCCTTCTCACCGGCACTCCATTCTTTTATTCTACAAAGTGCTGATTTTACAATGTAATTAACTCTGTCATTGTATTTTGTAAATTCAGTTGTGTGTCCTTCCTATGTCTGTTTGTTACCCTCTGCCTCCTCCCCTGACATGGAACCTTTGTAAATGAGCTATTGGTTCTCCAAGGTATTTTGTAATCTGAGATTTAATAAATAAAGAAAGAAAGAAAGAAATTATGCACATCAATGTCACATGTATGACATGTCCCTCTCTGTATTTACTGTACTACACCTGTAATGTTACCTTGTCTCTCAACATGGAACCTTTGTAAATGGGCAACTTTGCTCAAAGGTATTAAAGCAAATACATAAAGGATATGATGCTGGATTTCTTCACAGCCAAATGGGCTATTACCTCCATCTCTAATTCCTCTTCTGCCCATGTTAAATGTTACAGATGGTAATTTGGTTGATAAAGAGCTCTCTTGGAGCAATGGCACATCATATTCCATTGGTGCCGATATCAGTTTCCCAGTATGGCTTTGGGTTGGTCCCATTTCTGTCATTGGTGTGAGCACCGCCATCAGTGCTGACACTATCTTTGGAGCTGGCACCAGAATTGGTAATGATGACAGCACTGCATACAGTGTCCATGCCTGTGCTGGCCTCGAGGTCCTTCTCTGAGTCATCGGAGGTACCTAGATTGGAGTCAGTTGCATTACTGTGTTGCATTACTGCATTACTCTGTTGGATGACAAATTTAAATATAATCTGGACAACACAGATGATGAGGTTGAGGGTCGTGAGGTGATTCCTACTGTTCAGCACTGTAAGCCACTGCAGTTATCGGTGCAGGTTCCTCAAGAGGAGCACACTTTCCAGGCACTGCAAAAAAATATGAATGATGAAATTTACTTTGAGATTGCTGCTCTGGACAAATCCAAGATTATCTAGCTAGAATATGACAAAATCTTCCTCCTGACAAAAGGCGCTATCTCAAGTGGCCCATATTGATTTTCAAATGAATTTAAAAGCTACTATCTGTGCTATCTGTGCTATCTGTGCAACCTAAAAACAATGCCTAAACAATAATTCTGCTTGTTACTATCTCAGTCATAGAACTGCCTATATGTTCCAAGAAAACATAAATCTCTTGATCAAAAGGACTTCACTGCAATGGCAGTGCAACTAGGAATTCTTTGCCAGAGAGTATTATGGAGTCCTCCACTGTCCATATCTTGAAGCAGTCATTATCAATTAATTAATTAATTAATGACTCAATCTATTGATTGATATATTTATTTGAAAATTGGTGACCAAGAAAGTTGCACTGAGCTGAGGATCATTTTCAGGCATAATGCCAGGGAAGAAAAACAAGGAAAATAATAATACATTACTCAACATGGAAGCAACATGATTCTACAGTAAGTCAAATGTTATAAATGAAGACTAATACTGATAGTAGTAGGCAACAACCCAAACAGCACAACAAGTTACAACAAAACATGATCCCACAAAAGAATGGGCAAGGAAAAAAAAATACATACTGTACATCAATAAATATACAAACAAATATAAAACAAAATTTAAAAAAGGTACAGTAGTTGCAATAAATATTAAACTTACAAAGCACACCAAACAATCTCGAGAAGCACTGGCGGTGACAAATGCAGTGGATAGGATGGATAAAGCACCTGAGTGGTGAGGACAGGAGCATGCTAAAGGGAAATGGAACCTCAGCAGTGGATAAAAGCAAGGTAGGAAGGAGCAAGCCTAAGGGACGAGGGGAATGGGTTCCAGAGAGAAGGCAGCTGTACTGAGAAAGCAGGCTGTCCAATGGAGGTACAGAAATGAGGGAATGAGTGTTAGAAGAGCAAAGGAAGTAAGAAGAGGGACCAGAGGTTGAATCAAGGTCAGACAGGTAGGAGGGAAGGGATACAAACCAGTACTTGGAGAGAAGAGAAGGAAGTGGGATATGCACCAGATGCATAGGCAGGGAAAGGTGAGGAGCTGATATGAGTAACAGTGATGAGTAAGAGGGGGAGAGCTAGAAGCAACATGACAGAAGGAGTGAAAGACAGGATCCAGTCGAGCTAGGGAAGATCTGAATCATCATTGTCAAACAGCAGATGAATCATTTTAAGAACAATTTCATGCTGAATTGGAAGTGGAAGGCAGGATTTGTTCCTGTACAGAGCACCTTGTTTGGGACATCATTTCTTGAGGATGGCATCATTGTAGACTGAAACATTGCTGTCAAGACATCCCAAGGTACCTGAAACAGGGGACCGACTCAGAAGGAATGCCATCAAGGGTAAAGACAGTGCTGGCCCGGTAGTGCTGAGGGTTGAGGTGCTGGACGCCATACCTCACACTACACCAGTAACCCGGGTTCATGAGTAAGCCCAGGCACTGGGGGTCATCAGGGAAGGGAGATGGATCGAGCACCCATAGAACAGCTCTCCTCTCCCTGGGAAGGGATCCAGGGGTCTTCCCAGTGCAGTAGTGACCCCTGGTGCAGACCGTGGGTACTACTTGTGTGGGAACAAGAATTGGGGATGAGCGAGACGGGCGTCTACGGGGCAATGTCTGCATGCTGACGTCATTGCATGACTGCACTCAGGGTGGGAAAGCTACACAAGAAAAGGCCTCCTAGACCACTGGTGAGATGACAGTGGCCTCAGGGGAACACCCACTTCTCAATCGCTGGCCCAGACCTGCCCGGATCTCTCCATGGCCAACCCGTTAGCCGCAGGTAAGGCACCTCACACTTAGGAGTTGACCGCCAGGGGAAGACGGAACCAGCCCTGGAGGTGATCCCGGGGGTCAGGCCTGCCTGGGGTCATTTGGGGGGGAGATCCTGAGAGATGCAGGGGTTCATGCTGTGAGTTAGGGTTGTGTCCAAGTGGGCACTTCTGAAGGATGCCCAGGGTCTGGGAGTATATAAAAAAAAAATGGTAAAGAGAAAGGGTCTGACCAAGTCTACTAAGCTTATGGTGTGAACCAAACCACAAGGAGACATTTGTTTCACATTCAGCGAGAGCAGGCTGGTGCAGAATCATTACCTCATGGATATTATCAAAGTCAGGCTATGGGGTCTTTTCCAACTTGAAGATGGACGTTCCAGAGGCATAAAGTATTGTCTCATCAGCATACTTATGTATATCATATGAAGCAGAGGCCAAGGAGAGATCCTTTAGAAAAACAGAGGATAGGGACTAGAATTAAGCCTTGGGGCACTCCAGAGGTTATGAGGAGGGGCGTCAAGATGGATTCCCCAACATGGACAGACTGGCTATGACCAGAGAGGTAAGAAATAAAAACAGTCCACTGCCAATGTTGAGAGACCAGCACACCCCTACTTATCAATGAAGAGAGAATGGGCAATATAATCCAATGTCTTAGTCAGTTTAATAACGATGGTGGTCAATACATGATCCTCATCCATCTTCTTCAGGATGGAGTCAGAGACACACAGGAGAGAGGAGACTGTAAAGTGGGCTTTCCAAAAGCCAGACTGGAAGTGAAAAAACATGAAGGAGGAGTCAAAAAAGCTGGAGAGCTGAGAGAAAACCAGTCTTTTTTGCAGTTTATGCACTGAGGGGAGGAGAGAAAAAGGGCAATTTTTACCATGGGTACAAGTGTCACCCACATTGTAAAGGGGAAGAACTCTTAGCTGTTTCCAGCAAGCTGCAACAGAGGAATGCTGACTGCTGAGATTTAGCAGCACAGGAAAGGGACACCAATGTAAGGGGGAGAGAGGTAAAGAAGTTAGGATCCAGACCATCAGGACTGAGGCCTTTGGAAGGATTAAGAGAAAGGGGAGCAGACAAGATATCAGAAACGGAGAGTCAAGGAAAAGTAAACAAAGAAGGGGAGGGGAAAGGAGTTGCAATAGATAAGGAAGCAGGAAAGTGAGTAGTAGTAGTGAGGGCACAGGAGGTGAAATGAGTGTTGAAAATGGTGACAACCTCTGGGCTCAGAGATGACCAAGAAAGGGTTGCTAAGTTAAAGCTTTGGTGTGGATATGTGGAATGGGGGTCAAAACTGAACTGAATAAACATGGAGTGAATAACCCTTCAGAACTTACATGGGGAATTAATATTGTTCTAGAGATTTGAGGCAACATGTTTTACTTTTGCCTGTCTGAGAGACTTTGAGCAGGCATTATGCTATTGATGGTACCTCAACCAGTCCTTGTGGGAACCAGATGACTTATTAAGGGACCAAGCTAAGCCATGAGTCCTAAGAAGAGCAGTAAGTTTGGAGCTGACCCTGAGCAGATGGAACCCAGGTACTCAGAATCTCTTAGGGGACATGTTCCAAGCAGGTGTGAAATGGAAGGAAAACGGAGCAGTTAACATCTATGTCAGTGCAATAGAAAAGACAGCCCAGTTGGAGCATTATAGGGATTATCAGTCAACAATCCCCCGTAACAAGGCAGGGTTCCTGTCCAGGGAGATTGCTGCAGCTCAGAACCAACCAGCTCAGCTGTTCCAAATGATAAACAGACTATGCAATCTAGCCTGTCTATGGGTTCGGAAAGCCTTTTTTCAAATTGAGTGCGACGAGTTTGCTCGCTTCTTTGCTGATAAGATTGCTGACATCGGATTGGAGATTCGCCTGTCACACCCTATGGGGGTTACTGGTGATCGGAGCAGAGTCATGACTCCTCTGTTTTGTTGGGTTGAGTTTGACCGGCTGGTGATCATGGACATCATGCGGCTTCTCCGGAGTATGCATCCATCAAGCTATTGTTTAGACCTGGGCCCCACCCGCCTCTTATTGGGGTGTGTGGATGTGATCAGCCCAGTCTTGGCAGAGTTAATCTGGTGCTCACTAGCATTGGGGGAGTTTTCCACCTCCTTGAAGGAAGCTGTAGTAGCCCCTCTTCTCAAGAAACCATCTCTTAACCCAGATTCCCCTGCAAACTACAGACCAATCTCTAACCTTCTCTTTATAGGGAATGTTATTGAGAAAATTGTTGTGCTACAACTCGAGAACCATCTTACCATCCATGCTATCTATGATTCACTCCAGTCGGGTTTCCATAAGAGACATAGTACTGAGACTGCTCTGGTTTGGTTACTCAAAGATCTCCTGATGGCTAGATATCAGAAGAGTTGCTCCATCGTGGTCCTTTTGGATCTCTCTTCAGCTTTTGAAACAATGGACCATGGGGTGCTGCTTGATTGCCTGCGGTACATCTGCGGTCAGTCTGGTACAGTCCTCAGATGGTTCCATTCTTTCCTCTCCGGTAGGTTGCAGAAAGTAGTTTCATGAATTTATTCCTCTGACTCTTTTTCCCTGTCATGTGGGGTTACTGAGGGTTCAGTGCTGTCCCCCATGTTGTTCGCGATGTACATGTTCCCATTAGGAGATACTGTGAGACTGCATGGGCTAAGTATTTACTGCTAAGCAGATGATACTCAGCTACATGGTGGAGCCAAGTTGCCGGATAGAGGGGTCAGCTGCTGGATGGCCTGCTGAGCTGTGGCTTGGGGGCTTCTTGCTACTGACCTCTGAAAGGGTGCAGAATCTTGGGGTGGTCTTTGATGATGGACTGATACTTCGTTCTCAGGTGTCAGCAGTTGTCAAATCCTCATTTTACCATCTGAGGAACATCATCCAGATTAAGCACCTTGTTCTGTCATGCAGTCTCCAACTTTAGTCCATGCTTTTGCTACTTCGCACCTTGATTACTTTAACTCCCTGTACCTGGGGCTTCTTGGGCTTGATATCCGCCCCCTGCAGCTGGTGTAGAATGCTGCAGCCAGGTTACTGTCTGGATCTTCTCGATCTAGCCCTAATACCCCAGTGCTGCACACTCTGCAGTGGCTGCCTGTTCAGTGGCGGATCACCTTTAAAGTCAGTTTACTGACTTAAAAAGCCCTACACGGTTTGAGTCTGAGTTACCTGCAAGAGCTTCTGCATCCCTACTGCCCCCTCTGACTGCTCCACTCAGCCAAAGAGGGATTGCTAGAGATTCCCAGGGTGCATTTGAAAATGTCTGGAGCACGGGCTTTTGTCTTTGCTTCCCCTATCCTGTGGAATTCTCTACCTCATCGGATAAGAGAGTGCCTAACAGTGGGGAGCTTTAAGATTGCACTTAAAATGCATTTTTTCCAGCTGGCCTTTTCTGATTTTTAATATGGTATCCAGATATGGAACTTGGAAGTGTATATTTATAACTAATGTTAATTGGTTTTAGAGTGTTTTATAAGGTTTTATTGAATTTTATGATTGTACAGTGCTCTGACATTTATGAACTGCACTAAACAAATAAAAATTTATGATTGATTGATTGATTTGGAGGACTGAAGGTCATCCAGCAGGCTGTTCAGGTTTAGAAACCTGAAAGACTGAGTGCAGTTGTATCTTGGTGGCCTTTATTTTTTATTTCTTTCAAATACTAGGATAACACTTATGAGCACAGGCTACTGCTCTAAATTGTCAGTTCCCTTATAGACACCTCAGTGATAAGCTGGCCCACCAGTGCAATGGTAGTGCTATCACTTGTGATGCCAAGGACCTGGACTCAGAAGTGAGCCTGAGGTGTTGGAGGGCCAGCCAGGGGGTGGAGGACTGTGCATCCATGGAACCTCTCTCCTCCTCCTCCTCAAGGGGAAAGGTATGGAACAGCTCAGTGCTCAACTGTTCCCTGGCAGTAGCCAGTGGAGAGGCAGCCTAATCTTAAGAGGTGAGGAAGACATTGCAGACATTGATGCATGTGCCTTGACATCAGTGCATGCTATGTCTCCCATGGGATAGAAAACAGAAAATCCTGGTTGAGCAGGATGACTGCCAGCCTCCACAGACCCCACACTCAGCAACTCAGGTACTTCCTGAAATCTGGATCTGGTCTTAGTGGCTAGAGGGACTCCCTGCCACCCTGCCATGGAGGGCAAGCTATGTGGTACTATGGGGAAGTAATCTCTGGGGGAAGCTGGGGTGATAGGGCTGGGAGGACCAGCAGGAAGGAGGGTCAGTTGGGAAGGGAGAGTTGAAAAGAAATACACTGCAGTGATGACACCATAATAAGGTATATCATTTAGTGCATACCATAAAATGATTTAAATAATCCCAGGTGGAGAAGACATTTAACAGGTAAAACAACTTACACATATAGTTAAACAAATAAAAAAGCAAATATACAAATTCTGTGCAAGAATTTAAAAATCACCAACTCCTCAAATTCTTAACATTTAAAATACATAGTAATTCTAAATGGAATAATAAAAAGCAATTAAACTCCCCATTGTTGCAACATTTTTCATTTCTACATTTTGGAAACCTGGCTGAATAATAGCGTCTCTGAGGATTCAATTGGGTTTGCTAATTATCAGATATTTAGGAAGGATAGGAGCAAAAAAGGGGGAGGAGTTGTACTCTACACTGAGAGCAGCCTAACAACTAGGGAAATTCTATTCCGTAGTTTGGACTGTGGCATAGAAACCCTGGCTATAGAGATTATTGTGCCCCATAAAAAACTTTTTTTCTTATGGGAATTTATAAACCTCCTAAGGTGGAAGCAGGGGTTTTCCATATTCTATTAGAATTCTTGTTGAAATACAAATACTCCAGTGAGTTATTTCTTGCTGGTGATTTTAATGTGAATTGGGGAGATATTGACCCAAATCACCCTCTAACTGATTTTCAGGTTGATTTGTGAATGACTCAGTTGATATTGGAACCTACCAGACTTAATCATCAAGAACCTAAAAAATCCACTATCTTGGATCTTATGTTTACTAATTTTCCCCAGAATTATACATCATACAGGGTATTACCTGAATCATTTTCTGATCATCAGTTGATCAATACTACTAGAATTAGTATTACTGCACCTAAATTAGTTGTAAGGTGTTTTGGAGAGATTTCAAAATATTTTATTATTTATTATTCATGATAAATTTGGAGAATGTACAATGGTCTAGATTGGATTTGATTTCTTACGCAACGGATGCCTGGGACTTTTTCATTACAAAGTTTTGAAATATTTGTAATAAACCTGTGCCATTGAGATCTAGGAAATCTAAACATAGGGGAAACACATGGTTTAATAGTGATTTGTTTAAAGCCAGGAAAGATAGAGACAAAAAGTGGGGTATTGCTAAGAGATCTGGGAGGGATGCTGATTGGACTGCATACAGACAAGCTCAAAATGTTTATACATCCAAAGTTAGTCTAGTTAAACAGGAACATGTCAGACTCAAGTTAGATAATAATTATAAATATGATGCAAGATCCTTTTGGAGGACTATATCTGATTTAACAGGAAATTAACATAAGCACGAGGTAGATAAAATATGGCCCTTATTTTCAATTTATTGTGTAACTGTAGTGACTTCCCAGAGGGATGGAAGGTAGCAAGAGTAAAGTCTATTTTTAAAGGTGGGGACAGGAACGAGCCGGGCAATTATAGACCCATCTCGCTCCTGCCACAGATTTCATAGATCTTTGAGATGATTATTCCTGTTCAATTGAGAGATTACTTGGATTTAAATGGTAGAATGTCTATTTATCAGTCTGGTTTTAGGTCAAAACACAGCACTAATACAGCATTGGTTAAGGTGGTTAGTGATCTGCAGTGGAGCCTGAACAGAAGACAAATGTTTTGAGCTTTATTTATAGATCTTTCTAAGGCTTTTGATACTTTAAACCATCAGGTGCTCCTGGCCAGGCTCAGCCAGATTGGTTTGTCTATCCAAGTAGTAAATCATTTTTTGTCTTATTTAAATAAGTGAAAACAATTTGTGGAGAGTGACCCCTTCAGGTCTAATTTAGTTGATATGTTAAATGGTGTCCCACAGAGGTCAATTTTGGGACCATTGTTATTTAATATTTATATTAACAACCTTAGTTTTGACCTTCCAGATATGGGGTACCATCTTTATGCAGACGATACGGGCATATATGTTGAGGGTCCAACTTTGGATTTGATTAGACCTAAGCTCCAGATGGCCTTTGATCAGGTGCACGACTTTTTCAAGAAGCATCTTTTAGTACTAAATCCCAAAAAGACCCAGGTTGTTATATTTAGGAATAAACAGTCCAACGAACAGAATTCAGGTCTGAATGTAACAACTTTGGATGGTAATATTAAAACAGAAGGGGATAATTATAAGTATTTTGGCCTTTGGTTAGATTGTAATCTGTCCTGATCCCTTCATATAAATAATATAAATAATATGGTAGTGGGATTAACTAGGAAATTGGGGGCTCTTTATAGGTTTAAAAGATATAACGTCAAGGGATGTCCATTCAAATGTTGTGAATTCCCTGCTAATGCCTATATTAGACAACAGGGAGCTCCTTTATGGTGGAGCCTCTGGCTTCTTATTGGATAGGGTGGATTTGATGTTGTATAGGATGGCTCATTTCGTACTGGAGGTCCCTTATAGAACTCATAGGTGTCTTTTGTTGAACAATCTGGGTTGGCTTAGGCTTTCTGAGCAGAGGAATCTTCATATCCTTCAGATTCTGTTTCAAATTTGGAAAAAAGGGTCCCAAGCTTCATCTCTCAGCTATTTCCTCCTAGAATTATAAAAGATAATTTTAGGGCTGCCCAGGGATTAAATTATTGAACCCCTAGATGCAATTTGAATGTTGACTTGCCCAACTGCCAGAGAACAGCAGGGGGAGCTATTGTGGAACCAAGATGGCTGCACACTAGGAGGCTGTGGAGGAGCATCACAAAGCAGGAACAGAGAGAAGCATTTATCTTTTTAGTAAAGGTATGCCTCCATTGCCTCATCTGATTTTAAAACTCTCTGTTTTTTCCAGTTCGTCTTGTGCTATCTGACTGCAGTGTTTTCCCCTTCTTTTGCTTTTCTCCACCGCAGCAAACTGGTGAGGAGTCCCAGTGGTGGGCAGGGAGCCTCGGTACTGTGGTGGACAAGCCGCCTTGCAGAGGGTTGTGGAGTCGAGGAAAACACATAAGGGAAAGCCCCTCACTGTGCCTGATATCCGTGTGAGGTGGTTATAAAAAAAAATTGCTCTCTTCTGACTGAGTGCTCTTCTGAAAGGGTTCTGTGCTGCTTGAGCTGATACACGACTGTGACAATTGCAAGTCTTGCTGCTCAGGAAAGTATACTTTAACTGCCTATCTATCTAGTTACGTGGCTGTGGCTCTGGACTGTGGACTTTTGCTAACTCCTGTTAACTTCTGTCAACTCCTGCTAACTTAATTATTTTACTAAAGCCTTTTACTTTAAACCTTGTGCTAGCCGCACACTTGTTTGGTCCTGGACTTTTTTTAGAAACTTTTAGAACTTTTTATGTTCTGTGTTTTGTGACTCTGTATTTTTGCACTTTAGTATATCTTCAGCTTCCTACCCAAAAGTACTCCTATTATATTTTTAAAGGAAATTTTAAAGGAATCCAGGGGCTACTTGAAGAATCAATGTCAAAATCAGTGATTATCTAGTTATTTTCTAGTTACTTGCTTGAATTGCTTGGATTGCTTGGACTGCTTGGTTTGTCAGTTCAGTTGTGTATATTTTTAATAATAATTGACATCCCTTGTTTTGATTGTACTTTTAAATTGCCTTGTTCTTGGATCTCTATACTTGTGCTCTACTTATGCTCAAAAGCTGTCACACAGCTGAACTATATACTGCCTGCAAAACCCATGCTCTTTGATTTAAACAGATCAGGAAGTCAGCTGGAGCTAGCGCTATCTTAGAGGAATTAGGTGTTAATACTATCTAATTCAACTAGCGCTTTCTAACACACACTTTCTAATCACTAATAATGTAATGTTGGTACAGCAATAGCAATTCTTCCTTTTCCTTTTTTTCTATCTCTCACAGACTATGCGTTTGTCTCACTCATATTTCTGACAACAATTGTTGAAAAATGCAAAATACAAAAACGCAAGCCGTGTTGTGTTTGTACCTGTAATCCCTTCTAGCCAAGTTGGGCTCATCTAAATTCCAAGTCTGGAATTACTGCTGCCATATATATATCTTGCACCAACATTTTTTTACTGGGTAGATTCTAAACAAACAGAGCTATACCTTCAGTCTAAATATCATTCTAAAGGAAGACCGATTTCTAGCACTTTCAGCACCTACTTTAGACTGAACAATTTATTGTCCTACCTGGACCTACTGGTCAGAAAGAGTGTGGCCTGTAGTCCTAAAGCATAGTATTGTCAATTTAATCCCCTGTTCTACCTGGTTTCTACAGTATTACTGCTATTTGGATAGCATTTGAATTCCTTAAGTTTTTTTTTTTTCCCCTCCATTCCCTGCTGGCATTTGCTTGTGCTAGTATAAATAATGAAAATGCTTACTTGAAAGAATGGAAAGAAGTTAAAGAAGGGGAAAGTGATTAATCAGAGAAAATATATATCTGGGAATATTATACAGTATTTATGCTCTAACTTGGATCAGATTGAACTAAGGGGAAATAAGAAGGTTTTAAAGAATAAAATTATTAACCCCAGAGCAACATCCTCTCCTACTACAATAGGTAACAAGTCCCAATCAATTCATCCTCTTTTAGAAGAAATTAGAAGACTAGAGGAAATTGATTTTGGGGAGGCTATAGATAAACAGTGTAATAATTTGGCTCATGCTATTACTCCAAAACAAGCTGTTTCTGATTCAACAACACCAAATGGAAAGAAATTGATCCATGAGAGGGGGGATGCTGCCCCCTTGGTTATTGAAAATGAAATGCATCCTATAATAGGAAAAACCAAAGAAGTTGTGGAGACAAGGTTAGATAATAACTGCTCTGATTTAATTATATGTGGCTCAAACAGTTTTATGAAAAGCCAGAACTTGGCTATCAATCTCCTTGACACTGTGGGGTAGGATAAACCTTTTAAAAATGAATGTTTTACCTAGGTTATTATACCCCTTGGGAATGCTTGGGATATACCTTCCGAAAAAATGGTTTATCAAGTTGCAAAAAATATTTGATTCTTTTCTATGGCAAGGAAAGCGAACTCGCAGGTCCTACCATAATCTGACAGCCCCAAAGCACAAGGGTGGTTTAGCCGCTCCTTCTGTATTTTTATATTATGTGGTGCAGCATGTCTGTAAGCTGGGTTGGTGGAATAGAGACAACATGCATTCAGATTACAGGCCCCTTTGGTACAACATAGAATATGATTTAGCGAAAAGGGCGAATTGTTCTTTACAAGCCCTTTTATTTCTTTCCCCATCTGATATCCCTAGATTATTTAAGAATAATCCTATGGGATGGTCCCTGAAAGCCCTTCTTCAATTACAACAACGTCTTGGATTTAGGTGGTGGACTTCGGATGCCCAAACTATATTTGAAAATATCCACTTCAAGCTTAGTGGTACCACAATACCCCCTCTTTTTTGGCCACAGATAAGCCATTTCTCAGCTGCAGACCTTTTGAAACAGAATAAACTATGGCCCTTTGATGACCTAAAGAGGCGTTATGGCTTCACTGATAGTTGCTTCTTCAAGTGGCTGCAGCTGGGAAAGGCTCTGTCCCAGTTTCTCCCTTCTCTTTCATCTTCGATACTCAAGTCGGAAAATATCACCCTCCTCTTAACAGCTGCGATACAACCACATGTAATATCCAAGGTATACAAATTGCTTCAAGAGTGGGATTCTAAACTCCCATCAGGGGTTTGTTATTATTGGGTCAGTGAACTAAGTCTTACGGATATTCCGGACTTCTGGAAGAAGCTCTGGAATTCTATCTATCGATATGTTAAACAAGATAGACTCAGGCTGATTCAATTTAATATTTTGCATCATCTTTATTTAACACCACACATTTATTTAGATGGAAAGCACGAATTCTCACTCTGTTGGAACTGCAAGTTGGTGGAGGGCTCTTTGCTCCATATGCTTTGGACATGTCCAAGATCTAGAACTCTATGGAGACCCTTGATAAACTCGTACACCCTATCCTTGGCTCTTGCTATGAACACTCCAGAAATCTGTTTATTGCATCTCTTTCCTGATGCTACTCCAAGGTCTTGGAGAACCTAAGTGTCACTTATTGCTGCTGTTATGAAACTAATAATTTTAAGGCACTGGTCATCTGATAGTTCCCCGTCTCTACTGGAGTGGCATTGTGAATGTATATTAGCTTTACAGCTAGAAAGGCATATAGCACATATCCGAGGCCAGTTGAAAGCCTTTGCATCAGGATGGGGTCGTTTAGATCACTTGTTGAGATCCTGGAACTTGAAAGTTTAATTCTTGTTGCTTGGGCCAATTATCCTGCTTTTTTTTTTTCTCACTTTTATATAGTAACCTTGGGGGGGGATAAAGGGGATATTTTAGGGTAGATAGAGTATTGTTTCTCCTGTCTTTCTCCTCTCCTGTCCTGTCTTGGGGAGTGTTTATTGTAATACGCCCTAATTGTATTACGGCATTTCTCTATGGATGACTGAGCACTATTTGTCATAGAGGTATGTTTCTGTCTACTTGATGTTTGCTGGAGTGGCGTATAAAAGCAATAAAATATTAATTATAAAAAAAAAGAAAAGCCAGAACTTGAACTCTCTTGCTCTCTTGCAGAATAATGTAAACTTAAATAAGGGTAACCAGCACTGCATGCGCACATCGGACAAATTTTTGGAGGAATTTAAATCCTTTTTGACCCATTACATGAGACAGGGACATCAGGTGGGTGGTTTAAGAAGTAATTTTAGCAAAAGAGCAGAGAATTTGGACCCTGATGTACAAGACAATCTAAACCTACCTGGGGCTAATCCTATTCTTTTAAAATTGGAGGAATTAAAAAGAAAACTGATCTTTGGTAATGCTCAAATGCTGGAAATGGTTACTCTTTTTAGGGTATTCATTGAATATTTTGTGGATAAAATTAAAAACTTGGACGCAGATACAGAATGGAAAGTAAGGGGTGTTAATAATAATAATGGGAAGGAATATAGAACTGAGGCCGACAGTGGAAATAGGGCTGCAAATCAAATTGAGGAGATGGGAAATGATGCTGTGATAAGTGACATAAATTCATTGTCCATGGATGGTAAGAAAAATGGAAAAAATATTTTAGAACAATGAAACAAATGAATATTAAACAAACAACAGAAAAAAATGCTAATATAGAACTTAAGGAGATAGTCTTGTTAATTAGAGAGCTCAACCTTAGGAAAGCCACTATCCAGCAACAGGAAAAAGTAAAAATAAAAGAGAAAAAAAGCAAACAGGGTCAATCAGAAGTAAGAAACTTAGATGCTGTCATAGTTAAAGAAAAGGTTAAAATAATTACAAAATGAATTCAGAATGAGAGGAAACACTCTGGAAAGAATATGGGAAAGAGTTCCATTAGATAAAATAAAGCAGTTAGACAAAAGAGAAATTGAGGAAAATAGGGGAATAAATGATAAATTTTAAGAGTTATATAACGAGAATGAGGCTGAAAAAGAGAGGCAAATTTCAGCTGGTGAGATTTTACCTACACTATTTCTAAAAGGCGTACCAAAACAAAAAAACAAAAATCCATATACAGTGAAACTAACAGCCTATAATCTCTTTAAAGGGATATTAGGAAATAAGGTGAACTGGTTTGATATTAGATCAGTATATAGATACCACATTAATCCATATAAAGGTTGGCTATGTGAGGTTTTGAGAAATAGTGCTGTATGTAAGCTCATTTTGAAGGAAAAAGAAAATTTTGTTGATTTGGGAATATTGCTTGATGTGACCATTAAAACCATTTCAGAGAGTTTTGTGAATAATGGACAGACATTAACCAGACAATCAGGACAATCTGGAAAAAAGAGAGGTGAAAATAATTATGTGAAGCAACCAATGATTACTGCTTTTTTAAAACCAACTGAGACGGTTCCTATGCTGCAAGGGGATAACCATGAATCTAGGAGTACAAGGGGAAGGAAACAACTCTGGGAAAGAATAAATAACTCAATTATTCTAGAATTAGATGAATCAATTGAAATAGAAACAGCTGAGTCAATTCAGAAAAATAAAGGGGATAAAAGAAAAAAAACAATACAGCTCATTATGGGCTAACCAGAGAAAAGGGAAGCTCAGAGACAGAAGAGTCATTATTTTGACTGAAGTCACAGCTAGAACAACTTGAAATACTTTCATGGAATGTTGCTAGACTAAAAGACAAACTTGAAGATAAATTATGTATGGATTGGTTAACTCGGTTTCCTCTTCTCCTTTTCCAGAAACTTGGGTGGGAAAAAATCAGGATGTTAGTATAAAATGATATAGGTCATGGGTTTCCCCAGGTTATAAAAATGTTAAGTTTGGTAGACATAAAGGGGGTCTGGCCACTTATATTCATTTGTCATTAGACTATGTATGTCTAGACGTAGGAATTTATGACAAATTTTATATGTATATTCTCTTGATGGGAAATTATCAGAGTTTAGCACTATTCAATGTTTATATTCCACCGACTGTCAATAGTAATGAGTTTATGACAATTTTAAAGAGATTAGGTGATAACATTGAAGCTCTGAAGTTATGAACTCCAGGTGTTACTGATTTTGTTGCTGGCGATTTCAATGTTCAAGTAGGAGAGGAAATTGAAGGTTCCTCGATCAACTGGGGAATTGACAATGTACTAAATATTCCCCTTAGATATTCTAGAAATTGACACATAAATCCAAAGGGCAAGATTTTATTACAGTATTTAAATAAGGTCGGTCTAAGAATATTGAATGGTAGAACAAAGGGGGACTGGGAAGGTGAAATTACCTTCCCTACTATGCAGGGGGGGGAGTGTAATCGATTTTTGTTTGATTGATTCCCTGGATTACCTGAAATTAAGTCATCTCAAGATCTTAAAAGCATGGGAGAGTGATCATATTCCCCTAACCTGTGTTTTAGGGATAATTTTCAAACATAGAACAAAGAATTATGTCCAAGAAAAAGAGGCTAATCAAAATATGTGCATTAAATATGGAAAGACAATTTTTTGGAATAAGTATACTGAAGAGACTATAGAGAAAACTTTTAACTCTCTAGATCATACTATGTTACTAGAAACCCTGGAGATTAATCTGAGAACTTCTAGTACAGAATTGGCAGTCCAAAAGTTGAAACAATATGAGGCCTATATGACTGAATTTGTAGACACACTCAGCTCAAAAAGCAGAAGGATGGTGAAATCAGACATTGGGACAAATAAACCCTGGTTTGATAAAGAATGTGAGCAGTTTAGAAATGAGATTAAAAAACTTGGGAGAGTAAGGATAAAAAAGCCCACTTTGACTGTATTAAAGGGGATTTAGGAACTTAAAGCTTGAGTATAGAAAGCTGTTGTATAATAAAAAACAAAGATATAAGAACTCATTATGGGACAAGCTTCAGGAGGCCATGTGGAAGAAGGATAACCAATTATTCTGGTCTCTGATTGCTTACAGATGTACTGAAAATAATATACAACATAACCTTTTAGGTATGATCCCAGAAAATTAATGGGTGGATTATTATTCAAGAATTTATAATAGGAATATGGATAATATCCTGGAGGAGCAACTGGTTGAGAAAAATTCAAATTCAAGTGAATACTGTTTTACTTTTGTGGAAATAAGGAGAGCAATAATGGACCAAAAAAGAAATAAGGCCCCTGGAATCGATGGCATTCCAGCCAAAGTTTTCCAATATAATATTGACTATTGGGTGGCGGTGTTTACATTATTGTTTAAGATAATAAGTAGAAATTTGTGTTCTGCCCCCCAATTGGAACAAGGGTGTGATTTTACATATTTTTAAGAAGGGATGTAAACTGGATCCTAGTTGTTATACGCCAATCACATTATGCCTATGGCTCAGAAGATATATATTCATTTAATATTAACAAGATTGACAGACTGGGTAGAGAGGAATGATCTGATTTCTAAATTCTAATGTGGTTTTAGGAAAAAACAAAGTACTTCGGATCTTATTTTTATGCTAAAGTACATAATTGACCAGTATGTTAAAGCCAAGAGGAGATTATTATATGTTTGTTTTATTGATATAAAGGCTGCCTTTGACTCAGTTAATCATGAAAAGCTATGGGGGATATTAAAAGTACTTGAAATTGATAACTAACTACTTAGAATTTTGCAAACTCTGCACTCCAATACTACGGCCGTAGATAGATATACAAGAGACGGGGATCTTTCTAAGGAAATAAATATTAAGAATGGGGTTAAACAAGGATGCTTACTTGCACCACTTCTCTTTAATTTATACATTGAGACCATTATAAAGGAAATTAGAAAAATTGATACCTTTCCTCCCAAAATAAATAATGAAAAAATTCAAATGTTATGTTATGCATATGATGCTATTGTTATTTCCCAGACCCCTCTCAGTTTAAAAAGGGGCATAATGAGTTGTTTAGATACGCTAGAAAAATTAGACTTAGAACTAAATACAGATAAAACAAAAATAATATCTTTTGGGACTAGGGGTTGCTCCAATAAAATATGGGAGATTAAAGAAAAAAAGAAGAAGTCAAAGAATATAGGTAACTAGGAATTATCTTTGAAAGTAATCTATCATGGAATGTGCAAATAGATGAGATAAAAAATAAGTCGTAAGTCTCTATGGGAGCGATAAATAGGTTTGCAAGTCTGTATGCAAACAATTCTTTTACATCTCTCAAAAGGACCTTTGGAGTAAAAACTATTTCACAGATGTTATATGTGAGTGAGGTCTGGGGACCTTTTGTCAATGTAGAGAAATTAGAGTGCATACAAAAGAGTTTCATGAGAAATGTTCTCAGTTTACCTAAAAACTGCCCCTCAGCTTTTATGAGATTTGAAACAGGATTATCCCCCTTTGGCACTAGAATCAAAACTAGGTTAGTTAAATACATGAACAAGATAATGAATATGGATGACAACAGATTGCCAAGATTATGAAAGAGCAAAATGGGTATTGCCATTAATTGATAAATGTAATTTGAATGATAAAGAGAATTGCATGAAACAATTATTGAGGCTGAGTAAAATTAAGGACATCTACGGTCTGGCAATGTTTTTACGCAGGGTAAAAAAAAGATGAACTGTCTTTTTAAAGTTTTATATTTTTAGTATAAGTGTGTACGCAATTAATGGTACTTTATTTTATCTATGTGGTGTAGTAAAATGTTTGTATTTATACATCTTTTGTGAAATAATAAAATTTGATCGAATTTAACTGCATGTTGGAAAATCTTGGGTACCTTTTAGAGGGATGTCTTTGTGGAATAAAATTCCTGTGTGTCTAAGGGAAGTGAATCAGATAATCCATTTTTCTGATTTGAATAAATGGTACCTGGGATGGGCTAGTAGTCAATATGATAGTTATTAATCCTGATTGCTTATATATATATATTGCTCCTTGTTGTATACTGTGTATTTTATACTGCAATTTTATATTGTTTTGATTGTTATGTCTCTTGAAACTGATGTTTGATGTTTTTCTGTCTTTTGATATCAGGACTTCATTTTAAATGAGCTAATGCTCAATTGAATGCCTCCCTTATTCATATGAATAAAAAAGATTTACTACTACTACTACTACTACTACTACATAGCAGATCTCAACATCTTATTCCTAATGAGATCATAGTTATGCAGATATACAACACCTTCAGGTTGAAATCCCCTGATGGAGTTCCTGTTAAAACTAATAGAACAGGTATTGAAAAATAATGTATTTATGTCTGATGAGGACTTTTTGCCTATAAATTAAGGGAAATGTGATGGGTGACATTTGCTCCATCTTTAGCCAACTTGTATGTTGGAGCATGGGAATGGCAGTTTATTTTCAATGATAATACTAACCCCTTCCTCCACTGGTTGATACTATGGCATCACTATACTGATGATGCCATTGTTGTGTGGTGTGGTGACAAGCCTAAGTATGAAAAGTTTGCTAATTATCGCCACCAGAGGAATCCAAACTTAAAATTCACTTATAACATGGACAAAGATACAGTTATTGTTTTGGATTTTGGGTTGTGTAGACAGGCAGATCGTACTTTTGTTGCTGATATTTTCAGAAAGAACACAGATAGGAACACTTTACTGATGACCTCTACCTGTCACCTACACCACAAAATATGAAATATTCCTAAGGGACAGTTTTTTATGAATGAAGTGAAACTGTGGGATGGAAGAAAGGTCTAAAATAGAAGCAAACAAACTGGAAGCAAGATCAAGGAAATAGGTTATAGTTCTGAAATGTTTAGTCAGGTTACAGCATTTGCAGGAAGCAAGGAGTGCCAGGATTTGATCCAAAATGTGCATGTGCCCAGAAAGGATTGGGAGAGGTTTAAATTTGTAACTATGTATTCTGCACATTCAGAATATATTGACTGCATCATAAGTGTGCATTAGTATATATTTATTTATTTATTATGGGCTAGGATTAACACCTTTGAGCTAAAAGCTCATTACACAGGTTCCACATCAGATGAGTACATTACAAACATCAGTTGACAGGACAATAGTAGAACAAAAAACTTGAGCATATACATAGTATAGGTGGGCATTAACATTAATAATGGAGCTTAATCAATAAGTAGGATGGCATTACAACAAACCATAAGGAGAACAGGTGAGGAAGAAATGGCAGTGAAAGACTAAGACAGGTTACTAAGTGCTGTAGTGGGACATAGTCCATAGTGAAGTGAGTGGGCAGAGAGGGTGCAAAGCCAAGAGGTCTTGTCCATTAGGGGAACAACAAGTGGAGGTAATTGTTTGGAGGGTAGGACTAAGGAAGCAGGGCAGGACAGAGAGAGATCAATGGGCAGGAGGAGGAAGGAGTTGGGGGGATGAAAAAAGGGGAAGGCAGAGGTGGGAGAGAGGTGGGTAAGACCATGGGGAGAGGCAGACTGGAGAGAGAACGAGGTTGTGGATTAGGGTAGGCAGTCACAGTGGGAGCAAAGCACTATTTTTAGCTTAAGGTTCCATTTGAAGATACCAAGAGTTGGGAGGTTAGCAGTGTTACCCTGAAGGGAGTTGAACCATGGTGGAGCTCAGTATGTGAAGGACCTTTGTCCTTATGAGGTGTGGCACGTGGGGGGTAATGAAGAATTGATGCTCCAACCTACAGGTAGGGCGAGGGTTGATGCATGGAACAAGAATTTGTTTGACCCCTGGAGGCGACAGACCTAAGTAAATTTTTTTGGCTAATAGGAATGTTTGGTATTTTAGTCAGCCGCTGAGTTGGAGTCAGTTTGCCCTGGCATATATGTCACAGGTGCGGGTCAGCCGAGGTGCACCTGTAATGAGCCAACAAGTAATTAGCACAGTTTTCAGGTGCTGAAGGGATGTGTCCATGGCTAAGCCATATATGGCAAGTCTGTAGTCCACTAGGGTAACCAATGAGCTTTGCTCAGCTATACTGAAGGCCTCAGGTGTCAAATTGTGCTTGTGCCTAGGGAGCAGCCCAATACAAGTATTGATTGCTTTGGCAGAGTTATCAATATGAAGGGCATAGGAGATCATGTTATCAACTGTATTTAACAGATATTTGAAGTGTTGAACAAGTCTTAGTAAGGACCCCTTGTTGTTGTGAATTGAGAGGGGGAATTTTCTATGCTTACTTTGTGGGTAGGAGAACAACATTGTTTTAGTCTTTTTGTAATTCATTATCGACTTATGGTCATGGAACCATTTCTCAGCACTGGAAAAATCTCGTTGAAGCTGAAATTCCAGAGCATTTGGATTGGGGCCACTGGAAAAAACAACCGTGTCATCTGCATAAAGGAGGATGCAACCTTGGCAGGCTTGGGGGAGACTATTCAGAAATAAACTGAATAGGAGGGGGCCCAGGATTGAGCCTTGCAGGACACCAGAACAGACGGGTTGACTATTGGAAAGGACATTACCTATCCTAAGATATTGCCAGCGGTGATGCAGGTAGCTGCTGAACCAAGAGACAGTGTCTGGGGAAAGACCAATGGCAGTTAACTGGTCAGCTAAGAGGGCATGGTTGACAGTATTGAAGGCCTTTGTTAAGTCAATGTACACTGCCCCAGCGAGATGGCCTTGGTCGAGAGATTTGTGGATATAGCCTGTATATTCGAGTAGAACTTTAGTGGTACTATGTCCTGTCCTGAATCCATGTTGCTCTGGGCATTGAAGGTGATGTTTTTCCAGGTACTCAACTATCTGATCAGCATCGATTTTTTCTATAGCCTTTGATAGAGGCAGAAGAATGGATATAGGTCTGTAGTTCCCAGATAAGGCTCGATCACTGCTCTTAAGTATGGGAGTTACTACAGCAGCTTTCCACCTTTGGGGAAATCTGGAGTAACTGAGTGATAAGTTAATGATATAAGGAAGGGGAGACAGGATTTCTTCTAGAGTAAGGGGCACCAGTTTATGATCAAGGGTATCACCGCTGAATCTACCTTTACCTAACACCTTGCATAGGTATTTCCTGGCTTCCCCAATAGCGATGGTCTTGAAATAAAAAGAAGGATGATCCAAGGGCTGTGTGGGTTTACATGAGGTGGTGCGGGAGAAGAAGTCTGCTGGAAGGATACCATGAAGTCAGTAAAAGTTTTATTAAATGAATTGGCTATGATTTTAGGGTCTAGGGTGGGGGTTCCTTCAATATTTAGCATGGTGGAGGCAGATTTGGGCTCTTTTCTGATGATCTCTTTAAGGTTACTCCAGAATTTTCTTCCATCTTTCCAGTTCTTGGCCAAGGCTTCCTTGTAGTATAGGTTTTTAGGTTTATGGACAGTCCTGGTGCAGGCACTCCTTGCCCTTTTGTAATTCCGAATGTCTGTCTGTTTATTTCATGAGCTCAATAATGTCAGGGGAGAGCCATGGGTTAAAGTGGCTTTTTATTTTGCATTTTTTGAAGGGTGCATGTTTGTTTCATGCAGAATTGAAAAGGTAGACGAAATGGCCAAGTGCACAGTCAACATCACTGGCCCCAAACACACCTGACCAGTCTATGCTTAAGAGATCATCTTTCAGGAGGCCAAGGTGACCCTGCATAAGGACACGATTAGTTATGGTTCTTGGTGGGGGTTTAGTGAACTTGTTGGACCAGCAGAACCAGACTGGAGAGTGGTTGCTGATAGTATCCAGTATAACAGAGGCTTTGGATATATGCTCTGGTCGGTTTGTGAGTACCCAGTTAAGTAGAGTCCATGAGCCTGTCCTGTAGATAGTTCTTGTGGGTGTCTCAATAAGCTGCTTGAAGTGGGCTTCAAGAATTGCATCTTTAAAGTGATTAGCCTCAGTGGTGAGCCAATTGACATTGAAGTCCCCAAGGAGTATAACCTCTGCATTTAGGCTCAAGTTTCCTAGGCAGTTTAGGACTGCATCCAGGCCTTAAACAGAGTGCTTAGGTAGGATGTAAACTGATAGAAGGGTAATGGTATTTATTATGGGCACCCAGGAGCATCCTAATGGCTAAGGCCTGGGTATTGTGCCCTAAGTTGGGTAGCATCAGGACAAAACCCTGCAGGTTGCCCCTTAGATAGATCATACATCCCCCTCTCCATTTGGACACCCTATCTTGCCTGAAAACCTTGTAGCCAGGGATGTGGATTGCTGCATCATTCTCTTAGAAGTGATAAGGGACTTGCAAAGTTAGAAGAATGCCTCCCCCCTCCACCAGGATGGCATCACAAAGGGCCTCCATGATTAAAGATAACTTAGTATATAGCCATTATATGGCTCAAAGGAATGTTACAGGGATGGGGAGGTATTTGAAAGGCTGTTACCCCTATTGTAGATAAATCATTCAAGGAAAGGCCTTTCAAGATAAACATGAAGAGAGAAATTCCGAGATAGACAACTCATTACATGTGACACTACAGGGGTTATTTATTTGGCTGAATGCTCGTATGGGGCATTTTATATAGGAAAAAACCACACAGAGCTTAAAAACAAGGACATGGGAACATTGTAGAACCACAGAAAGGGAGATCTTTCATATGTTACTGCTGCACATGTTATAAGAAGTAATGATAGAACTCAACATGAATTCAGTTTCAGAGGAATTGACAAGGTATGCCAGAAACTGAGAGGGGGGATTCTATAACACTTTGGTGCTAAAGCAGTAGAAACATAGAAGTTATTAGCAGATAAGGACCACCTGGTCCACCTAGTCCACCCTGCTGATCACGTCTATAGCATCTCCTCAGCCCCCTTTAAGTCCTCAGATTTTCCCCACATTTGCCTTAGTGGTAGGATTTCTTTATGCCTATCCCACACACCCTTGAAGCCTGTGATGAGGTAGTAAGGGTTTTGGAGTGTTAGTCTACAAACTACAGAAATTCCAAGATTGAATACAGGGTTAGATCTCAAACCTTTTTAAACAAGGCATATGGCTTGAATAAGGGATTTAAAGTCACTGATAATTGTGGTACATGCTTATAATTTTTTCTTTCTGTTATAGTGATTTAGTACCTTAAGTAGAACATATGACAGAAGAGCAGCACAAATACATTAAGAATGACTCCCTTTAAGTGTTGTATATCTGCATAACTAAGATTTTGTTAGGAATAAGATGCTAAGATCTGCTACTCCATGTATAAATGAAAAATGTTGTAACAGTGGGAAGTTTCATTGTTTTTATTACTCCATTTAGAATGAATATGTATTTTAAATGTTAAAAATTTGAGGAGTTGGTGATTTTTAAATTCTTCCATATGTGTTTGTATATATATTTTTTTTATTGTTTAACTATATGTACTGTATATGCCATTTCACATGTTAACTGTCTTCTGCACCTGAGGTTATTTTAATCATGCTATTGTATGCATGAATGATGTACATCATTATGACATCGTCAAGGGTATTTAAGGGGACTGATGGTTCAGATTAGTAACCTTTGATAAAGGGGTTGTATTGACCCCAAACATGTCAGGCACTTTGGGGTTGTCTATATATTTGTTTAATATATCTATATGAACAAGTAAAGGAGACTACCCGAGTAATTCAAATAAGATGCCTGGGTGTCCTTATATTCGAGGTGGTGAGTGCCTGGATGTGTGTGTTTTAATACAGCAGACCATGCAGTCCTTTTACAGAAATATAGGCAAGGCCCCTTGAATTCTGCGGCCACAGAATTTTGTGCAGAACTTGCAATCTACAGCAGAACTTCTGCGGTGCCGCAGAATTCACTCTTCTTGGTGATTTTTTATTAATATTTCTGTTTATACATAGAATCTGGTTCCCTTTCCCTCTTTTTATATCCAACCCCCCCCCCCCCATATGTTCAGAAGGTGATGTTATCATTGCTATAACATCATACATTAGCTAATGAAATGGCTGTATTCTGCAACAGAAATGAACAGTCACTTATCTACCACAGCTCCCACTGCCAGAGATAGTGGCACAGCACATCATGCATGACGATATTTGCTCAACCTGCACTACAGCCTAATACAATTTTCAGTCTTACATTGTTGCACTAGGGCCAACTTAAACAAAACCTTGTCAATAGCACAGACCTGTTAAGTCCATACCTCACTTTGTACAAACCTATTTGTGCTTTTAAGGTATAGAGACGCTATCTGAAATGAATAACTGGTAAAATGAATTTAACTGTCTAAAATTTTAAGAAAAATAAAGTAATTATGCCCAGAAAAGTTAAATATAATAATGTGTAGACCCTGTTGAAAGCATAGACCTGTTAAATAAATAATTGCACTGTACTGATTACATATTGTCATTGGTTGATAGAATCACCAAAAAGTTATTGAGAAATGTTGTGTGCAGGGACAGCTGTTGGGCCAGAGGGTAGCATGCTGTGCTTCTTTGCCGGCAACTCAGGTTCAGAGATTAGCTCTGGGAGCTGGCTGGGCAGCACAAGGATTGGTGGAACACATCACTGCTCAGAGCCTGGGAAGGTATGGTGCAGTGTTCTGTCACATGGTTGACACATTGGGATGGGCCGGAGAGCTGTATCTCACAATTGGTTCACATGCATGTCATGGCCTGATGGTGTTACGCAGTGTGTCAGGGAAAGCAGGTTGACATGAAAAATGAGTTTTGCAATAACTCCTCTATTCCATTTCCAATGGGACCTGTATGAATGAGGATGCAAGTTCATGAATATCCCAAAAAAAATATATATATATATACACACACACACACACACATACATACAGTATCTCTGTCTCTCTCACCACACACAAACATGCATATGTGTATGTATGTTACAGATTGCATATAAATATATAAGTGATACACAGTGGGAACTTCATGAGTGGTGTAGAAAGCACATACAAATATATAAGTGATATACAGTGGAAACCTCATTAGTGAGATAGATAGCTTGCATATAGAAATACCTTATTTATCACATAAGATCCCCTCTGCATGTGTCATTTATGCACAAGGCTAGGACCTTAAGGGAGAGACATTTGTTTTGCTTTTTTAGGCATAAATTATTTTTATAAGTCTGTTATTTTTTTAATTAGTGTTACTGTGCTTTCCACCATCCTGATTGCTATAACCACTGCCATGAAAGCGAAGTCAGGATGACAAGCTGACACTGTGATGTGGTAGTTTGTTAGTGCTGCAGAACTTCTGCAGAAATTACAAACCACCGCTGCAGAAGTTCTGTGGCAAATGGTAGTCTTGCCGTAGAACTTGGTCCCACTGTGCTGCAAAAAAAGCAGGGGCCTGGAATATAGATGTGTTGTTTGCATGTAGAATGCATGCCACATGCTTAACTGTGCAACGTTTGCATGCAACTCACATATACAAAGTGATCCTAAGCGACCCAGGTCTAAAAAGCAAATCAGGTTCGCCTGCTACAAGCTTGACATGTGCACAACAGGTAAGCTGGTGTGAACATCTTCTAAAAAGTACACCACATCATTTAAACATAACATCAGGTTCACATGCTGCATGCTGCCATGTGTGCTGCAGCTAAGCTGATACAAATCTCATTTAAAAAAACACAGCTCCTTCTATTTCTTATACTAGTGCTAGCAATTAGAGTCATTAAAATACATTTTTATTTGGATTCCCATAAAAATGAGGTAAACTCATTAATTTTGATCCTTTTACAAGTCAACGGCTTTTGATTTTTATCATTAAATCACCATTAATTTGTAAAGTATTGTTTGCTTACTGCATTAAATGCCTAGGATATAGCCAGTAAACATCCCCATTCCAGATGTAGGAAGAGGGGCCTCTGTGTTGTGAAGCCTATCCTTTTTGTTTTGGACCATGCAAATCCCTTATGCATATTTAGTGCTGCAAATGTGTTTCTCCATCACTGTATCATCTCACTTACTTTCCCTTTGTCATTCTGTACTGAGCATATACACTATGGCCATGCTCAGCACTCTTTGTGCTGAGTAGGGTCTTTTGGAAGCATGCATCATACCTTACATTTTGTCACTGAAATGAGGGACATGAACCCTCAGAATGTGGAACAATGAGGGACACTAACCTACATGATGATCAGGACATATCATGAAACATGTAGATACAGTACCTCAGAACACAGTGGAAACCATTGAATTAGTACCTGAGAATAAATGTCTACCATTAAGCAGGGGTGCCATCTAGGTATGGCAGAGGCAGTTGCCCCCCCCCATATTTGGGCCGAGGTAGTTCTTATGGTGTGGAAATAATGGCATTAAATTTGGTTTTAACCTTGTAGAATAAGTGCCCACCTGGCCTGTGTCTGTTCACGCTGCAGGTACTCTCTAGACTCAACCGTGTCTGTATTGTGTTGTCTGCTCTCTCCGCCTATGAGTGGTGGCACAGTCACATGTGATGTGGATGAACTCCAGCCAAGAAAGAGCACATGAGTCTTGCAAGTGCGAAACTGTCTTTCCCACCACAGAGTAGACAGACTGCACACTAAAGCTTGGAGGAGTCGGTGAGCACAGAACTCTCAATAGCAGTGTTGTGGCAGCATATTTTTGTTGATCTACTCTTAGAGAGTCTCCATCTCCCCTGGTGACTGAAGGGGCAGAGGGTATGCTAGAAGCTAACTCAAGAATAGGCTACCTACTTACTCTACTAGGCTCACCATGCACAAAAAAAACAGCGCAAACTCCCACGGCAGCAAGCTAGGCTTAGCAGCAGTGGTGACAGTAGCATGGGTGCCCTTCTTAGGCCTTGATCAGTGCAGTGTGTCAGCAGCCACAGCAGCAACCATGCAAGAAGCAAGCAACCCAGATTGTGTGGGTTCGGTTGGTGAGGTGACTTAGTCGCAGACCACGTTGGGAACCTGTGATGGTTGGGTCTAACATCCAGCTTCTGGTGGAAGGAGAGGGGGAGCTGACTGAAAACTGGGCTCGTGGCACACTGTGCCAGGCTGCAGGTTCTGGTCACATGGCTGGGTAAGTAAAAGTAAATGTTATTTTTTTTACAGGGGATTGGGGAAGGAAGAGGGACTGAAATATTGCTGTGTTTTTCATGTGTCTTCACCTTTTGGCAGCTTCATGACCCATAATGGACGGGTATTGAATGGAATTGAGTAAGGGAGAAAAATTAGGAAAAAGTTATTTTTTTTTGGGGGGGGGGGGAATTCAGCCAGGAAAAAAACTGGTTAGTAACTGGGTGGGTTTAAGCACAAATCTGATGCACAGCTCCGGGGTATATACAGATGAATCATACATTTGAATTTTTCCTGATTTGCATATCACTATTCAGTCAGAACAAATAAGTTGCACCTTTTAGAGATGTTACAGACATTCTAGAGCTCTCCCTTATATTCATGGACAGTTGAGCAGTATGGTTTGCACAGACTATTGGAGCCTCACTATAGTCAGGCTTATGTCCCCCTCCACAGTGAAGCTGACCTCCACATCACCACACTCAGGCACATTATGACAAAGGGAAAAGGAGACTGCAGTGGTGTGCACCATTGAATGAATGGGGGCATTTTTTATTACTATTTTACACATTATTGATGGAGAGTTGGAGATTAACAAAGGCCACTAATCAACTAACAAGGGCCTTGTTAGCAGAACAGTGACCTTCATTATTCTCCAACTCACCATCATAACATATAAAATAGTAAAAAATAATAACTCCATTCATTTCCAGGGGGTACGCCCCAGCATTTTGACGTATGGACATCATCTCTTAAAGACGCCTGCCTCTAGCTGCCTAGTACTCAAATAAGAGACTTTTTACTTATATCTATACTTGGTGAGTTGTCTGTAGCAGCACCACAGTACCTGCTACAGTGTGTGTGCATGGGGGGGGGTATGGCCATTTTGGTGTGTGTCAAGTTATTGCTACTTTTCTGTTTGCACCTTAAAATCTGTTTGCAATAAAGCATTCAGAATTATGGAGAGAAAATAGTAGGAGTACAGGCCAGACAGAAGTAATTAAGTGACTTTGTGGGTTGGGAAAAACCACATATATTTCCATCGGTATGTGTGCTACAGTTCAACTGTTAAACTGAGATGAGTAAGATAAGAAAAAGAAAACTGGAAAGCATAACAGTGGCTACAAGCATGCTGCTTGCATGCAGATGTAGTCAGATACAGTATGTATTGAAGAACAAGTGAGCCATATGTGTGCAGCCAGTATGGCTTAGTGGTTAACGGCACTGAACTGCAAGTCAGGAGACTTGGAGGTATGGAGCCCTGGGTTTGCATCTCATCAACCCCCACTTGTGTATGGTGTGATCCTGAACAAGTCACTTAACTTTTATGTGTGCAGTTGTCAGTGACCACTTGCTTTTTGCACACATGCCACATGCATGCAGTCTTTCCCAATTTAACATAAAAATCATGGTTTCCACACTTGCTTGCTGCACACATGCCATATGCATGCAGTTGGTTCCAGTTTAACATTTAAATCATACTTGCAGCATGCATATCACTTGAGTAGTTTTATGTATGCAGCATGAAAACATTTCTTATAATTATTTCTATAACAGGTGGTCACTGATCAGTCTGGAAAGGTACCTGCACAATAAATTCTATAGGGATGAAAGGAAAGTATTCATTCATGCATCAGGTGATTACAGGAGTGAGGATTTTGATGGGTAGGGTCAGAAATGAGTTGAGAAAGGTCAAGTGACTCAACCATTTGAGTGAGGGATTTGAGAGAAGAAGACTAGTTTAAATGAAAGTCCCCAAGTATAAAAAGTTCACCAGAGAAGGAGAGCGTGTGTAGAGAGGAGAGAAAGGGAATGACAGAATTTGATTTGACCTTGGGGACCAGAAAATACAACCAAGGAAGATGGAAAGAAAATGAAGAAAAAGGATTTTACATAGAACAATCTCTTGGAAGGAAGTGACAGTAGCATGAAAGACAACGCTACAGAAGAGGGTACAAAGAACATAAATAAGTACACCACAACTGCTCTGACCCCAATCCTGCTGAAAGGGTGTATAACCAGGAACTGAGATGTCACTATCACTGATACTAGTAGAAAGCCAGTATGCAGTGCTGCCCAAGACATCAGAGTTAGTTTGTAGAACCCAGAACCTAGGCTGGTCAAGCTTTGTTAAAAGACTACTCACATTAAAATGAAGAATACTAAGACCATTTGGCAGAGAAGGGGAGGGTGATACAGAGGCAGAGCCAGGATTTTGCCCAGTATTTCTTGATAGGAGAAGTAAAAGGGCAATAGCTACCTTATGTGAGAAGCCAGAGCAACCTGGGGGGGGGAGGCAACACATTGACAATGGACAGGTGGACAAGGAGGAAGACAGTGCCAAAGATCTTCAAGGATTAGATAATGAAAGGGGAAGAGGGAAAGAGATATGGAGACCATCGTGCAGTAGGGGTTAATGTGCAACTTTTTTAGCACTCCTTGTTCCTGTCACCAAAACAATGTGACACCCACAAGCAGATTCAATTGCCTGCCCAAGAAGATACACTTTACTCCCTTCACTCTTCTCCTACAACTACTCTTATATACCTCATGAGTTCTTCCGCTCTCAGCTCTGAATGGGCTAAGGTTTTGTCAGGTCCTTGTACTTATGCATAAACATTTCTATCCCTTGCAATTGATCTATTTACACATAAAATAATTTATGTATATTACCATGCATTTCTGTATTGCATATGCCCTCCTTGTTAGTACTACTCTGTTGCTGTAACTGTTCCTCAGGACCCTACTGAAAATTCTCTGTGATGCCTAAATGTGGATTTCCTGGTGTACACAAATTCTAAATAAATAAACAATATTCCTATACTCTTTAGACCTAGTACCTCCAGTCCAGCCTACATTAAAAAACTCTTACAGAGAAAGCTTGGAGTAAGCCTGCTTCTGTGCCAGCAGTCCCTCGTGTGTCTGACAGGAAACATCTGGCACCTAGAACAGGAGCAGTGTACTTTTATCAGACTATAGCAGATGCTATTTTTATTATGGCTGCTAAAGACAAATCTATTGCACATAAAGAGGTTGCTGCACAGCTCCCTGACAAGGTGTCAATCAAGATTGATATTAAGGGAAAATGTGTACTCACCTCAGCCACATTAGGCTTTAGGGTTGTAAAGTATCAGTCCCACATTTAAAGGTATGAATACTCTGTCTGGAAAACACTTAAAGCTTTCATAGAAAACCTTCCAGATTCTCTCTCTCTCTCAAAGCAATAACTGTTGCAGTTATACCACAAGGCTTTTAATTTAATAATCACCAGCTCAGGACCTCACTTGTGACCTCTGCTGCTGCAGCCCCTACAGCAGAGCAGGAATCTGTAACAGAAGACATTTGCATTGTAGCTTACACTGATTGGGTTTGCATCCAGTGTTCAGCAAAAGGTGATGAATGTGCCTGTCAATGGATCCTATCTCTCTTGCTAGTATGGAACAGCCTCAAGGATACAAATGAGAAGAAGTCAGCACTGAAAGATATGAAAAACATCCATTATAATCCATTAGTGGGAGAGGCATGGTTCTTCCATTACCAGAAGTCATTTTGTGGTGAGTCCACACAAAGAGGCTTCCACAAGCACAACAGTCAAAGCCTTTCCAGCTCAGTGCAAAATATGATCCTCTTAATAATGAGAACAAAAATCTAAAAATGATACATTTTATTTTTAAACGAGACAACTTATCTGCAAAAGTGACAACATAATTATCTAACTAGTATTTCTCAAAAGAGGGAAAATCAAGGAGGTAAGTAAACTAGAAACCCTGGGGCTGTCAGTAACAACAGGAAATTTGAAACAAATTAGGATTAACTGAAGGGCGTAAGGAGCAATTGCCCCAGGGCTCTATGATCTGAGGGCTACCTCAACATCCTATCCCAGTGTTTGATGGGTGCCAGACTGCCTGCCCACCCACCAAATGTACCTGCTGAGCACCTTCCCATTTTTATTTTTTTTTTGTTTAGCCTTATGTAATTACTTTTACTTGCTACAGTTTCTGGTAGTATTGCCGCTAGGTGTGTATGGCTGCTAACCAGCCAAAATTGCCGAACGGAGCTCTGAATGCTCCAAAAGACCCTGGACCTGATGTCCAAGACACATGGTGGTGATGGTGATGATGGTAAGCTAGGAGGTAGAAGTATGTAGTTGCCTCACTTAGCAGTACTACTGACTGTGTGTGACATACTGGAGATACTATGAATTATTATTGACAAAATATTCTCAAATGTTCATGGTATCATAATAGTTAATGCCTCCAGAATTTCACTGATGGAATTTAATGTTAACAAAGCGAATATCACCATTTCGTCTGACAAGCTAAGCTGTGCTGATCAGCTTGCAGTCCTGTTGTTTCCGCCTGGGTGATTATTTTGCATCACTCCCTTTTTTCTCTGTTAGCTTAACAAGATTGATTTAGTGGAACTGTTTGTCAATCTGATATCCTCTTTGTTCAGTGACAGACACTCTTAAAGAGACAGTCATCTACACATTTACCTGTCAAAACTATCCTTTCGGAATAGACTGAATTCCTCCTTCAAGGTACCCCTATCATTTCATTCCTCAGTACTTTTCTTTGAGTGCTTCTAAGTCCTGGACTTACTGTGCAAGTACCTCAGGTTCAAGGTCTAGTCATTTTTGCTAGTTGAGATTCCTATAACACTTGCATTCAAGTTGGAATTGCTGCTCTTGTATGCTTTCTTGCTCCACCTGAGGTCTACTATTCTAATGATATCCAGTTTAGCTGTCCTTTTTCAGTGAGCCCAGATGTCTAATTCCTGCTACTGGCAATCCCCTGCAATAGCTGCCTCCCCAACCCCAACCCTTTAGCTGAAATCCTCCAGACTGTCCTATCCCTTGACATGACCAGTACCCCCTCTCTCTTGGTACAACTGCAGCACATCCTGAGCATGCAGGCATTCCCTGCCTGCAGGATACTTTAATTTTGCCAGAAAAAAATGCTCTCCCTCTTTAAAGCCTTGACAAAAGTTAGCTTGTCTAATTTATGTAACTGCCATTCCTCATAGATGGCAGAACTATAATGTCTTTGGAGAAGACAACTCTGATATATTTCCCTTTATGAATACCCTTAATTCAAAGAATGACTGCCTTAGCCAGCTTGGTGCTGCAGCAGTAGCACTGCCACTTGCAACACCAGCAACCTGGGATCAGGAATGGTCAAGGAAGAAGATTGAGCATCCCTTTGGATTGCTCACATTTCTTGCAGGGGGGCAGTAGCATGTCCCACTGGTTGACTGCCACCAGTAGAAATTAGGGTGCATTGCAGTTTGACTGCATGCAGAGGAAGGAATCCCACAACAGATCTTGGGGGCATCTGTGCACAGACAGAGCACACACATTGGATCATTGCATGCTTGTAGCCCCATGGGATATAACATGGAAGAAAAACACCGATCACAGATAGATGGCAGCCCAATCCTCCACAGGCACTGCACTGATTAGACACTTCCAACAAGATCCTGTGGAACAAAATCTGAGCAGGTAAGTCCCAGAGATGTCACGTCATGAGGCTGAGGGAACAAGTCCAGATTGGGGCAGGCCTGCATTTAGGAGCAGAAAATACTGATAGAAAAAAAATGTCCTCCTCTTGTCCTCAGGACTTGTACTCCCTATTACAATGTGCATGACAGTCTGCTCTTTGGTCTAGCTGTAGTGCTTGATAATAGATCACACTTATTTGACCTGAATTGGGAGCCCCAAGTCACCTTATCTGTATTAGCATCATAGTTCTGCAATGCACCTACAACTGCCCTGATACTTTTAGAGTGATTTAGTTTATGGATTTAACCTCATTACAATTCTCACAAGGCTTTTCCTTTCTCCTCCATGGCAGTTCAGGGATATACATGGATATAACTAAACTTAAATGTTAGCAGAATATTGTTAATTTTTCATGGAAATTACACAAAGCGGCATACAATAGGAGTTGTAATTCTGCCAGAATTCCTTACATAAAACACACAACTTTATCGTAGCATGTTCATGATAAGACATGGAGTTGTCCTCATTACTGAAACATATTGTTAAAGTACAGTCTATAAACTCATCTCTTTCTTCAAAAATGGGAGGGGGTTTATTGAAATTATAACTAGGACTAATAGGACAGTATACAATTCAGCAAATATAAAGGCAAGAAAGTTTAAGCGGTTGAAGATGTTTATGTTGAACAGATCACAAAGTGAGTAATGGTAAGACTCAACTGAAGAAACAGCACTAAACAAAAAGGGAAAGGACTGCTTTGGAAAAAGTGAAAAAGCTTGCCCCTCATAAAATCCAAAATGCATCTTCTTATCAGTGGTACAGAAAATAACAAATGTGCCTGACAGACAATAAATATACAAATTATGGTCCAGTAAGCAATTGGGCCTAATGTACATCAGGAAAAACACATCCCAAACCATGCAGCTGTGGGCTGTGCACCCAGCATTGAAATAACATGAAGGGCCAAGATACACTAACCCTGACTACCCTGATGTCTAGGTGCATAGCCCTACACAAGTCACTGGTGGGGAGGGGGGCAGCCTGGTGGGGGAAGACTTAGGTAGAAACAAAACAAAGTTTTCAATCAGAATCCAAAGCCAATACTTTAGTGAATACCCTTTTCCACATGGAAGCAAGGGATTATGGGACATGGCAGTCAACATAGGAACTGTCCTATCTAGAGGTAAGGATTTTACTTATAATATTAAATGAGAGTGTTGCAGTCAGCATACTCACCCCAGCCCTTTGTGGTGTGGAGAAGTACTGTAGTCTGTAGCTATGGGAGACTACCAGGCTCACATCTGTCATGTCAGAGAGGAGCAGATTACTTATGGAAGCCCTATGGCTGGTGTACCAACATCCCCCATGACAATAGGCCACTAGAATGAAATTGCCATAGTGTTTGCTGCATTCTGATAGCTCAGCCCTTCACATATACTACCCTTCATGCCCCCAGCCCTAATCAGCCATGCAGATGCAGGAATACAAGTGAAGTAAGGGCCTGGGATTTATTCATTACTGGGATGAGTTAGTAGTTCATGGAAGGGTGCCAAAAGGCTACACAAGGTGTGTATAACTTGGTCCTTTATGCTCCGTATCATGGTGCAAAATGCTGCCATTCTATCAAGCACAGAACCCAAGGATTTTTAGTTGATCATTGTAGCTGGACAAAAAATCATAAGTTAAAAGTTTGGCAGTAGCACTACTTGGGTGGCAACATATGCTCAATTACCAAGCATGGATGGTTAAAGGCACAGTTAGCAGCCAAGAACTTAACCACCCTGGGCATTCAGTATTGCAACATACAGAACTTGAATTGCCATACAACATGCAACAAAATACATAAGGTAGTAAAAGTAAAATAAAATGATTGTCTATATTGCATGCGCATGAGCAAATAGTGGCAGATGGGGGTTGTTCTCAACTACACATGTCTCATGACGTTGTGGTTACCATTAGTAGGGTAATTAGGGGGGATAAGGGCAATAACTCAGGTTCAATGTGCATTGTGAGGCATAAGCTTGTTCACCCTGAAAGTGAGTAATGGTAAGACTCAACTGAAGAAACAGCACCAAACAAAAAGGGAAACTACTGCTTTGGAAAAGGTGAACAAATCTTGTCACTCATAACATCTTAAAACTGACTTGAGACCTAATTAAAGCTTCAAAGACTAGTCTGTAAACAGGATGGTGACATATAAAATGAGAATTTTAATCAGGTAACTCAAAGAACTTTAAATAAGAACTAGATGTCATGAAATAAGCTTGCTATTCTTGACATGGTCATATATTTTTTCTTTATATCAGACTATTGCCAGTAGGAAGGTACTATAGGTGAGTAAGGAACCAAACGAATCTGGGACTACTACAGTGAGGGACCTGGGGGTCATTATTGGAGGCAATCTTAAAGTCTCAACACAGGGCAATTAGGTTTACAGAAGGTGAACAGGGTGTTTGAGTGTATAGTTAGAGTCTTTGACAGCAGAAGGGATAGGTGATCTTGCCACTGTACAGGTCCCTGATGAGGTGACATTGAGTGTACTGTGCCTAATTAAGGAGCCTGCAACTGAAGGACAAGGACAGGCTGGAAGTGATGCATAAAAGAACCACCAGGGTGATTCAGGGACAGAAGGGACTGATGTATGGAACATCTTGCAGACCTCAATATGTACTCCCTGGAGGATGGGGGAGAGGGGGAATATGATAGAAAAATACCTGTTTTTATAGTGTAAAAATAGAGTGGATGGTAGGGACCTGGTCACCTGATTGTAAACCTGGGACAGGAGGTTTAAAAAGAATGTCAGGAAGTTCTTCTTCACTGGCAGGGTGGTGAAGCCATGGAATAAGCTACCAAAGGGGTCAGAGGGCAGGGACAATCAATAGGTTCAAGGCAGGGTGGGACAGATTTATGGAACTAGTAAGGTTGAAGGAGGTAACAGCTGGGGAGGAGATGGAATTCTATAAAGCTATAGCCCTTCAGAACATCACACATACTGCACTGTATAATAACTAATTTAAAGGGCAAACTGTATACTACAATATTTTTCTGCCATTACTTCTATGCATCTATGTATGTTCCTATACAAATGTCATAGAAAAGTTGCAGATGTGCTAATAAAAGGGAGATTGGCTACAGTAAGATTCAAGGCCTTACATAATATTTTTTGGCATGCTCACACTCAAGCCATCCTTGCAGTAGTAATGGAACTAGACTTAGAAAAGATCTTTAAAGAGGACAGGACATTATTTCTAATTAGCAGCTGTGTATAATGTTTCCATTTACAGAAATGTTATCCAAAATCCTAAAGGATCCATATGTAACTGTACTTGAATAAAAAGTGATATAAAAAGCTGTATTTTGCATTATTTTGTTTTGATGGACAGAATTTTAATACCGTTTTCTTAATAGAACCAATGATCTGGAGTTTTAACTATGCCATGGTTGGTGCACAGAACTCTGAGCATGGTTCTGATAGGACACATTAGCACACATTCCCTGTCTCCTTTAATACAAGAGAGTGGGACTATTTACTATACACCAAGCTTCTGTGGAATTCATACAGTTGCAGTGTACAGGTATGGCCTTCTACAACTGAATGAGTTTTATTTGCAAGCACTCTGCTTCACTTGTTACTACTTGCCTTATCACAGAGTCTTTCTACCTTCATAGAGATAAGATGCATGGGTTTTTTCTCTTCTGGTTCCCCTTTTTTTATAGCAGTAAACCCTCTGGCTTTACCTATAAGAAATCTAACATACTGTATGTAGACAATCCATCATATAACTGCAATAACTCAGATGTTTGCAAAATTTCAAACAATCTCAGGTCTCCAACATTAATTGCAGCAACAAAAATGCTGGCACTTACATCTGAGGTAAATTGCAGTACCTCTTTAATATTGTATACAAATTCAAAAACTCTCTGTCAGCATTATAAAATGGGAAGCAGCAACACACTCAGACTGAGCCTCAACCAATTTCTTGCTTATGCACCTCTTCCAATTTTCTATGATTCAAGAACCTTACCATGGTACAAGTGTATTTGTGAAATCTTACTAGAATGTCTTAACAAAGAACTGCTTATCCCTACCATGACTAATTCTTCCCATAATACTAATCTGCTCACAGAGTTAAATGCTGATAAAAAGTTCATAAAGACTATAAACAGTTTCTATTTTTTAATTACTATTAATGTTTCTATTAAATTATGTAAATTGAAAGAGTTATCTATGCTTTCATATTTCCTTTCTAAAGCCGACTTGATAATCACCAGTCATGTCATTTTCGTTGATCCACCAATTCAGTCGATTAAAATTTATTGCACTGAAGATCTTCTGAAAGTTGTCTATTAGATTCACTGGTTTGTATATTTTAGGGCCCATACAGTTCCCTTAAAAATTTTGTAGCTCTCAAAAAATAGAAATCAGAAAATGTTAGTAATTTTTAAAAGTAGCCACTTAATGCTTTTTATTTCTGAAGTGTGTTTTCTTTTTCTATGTGCACGTTAGATCATTTTCTGACTAATAGTAGTAGGTATGATGTGAAAAGCAGTGATTTATTTAACCTAGTGTGGTAGAGTCATTTTCCAGTGTTCTATATTTGACTGAACTGATCACATCTAGGCAAAAGATTATATCGGATTTCAATTATTCTAATTCTGTTTCTATTCTCTTGGAAATTAATATAATTTTTGAGCCAATCTTCAGCACATTGGGGGTTTTCTTTTTCCCAGTCATTAAGCTTATTAGGGAATAATTGTTGCCAATTGGGTTAGGTAATTTGTTACATGAAATCGATATTAGACCTAGACAGGATATAGTCAGAGAGTTAAAACCAAGAGCAGGGACATGGCAGTTAATTCAGATCAGTCTAGAAGTAGTAGTTTGAATTTATATCAGTGGTATAGAAATATTATGGTACATAATGGACTAGAATTTTATTTATATCATATTTCAAATCCTTGAGATCAAATTATTATTACTAGGTTTAGAATGGAGTTATATTAAGCAAATCACATATATTTTAAACAGAAATAACCTGGTATAGTTTCCGAATTTGGTAAATGCGGAATGAAAGAATAGGATGTGTTTCAGACAGAGCCATACAAGGGTATGGGGTACTCTGTGATAACAGTCCAAACTTGTAGAGAAGAAGTCACGGCACTCACCATGCACACCGAATAAAGACATGAGTCAGAAATTTGTAGAACAATGTTTGGTCTTTACTTCAAGACAGCTGCCAAGTGCAGGAACAATAGCACACAACAAAAAACTTCTCATGTTTCACCCAATCATGGTTTTTTTCAAAGAATGTATAGGGCAATTTGAAGTATGTGGTACTCTTACATCCTTTATATTATAGCAGAAAAGAGTTTGGAATTGGGCCTATATTGAATAACTAGTGTCTTCCTATCAAATAATTATTGTATTGTTTAAGTCTACTGATATAAACATATTGCATTGTCTGTCTAAATTGCAATGTCTGTCTAAATTCCTGTGTACTCTTAACTTATAATGAATTATTAATGTTGTCTGGGTAGCTAACTGGGAACATAGCAGTCCCAGCAAGCATGTATAAGTAGATCATACTGTTGTAAACTACCTCAAAATATACAAGAGGGAAATGCCTTTTTTGTCTAATTGGCTCTTTTCCAATCTGACATACTCATTTGGAATATTGAGATTATTGGCTACAGTAACTCAGATGGGGGTGTAGATAAGCAAACCTGGACCCAGATAAATCTCATTTCCTCCTAGAAATTTAAAGGATTTCTACAGACATTCCAGTCATGAATACTTCCTAACTTTTATGCTGTATAATGGAGTTTGCCCTGTAAGGGGCAGACCAAGTTGTCCTGGTGGACTCTTTACACCCCCACAGATGGTTGTGCTCAGAGGGGAGGAGGGAGGCCAAGGAGCAGGACAGGAAAGGGGGAGGAGACAGGAAAGGGGGAGCCCAGGACAGAAAGGACAGGGATAGGGGGAAGGAAATAATGGGAGGGGCTTAGGCAGGGTATATGATTCCCTGCACTTCAACATTCCAGCATCTTTTGCTGAAGTTTTTTGACATATAAACTACAACAAATCAAATTGGCAAATTAAAAAAAAAAATCTCTTTGCGGTGTGTCCGGCTAAGACCAAGTGGTAAGGTTTGTTACCTGAAACAATTGAAGGTAAGGCTAAAATTTTACTATGTAGTTGATTTTGTCACTAATTTGGGAACGAATTGCTGCTAAGGAAAAAGTTACAGGATGAGGGTAAGGTCATTGGAATTCAAGAAGTCTCATGGCAAAAATACCCCCGTTTTGTGGTTTGACAAATTGCCAGCCCTTCTGGGTTTATGATGGGGGAAGCAAGACACAAGTGACAAGAGGAGGCGAAAATGGTGCAGCCATTAGCCGGCGGAGCACACTAAATGGTCAAGTGGCATGGGGCCTACCTCTACCAGCTGCTAGGGCCAGGGACAGAGTTTGAATAGAACAGAAGCAGTGGTTGTGATGAGACACACCAAAGGATGCATGGTACGGGTAGCATGCGATTAAAAAGGAATTTGTTTGGTAGTGAGATATGCCATAGACCACGTGGTACCTGTAACGCTCAGAGAGCGGGCCAGTATGGCAGTTTTTGTATTGTGGGGGATACGCCGAAAGCCATGTGGTACCTATGAGCCCTGACGAGTAGGCCAGTATTGCATCTTACAAGGAAGCAAGGGGGGATTTTTTGCCCATCGTGTTGGTAATCCTTGAGGCTGTGAAAAAAAGGGTAGATCTGGGCAACGGTGGCATGAAGGCAGCGAGGTGCCAGTAACCCCCCCCTCACCACCCAGGAGGGGTACTAGGAGGGGCAAGGTTAGGCTCAAAGGAAGGAAGGCTAATTTTAAAGATTATTCCCACTGGGACAAGCAAGAAAACAAGGTGAATGGGTGATTTCAAAATTTAAATTGGGTTTCCGTTTAGGCAGATCGGGGACAATGCGGGTGGCTTGCCGTGAGTCACTCCCCATCCCCCTCCTTCTTCTCCTTGGAGGGGCTGGCTAGTGATGTCAATTGGGTACCTTAACTGGGAAAGAGCCCCCAGGTATTAAGATAACAAATTTGGGGGACAAAAAAAGAAATAAATAATATGCACGGGCAATATATTGATCCCTTAAGCCAGAGAGCAGAAGATTTTGGTCTTTTAGTAATGGGGAGAGGGCAAGGGGTAAGACAAAGAGGTCATGCAGGGGCGAAAGTGGGCGGGTTACACCAGGACTGAACGACATAGGCCCTGAGAGTGGGTGGGCCTAACAAAGAAGGGTATACAAAAAAAAGGGGGGGATAAGGCAAGAGGACTGAGTGGAGAGGCTAAAACTATCATAAGGCATTGAACCAGGAGAGGAATCTGGGAGAAGGATGGCAGCAGAACAATGGAGCTGCCTGGGGGAGGCATGAAAGGAGATAATGAAGGGGAAATAATGAAAGCACTTTTATCAGTTTATCCACAGAGAAAAATAACCATGTGACAGGATGGCACCAATGAAGAGCAAGCCAATGAAGGAAGAGGCATACAAGACCATCACTGATCTAGCAGAGAAGGCCAACTTGATGTGGCAGATGGTGGAGGGAGAGGAACCGGGGAAGGCAAGGGAGAAGTGAAAAGTGGGAAAAGGGAGCAGGGTGCGGTGGGAAATGACTGACTGAAAGGCCATGCAGCCCAAATGGGCCACCACCTCGAGTGGTTAGTCCCTCACCTCTGCAACCCCTGCTGCCCCTACCGTTATTTCCACCAGGGGAACTGGTGGTGGTACCCACTCCAGAACCCAGACAGAAACCGGCGGCGGTACCGAACCCATCACCTGTGATGCCACTGCCAGTAGCACCTACATTGGAACATGAACAGACTCAGCCCGAAAACAACAGGATGCAAGGAGGGGACAAGCATACAGGTAGTGTATCAGGTACGGTTGGGGACAGCATAAAATAATACATTGGGCAAATTATAGCAGCCCTAGGGAATGGTAGTTTAGGCCAAATGGAAAATGCACTAGTGGAGCTTAAGGCAGACAAAGAGCCAATGGGGGGAATAGACAAGGTGGTGGAAGGGACAGGAAAGGGAACAAGGGATATAGGAGTGCCAGGCATGAGGACAGGGGAACACGTGCACTTAGCCGCAAAAGAGAAGATATGGAAAGGGGAATATGTAGATGTATTTGCATCGGTAAGTAGGGAAGCGGCAGCAAAGTATAAGGAGACAGAAAATACAGGAAAAAGAAAGTTTACAAAAGGGAAGACCTGGGATGGGTGGTTCGTGGGCTTTGCTACATATTCAGCCATTGTGCTGGAAAAGAAACGTGAACTGGGCATACCACCTAGCACTTATTCCTTAATTATAAGGAGAGCAAAAGCAAAAGGGGGAGTGGGGTGGTTATATTATGACAAGTTTTTCTGCCAAAGGATAGCCACCTATGGGGATGTGAGATGGGACACAAAACAGTTAGACTTATGGACTGATTATGTCACCGACCAATCCACCCCCGAGGGGGAGATGGGAAGAGAAGGGGGGATGTTACAGAAGTGCTGTTGGGGATATAATCAGGCATTTTGATCATGGCCTCAATGTTGATTTTGGCATACCTGTTCAAAATGTGGGGGATCCCACCCGGCATCAAGGTGCAGGACAGCATGGGTTCCAGGGGCCCAGCCGGGGGGAGAACCAGGGGACTGGGCACCAGCCCTTTTGAGAAGGGTCAGGATTTAGGGGACAGGCATGGAATAGAGGGTTGAGAAGTAGGGGATTTGTGGGGAGGGGGGCATAGTCCTATTGAAGGAAAAGTCAGTGGAAGTATAGTCAGAAGGGGGAAGGGGGACAGTGGGGGGGGAGTTGTGGTTAGTGAACAATTCCAATTGGCAAAGACCCCCATCAAAATTGAAGCATGGGGAAAATGGCTCAGGGAGCACCCAGATAGGGAAGTGGCAAAAAACATACAGAAAGGTTTTAGATCGGGTTTCTCACTACAGTGCAAGGGCCCGAGACAAGCAAGGGAGGCCAATAACTTGGCATTGATCAAAGGAAAGAAGGATATGGAGGGTGGAAGGTCCATATAGAGTTCCCTCGTTAGCCAACATGAGTAGTTCCCCACTAGGCCTGGTGCCCAAAAAACAAGAAGGGGAATATAGTGTGATAAGCCATCTGTCATTCCCAGAGGGACACTCAGTTAATGACTTAATTGGGGAGAAACACAGCCAGGTCACTTATGTGACCCTGGAAGAAGCAGTACAGCTTATCCTGGTGACTCCGGATGCCTGGATGGCTAAAACCAATATAGAAGCAGCTTTTAGGCTGCTCCCAGTAAGGAGGGAAGATTGGGATCTATTGGGCTTCAAAGTAGAAGGACAGTATTATTTTGATAAAGCTATGCCAATGGGTTGCTCCATCGCATGTGCCACATTTGAAACATTTAGTACCTGCCTGCAATGGATATTTCAACAGAAAACAGGCACAAGTCAGTAATACACTACTTAGATGACTTCCTGTTGACAGGCAGTGGAAGGGAGGAGACTGAGGGGATGTTGACAAATTTTCAAGAATTGTGCAAGGAGCTGGGAGTGCCATTAGCCCCTGACAAAACTGAGGGCTCCAGTAGAGTTATGGAGTTTCTAGGGGTTGAAATAAACACCAGTGGGGAATTATTTAGGCTGCCAGATGGTAAGGTACAGAAACTAATGGAACTGATTCAGATACACACTAGCAGAAGACGGGTGCAATTAAGGCAAGTGCAGCAAGTTCTGGGACATTTGAATTTTGCATGCAGGGCAATTGGGCGAAGGAGGGCATTCACAAGGAGATTAGCATGAGCTACTTCTGGGGTAAGAAGGTCACACCACTGAGTGCACATAGCCAATGGGATAAAGGAGGACTTCAAAGTGTGGGAGGAATTTCTAGAGGATTATAATGGATGTTCCTTTTGGCAGGATGAATGGCTCTATAACACGGATTTGGAATTATATACAGATGTGGCAGGAGGGTAAGGAATGGGGGGATAATTGAGAGGAAAATGGTTTTCAGAACCATGGCCAGGAGATTGGGTATGAGATGGGAAGGTAAAAGACGTCACACTGCTGGAAATCATGCCTATTTTGGCATGCACCATGGCATGGGGAGAGGAACCGAGGAACCAGAAGGTTACATTCTGGTGTGATAACAAAGCAGTGGTGGAAGTACTGAACAAAAAAGGGGCTAAGTCAGAGACAGTTATGGGTGTAGTGAGGCAGTTAGTATTGAGGAGCTTACAGTTAAACATGTCTTTTAAGGCCAGACACATAGATGGAGTGAGAAATATACTAGCTGATAGCCTTTCCTGTCTGCAGCTGGATCATTTCCAGATGCTAGCACCAACAGTGGAATAGGGGAAAACGGCCATCCCAACGAACATCTGGGACATTGGCAGGAGGGAGCTGAAATGTTGTTCCGCAGCTCATGGCACCACAGACCTTGAGGACCTATGAAGAAGCATGGCGGGCACTACAAACATTCAGGGAAGCACATGGCATGGCGGTAAGTGGGCCAGTAACGGAAGAGCAGTTAGGAAAGTTTACGGTGGAACAGTGGCAGAAAGGGACAGCTCACACAACAATGGGAGTGTACCTAGCGGGATCAGTTTTGTGTGCAGTTTAAAGAGATGGAAGGATCCTACGAGGTCAGTGCTGATTCGTAGAATGATGCAGGGGTGAAGCAGATTAAACAGAAGAACAAAGATGGGCAGAGACCAATAGCAGACCAATGGTTGGGTAGATTAAGGGAGATATTACCAGCCATTTGTAAATCCAAGGATGAGGCCCAGCTGTTTCAAACAATTTATTTAGTGATGTTTGCAGGAGCTCTGAGGGTGAGCGAGGCAGTGGGACACAATGGGAGGAACGAAGAGGGAGGATTGGAATGGGGGATATAAGGTGGGGAACACAAGAAATACAGCTGAAGATTAGCAGATCCAAGACAGATCAAGAAGGGAAAGGGTGCATGGTAACCATTAAGACTCACCATGATGGGACATTGTTCCCAATAAACGCTTTGTGGGCTTACTCAGCAGAGTGCTATAACAAGCAAGGAAAATTATTTGTGCACGGGGATGGTGACGAGTTACCAGGTAACAGCCATACTCAAAAAAGGCATGGAGTTCCTGGAGGAGGACCCAAGTAATTATTTGTCCCATTCTTTTCGGATAGGGGCTGCCTCCAAATGGTCAGTAGAAGGGGAAACAGCGACTTCTTTGATGGAGAGAGGAAGGTGTCGGTACACCTGTTATAAGAGGTACATATGGGCATTAAAGAACGGTTATTAACCTGTCATTGTGTTTTATCTTCCAGGACGGAGAACAGAAAGGGTGGGGAGGTAATAAATATATATATATATAAATGGAGATGGTGGTGAGATTAACAATTTGCTTGGTTTAATAGGAGGCCAGGGGAAAGCAGCTGTACTAGGACATCAAGAAATGTAGGCTGGTATGGGGTGGTATTCGAGGGATGAGATGGGCACAGTTACTCCCCACCCTAAGAGAAATGAAAGAAAGGCGGCCCACCCCTGATCTAATCATTATACATCTTGGGGTTAACGACATTGGGGGAGACCGTTGGTTGATGCCTATTTGAGGGTCAAACAGGATCTTACAAGGATAACAGAATGTTGGCCAAAAGTGAGCATAGCATGGTCAGATATGATACCAAGGAGGGTATGGAGACATGAGCACAGCCATACAGCAAAGGATAGGGCCAGGAGGAGGATGAATAGAGGGGTGGGGACACTGATAAGGACAATAGGAGGAAATGTCATATTGAGAGGAGTGGAAGAATGGATGGATGAATTTTACAGAGCAGATGGGGTACACTTGTCAGATCTAGCAATAGACATGTTTAATACAGAGATGATGGGTTTTATTGAGGAATGGAGGAGGCAGAAAGGAAGACAATAGATGAAAAAGAAAGTCGGAATGGGGGAAGGCCAGTCATCCAATGCAAGTTGGAGACAGGCTGTGGGGAAAAAGGGGGGGAGGAGAAAAAGGGGGGAATGATAAAGGAATATGAGGAGAAGAAGTAATAGAAGGAGAAAAGAACAGTCTCGGTTTTCACCGTTACCTACAAGAAAGAGAGGAGAAGAAGAAGGCTCCCAGGTTTTCACCTGGGGAGGCCAGAAGAAGTGAACAAGGATATTGAGATGTTAAGAAATGTGTAAATAAATAATGAAAAATGGTGACGGTACATGAAAAGAAGATAATTGCCAATCTGAGCACAACAACAACTCCGTTGTCTGTCTTTTGTGGGAAAGGGGAAATCCGGGACAATGGAGTTTGCCCTTTATGGGGCAGACCAAGTTGTCCTGATGGACCCTTTACACCCCCACAGATGGTTGTGCTCCGGGGGGAGGGAGGGGAGGAGAGGAAGGGCTAAGGAGCAGGACAGGGGGGAGGAGACAGGATAGGGGGGAGCCCAGGAAAGAAAGGACAGGGATGGGGGAAGGAAAGAATGGGAGGGGCTTAGGCAGGGTACATAATTCCCTGCACTTCAACATTCCAGCCTGTTTTGCTGAAGTTTTTTGATACCGCCCACCAACTGGTCAAAGGAGAATGGGAGTAAAAGGGGAAGGAGGAACAGAGGTGGACTGCCAAAAGTGGATGGCAGGGGGGTCTTGTTACGGACAATGTTGGACTGCCAGTGGTGGATGGCAGGGAGGGGGGAAGGGGTGGGAGGAGAAAAAGAGGGGGAATGATAAAGGAATATGAGGAGAAGAAGAAGGAAAAGAAGAAGAAAAGAGCGGTCTCGGTTTTCACCGTTACCTACAAGAAAGAGAGAAGAAGAAGAAGGCTCCCAGGTTTTCACCTGGGGAGACCAGAAGAAGTGAACAAGGATATTGAGATATTAAGACAATATGAACAAAGAAATGTCTAAATAAATAATGAAAAATGGTGATGGTACATGAAAAGAAGTGTAAAAATTAATGCACAACAACAACCCCAGTGTCTGTCTCTTGTGGGAAAGGGGAAATCCGGGACAATGATGAAAAAACACTGACACTTTACTTTGTCATTGATATTTTAACTTTGTATAGGAGTTTATTATAGAGAGGAGGGATATAACTATTAATGCAGGTTATTGGATTTTTATGATGTTGTATTTTTTCCCCTAAACTGTTTTGTAATGACTTGATGTCAAACAATAAACTTGAACTTGACGTGATAGTGATTTACCTGGAAGTAGACATATCTAGTTCTATTCCTCCCACTACATCATCACTATAAGCATGTGACCTCACTCATTGGAAGAAGTAAAAGAAGAAGAAGAAGAAGTAGAAGAAGAAGAATCAGCATTTATATAGCACATTTCAAACACAGTGTATCCCAAAGTGCTTTATAAGCAATGTTAGACTGGTAGCGAAGTGACTGAATGTGTAGTAGTGGCCATATCACACATCAACATCCACACACAGCCTGCACAATTGCATGAGGTGGTTTTATGGGAAGGGAAATATTGGCCCCGACACAGAGAATGTCCCCTACTCTTTGCGAAGAATGTCTTGGGTTCTTTTACTTCCACTTGGACACCCACCAGAACAGCATAAGGATGGGTAGAAGGGAACTGAGTTTAGTGTCTCATCAGAAGGATAGCACATCAAACAGCACAGCATCCCCCTAATACTACACTCAGGTGCCAGCATTTTAGCTATGAGTCCAATGCCTATGTGGGACAAGAACCCAGGACCTTCTGGTCCAGAGGCTGATGTGCTACCAACTGAGCCACTCCAACCCTGGCAGCCCTGCTGCCTGATTGGTAACATGCCACAAGTTAGCAATCAAAGCTGGCCCAGTGGCATGGAAGGCTGAGGCATCCATGCCTTACCTCCTGCCATGCCGGTGAACTGTGTTTATGGTGCAAGAGGGCTGCCTGGGTTCAGCCAGGGAGGGAGAGGATTGAGCATCCAGGGACAGCTCTCCATGGGAGGGGTAGGGAATGCAGTCCACTGTTTGTCTGGCCCCTAGTGGTGGCTGGGGGGATGGCGCAATGGACCCACAGATGAAGAGGGTGGATGCGGGGTAGATGCCAGGCATTCCACTCACAGAAGCATGCGTGGCTCTGCTATTGGCATCATTGCACACCACTGCACTGCACTCGGGGGATGGGAAGAAAAGAAGGAAAAATATCCTTACCTGTGAGATGATGCCAGCCCCTCGCAGGCACCGATCTTGGCCAGCTGGCACCTCAAGAAAGCCAGAAGTGAATTCAGTGGGTGATGGGGTGGGGGGGTGATGAAAGGGTGCTAATCATGAGGGCAAGAAAGGCAAAGTTAAAAAGAAAACAAGTTAGCAATCAAGCAGTTGCAGATTGGGGGCCGCTGCTGTGGGAAAAACCCAGTGCAAGTAGGTTGCTACTTGCTGAGCTGCAGTTTTTCCTGTAGCTCTGGTATTCACAAAGGTGAAGCCATTTTATGGCTGGCTCCACAATTTACAGCAGCTTGTGGGTGTTTTGTTCCCACAGCTGCAGAAAACATTTTTATAGTCAGTGGGACCAGGTGTAACATCTCCACAGAAGCGGTTAACTGTGAATACAAATCTCTGCATCTGCAGAGATTTTGATCCCCAACTGGAGTTGCGAAGTGGGACTTAGTCCCATTTAATTTTGTGTATCCAGCCCTGGGTCTTCTTGGTTACTAGTAATGTCACAGTCAGTGAGGTCACAATGCTGATGAAGTATAGAGAGGAATAGAACTGACTATATCAGCCTCTAGGTAGAGTGCTGTTTAACACATCACACATAGTTTTGTTCAATAGAAAAATCTTTTATTATCAAAACTGAAAAGGAAACAAATACTTCAGATACAAAAAGTGCTAGCTCAACACTTCTGAAAATTATTGTTAGTTCCAAGCAGTACACAAGCTCTTCAAGGAATAGAACAATAATGTTTCCATACTATGATTGAGTGAAATGGTCCAATTATACTGAAGTGTTATAACTGCTAAAAACATAGCCCGCCAATCATGCACGGCTTTATATGTAACTGCTATGATGCCATATGCCTTACATTTTAACACACTGGAGACATCTTAACATCTTGAATGAAAATTATAACTGGATTCACACAAGACTTTACCTAAGCGTAGTCAGGAGGAGGAGATGAAAAACTAAAATCTATCTCATCCTCACTGCTATCATAAAAGAGTTCCCTGTAGCATTGTATGTTGTCCATATACCAGGTTTCATAAAAATAGAAACATAATTTGTCAACAGAAAAGCACTGCTTGGCCCACCCAGTCAGCTCAGATGTTCCTTGCATCATCTGCATCTGCAAACCCTATTCGGTCTCTGATAACCCTCCTGCCTCTCTGCCTCTTTTCTAATATACCCCTATATCTGTCCCATGCATACTTGTATATAGGAATCAAGAGCAACAGCTATATTCCCAGAGCTCCTTGCAACTAAAGACCAGAATGTTTTGACAGCATTTATCGTAGGAACAGACCAAAACTGAAACACATTTTTTTTTTTTAATTTTACAATGTTTGGTCAGGAAAGATGCAGTAAGCAAATGCTTGTTTCCAGGTGCATCCTGGGAGCACAAGGAAGTTAGGTGACTTGCTCATGGTCACACAGTATGCAAATGGGGGCTGGGGGATTGAACATCAGGGGCAGGACTCTCAAAACTTTCGGGACCAAAGTCCCACTCCGCAACTACAGTTGTGGGCTGAAATCTCCCGCAGCTGTGCTGTTGCCATTCTCAGCCAGCAGTTGCGGAGGATGTTATGGCTGCTCCCACCAGCAGTAGCATCTTGCCGCAGCTGCAGAGATCTCCCTGGCAACACCTCCCGCAAGCAGCCATAAATTGTGGAGTTGGTCGTGATCCAGCTCCACCTTTGTGAATACCCACCACTGCGGGTAACCTGCGGATCCACAAGTGGCAACTCACTTGCACCGTGGTTTACCAGCAGCTACGGGTATTTCACGATCTTTGAGAATCCTGCCCCAGTTCTTCAGGTTTGCAACTCAATGTTCTTAACCAGCTCTTAAACATACATATCCATTTGCAGTTCCTATTGCAAAATGTGTTTTGGGGCAATTCAATGTTTGATTCTTTGGATCTCATAATGGAACCTCTGTCCAGTCTGTTATCAAAATTCCCAAACCATCCACTTGCGTACTTTTGCTTATGATCTCTCTTGTCAGTTCAGTGTGTTATGTATGACAACATCAGCTTGACTACAGTCTGGAGTATCCCAGTCCATTTGTGAACTTTTGCTTAAGATCTCTCTTGCAAGTCCAGTGTTATGTATGCCAATGTTATATTGACTACAGTCTGGATTATCCCAGTTTTTTTGTGATCCATTAAACCCCTTTCTTGCCCAGATAACTACCCAATATCTTCTTTAATAAATAAGTTACTTATTTATGTGACTGATGTATTCCAAAAAAATGGAAATAATATGCAGTTTAGTATTAAAAACAATTTGTATTCATGTTTTTACATTCTGCTATAATTTCCAAAATCTTTTGAATAGAAGCATGTGAGTTTAAATCTTTTTTTTTCTTCAGCATTGTGAGAATTGATTATCAAAGTCTGGACTTTATATGGGAATTTCAGGTATAACCTAAGTAGTCAAAGTCCCCAGCTTTGTTCTAAATTTACGTTATCTCCCACACCTTTTTACAGCACTCCAATTCTTTACTCACTAGGGTGCTTCATCATCCTCTCGAAGGCTGATGCACAAAAATTTTAACTTTAGAAACTGAACCTACTCTGCCTCTTCCTGTACTGTGATTATTCATTTTTTTGTGCAGCCCTGTATCTTGGCACTGTGCCAACCACTTCCACATCTGGTAAGAAAAGCATTATTTTATCTCTTAGATTGAACTTAAAAAATCCAAGCATGGTTCCTTTCTATCTGTGCCTTGTTCTGTACAGTATTATGACTGTTAGCTGGGGTCCTAAGTTCATAAAGTATTGTCCTGTGTTTGTTTTCCTCCCAACACACCCTGCCATCTCCAGAAAGAGAACCTAATGAGTATCAGTGGGCCATTCTATTTATACAGTGAGTACCCCCTGCTAGATCCATACTCCATTTCCATTCTGTGCTTTGGTGCTATTTTTGGTGTTCAGCTTATTGTTATACTGTGCTTTTCTAACACTCTCAGTTGTGGTGCCTTTCTGATGGCTCTACTGCTATTGGCTCTATTACAACGTGTTTAGACTAATAGGGGACCTGGTAGAAAGGTTTCCAATCAGTTGTGTAGCTAGCGCCTCCCCGAAAAGTTCTTAAGCAAGACCCTATGGAGCAGGTCTTACATGGCTAGAACAAGTCAGCTCTCTCACTCCCAACTTACTCCACACTACATATGGTCCCACAGGACAGTTCCTTCTTTATCCCACCCCCATGCTTACCTCAATTAGCTGGTGGGTTGAAGTCCCAGCCAATAGAATTTCTGGTGCAAGTTGGATGGCACTTCAGGGCTGTTTTTCTCAGGTTCCCTCCTCCTTCTAGCTGTGGCTAAGGGATGAGATGCCTCCTTGGAGGGCATGAGCTAAGAATAAACAAGAGCCAACATCCACAACCACACAACCTCCCAATTACAAGCCTCAGTGCATCCATGCTGCTGAAACCCCAGCATTGTCTCCACACATACTGAATGGGTATTAAATATGGTGCTTCCCCAATGCTGAATGAGCAGGGACTGCCCACATGTCATCTTGTGTCAACAAAACTACTGGAAACCTTCCAGGGAACTACAATCAAAGATGTCAGTCATAGTCTCATGAGAAAACTCAAAGCATGGCTTCACTCCAGCTCTCTCCCTGGCTGTCGTTTAAAGTTATACCACCTATTCTCTGTTTGAATGGCTCTTAAAGAGCCATTGCTACCTTGAGAAGAACTTTGAAGAAAATAATATCTGGACAAAAAGCAGCTTGTATTTCTCATTAGCTCTGTATTTCTTATCCCCATTATTTATTCAGGATGTTAATATACAGCACATGAAAATAGAATAGCTGTTCCTTGAGGGATCAGCGTCTATTGCTTCTTCCCAACCTGATGTCATAATACTCTGCTTATGACATCATATTTATTACCATGGCAACAGATTGTGATGTCGCAAAAGAGCATTATGATTTCAAGTAGAGAATAGGCTATAGAGGCAGTTGAACTGTGAGGGATGAAAATCTTGCTTTTGTGGGAATTTCTTCCATAATAAATAATGGAGAGGAGAAATCTATAGAAGATATATGAACACAAATAAAACTGTGTCAAATATTCTGTCTTCCAAAGTTTTCCCATAGATGCCAGCTGCTCTTTAAAACTACACCAGACATGACATTGCAACAAAATCTTGGCTTGTATGGACAGCTTATCCAACACTGTCTAGGCACTTTTTCTTCTGAGTAGCTCTTAACATGGCCCCCATTTATGGGCATGGCAAACATCAATAAGGGGCTAATGGTCCAAAGGCACTCAGATTTTGTCGATTGCATTACCAAAATAAGTCAGATTAGGAGAAGATATTGCAAGGGTAGTAAACCTGCCTCTTTTACTGTTACCTAAACTCCATCTAATGACAACAAATATCAAAACAATAAGGCAGCTAAAGCAGTGGGATGGAGCCAAAAATGCAAAAAGTATACTCACAAAAAAGGGGAGGAACACAAGTATCTGCATGCTGGCATCCACAATAAAGTCAATTTGGACTTTTATCCTGCCAGCATCATGACTTCTTTATGAGGGTTCAACAGAGATGGTGTAGCAGTGCTGCCACCTGCTTTTGTGGATCTAATGACAATAGCCATATTGCCTTGTATCCACCCCCCAAAGATTACTTTTGTATGTGAGTTGTTGCACTCAGTCCTGCACATTTTTGCTCACTGGTCTCTCCCTCTCCCTCTCCACTTATGTCTTCCAGGTTTCAACTACCACCCAAGATGGGCAAGAATAGAAGAGTGTGCTGCAAGTGCCCCAACATCCTACTTATGAAATATACAAGGAACCTCTTCTCTCTGTGCCTAGTGGACACAGAACCTCAGGTGGACAACCTGGTCTCTGGCTCCTCAATGGAGGATATGGCAGAGGTCAACACTCTATGGTGACCCAAGGGGCAATGCTGAACATGTTCCAGAAACTACTAGACAAAATTAAAGCCTTGGCTAACCACAAACACATGAAACAACCAGAAAACAACAAACCAAAAAGGCTAAGGGGGTGACACACAACAGTTCAAGGAGTCAGAGGGGAGCTCTACCTCAGAGGATGAAGAGTCCACTGAGGATGAGGAGGAACAGAGAGATGATCTAGCCATTTCAACCTATTGCAAGAGATAGTAAGAGTGGTGCATGTAACCCTCAAATTTTAGGTCACAACCCCACAAGAGGAGAAAAAGCTAGATCCTTTGGTCAGGGAAAAGAAAAAGTTAAAAATTTCTTCCCCATTTGCAAGGCTCTAGAGAACATTCTAGCCAAGGAATAGGAGGTCCCAGACCCATCCACACCATGAGAAAGAGCCACCTTTCGCAGATGATACCTACTTCAGGAAGACATAGAAGCAATTTGGTCGGGATCACCCAAGGTAGATCCCAAGGTAGCCTCCCTCTGCCACAAGACTGTCCTCCCATCAGAAGACTCCTTAGCTCAGAAGGATCCCATGAACAAGAAGGTGAAGGATACCATCAAGAAAGTGCATGACATGCTGGTGATGTCTATGAAAGCCTCCACAGCAGCCATATGCACAACCAAAGTGATACTCAGATGGATGAAGACCATCCAACTGGTTCTTCCAAACATTAGTTCCCTCAAGACCACCCTAAATTATTCTATCCAGTCAATAAAATGCATGGCTGACTCCTTCATCAACACTTTCAAAATGTCTTCCCAAACAGCAATAATGATTAACCAAGACAGACGGCATCTACGGCTCAAATTATGGCAAGTGGACAAGGAGTCAAAGAACATGTTACTGAAGTTGCAGCTCAAGGAGGACATGCTGTTGGGACCAGGATTGGAGCAGTTCCTGACAACCAATGGGAACAATAAGGAGCAGCTGCGGGGTCACGTGATGGCAGCCTAGGGAAAGCAGCCCTTTTGGTAGGCTCCATTTCTAGCCTAGTTTATAACCCTCATCACAAACAACTTTGTTGAATTTTGAGTGGGAATTGTCAAGTAAGTCTCAGAGAAGCTATTTAGATCTGTAGTTCCTCTTAAAATGGAAGCTTTTGTAAAGAAGCAACCTGCTAAACACACGCAGCCTCCTTCCCCAGAGAAAGAGCAGGCCACAAAGTGTCCTCGGCAAGGACCCAGTAAATCAACACCGGGGCTTTCAGCTCTAATGGAGGAATGCTTCCTGGAAATAATAATGCCATTACAAAGCTCGATTGAGGAGATTTAATCTGAAATCCACTGTTTTAAATCAGCGCTGGAATCCTTAGACACCAGAGCAGGAGACAACGAAGTCAGAATAAGGTCTATGGAAATGAAATTAGACAAGCAAGATCTCGAACATGTGTCGCTAAATAAATGAATTAAAAAGATCGAAGATAAACTCAAGGATCTGGAAGGGAGGAGTAGAAGAAATAATCTGATCATAATCGGAATTCCGGAGAAAGAAGAAGGTGCATTACCCATTCAGTTTGTCCAGAAACTTCTGGAAAAATTAGCTGGCCCATCCCCAAACAGTGCAAGTTATACTGTGGAATGGGCACACAGATCTCTCCATCCCCCCCTCCTCCCGGTGCTCAACCAAGACTGATAATATGTAAACTGTTAAATTACCTGATAAACAACACATCCTGAACAAAATTAGAGCTTTGCAAGAAGTCTCCTGGGAGGGCAAGTGGATCAGGATCACCCATGGCCTGCCTCAATTGGTGCAGCTCAAACGTCAAGACCTGTATCCAGTAGTCTCCAAGCTAATAGCTGCAGGAATACAGTACTGGGTTAAATACCCGGCTTTACTACAAGTAAAAATCAAGGATCAGTGGCTTTCCTATGAGAGTGCAGAGATCGCACGGCAAGAGCTCAAGAAATCCCTGCCAGAGTTATTTAAATGATGTGTCAGTCTGACCAATAATGCAGAATAGATAAGCCCAACAGTTTGTTACAAGATGACTTGATTATGAAATGTTGGGAATGCTTCATAGCTTGCACTCCCCCAGTCTGCCTACACATTTTAACCTGTGGTATTGTCCTCGAGATCGCACCAAGGGATCTCTCCTCGGCGTCTGTAGATCTCTATCCTTGTTGAAGCAGTACTAATCAAGTTTCCCTACTTCATAGCAAATTGAGCAGCAATACACTTTTCCCTGGAAAGGTCAGCATCAGAAATAATTGGTGACCTGAAGTTCAGACACAGAGGAAGCCAAAGTGGTACCCAGCTCAAATAGTGCTCATCACACACTAAATTCAAATTTCTTTTTAAGGTGAAGCATGTGAGTACCTAGAGACTTATTTTCTTAGAGGTCACCATTGCACTTGCCCCTGAGCTATGGCATGGTCTCTGAGTGCTCCTTTCTAGATCTTGAAGCAGGCTCAAGATGCTGGGTCCTGGGAATTCTTGCTTAAATAAAAATTCTACTCGAGAATATGATTGCCCCTGCAATTGTAAATACTTTTCAGTTTTTTCTGCTCTAGTGATATCCTCAAAATGGGGAGTAGGAAGTAGATGTAATTCTTGGCTGACCTAATAATAGATTGTGTAGCGACAAGATTAATTGCAAAGTTTGATCACTTAACATGTTGAAATAAGCTTTTGCCTTCAGTGCGATTAACATCTAAATCTCAAATAGAGATCCGAGAGGAATGAACAGGAGCGCCCGATCAGACCAGCGGTGAAAATGCTTCAGAACTAACAACCACTCATGGGCAGGGACTGGGTCATAGACAAATCGACTGCCTGTGCCTCGTCCCAGTAATGGGGGACTTCAGTGGTTAAGGGGAATATTATTGTGCTCCCTGCAGTAGTGTATGCATGGACCGTGGAGATGACAAGTGGGCATCCTGACTAGTTTCATAATATAATCCATATGTTTTGTTGGGACTTTTCCTTCGCAGCATACACTAACATGCACTACACTCTTCTCCCCACAAGAGGAGGGTAGAAGCTAACGAATAGTTATTTTCTCTGCAATTAATAATAGGAACTACGTGGTTGGGAACTTACATAGTAGGGTTGGAGATCAGGTAATGCTTTTTTCTTTCTTAAGGGAACATTGCGTAATTCTTTCACAATCGGGGCTAATTTTGGAAGGAGGGAAAAGCTCTAAGAATATCGAGCTAAAATCAACGGTCAGTTAATTTTGGTGAGGGATCAGATTAACAGGGTGGGTGAAATTAATAAGTAATATGACTGGGCTTGGAAGTGGGTAAACTTTCATCTGGGTTGGAAATAACATCACATGGTGAATTGGTATGGTGGTGCAGTTATTAGAACTGGGGGTAGTATTTGGATTTTTGGGAGATTAGGGCAATATAGTGGGAGGTAGGTAGGGGAGGTGCAGCATTTACTTACTTGGTTATGGGATGATAAGGACACTTCAGCTAACATGGTTGAAAACACACGAGTTAAAAATCAGAAGGTAACCTACTATCTTGGTTCAGATGATGATATCAGGGGGTATTAACCTTTTGAGCTGGAACATCAAAGGGGCTTGGGATAGATGCAAAAGGCAAATAGTGTTAAAGCACCTTTCTGCTCTAAATTGCGATGTGGTCTGCTTACAAGAAACTCATCTCCAAAGAGAGGATATTCAGTTATTTAATAAATATTGGGTGGGTCAAGTATTTGGTGCAGGTGCATCCTCAAATAAAGGGGGAGTTGCCATTCTATTCCTTAAAAGAACATGCTTCCAACTGGAAAAGGAAATATGGGACACACAAGGCTGATATCTCTTTCTGGTTGGAATATTAGTAGCACAACAAGTGGTTATTGGGTCTATCTATGGTCCTAATGTGGACTCCCCGCAATTTTTCACGCAGTTCTTAGACTTACTAAACACCCATGCATCCAGGATATTGCTAATAGGGGGTGATTGGAACATAACTCCACAGCTACAATTTGATAGATCTGACAACAGACGAGTGGGGTTATCTCCTGCTTAAAGGAGTTAATGGAGGGCTTAAGCCTTATAGACATTTGGAGAATGAATAATATGGGGGTTAGACAATATACCTTCTTCTCAATGCCGCACAAAACGTGCTCCAGACTTGATTACTTTTTAGTTAGCATTAAATCACTTGCCTCTTTTATAGATGCAAGGATACATACCAGGGTTATATCGGATCACTCCCCAGTACCTATCTTATTTAAACTCAACCCTGGTATCAAAAGAGATTTCATGTGGAGACTCAACAATCAGTTGTTACAGGATTCTTTTACTTATGAACACTGAAGGGTTTTATATCCCATTTTCTCGATAAAAATGTAAGCTCAGTCTTCAATATCGATATCGTTTGGGCAGCTTTGAAGTGTGCGCTGAGGGGGGAGTGCATTAGAATAACTTCTACTAAGGCCAAGAAAGATAGGTCATGGCTAAATGAAATCACTAATACTTTTAGGGCCATTGAAAACAACATCACCCAATATTCAACTGAAGCTGACTGGATTAAACTGCATCAACTGCAAACTCGATATTTCTCAATTATGATGCAAAAAGCAGAACTAGCCCTCCGGAGAACTAAGATCAAGTACCTTGAATCTGGTGAAAGAGCAGGCAAACTTTTAGCCCTAAGACTCAAACAGCTAGACTCCAATAGATTTATAGCTGCTCTACAAAATAATAGGGGGACGCCATAACCAGAGACCCTATAGAAATTGCCACAACTTTCAGAGAATATTTCCAAAAGGTATACTCCATCCCTACTGCGGACAGAGTGGAACCTGAAGTAATTCAAGAGTTCCTAGATTCAGTTACCCAGACTAAGATTACAAATCTAGAGGCGATTAAGTTAGGATCACCTATACAAGAATGGGAAGTGAAGCAAGCGGCTGCCCAGCTTACCTCGGATAAGTCCCCTGGACCTGACGGTCCGACTACTAACTTATATAAAGCTTACGTAGAAGTAATTTGTCCTGTCCTGACCAAAGTATATAATTTTTGGTATTATAAGGGTCTTTTGGAAGAAAGTTTCTTGGAGGCCCTCATAACTCTTATTCCCAAACTGGAGCAAGACCCTGCTCTTCCTGGCAGTTACCGCCCAATATTATTGTTGAATGTTGATATTAAGATACTGGCAAAGGTGTTAGCCAACCGACTTAGTCCATTAATGAGTAAGTTGGTAAGTGATGTGCAGGTTGGTTTCATGAATGGTAGGGTGTCCAGTGATCATATATGTAAACTTCATCACCTAATTGTACATGCACATAACATACAGACCCCAGCAGCCCTAATCACACTGGATGCCGAAAAAGCATTCGACCGGGTTTCGTGGGACTTTTTATTTGCAGTTCTGTCCAGGTTTGGTTTATCAGAAGGTTTTTTAAATTGGATCCGAGTATTATATAGAACACCTAAAGCACGGGTGTGGTGTAATGGTATATTGTTGGATCCTTTTCCTCTCACCAGTGGCACAAGACAGGGCTGCCCACTCTCCCCACTCCTGTTTAATTTATATCTGGAACCCCTGATTTGCAGATTACTCGCAGCTCGGGAGATTAGGGGATTGCAGATGGGAAACAGGAGATATTTAATTTCAGCCTATGCTGATGACCTGCTTTTGCACTTAGAGGACCCAGAAACCTGTATACCAGCAGTTTTGCAAGAAATTGCACAGTTCTCCAAAGTCTCGAACTACAAACTTAACATCTCCAAGATTAAGCTTTTCCCATTAAATACCAGATGCTATCCTGATGTGGCAAGGGAATTGGGGTTAAGCTGGGAACCAAAAGTATTAATGTATCTTGGTATTAAAATCACTAGAGGGATAACCACAATGATTAGAGAAAATCTCTATAATTTAACTAAAATAATTAAGCAAGATTTGGCCAGATGGAGTTTGCTGCCCCTGTCACTCTGGGCTAGAATAGAAACAGTGAAAATGAACATACTACCAAGGATTTTCTATCCTTTAAATATGCTAGGGTCTTATCTACCCAAAACTTGGTTTGGGACCTTGTAAAAATTACTTAATGCTTTTTTATGGAAAGGGAAGACTGTTAGAAGAGCCTATCGGAAACTCACAGGATCTAAGAAATCAGGAGGCCTAGCGCTCCCTTCTTTCTTTAAATACTACTGTAGAACTAGAATGGTTCGCTGTAAAAATAGTTTTGCTATAATCGCTTAATAGTCCTGTTCTGTGTAATTATTTTTACAGCGAATGTTAGTCGACAGCGCTTGTTAAACTAAGAGTAAACTAAGAGGACACAGCGACATACAGTACAATACAGTAGATTACTGCACTGCTTAGACACACGCTTTGCCTCTGACTCTTCTTTAAGTCTGTATTATGCTCTACCATGCTGTACTACGAGCATGCTGTGACTCATCAATGGGGACCACGTGGTCGGTACAATTACTTCCTGGTTACCAAAACGTTGTTTTCTTGGATACCGAGTTGTGTGTACTGTATGAATGAAACAATACCATTAACATGTTTGCCAGGTGAGAAAATCATTTATTTAATTAAAATTGTGCAAAAGAAAAAGATTTCAAAGTGTTGCCATGTTGTACAGGCTGTATGAGCAATACGAGAGCTTCAGAATGCTGTTTCAAGCCACGCCATCTCCATCTCCAACAGCATCTGCAAGACACAGTAACAGGCTTAAAAAGTTAGGTAAACAGTCAGGGCAACAGTCAGGACAATTCTAAGTGGGTGAGCAAACTTACCATTTAGACAGTCTGTATGCGCCTGTAGGATGCCAGCTTCCTCAAATCCTCTATAGCAGTCCTCTGGTGGAGCAGAGAGTTTAGCAAAGCTATTTACCAACCACTGAGCATGGCGATTTTTAAGTGAAGTTGTCCTGATATCGATGTTCATCTTTATGTTTGGGTCAGTATCAGTATTCAGACAAAGTATGGCAGTAGGAGACAGAAGCAGCGAACAGCTGCGCAAATAGCTGCTTTTGAAAAGATAAAGCGCTCAAATGTATGTGTGCGTGATCATGGGGTATGACTCATCTGCGCGGTATAAACTTTAAGCGATTGTATCTAGTTCTATAGTATATAGCATCGCATGTCAGTAAACTAGTTTTTTGGAACCGACCGACTTCCTTAGTGGACCCCAACTCCTATGTGCCTCCCTGGGTCCACATTGAGAGAGACTTAGTTCTCAGATATTCATTAACTTTAAACTCAATTGCTTATACCACTTTAAGACTCCTCCCTAAATCACTTAAAAATACACCCATTGGATGGTCAATAAAAGCCCTGCATCAAGCTCAGAAGTTCCTAAAGATGAATTGGCAGAATTCACTGGAGCAACCCTTGACACATAACATTCACTTTCAAATACAACAAGCCCCGATCCCTCTTACATTCTGGGAATCGATAGTCGGGTTATGCTTGGGGGATCTGGCACCGCAAGGGAAACTATTGTCGTATGAACAAGCCTGCTCTCAAATTCCAGGAGTAAGAGGACACTTTTTCGAATTCCAGCAAATTGGTGACTCCATAAAAGCTCACCTGCATAGAATGAAAGTATGGGTTGAAAACAGGACTGAATTGTCCTGGTTGTTTAAGATTGCAGATCAACGCCACTCTGTTTCCAGAGTTTATCACAAATTGCAGAGGATAGATGAAGGAATACCCTCCAATGTTATTCATTACTAGAGACAGAGATTAGAGATGAACACAGACAAGGGAGTATGGGAGCAAATATGGGAAAATAACCACAAATATATAAGGCAGGACAGATGCAAACTACAGCAATTCAATATTATACACAACTTGTACTACACTCCTGCTAAGTTATACAGGATGGGTAAATTAACATCACCCAATTGTGGCAGATGTAAGGCTGGAGAAGGGGACTTATACCATGTACTGTGGGTATGCTCCAAGATTCAGCCTTTCTGGAAGGCAATTCGAGCTTCGTTGCCACCTATAATAGATCTAGAGTCTTTTTTCACACTGTAAATCTGCCTGTTGAGTAGTTTCCCCAGACACATGATTAAGCAGAAGAAGTTATACATGGCTATTATATCAGCTACGGCTAAGGCGGTCATCCTAAGGCACTGGAAAGATGTTACAACACCTCCAGTGCTCGAATGGTATAGGGAGATTATGTTGGCATTACAGCTGGAATTACATATAGCAAAAATGAATAATAGAATGCAATCTTATAGTGCCAAATGGGGCCTTCTAGATGCAGTTCTAGCCATCTGGCATATGTAATCTCCTTAGTTGTAGGAAGTACTCTCTTGCCTGAAGCATCTGCTGAGTCCTTGTTTTCCTATCGATAATTCCGGTGGTTCTCCAATTTAGTAAATGCTGCTGGGGATGAGGGTGTTGGGAAGTGCGGGGTTTTGGGTAAAAGGATTTACTAGGTTACTATGTCAATAGATTATGTTGAATTTGTTTCATTCTCATTGTTACTGTTTTATCTAACATGTACTCATGATAATGGCCTGTTTGACTTGCAAGTATCGGCCTGGCTAGGGCAGTAAATTTCAAGTAACATTGCTGTGTTAATAAAGTAAATTGAATAAAAAAAATTAAGGAGCAGCTGCAAAGGCAAGCAATGCTCTCATTCTTTCAGAATAATTGATTTTGAACCTTCCACAACAAGGGTCACTGCCCTCAGACTTTTCAAGGGCAAGACAACTGCAGTTTTAGCTTCAAATCCCACTTCTTCAACAAAAGAGGCTCCTAACCAAACAGCAAAAGAATTTCTAGACGATCCAGAGCCGCAGGCAGATACAGGAATATCACTGAGCACAGAAGCTGCCAAGCATGAGGAGAAGCAGGCCCATGATATGGAGTTGGCACTGGGAGGTATACTTCAACAGTTCACCAACAACTGTGCCACAATCGTTAATGACAGATGGGTCCTGTAGATAATCAGCCAGTGCTCTGCAATAGTATTTAACAGGATTTCCAAGAAACACAGGTTCATCCCATCACATGTCTCAGCAAACAAAGTCCCACTACACAAAGTCAGAGCCCTGCTGAACCAAATGTTGCAGGATGAGGCTATAGTCCCACTACTGACATGGGAGAAGAAATCTGGAATTTATTCTTTATTCTTTTTGATCCCAAAAAAGACAGGAGATGTATGCTCCATCCTGAATCTAAAATTCCTCAACCACTTCATGAGATACAGCTACGTAAGGACATAGACAGGGTAGAGAAGGTTCAGAGGAGGGCAACAAAGATGGTACATGGATTGCATCACAAGTCCTATGAGGACAGATTGAAGGAACTGAACATGTACTCCCTGGAGGAGAGGAGGGAGAGAGGGGATATGATAGAGACATACAAGTATCTTACAGGAAGGAACAGGGTGCAGGAATCCACTATTTTTAAGCAAAAAAGATGTTCCAGGACTAGAGGGCATGGGATGAAGTTGGAGGGAGGACGATTCAGAGGAAGCGTGAGAAAGAATTTCTTCACAGAACGGGTGGTGGACAAGTGGAACACCCTGCCAGAGGAAGTGGTGGGGGCTGAAACAATCACAGGATTTAAGAATGCATGGGATAGACATAAAGGAATTCTGGAGGTCAGGAGTAAGGGGCAACAGACTTCTAGGAAAACATAAACTGAACTTATAAGCTCAAATGGGCAGACTGGGTGGGCCATAGGCCCTTATCTGCCGACACTGTCTATGTATCTATGTATCTATGACTCAGAACATTTCAGACTCAGAGAGGAGGAATCTGATCCTGCACGGTGTCTTTGGGGGTTTTCCCATCATATTACCTTCCATCTATGGCCCCAATAGTGATGACTATCCATTTTTTACTACTTTACTCACTCATTTGACTTCTATAGCAGACTGCCTGATTATTCTGGGGGTGATTGGAACCTTGTTCAGGATTCTAATATGGACAGATACACACCCCCAGTGTATGCAGTTTTCACCAGCCTAAAGAGCTCTTTATGAGCGTATGTCCACTTTGGGGATTATAGATCCCTGGACAGTACTTTACCATCAACAGAAGCTGTACACCTTTTATTCCCTTGTCCATTCTTCTTTTTCATGATTGGACTATTTTTTGCTATCTCATTCTTTTTGTGTGACACTATTTCCTAATGTAATATAGAGGCTACGGTCCTTTAGGATCATACTCTGTTTGTGCTGTTTATTGTACCCTTCCCCCTTTGAAATGAGACAAAGTGTGGAGAGTTAATAATCATCTTTTAAATGATCAAGACTATTTAAAACTTGTCAATATACTGAAATATAGATTTAGAGTTTGCCGTATTGGTCCTTGTAAGAACAGATCCAGAAGCAAATGATTTGATACCTTTTAATGGACCAAACTAGATGTAACAACAAGAACAGAGTGCTCTAGCTTTCGGACCAACAAGTTCTTCGTCAGAAGCATAATGACAGTTATTTAGAAAAAACAACACTTTTAACAACTAGATCATGCAGAAAAAAAATCCCCATTGGTTTAAAATACTCATTTTAAAAAAACAGAAGATGATGTCAGAGAAGCATAATAGTACGATGTTACCTTAAGCTGGAAGGGTCCTAGTGTCAAAGGTGCTTGGTGCAAAACACATACAAAGAATTCTACTGCATATAAATTTAATTGACATGAGGTAACACTACTTGTGTAGATGGATCTTAAATTAAGCTATGAGTGTCACAATGTGTATAAGAATGCAATTACTGAAAAACAACACCCACTGAGACTTTATTGACATTAGTACAAATCAGGCTGCATGGTCTTAATTCCTTGGTGGTACTTGACAAGAGTTTTTTATTTGACACTAATACTGTCAATTTATAGTTATATTATCATTTATAAAGTCCTGTTACTACACTAGAGGCTTTTGAAGTTTATGGGGCATAATATCTAGCTGGAAAGTATAGCTGGGTAATGGGTCCAGCTCAGTTTTACACATCATACAGTGTGTACTGATCTTTTTAAGACAGCTTTATGGGTAATTTCTTGTCTGTAATACATACTGTACATTGAAAATTCTTGGAGTCCTAAGACAATCTTAGTATGTCTTTAATTTGGGTGGGTGTTGTTTTTCAATAATTGCATTCTTATACACATTGTGACACTCATAACTTGAATTAAGATCCATCTGCTCAAGTAGTGTTATCTCATGTTAATTGAATTTATATGCAGTAGAATTCTTTGTATGTGTTTTGCACCAAGCACCTTTGACCCTGGGACCCTCCCAGCTTAAGGTAACATCATACTGTTAGGCTTCTTTGACATCATTTTCTGTTTTTTTAAATTAGTATTTTAAACCAATGTGGATTTTTCTGTTTTTTTCTGCATGATCTAGTTGTTAAAAGTATTGGTTTTTTTTCTAAAAAACTGTCATTACACTTCTGACGAAGGACTTGGTCCAAAAGCTAGAGCACTCTGTTCTTGTTACATCTATATTGGTCCATTAAAAGGTATCAAATCATTTGCTTCTGGATCTGTCAATATACTGAGTTATTTTTCCTACATAATTTAGGCTCAGTAGAAGACTTTGGTATCATATGGGGGCCTACAAAGCAGCAATAGGGGAGAGCTGATCTGATTGGCCACAACCCATAAGAAGGAGCAACTTGGGGCTAGTACACAGTTGATTTCATATACTTACTGATGATAGAGAGAGAGAGACAGAGAGAGACACCTTTTCACCTCCTCTTCTGAGAAAGATTTGCAGGCCTTAGTTGTTCTTAGAGAGAGGTATGTGGAACTTCTCAGAGAGTGTACAGAGCAGAATATTTTTAAGGCTAGGATGAGGTACGCTGATCAGAGGGCAAAGACAGAGAAGCTCCTAGCCTTATGGTTAAAACAGCAGGGTATGGCACGGATTATTTCAGTAGTTCAGCATTAGAGAAGTTGTTTGTACCCACACACAGCACTATGTGAGGTTTCACCCTCCCCCTCTGTATAGTAGTTACTGTCTTAACTATAGACTATAAACAATTACCTAATTTTGAAAAGAGAAAATCGACAAACTCTGAATGAGTTAATAAAAAAAAAAATGGTGACCAACAGTACTATATATGCCACAGCCTGTGTGCACAGTTTGCTCCCTGAATAGCACGGGGGCTGGCCTGGCACCAGCCAAGATAGGCGTCCCAACACCCAGGATAGATATCAGGTAAGTGAGGCATGTATCCATGAACCTGTCAGAGCAGGCCACCGGCATTATAAAATACCCAAGGCATCTGAAAAATTTAAAAAAAAAGAGGGGAAGGAGGGAGGAAGTAGGTAAAAACTAAAATGACCAACAACAATTAGAACATCAGTGGAATTAAAAAGCATAAATGAACCTAAAATATGCTTTAGAAGGGATAAGAGAAGGAATGGAAGTACAGACCAAATCAAACCAAATCTCAACCCAAAACAGAGCCAATGCAAAAGAAGAAAATAAAAGAAAAGAAGTAAACCTAAACACCGAAGCAAAAACCAGTAAATAGCAACAGGTAAATATGGACCACAAAGAAGTATACAAGGAAAGGTAATGAAGAAAGAGCAGAATCAACGTAAAAGAAAAGGGCAATAAACTCAAACACCCAGGCAAAAACTAATAAATAGCAACAAGCAAATAAGATCACCAGGAAGTATACAAGGAGAAGAAGAGTAGCAGAAAAAAAAGGCGAGGAACAGCTGAAACATGCAGCAGACTATCCTGATACCAGCTCTCACAAGCTCTAAGAAAATATTTCAGTTACAGCCCTTCAAGAAGTATGGAAAACTAAACTTAACACAGTCCAGAGTTCCAAGGAGTTCTTGACCATACTCACACCTTTCATCATCGCACCTTCATGATGCAGAACTAGGTTGATTGTGCCATCAACTTGGAAAGTGTCCGGATGGCTCCTGAAACTCAAGTTATTGACCAGTTTGAGAGCATTCATGGCCAATAATTGGAGAAACAATGCTTCACACATACTTATGTCTGCACCGGGGGTAACTGGAATCCAGGGAGGAGTTGCAGTAATCCATGACAGGCTGCTGCAGCCAACTGAAACTCCATGGAGCCAGAAGGAGTATGAATCACCAAATGGGTGGGATAAAGCATACAGAACCACACCTTGGCTGCATGTAGTGCTTGCTTCACCTCCCGGTAAGCCATCTGGTGGTCCCAAACCTACGGAGTAACATCTCCGAAGACATAGTAATGGTCATTATTCCAATATAATGCACCCTGCTTCAGAACCTTCTTCTGAAAGAATATATTTTGTTAGAAGTCCGGACATCTAATAATTATAGCCCACAGCTTACCATTATATGGGGTCATCATTTTAAGTGACCAATGGGCTCTTTCAAAATAATAGCGGTCATCCAAGGAAGGAGGTCTGGCAATAGCCGCTAATTGATTCTGGATGAATTTTAACATGTCAGCTCTGCCTTGTTGAGAATGCCAACAAAGATCAAATTGTTTCAATGACTACGATTCTCCTGTTCCTCAATATGATCCTCCAATTTGTCTAACTTGTGCCATAGATCTATAAGATCCGTTTCTTCCCTGAGATGTGAGTCTTTGAGTGAGCTTATCCTGGCCTCAGCATCCCCCATCTGACAAGCCAGCTGCAAAAGTGTAGGCTTAAAGAGTTTCAGATCATTGGCAACTTCAGTGAGCGTCAGTTTAATATTTGCCAGTTCAGCAAATAACCCATCCAGACACTTCTGTAAGCCCTCAGACTCTGGCTTGCTGAGGCAGTCAGAAATTGTCCGAAGTTTAACTGGGGACAGCCATGGTGGGAGCTGCTGCAATGGCTGCAAGGGCTCAATGATATCCATTTGAGCTGAAACTGCCTCTGAAGCCATTCAAAATCCATCAGAAGTTACCGCACTAAAGAAACACACTAACACACTTAAGAAATAATAAAACAGAAACCAAAAACAGATACAAAAAATGCTTTTATATTAACTTTTGTTGGAGCCGATCTAGACACGTCTGTTCAGGGCACATACATCATGTGACCTGTTCTTCAATGTCTTTTGTTCTGCATTAACCAGTTCCCTGTTGTAGAAAATTGAGGATGGGAAGTTATCGTATTGAGGAATCACACTACAGGAAGAGGCAGAGCAGAACTGGATTTCAAAGTCAAATTTGTGTGTGTCAGCCCATGAGAGGATGCTGGAAGACCCGAGAGAGTAAAGGATTGGAGAGCTGTAAAAAGGTGTTCCCATAGTCACCTTTACTGGGTGAGTAAACTACAATTATCAGCATTAAGAGTTTTTGTTAGGACTGTAAAGGTGCTCCCACAATCACCTTTATTAGGTGAGTAAACTGCCATTATCAGCAACAAGAGTTTTTGTAATGACTGTAACTTGTCTAAGGCCAGGTATCCTCTATGTCTATTAACTTCAGTTACAGTATGTGGTTATGTATCCAAATATTTAGGTCAATGGATGCCAACAAAAAGTTCCTCACATTGTCGAGTCTTTCAGATGACTCATTTGCTTTCTGATCTAGTCCATGTAAGTTTATAACCCCTTCCAGTCTTATTAAAATTAGAGATAAGAAGGAATACATCAGTATTTTGAATATTATGCTCTTGATTTCTACATTGCCAGGAATTTATATGTCTATTTTATGGTGTTTCACAAAATTGTTTTATTGCTAGTCTCTCAGTTCAAATCAGTTAACAGTTTCCTTTTTCCTCCCCTGATAGTTAAAGGTCATATGCAAAGGTTAAAACAAAAAGAGGCAGCACCATTCAATAAAATTGCTATAAAACCCACGTGTGCTCCAGGTTTTGTAACAAAGTCAACAAATTAATGCATTTTTAGTGTCTTTTTGTTGTGGTCCATTTCCCCAAGGTTGCTGGATGTGGAGTCAGCATGCCTCCAGGCTTCTGATGTCATTTGGGGTGCTACTTAACTGTGCCTGTTAGGAAGTTGTATTGCTTTAAGTAATACAATGCTGGTAACTTCACTGCTGTTGGTCAGTGTCAACTTTACAATAATTTAGATTTAATATGGATCTTATCTGCATTCATTTCTACTAGGGATGGATGTGCTAGTCCTGGTAAAAATATCATGTTAAAGTGATTTATTGAGGTTTGCCATGGAAAATGGGAGAAGTAACCTATAGGAGTGTACTCTACTGCACCCACAATGCCTCACTATGTAAATTAGTATACAGGCTATTATTTGTCTGTGCTCACTACAGAAATAGGAGACTACATATCTCAGTAAAGAAGTCTTAGAGCCAGATACCGTAAGCACAATGCCTTGCTTTGAAACTAAATGCAACAATAGAAATACAAGACTGTACCTCACCATAAGGAACTTGGCAATCAGCTTCTTATTGTACCCACAATTATTTGCTATGTACATTTACATATTAGGTGCTCACCACTACCAACATATGAGACTGTACTTCTGAATAAGGCACATTTAAGTCAGCATTATAAATTACCCAGAATTCCTTGTTGCTGTGTCTAAAACATTGACAGCTCCCTTGTATGGCATCATTCTGGGGGTGTGGCTTCACAGAGAAACTGGAAGCATGTTTTCAGCATGGAGACATTTTCCAACTTCTCACACCACAAATGATAACTTAACTAGTGGTGCTCTGACAGTATCTGCTGAAGTCAAATACAGCCAGATACCACAGCTTTTTCAGATTTCAAATGCCATCAGATATTGATGGCCTATGACTATGGATCCAATAAGATCCATAGAATCCAATGAGATTCAAGAGATCTGATGGTCAGATCTTATCAGATCCCAATGATTTGACCCTCAGATCCATAAGTCTGACCCTCAGATTTAAAGATCTGATCTCAGATCCCAACAACTCACCTTAGATCTACATAATCTAACTAGAAATTTTAATCCTAGTTTGGTATAGAGCTCATATTGAGACACAAAAAGTCAGGTCATTCGTCAGAGGACACATCTCTACCGCAAAACACTATTTGACCACTAGTAAACTTAACCTTTCCAGATAACAGGTGTATTCAGAAATGTCCCACTTATTGTCAGATCAACTCAAAGACTAATTTCTGAAGAGGATGCTAACAATTATCCATCTTATCCTGCAGAAGTAACACAGACAACAGATATCTTTGGTTAAAGAACCCTGGACAGTTCCAGTTTATCTGTTCTGGACAAAGCAATCTGAGTATAAAATTCCATCTATGTGGATATCTAAGCATCCTATGATAAAGATCGACCCTGATACAGATAATTTACTCTTAATAAGGGAAATATTATCCTGGATATTTGACTCAGAATGGATGCATCTATTATAAGGTTAACTGTGAGATGACCCAGGTATCCAATGGAGCATGCATTTAACAGTTAAAGAACTATCAGAGAAACTCTATTATATTTATGATACACCTTTCAGAAAGCGTAGAAACATAGAAGACATTGGCTGAAAGAGGGCATATGGCCCATCCAGTATGTCCTCCCCTCCCCTACTTACTGTTGTTTGTGAGGGCCCTAGTGGCCCTTCATTCCTTCCCCCTCCCCTTTTGCTTATGCCACGACCAGTCCCATGCATCTGCCCTACCCATGTTTGGATCCTCCCACTGATTTTGCAAGATGACACCCCTTAGTAGTCTGATCCACACACCACTCACCATTTCTGTGAAGAATAACTTCCTGATGTTGCTACTATATCCTCCCCAGTAGCTTTTTTATGTTCATTCTGATTACTTTTTTTATTCTATTTATGCCACTTCATTTTTGGCATTGGACCTCCCCATTGCCATTTAACAGTGGACCTCCTTGGCCACAATGTAGCCATGGCTACCCCCCAGGTGGAGTTGGAGAATGACAAAGAATCCTTTGGCAGGATATGCATTTTAGACTGTGGGATGTCCTGGTTGAGGTGGGGACAGATGTACATGGGCTGCTAGACCTCAATGCCAGGGCCCTGCTTTTCTGTTTTTCCACTCCCCTGGGATGCTGTTGTCTAGGACTCCAATATGTGCATGCACATGGTTTGTGTGCCACACACAGGATCCAGGCATCATACCCCTTCCTATGTTGCCTGTTTACTGCTGTTCCACCTGTTGTCATCCAGATGGCATGGTAATAGCAGGGAATGCAACCCTCCCTCCCTCCCTGAAGGAAGAAAGCATGCTCTGGGATGCTCAGTCCTCCTCCCCCTACTGGCCCTTTGACAACCGGGATTCAGAGCACAGACTGGATCACTGACATCATGAGCAGTAGCTCTACCCTGTGCGTACAGGCCAGCTAGCACCCTGGTATTTGTGTTCTCACATAGTTTGGAAACTTTCTATTATCTACTTTATTTATTCCCTGGAGGCATTTTTACATCTTGATCATGTTCTCCCACTCCCCTCTTGCCTTTGTGTGTACATCCTAAGGTCCTTCAACCTAAGCCATTCCCTACTGTTCCAGAATAATTTTGATTACTCTTGTCTGTACCACCACCACCCTGCCCATGTCATTCTTCAAGAGTAGATTCCAGAACTGAACACAGTAATCCAGGTAAGGACCACTGTGAATCTATTAAGGAAGAGATTCATCTATCTCTCTCTCTCTCTCTCTCTGTCTTCTGCTGATGACCTCCCTTCCTATACATCGTAACATCCTGTTCACCTCCTAACTGCCATGATGACCTGCATTTATGTTTCTAAATTGTCTGATGGTATCACACTTCAAGTCCCTCTCATTAGTTTTTCACTCCACAAATGCCCCCATCCTGTATTTTTTTTTAGTTAGTTGTGCCTATGTGCATTGTCTTGCACATTTCTGAACTGAATTTTAGCTGCCATGACCTTGGCCATTTTTTAAGTCTCTCCATAGTTCTCATTCCCTTTTTGCTGTCCACTGTTTAGCAGATCTTGGTATCATCTGCAAAGAGGCAGATCTTCTCCTATATCCCTAACCCAATTTCAAAGTGAAGATGTTAAAGAAGACTGGTCCCAAGGCCAGTCCATAAGGCACACCACTGGTAACCTCTCCAATCTCTGAGCGCTAATAAGGCAGCACTCTGGGTTATCTCACTTAACCAGTTGCTTAGCCATTGTCGAATCCCTGCCCCCTACCCCTAGGTCACTCATGTTCTTGACCAACCATCCATAGAGGACAGAGTCAAAGGCTTTGCTGAAATAAAGAAGAGTAGGTCCACTGCCTGACCCCTTGTCCATCACCATCATCACCAAATCAAAGAAGTAAAACCAGTTTGACTGACACAGCCTTCCATGAACCTGTGCTGTCTAATGTCCTGAACACCACTTGCCCTCAGGAAACCCACTGGCCTCTCCCTTATTATGGTCTTTAGTAATGTAACTACTATAGACATCAGTCAGACAGGTCTGTAGATTCTTGGTTCCTCCCTGGTTCTGCTCTTGTGCAGGGGAACTATGCTTGCTATCCTCCAATTCCCTTGGCACCTAAGCCATCTCCAGTGAGCTACAGTAATAACGTTCTGTACCATTGGTGCAGCCAGAACTTGTCCCACCACTTACAGCACTCATCGATGTAGCTACTCTGGGCCCCATTGATTTGTCCAGCTTTAGTTCATTTAATCCATTCAATACTGCTTCTGACATCATTTCTATACTGACACAAGCCATCTCCCACCCTGGCCTTGATGATACAATTAGGCAGTGGCCCCGTATCCTCCTTAGTGATTATTGAACAGAAGTATTGGTTCTTGGTAAACAGTTACTGATGTGTGAATAAATTATCATTTAAAATATGAAACATGGGGGCATATCTGCTCAATCAAGAATTCAGCATCTAGTTTTGCAATAATCTTGCAGCAAAGGACTGTACAGTATCGTTAAAGGAGAGCTTTGACACAGAAGTAACCTTCAGCATGAATAGATGAATTCATGCAGCATCAAACAAAATAGCAAACCCTGGAACTCATCATGGTAAAGTAGAGCCTACCTTTCATTTTTGCTTTCAGATGATTTAGGTGACAACCAGTTGACATGGTACTTTCCCCAGTGGCAGAGCTAAAAGAGTTTTTCCTTTTCAACCTTCACCGAGAAATGAAATATATTCAAGTATTCAAAGCCAATTCACTTTAAGTAATTTGTCAGGTTTACATTTCTACAGGTGGCAAACCTCTCCAGTGACTTATTCTCTCAGAAGAACACTTTATTTGATGTAATTATGAACTGTAATTCTAACTAAATATGACACTCTTTTCAAGCAGTGATGAGTAAACTAAACTTTAGCTTGGAACAGACTCAGACCTAAATCCTTACTTGTTGAAAAAAGTGAAATACAGGAAACTGCATACTGAATGTTATATTTCAGGTAAAAGTACTGTCATTAGGAATATAAACAGCATTCCTTTTCATTTAATTATTATGGTAAGTAGGTACTGCAAAAAAATGTAGTTTTCAAAAGGAACTAGACTAACTGGGAGAAGAAATGTTTTCAAAGTGATCCTGATACAAAAACAGGCAAGTTATGTTATGACAGTAATCCCAACTAATAAATAAACACTTCAAACACTTGGACTGAACATACTGGAGATGCAGTTTGCAGAAAGAGTAGTATATATGAACATAAAAGGATGTTAGGTGAGAAGAAATATCCAAATTATTTGTGGTTCGAGTATCTCTCCAAATCATACACCTACTCAAATGCCTCACTGCCAGTGCAATACATCATGGGTATGCAAATCCTTATGAAAGACAGGCTGTCAATCTTCACCAGAACAGACATTGCCTTTTAAACAGGCTTGTACATCTGATCCAGTATACGCTGAGAAAGACAAAGTACTGTCTTGTGTTTTGTCCTCTTGGGACTCTTCAGTGTACTGCAGTCATTGGGCCCAATTTTCAAAAAGGAATTATTTGGTGCAAAGTGTCTGCACCAAATGGGTATGATGCAAACAGCACCATGCATCAGAGGTTGCATCAATCCTGATTTTCAATTGCAGGCTGCATTGAAATTGGGATGCCTTGTGCCTAAGCCACTCTGAACTATCTTTGTGTCAGAAGTGCCCTTGCGCCAGGTCACAAGGGGTCTTGTGCCATGGTGGGGCTGCACCATCCCCTTTTTTGGAATTTTGAAACCCTACTCTGAACACAACATGGGGCTTCATGTTAGACAGCTGGAAGGTAGTCTAAGAGCTATGTGCTAGTGCAGGACAATGTGGAAATTTGGGGGGGACTTGCCAGGAGGGAACCCCCAGTGAGCCTTCTGCCCCAGCCCCTCCTGGCAAACATATTCACCCCCCCACCTTCACAATGCCTATGTCTAGCCTCGAAGGTGCACCACATGTTTGGTGCAGGCCTGCAATTGTGGCAACTCTTGGGTCTTTGGTGCAGGGATCCCCATTTTAAAAAATTGGACACAGGGTCCCTGATGCACCCGGAGTTTGCCACAGCCCTAGAGTGACACAACTTGCATTGCTCTAATGGCTTTTTGAAAATCAAGCCTATTGTCTTAACCAGACACCAAGTCAGTAGCACAAGGTAACAGACATGTTAAGCATTCTGAGTGAGAATACTGGCAAGGCAATTTGCAGGGAAAATAGCATTTTTTTTAATAAATAGTTTTTATTTGGGGCTTTATTGAATGCAAACATGCAACCACATTGGTATAATAATTTATATGATTAACAGTGTGTTGAATGGTATAATTTGTTAATACTGTATACAAAGTTTATATAAGTGATATCCTTTGTAATTTCTGGTGGCCTCACAATATTTATTCTGTTACCTTCTGTTGCACTTTACCCAAAACATAACAATTTGCTGTTTGAATAGTTATAGATGGCAGTTCTTCATTTCTCTTTTAAATACAAAATTCTGGTTACATCTGAGAGAATAAATTATCTGACCAGTCATGCATTTTATTATTAAACTTCTGCTAATATTTTGCTATGCAGGGAAAGAAATATTGGCCATACAGAGAGAAAATAAATAGCTGTGACCATTCTTCTTTTGGTAGTTTTTTAGATTTACCATGTTCTATCCAGAGTTTTAAAACAATACACTTGGTGGCCATAATAGCTTCTGAAATTAATTTTAGTTCCAAATTAGAAAATATTCTTCTTTTACACACTGCAGTTCCAAAATAATCTCAGCACAATCATATTTTGAAAAGGAGATGCCCGATGTTCTTAAGATGACCATCAATCCCATCCACCATTGATCTACTAACTCACAGTCCCAAAGCATATGAAATGTATCTGCACTGTCTTATTACTGTGCCAAGATTGTAAATTATTGGATAAATGTACTTTTATAGCCTGTAAAGTGTAATTTGGGCTCTGTTGATGATTTTGTAATGGATTGTTCTGTCTCTAGTTGTTTTGTATTTTTTTTATTGATTTGGGAATTATTTTTCCAATGTTTTTCAGTCATATTTAAAGGGACAGTGTCAACTTTTTTTCATCACATTATTTCTAGTTAAAACCCCACATTTTATGACTGCTTACCTACTCTAAAATCCATTGATGCTGCTGTTTTTTTTGTATCTGGCTTTTTGCTTAGCATGACTGAAATGCATTCTAATGTATATTTATAAACAACTTTGTTTTGAATCCTAACGGTGGGCCATCTGTTTTTCATTGTTTAAAAGAAAAAAGAATCAGAATCAAACAACCAGCTACATAAGCAATCTCTACAGAATGTGAACGATCATAAGATGTGTTTTTTAAACTAGGGTCACTCCAAGGCTGATGAAAGTAGACAGTGTCCCTTTAATTTTAGTAAATTATTTCATTCTTTCTACTACTGTTTGTATATTTTTTTTTCAGAAATGATAACTAACAGACTATATAGCCATGAACATAGACCCTTCCTTTTGGCAATCATATTAAAGAGTTCCTCTTCTGTTTTGATAGATTATGGCACCTTTTCCTATCTGTTGAAATATTTCTTATAATATATTTGCATTTAGAAAATGGGATTTTTATTTCCTGGGCTCTGATTGGCTGGTACCCATTCCAGAGGTGTACATTAACTTTCAATAGATGCCCAGGAAATAAAATGTTTCAGCATTCCATACCCCAAATGTCAAAGTGGTATTCCTGTGCCAGTTTGAAATTCAAAACTCGTTAACCGCCAATTTATTTTTTGCTCACACAGCGTGAAAGGGAGCGAGAGCCTCCCATACTCAGTTCATAGACAATCCCTGCACCCATTAATTTAATGAATAAGAGATGCACACATACAAAAAATATAAAACTACCTTTTTCTGTATTTCACAAAGCTGGACCCAATTCTGGCATTACTACCACTTCCAACCTGTGATCCCTTGCCTGCTCTCACAAGTGCTGCTAACCTACACTATTGTAGTGGTGTTCACCCATAGCTCCCTGTTGTCCTTTTTTTCCCCTAAAGCAAAAGAGATGATGGCCATGATCACTAGCAGTAACATGGCAGATGTACTGTCTGATGTTTCCTTCCTTCACTGAGTATGATGCCTGCACCCCTCCCCACTGTGACGTATCTTTTATTGTCAATTTTGGCAAGAGCTACAGTCAATCTGTTTACCTCCGCATTGCCCAAACTGCGCAGTTGTCCACCCGGAGACTCAGGCAAAATAACTTGTTTCCCTTTTCTGCTTCCCATTCACTGACAGACAATGATCCCTCATTATTTGCCAAAGCTGCACAGTAGTACATCTGGAGACTCAGGCAGGAAAAACTTCTCTCCCACTTTTCTGCTTCCCCATTCACTGATGGAAAATGGACAATGCTCAATCATTGCTTGCCTACTGATGTCACTGTACCGCAGCAGTAGTATTCCAAACTCGCCAGCTGACAGCAGTCAAAGAAAGACTGCACTTTAGGACATAAAAACAAGCAAACAAAAAAAAACAGCACAAAGCTCCCTTTCCACTACAACTCTGCTGTACAACTCTGAAGCAGCACACTACCCTCTACTGGCTGGCAAGGATGCCAGTACAGGGACTACTTCATCAACAAAACAACTTTGTATTAATTGTATCAATTTTTTAACCTTTTCTTCTTTTTCATTTTATAAATCTTGCACAAAAATGCCAAACGTATCCCATGTTCTAAGCACAATAATACCCTCCAGGGTGGGCAGTATTGAGCAATACCATACCTTACAGAGGCTATAAGGCCCTCCACCTGCAGCGTTGGGCCTCATTACACCCTTGGGCAATCTAATATTGCCCAGCACTGCCCACCATGTTTGGTATTATCGCTTACTTCTTGAAAGTTTTGGAAAAAAACCTTTGAGCACAGTAGCTCATTAACAAGGGTTCCATGTCAGTGATAAAGTTACAATAAAGACAAGTTCAGCTGTGAACAAACAAATTCCAAATGAATATTGACACTATAGCTAAGATACAGACATTATTGGTGCACCATTCAGAACACAAAGTTGTTTATTCAAAAGCCAAAATCATTACAGTAAGCTGTAAACAGACTATGTTAGCATCACTGCAGGATGTGAATGTCATCAGCAATCCCTCAATTAGAGGATGATATCTACCATCGTTCACTGATGAGTCCTGAGGTGGCTCAGTAATCCAATACTAGAGCCACAGATTCATCCACAGAAATTGCAGATGTTTCCATGTGGGAGATCTTCCCGCTGGCTGGGGTTTCTTTCCCTTTCCTTCCTACACTCTCTCTTTTTGGCTTCAAGGGCAACGCATTTCCCTTCAAAGCAGGCCCCTGCTTTATGGAGGTTCTGGCACCATTGAGATTGGTTGGTGGCCAGCTCCTCCCAGCTCGTGATGTCCATATCTGTTTTCTTGAGATATGCCTTCAGTGTGTCTTTGTAGCATTTCCACCATGAGATCTCTGGCCATGACTGAGCTGGGAGTATAAAATTTGTTTGGGGAGTCAACAGTCGGGCATCCATACACATTGTCCAGTCCAGTGGAATTGATGTCTGAGGATCATTACCTCAATGCTGGTAACATTTGGCCTCAGTGAGAACACTAACGTTAGTGTGGTGGTCTTCCCAATAGATGATGAGGATTTTCCGGAGACATCGTTGGTGGTTCCTCTCCAGGCTCTTTAGATGATGTCAGTAAGTCACCCAAGTTTCACATCCATAAAGAAGGGTAGGAATGATAACTGAACTATATACCTGGATCTTGGTGTCCTTTCATATGTCACGGTCAGTGAAGAAGCACTGAAGCAGTTTTCCTAATGAGGTACTAGCACAATGGATCCTGTGCTGAATCTCATCGTCGATGTTTGCTGTTAGGAAGAGGTGGCTACCGAGGTAAGGGAAGTGCTCGACTGTCTCCAGGGTCTGTCCCTCGATGGTGAATTGTGGAGGGTCATTTACATGGCCTAGAGCAGGCTGATAGAGCACCTTGGTCTTCTTAATGTTAAGTGAGAGTTCCAGACTTTGGTAAGCTTCTGCAAAGAGATCTAGTGCAGACTGGAGGTCGCTCCTGGTGTGTGCAAGGATGGCACAGTCATCAGTGTACTGGACATCAATGACTGATGCCTTGCAAACTTCAGTCTTTGAACAGAGACATCCAAGATTAAAGAGCCCTCCATCATTCTGTATTTGATGTAAATTCCAGTGGGAAGGTGGCCTTCGGTTAGAACTAGGATGACTGCTAGGAAGACAGAGAACAAGGTTGGAGTGATGGCACACCCTTGCTTGACCCCAATTTGGATGATGAACGGGTCTGTCTTTGAATCATTATGGAGAACACTGGAAGTCATCTGGTCATGCAGAAACCACAGGACTTCAATGAATTTTGTAGGGAAGCCAAATCTGGCCAGCACCTTCCACAAGGCTTCATGATTGATGGAGTCAAAGGCCTTTGTCAGGTCGATGAAAGCCATGTACAGGTCCTGATGTTGTTCCCGACACTTTTCTTGGATCTGCCTGGCAGTGAAGATCATGTCGGTTGTTCTGCGAGATGGTCTGAATCCACACTGAGATTCCGGCAGGACTTCTTCGGCGATGGGAAGGAGATGGTTCAGGAGAATACGAGTGAGGATTTTCCCTCCGGTGGAGAGTAAAGCAAGGCCTCGATAATTTCCACACACTAACTTGTCTCCCTTCTCGAAGATGGTAACAATGTTGGCATTCCTCAAGTCCTCTGGAATCTTCTCATTGTTCCAAATTTGGAGAATGAGTTCAAGGAGCTTTAGTACCAGTTTCTCACCCCAGCCTTGTAGACTTCAGCTGGTATGCCATCTGGTCCCTCAGCTTTGTTGTTTTTGGCCCGCTTGATGGCATGTCTTACTTCTTTGATGGTAGGAGGGTTGGTGAGAGATTCTCTTTCAGGGTGTTGCGGGACAGAATTGATAGTGGCATCTGTCACAGATGACACACGGTTCAGAATTGTCTCAAAATGCTCCTTCCATCTAGCTTGAATGCCTTCATTTCCCTTAAGGAGCATCAAGCCATCTTGAGATCAGAGGGGTGTGGGACCATGGGAGCTTGGACCAAAAATGGCCCTTATGGCCTGGAAGAAGCTCCACATGTCATGTCATGTTTGTCAATATAGAGCTGGATCTCCTTAGCCTTGTCTTGTCTTGCCACCATTTGTTTTTGATGTCTCGGATCTTCCTTTGAGCTTCTGCCTTGAGCTGCTGGTATGACTCTTTCTTTTGGTGGCATGAGATGTCATCTTGCAATGTGTGGTGAGCTCTTCTTTTCCAGTTGAGCAGGTCTTGAATCTCAGTATCATTTTCATCAAACCAGTCCTGGTGATGCAGGGTGACATAACCAATAGATTCGGCACATGCTGAGTGGATGGTGGTCTTGAACTCCTTCCAGTATCTCTCAATGTTATCATCAGCTGTGGGCATAGCAGAGAGCCTTGCTTGTAGACGTTGCTGGAAGTCCTCTTGAACCACTGGGTCTTGAAGGGACTTGGTGTTGAATTTCCTTTGCATTGATTTTGGCTGCCTTTGATGTTTCTGAGTGAGCTGGATGTTCACGACAGATGTGACAAGATGATGGTCTGTCCAGCAGTCATCAATTCCTCGCATGGCCCTCGTGATGTAGACATCCTTTTGATCAAGAGTTCTGACAATGACGTAGTCAAGGAGGTGCCGGTGCTTGGATCGAGGGTGTCTCCAAGTAGTCTTATACTTGTTGCTGTGTCTGAAGATGGTGTTTGTGATGACCTGGCCATGCTCCGCACATTTGTTCAGGAGTAGGATGCCATTGGAGTTTGTCTTTCCTACCCCCTCCTTCCTGATGATACCATTCCAGAGATCTGAATCACACCTGACTCTGGTGTTGAAGTCACCAAGGAGAATGATCTTATCTTCCTTAGGGGTGTTGGTCAGGACTCTGTCAAGGTTGGAGTAGAACTGTTCCTTGACATCCTCGTCAGCATTAAGTGTTGGGGCATATGCACTGATGACAGTGGCATGCTGATTGTTGCTGAGCTTAAGCCGAAGGGTCATGAGGAGTTCGTTGATGCCAATTGGGAGCACTGTAAGCTGGTTGATAAGTTTGTTCTTGATGGAAAGGCCAACACCGTGAATGCGTCTGTCTTCAGCAGGCTTTCCTTTCCAGAAAAAGGTGAAACCTCCATCCTCTTCTCTCAACTGACCTTCATCTGGTCATCTTGTCTCACTTATGGCAGCAATATTGATGTTACATCTTGACGTTCCCTGGCGATAATAGCAGTTCTTCTTTCTGGTCATTCACTCTACTGGTTGTCCATCAGAGTAAGAACGTTCCATGTCACAAAAATCATTGTCTGTTTCTTGTTTCAACCACAGAGAGAGTGATCCCACTGGATGTGGCTATCCAGCCAGGAGAAGGTGAGACAGCCTAAGTTTAGGACACCTTTTCTAGCCCTTTCCCCATGAGGGGTGAGCAGAGGGGATCCTAAAGAGGACTGCTCAGTCACAGTAGCAGCTATCAAATTGCACCCCTGTCCCAGTCCAGGTGCCAGATGACCATCAAACTATCACTGCCTACATGCAGATTTGTGGCTACAGACTGCCAGATTCACTGGTCCCGTCCCCATCACCACTAGTCTGTCACCACAGGACTTGGAAGTTTAGTTGCGGGGATGTTGTTTCCCATGGTAGAAATCTGCACGTGACTTCTTTTAGTATGGGGAAGCTGGTGGGCCTACAGCAACCAGACAGACTTGACAAGCAGGAGATCTAGTGTCCAGTGGCAAGGATAGTCCAAGACAACTGGAGATCCCCATCTTGTTGCAGCCTTCATCCGCCTTCACAGCCGTTGAGATCCTAACATCTTCTTCTGCCTGATCCACTGTTGAGAACTTTGGAGGTTGTGAATGTAGCTAGGTAATTAACTGTTACTGTTGCACTGAACTGCTAGTGCAGACTGCAGAGATCTTTTGAACTGTTCAATGAGATTCAGCAGGGATTCAGGCAATTCATTTAACCATCCTGCTGCCCTGACTGCAATGGAGCACCTACCCAGCTGAGTTCGACAGAGAAGAACTTCAAGTGCTTTCCTTGCCGTGCTCTTTGTGTTGTATTGGTTGGTGACAGGTTGAAGCAGATTTTTAGAGCTTGAGGTGTTAGGCCCAGCAGTGCTTTTTTGGCTGTTAGGCAGGTTTGGAACTTTCTGGTACTGTGCAAAAGGGTAGTCAACTGGTTAATGAGTAAAGGGTGCTGCTATGGGTTTGCTTGTCAGCCTCTAACACAAACCGGCATGCCTCATTGCATATCACGTTAACCCTGTTTCATACTGTGTCACAGACTGCTGTGTATACAGGTAAACCATAGTCAACTTGGGGCAATACAGAGCTGGACACCATCAAACAACTGACATCAGCAGTAAACTTGTTGTGATTTCTGTAAGGGACACCCAACCTTCTGTTTAGTGAGGACACCAACTTATCTACACGAGGTGCAAAAAATAGAGTATCGTCCAGAACTTGCCTGAGGTATTTGAAGGTCTCCACATACTCTAGCTTAACACTGTTGTTTTTAAGAATGCCAAGATGGGGATCTTACTTTTAATGTGAGGACCATTTAAAAACATTTTTTTTTGTTTTTTTGTAGTTGAGGACCAATTTTTTATTTGAGAACCAATTTTCTAAAGTCTCAAAGTTGCACTGCAGGTTAGTGATGAGGTTACCAAGGTTGGCATTTTTGGAGTATATAACAGCATTATCTACATGTAGAAAGACATTAGCTGGGGGCATGGTTTTTGACACGCTAAGTGATGGCCACTTAGATTGCTAGCTCTGCTCCTGACTCAGTTGAAAAACATCAGGTTCTGCAGATGAATCAATGAATGTGACCCTAGAAGGTAATGGGGAGCTCTCACAACTGTATCTGAGGAGATGTACTGAACGAAATCTCTCCCGAGAGCCGTTGGTGATGAGCAGCATGGACTAATAGATCAGGGGCCCCTACATGAGGGAGAGACTGCATAAGCCAGGCTTTTTCCTAATCACTGAGTGGCTGAGAATGTAAATGGAGAAAAGTAGCAAGGGAGTACAGCAGCCATCCACTGGGCTGATACAGTCAATCACAACAGAAGAGCTATAATCACGAGTACTAGACAACTAAACCTATTGAAGGATCTGAGAAAATAACCCAAACACTTTTAACTTATCTGAACAATCCTCTGAATGGATGGATCCTGCAGACAGTGGACAAGACATGGCAGCCCCAGCAATGGATGTTCGGCTGAATGATCAACTGGGCTACATAGCCTGCATGTTGGAAGCACTGGTGGTGGACATGGCTGGTGTTAAAACAGTGCTCACGGGTACCATGGCAGATGTTAGGGTTCTCTGAGAAAAAGTGAATATGGTGGAGCAAAAGGCCAATATGTTAGAGACACACCAGCATAAGATAATTGCCAAACTGGAGGATCATGAGGCTCGATTGCAGAAATTATAGGAATGAGCTGAGGATCAAGAAAACCAGGGAAGCCTCAATAATGTGAGGTTCCTGGGTGTCCCTGAGGACCTGGAGGGGAGAAACATGGAAGGCTTTTTGAATGACTACCTACCCAGGCTGCTGGGCAAGTGATAGAGGGCCCCAATGGAAACTAAAACAGCTGGTTCCATGTCATAATGGCAATCGCCAAATTGTGATCACCATTACAGTGAGCGTACATCGCTGAAAAACCAAAATGGCGTTGTACACTCCCAGTAAGGCAACACTGGTGAAAACAAATGTTTTTTATGTTATTTATGCAGGGAGCTGCACCCCTTTAAAAACGAGTCTCAATTCCAGGGGGTGCATGTTGGGAAGGGGGAGAGCCTTGTAAAAACGTATTAACTCCCACAAGCAAAACACAAAATATTGGGTTCCTCCCCAGCCCTGAACCCTGCACCCTCCTCACTGTAGCCAGCTATCCTCACCACCAAACCAGACAGCCAGCTCAGCAGCCTCTCACAGTACTGCCTCCCACATATCTTCCCTCCTCTTCTATTCCCCGTCCTGTGATTCTGGTTGCCTTATTATTTGCCCATCATTACCCTTTCATGGTAGATCACAAAATGAGTTCTGCACTTGAGTTGCTCATATCCGAGTAGCTCAAATTCAGTTACCATTTTGATTGGTTACTGAAAGATCCCATAGGGTTCAGGGACAAAAGGCCACCCCAGGCAACACACCAAGACCAATCATCGCTATTTCTTGAGATTTTTTGTTTTCACCAGTGTTGCTCACTGGGAGTGTACAACGCCATTTTGTTCTCAACAAAGAAGCACTTTCTTCTGCTATGCTTGAACCCTTTAAAAGGAATCTCTGAATCTACCTCACCTCAACCATGCAATGTGATTGCTTCTCCTAAAGGGACTGCCTCTCCATTCACCTGCTTGTTTCTGACCTGTGACCTATAACCTCTCACAGCTAACCACATTAGTGGCACCTGCTCTTCCTACTTCATCACTGCCCTCCCCCCACCTTTCACACACCTTCCCTCCACTACTGTGCTCCTGCCCTTCCCCCCATCATTCACACCCCCTCCCTCCACTACTGCACTTCACATACATCTGCCCCTTCATCTCTAACTCTACTTACACTGCTTCTAACCACCCCTCACTCTGACAGAAGCTCTTCAGCCTGCCTACTTCTTCTCTACCCCCTCCTACCCTGCTCACCCCAACTGTCATTCCTGTATAATTTTTACTTTGAGACTTCATTTAAGCTGGCCTCTGAACTCTCCCTACATTGATGACTGTAATCCTAAAATGTGTGAAGACTGTAAACCATTGTCTACCTTTGTATGTATGTTACCCTCCATCCTCTGACGTGGAACCTTTGTAAATGAGCAGTTCTTGCTCAAAGGTATTTGTAATCCTAGAGTTTAATAAAATAAAAAAAAAATACTTGACCAAGGAGTGAGTCCTGAGAGCCACCAGGGACCTAGGTGGACTAACTTTCAGAGGTCCCAGAATCTCACTCTGTAAGGACTTCTCCCATTAGATGGCTATGTGATGCAAGGCCTTCGGGCAGCTAAAGAAGGATTTGAGGGAAGTGGATTTCAAGTATGGATTCTGGGGGCTATGTGGGCTGTGGGTCACCAAAGTGGGCAAGGAGATGGTCAGGAATACACCACAGGTCATTGTTCATTGCATTTCTAAATGCTGGCTGAACATCTGACTAGGAACTACAAGCCCGAGAAAGCCCTGGTACCCATGTGACCAGATTGCAGCACAGCAGTACCAAGGTGCTGGCAGTCATGTAGCAGAGAGCAGTAAACACAGGGAGCTTGGAAAAGACAACATGGCGGCACCCAGGGTAGCTCCTAAAATGGTGGAAAACAGTCTCACTTACAGAGAGGTACAGCCCCCTAAATCAGCACATCTCCCCTCCAGAACTCTGGAGGAACAATATAACATTCCTCGGCCACAGCTGCAAAGATCCAGACCAAGGTCTCGAAGTAGAACAGGGATGGAAAGAGGCTCACCCAGCTCTAAGGCATCATCCCCAGCCAAATACCTATGACACGACTCCGGTAGTGAGGATGACACCATAGATGGCCAGAACAAGAGGTCCAAAGAGCAGCAGCAAGAAGTGACAAAGTCGACAGGGCCAACGCGGTAGAAGAGGTGACTGATGAGCAGATGGACATCTCAGAAGTCCCACAAGAACTGATCAAACTTGGGACCTGATCATTCACAGAGGTGGCAGCTTCAGGACAAGGTTGAAAGCCAGAAGACCTGCTCATCATGATGTTTCTTGCTAAGAGGGAGTTGCGGAGATGATATCGAGCAGCTCTGCCTTGAATCATTGGATGACAGTACGGTGTGTGCTCTAAGTTCAATAGGTTTAATTCAAGCTGAGGGGATGAGAATTACTCTGTTGGGGTTATGGTTAATAATTAGAATGGTTAAAATGTTTAATGCAATGTAAAACTTTTGCTGTTGTTTGACTGTCTCCTCTCCCAACAGGGCGGAAGGACACAAGGTGGGGAAATTGAAATAAAAGGCCAAGTGAAGGGGGTGAAACAAATATGAGGGACACATTTTTAACCTGTGGGGAAACCTCTAGGATGGATGGTGCGAGGAGGGGAAAAACTTCACATTATGGGATAAAAGTCAGAGGACATAGAAATGTGGAGCCCCCCCATCATCCAGATATATCCTAGATACCCCTAATTGAGACAGGGATTACTAGCAAGCTGTAGGGCCACAATATCAATAGCCTGGGGATGCAGGAAAGTACCTCCTAAGTTATATGTCTATCACCAAAACAGAAGGGATAGGGGAAGCCTCTGGAGGTCTGAACACAGTCAGAAAAGATGGGGAAATAAAAAAGGGGACGGGGTGATGACAGAGAAGGAATGCAAGACCACAGGATTAAAGTGGTGAGGGAAAAAGCCTTCATGAGGACACAGATAGGGACACCCAAGACCAGGTAAGAGAGTATAGGTAGGCACTGGCCTAGGGTCGAATCCCATCTCCCCCCCTCAACTGAAAAATCATCATTGGCCCAGACTAATAGTCTGGACCTGATAGTTATGAATGACCTAGCCCAAGACCCTGACACCCCCCTGCAGGTTGAAATACGCCCACACTCCCCCCACTCTACATACAGAGCAAACCCCTAGAGTATGCTGGGAGAATCCCAAGGCACCCCCAGGAAGAGATCCCTTGAGTCAATCTCAAAATCAACTGGAGGCAGAAAAGGAGAAGTAGTCGCAATACAGAGAAAATGGGCCTGAAAATAGAAATATCAAGCAGCAGCAGCAGAAAAGGCTCCATATTACCCACAATACTCATTGGCATCTGGGTGACATAGCTGGGGTGTAGTGTTCATACTGTACTTGCCCCTTTTATTTACACCCACAGTACTTTAGTGGATACACAGAATAATTCACTCCATATCTGGACAGGTTGGTGTTACTTCAACATCGCCAATTCGGGACACCATCGAAAACACCCCATTAATCAGGACCACAAAAGGGGCAAGGGTAAAGCAAGAAGGAAGGGAAGGTAATTTCTAGATTTAACCAAGTAAGACAAGCTAAATAGGGATATATTGTGGTTGTTGTAGTTTTAAATCTTGGAACAACGTGTATGGGCTACTGCTGTTGGACTGTGTTCTCATATCTTTCTAGGCTATCAAGGCAAAGAACCCTACAGGCCACAGCTCAGACCCCTGGATTGGAGAGTGCTTCACTTCCATGAAGAGGGAAGTATGACTACCCCAGGACCTGAGAACAGAAAAGATCATCTACTGAGGTAAGTGGCATGTGGGCTATAGTGCTGTAACATGGCATCCATGGACAGGGAGAGGGTGTTGAGGTGTGTCTCCTGGAATACCAAGTGGTTGAACCACCCTCTGAAATGAACTAAGGTCCTGCAGCATCTCAAATTCTTGAAAGTTGATGTGGAACTATGGCAGGAGATGCACCTCACAGATTGGATGGTCCTATGGCTACAGAAGTCATGGGTAGGGAAAGTGTTGCATAGCTCTGGCACATCTAAATCAAGGGGGTGACAGTGCTAGTACAAAAGGCATGCCCATGGACAGTAGAGTAGATCAAGACAGATAAGCAGGGACACTGGATAGTTGTCTACTTTACCTTCCCAGAGGGAAAAGTAGTTATGGCCAATTTGTGTGCCCCCAATCAGGACGACCCAGATTTCTTCTTGCAAGTTAGCCAGGCTGCAGTGGAAGCATAAGGAGAAGGGCAGGCAATACCAATTATGGTAGGAGGCGACTACAACTTGGTTCAGGATGTAATCCTGGACAAATTGCAGCCCTTCCTGGATACCCATACAAGATCCAAAGAAGCTCTGACTCTCCTACAGGAGGAATGGGGCATGAGAGACCCTTGGTGTTGAGATAACCCCACTGGGAGGGATTACACCTACTACTTAGCGGCCCACGGGACGCATAGTAGAACTGACTACTGGCTAACAAAGAGGTGTCACGGGGAACTCAAAAAGCAGTTATAGAACCAATGGTCATATCTGACCATGCCACAGTTAGCCTGCTTTTCACACCGACAGGGACACAGCCGACCTCCACAAGATGGCAGTGTAATCCTCTCCAACTAAAGGGCCCAGAGTTTGGCAAGTGACTTAAAATACAAGCCGAGGAGTATTTCAAAATAAATACCAGTGGGGAAGTGGGAGCTGGCACAGTTTGGGAGGCGTTTAATGCCTTCTTGAGGGGCTGCATAATTTCCTATACTGCCACCCAGAATAGGAAAAGCGTGGAGGAACTGGAACACCTACAAATAAAACTGACAGCATTGGAGGACCAATTCAGATGAAGTCCATCACCTCCTAGAGAACTGGTGGCCCAGATCACAGGGACATAATACAAAATTAACATCATTATGAAGCAGAAGGTACAGTAGCAGCTCCTCTGATCTAAGTATAGATTCTGGGAGGCCAGTGACAAGGGGGACAAGCTGATAACTTACCAGCTCCACAAGCAAAAAACCACCTCCCAAATTCATGCGCTAAGGGCTCAGAACTGGGAGAAAGTGACCAAGCCAAATGACATAAATGAGGTAATGCCACAATACTATTAGGCTTTGTATTCCTCCACCAAACCCCCGATGACTGGGGAGACTGAGGCAGAGACAGTGGCCTTTTTAGACTCTCTTCAAGTCCCTCAGCTATCTCAGGAAGAGATTCGGGACCTGGATAAACCCCTCTCTGAACAGGAGGTACGCTCAGCCCTAGACAAACTGGCAAAGGGAAACCCCCAGGCCCTGACGGTATGTCAGCAAATCTTTACCAACTAACAGCAGCTGAACTTACTCCAGCACTGTAGGCAGCTCTGAAAGGGGCAGGTGACAAGCAAATGTTGCCACCCACCGTAAGAGAGGCCATCATAGCACTACTGCCCAGGAAATTGGCAGGCCAAATTGAATGTGCAAATATTTGACCCATCTCCATTATTTCAGTGGATACAAAGGTGATAGCCAAAGCCCTGGCAACTAGATTGGAGCAAGTCCTATCATTCATGATACACCCCTCACAGGCAGGCCTCAGTAAGGGCAAGATGGAGGTGGATAGTAGCTGCACTGTTTTAAACCTCAAATGGTGGGCGCTGAATTCCACCACACCTATGGCGGTGCTGGCAGTTGACTTCTGCATGGCGTTTGATTCAGTAGAGTGGGGGTACTTGTACAACACCCTGGCAGTCTCTGGTTTTGGCAGATAGTTTACAAATTGGATCATGACCCTGTACAACACGCCGACAGCTGCAGTACTAACCAATCAAAACATCTCCTAGCAATTCCCACTGCAAACAGGGACAAGGCAGGGATGCCCACTATCCCCCTTGCCCTTTCTGATAGCCATTGACCCACTGGCCAGGAAGTTACTCAGCACTCAGGAGGTAAAGGGTATTAAGGTGAGGAGAAAACAGTACCTGTTGAACTCATATGCAGATGATATCCTCCTGATAGTGGAGGACCCAAAAGCTACTCTGCCTCATATTATCCAGATCCTACAGGAGTAAGCAGAAATTTCAGAGTTTTAGGTGAACAAGAAAAAGACCACCTTGTCACCCCTCAACCTAAATGGCACAGGGTTGGACCCTGAGGACCTACAGGTAACATGGGTCCCTGTGGGGTTTACATACTTACAGGAAAGAATACCAGCTTGTTGGAGACAATTCATAGATAAGAACTATGCTCCTGTCTTGGGCACCATCAAGGCGGAGCTGAGGAGCTGGCAAAAGTTACGACTCTCCTTTAAAGAAAAAATAGAAGCTTTGCGGATGTTTGCACTGCCTAAGGTGGCATAAATATTTTTCAATCTGCCAATAGAAGTGCCTCCTGGGATATTCTGAACTCTCGACAAGCTGGTTTTGACCCTGTTGTGGGAAGGCAAATCATGCAGGTTCAGCAGAACAAAGTTGAGGTCCCACTGGACAAGGGGAGGACTGGGCCTTCTCTGGTTCCACAGCTACCTAACAGCATATAGAATGGTGCAAGCCACAAAGTGGTTCCTAACAGATCAGGGCCAAGCACCCATGTGGGTGCAGCTGGAAAGGAACTGGGCAAGCAACCAGTGGCTAAGTGCTCTGCTAGAGGAAAAAAGAATCCAGGTGGACACAACATCCCCTGTGATACAAGACACCTGCAGTAAATGGCAAAAGGGAATGGCAATGACTAAGACCCCTGAGAAGGACCGGGGTCTGCCATTGAGACATACATGACTTTGGGGCAATCCCGCCATTCTGATAGAGAGCCACAGTATTCAGTGGGGAGAATGGATGGTGAAAGGAATAACAACCATCACTGACCTCTGAGAAAAAAATTCAGAGATGCCAGCAACAGCAAGAAAAGTATCAACTCCCCAGTCCAGACTTCTGGAAGTATTTACAGGTCAGGGAGGTAGTCAGAGCTTATAAACACACCAAGGCTCCAGGGAAAGGTTGGTAGTGGCTGTAACAGCTGCATAAGAAGGGGGCACAGAAGGGGGTGGTGGGAAAGATTTACAAAGTACTCAGAGATAGCCAGCTCAACCCCACGGACAAATGCAGAGCATACTGGGAACAGGACTTGAACACAAACCTCACACAGAATGTGTGGGATAAGTGCATGAGAGATGCTCATCTAGTGTACTCAGATGTGCTCAGCCAGGTAATACAGTTAAAGATGCTGTTATGATGGTATCACACTCCAGAAGCTCTGTACTGGATGTGGGTGTTTCCCCACTTGAAATGCTGGAGGTGCAGGAGGGCTAATGCCAGCCTGATACACATCCTCTGGAAGTTCGCTACATTGAATGCTTTCTGGCAAGGAGTGATAGGGGACTGCTCCAAGGTCCTGAAAACACCCATCTCTGCCGCATCATCTCTTATAATCTTAGGAGATACCGCGACCCTGCAGCATGACCAACATTGAACAAAAAGGTGGTTGCTGACAGTGCTCCTAGAGACCAAGAAAGCAATCTTAATGAAATGGCGACAAGTAACCCCTCCCTCACTGCTAACATGGCACATGGAAGTGGTAAGGCTGGCAGTATTCAAAAGGCTATCCTTCTCCAGCAAGAACCAACTGGGAATATTCCACAATCGCTGGGACCTTTACTTAAACTCACATCTATGCACAGTGCCCTTACCTGCACCTGGAAGCCCTCCTTTGTAAACAAACTATACCTGTGTCCCACTAATAATCTATCCCTTTGTGAAGTGACATGGCTGGTGGCAAACCAGCAAGTCTCATTTCAAGGAGGGGGGCAGTGTTGTGTAAGTTACTTTTTCTATTACTTTCTATTTCTTCTAGAAACTTGATCTAGGAAGCTCAGTGTAGTCACTAGCAAGGATGGAGAAGTACTAGAAAAAGTAATACACCTGACAGTTACAGTTACTTATTTCTTTTTATACAAAAACAATACAAAAATAATACAAAAATAATAAATAACTATAACAGATGACAGTTATTTGAAAGTAATAGGTTAGTTACTAGTTACTTTCAAATAAATGTAATCAGTTGCAGTTATGTATTACTTTTGTATAAAAAGACATACATAATTGTAACTGTAAGGTGTATTACTTTTTCCAGTACTTCTTCATCCTTGCTATTGACTACACAGAGCTTTCTGGGAAGCGTTTCCAAAAGTAATAGAAAGCAATAGAAAAAGTAACTTACCCAACACTGGAAGGGAGTCAGACATAATTGTAGAAAAATGTGTAAAAGTGTCATATAAAAGTGTCATGGACATTTTCTTTAGTGAAGTAGCATGTTTCCAGACCATCAGCACAACCTTATAGGTACCCATTATCTTAAGTACTGCAATGCTGAATAGAATGAAAATGTATCAGTCACGCATAATGACTTTTATCTGCTTGGATGGTATGTATATTGTTTTAAAATTGTTAAAAATTGGAACAAACAATTAAAATCTTTTTATGATAAAAAAAAGGACATTAGCTGGCCAACAGGCATAGGGAGGTGATTAATGAAAAGGCCAATGAGGAGAAGGCACCGAATGGAATGCTGAGGTATACCAATGGATACCTTCAGACATCTGATAATGAGTCATCAATTTTCACTCGCTGAGTGCATTCTGAAAGATAGTTTTGGAACCAAGATATTGAGTCCCAGGTTAGACCAAGGCTATGGAGTTTACTGAGCAGGAGCTTATGTTTGACCAGGTCAAAGGCCTGAGTTAGGTAAATTTATATGGCTCCGACCATGTTACCGTTGTCAAGTGCCTCATGTGTGTAGTTGGTGTATTCTGTCAGTGCTGTATTTGTGCTGTGGAGATTTCTAAAGCCATGTTGCTGGCCACATTGTATTTCATATTTATGCAATAGGTGTGGACACAGTAGACATTATAAAAATCCATTTATTTTCACACCCATTGAATACATTTTATTTATCTATATAGCAGACATGTCATTGCCACTTAGCTACATACTAGACATATCATTGTGACATGTCCCTCCCCACCCATCCAACACTATATACAGCTGCCCTTCCTTGCAGGCTACTCCCGCTCTGCTCCCACAGCTACAGGTGCCAAGCTCCTTCCGCTTCATGCCCACCACTGTCAGCTCATTTACAATTCACTGCAAATCAAAATGCCACAAAAACCTTTTTTTAAAAGCTTAAAATGTTGTATTCTCCTTGGTCCCAAAGTGTTCTTACTGGACATCCCAGCTCTGCTCCCATTCGCTCCACCCCACAATCATTAAAACCACGGTTCCTCACTCCACACTTCACAGCCCCATTTAAAAAATAAAAGATGGAGAACTGCATCAGTCCTCTCACTAGCCCCATTTCCTCGCTGAGCAACACCGCCATTGCTGAAAACTACTACACTCACACCTCGCTAAAGACAGACGCCATTTTTCTCTGAAATTTTCTGAAAGCCACTGGCTTACACCAATCAGTGGGGTAGTACTGACACCAATGCCAGTGTCATGACTTGGCATCCATGGCAATGGCACTCCTTAGAAGTGGAGGAGCGTTTGGTAACACCACTCGTGAGGTTACCTAAGGTCAAATAGGTCTTGTGAATTAAATAATTTATTCAACAGGTCCTTGCTGCATATCCCCTATTTATCAAGGTATGCAACAAGCTGGTCCGACATGATTCTCTCCAGTGCCTCAGACAGGACAGAGAGAATTGAGATAGGTCTACAGTTGGCTAGGTTGGAATAGTCACCACTTTTAAATACTGGTGTGACCAGTGCGGATTTCCATTTCTCAGGGAACTGGGAGCAATGCAGCGAGAAATGGAAAATTTTGGAGCTGGAGTGGGAGAGTTCCTTTGGAGTCAAGGCTATTAGCTGCATGTCAAGTGCATCCCCCACCCTGGTTTTGCCAAGAACCTTTCTGATACATTTGAGGGTGTCTTTAACTGAGACAGTCTTAAAGAAGAATTTAGGGTGCCTAACATCCAGGCCCATCAGAGGGTTGGCTTCAATAACAGTGCCACTACTGGGGGCTGGCCTGGTTCAGTGAGGATAATGGAGCTTAGATCCATGAAGGCTTCATAGAATTTATTCACAATCTCATTAGGGTCCAAGACCTCCTTCTCATCAACCAGGAGTGTTCTGGGGACATTTTTCAATCTTACCTAGGAATTATTTTCCCATTACTCCAATTCTGGGCTTGTTGGACATTGCAGTATTCAGGTTTACCCAGTATAATTTTTCTAGTGCAGTTGTTAATGGCCTCTTTATATTTTTAGATGTATGCTAGAGACTTGGTCTCCCTGGCCATTGCCAATAGACTGTCCTCTTTTTTATGAGGGTTAGCAGTTTGCCGGTGATCCAGCCAGATGGTGTACCCCTCTCCTTGTTTTTTTTGAGGGTGCATATTTCTCATAGACAGTTTTAGAAATACATGATAAATAGCTCAAGGGCAGAATCAATACACAATATGGCATTTAGGAAACTCCAGTTAGTTAGGGCCATATGGGACTTGACATTTGGCAGCTTGCATTTGTAAAAAACAAGACTAGTAATGAATTGGGGGCAGGGCTTGACCCGTTTAATTGCCCACACTCATTGCACTGGTGAGTGGTCACTAAGGGTATCAGGCAAGACTTTGACTTCTTTTACCCTGTCAGGGTGGGTTACCAGAACCAGTTGATTAGTGTCATGGTGCCAGATCTATAATTGGTTCTGGTGTTTTCTGGGACCATTTGGGATAGAAATAGGTGAGCAGTTTTTTCCCTGTGTCCTGTGCTGGTCTTATCAACAAAGCTGATATTTGAAATCACCAGTGACTATGCATTCCCGGTTTTAATTGACTTTATTGGAGTAAACAATGAAACACTCAAGGCCAAATTGTTGTTTGCCTGGTGGGATATAAACTGATAGGAGCATATGAGATTTGTGTCCTTGCCCAGCAATAAATGTCTTGATTTGTGAATATTTAAACAAATCTGATATTTTCAGAGAAAATGTTGTTTGAATTTCTTGCCATGATAATAATTTATTTTCTATAATCAGATCTGTCCATCTACATATCACCTTCTGTTTCCCAGAGGGAAAAATATGGTTTTCCCATGCATTTTGACATTGACATTATGCCACATTGGGTTTGACTAGAAAGATTTTATGTTCCATTGTACACTGTGCGGATTTTATTTTTTTGTGTTGAAGTCTGCAATTAACTTAGTCTTATTGGGCCCTATACTCTAAAGGGCGGGTAATATGTGCCTGAGGCATGTACCCTGCCTGCATACCTATGCAGCCACAGACAGGCACAGGGTAAGCGGTATGCACTACCACTAGCACCTATGGGGCACACGTCCATGGTCACGGCACCACGGTGTGCATGGTCATGAAGGCAGTTGGGGGCAGAGCCGCAGACCTAGGTGGGCATCCAATTGGATGCCTGTACTGGGTCCCTGCGTGGAGCCCATGTGGAGGGCGCAGGTTGTAGGTGGAGATCCACATATAGCAGCAGTGCTGCACACCAACAGGCAGGCATCTGTGCTGCTGCCCCAGCCCTTCCCAGCAGCATAGTGGGCTGGGGCAGCACAGAGATCCACTTTGTGGTCCACTGCACCCGACGGATGAAGAATATGGGGACATGTACCGGGCTACACCTGGTCTCAGCAGGCATACCTGGCACCCCCTGAGGCTGGCACTACCCTGCTTCATGAATGCCATGTACTGCAGGCACACCCCTGACATGCCCCTTGCGTGGACATCCCCAAGGGACTTTGGAGGCAGGCGAATAAGTGTCTTGTGCTGCACTTATGCACCCTTGGTGAATGCCACTGGGGTCCATGGGACCCCTACTGCACAGCATTCACCCATGTGGTTGTCTACATGCCTTGGATCCAGGGCACATAAGCAATGCATTTGTTAGCACATTGGGCCCATTATTTGTAAACACTTCTGGGTTAAACCATAATGTGTTTAAAGATGAGTGTTCCTGTTCAGAACTACATTTTCCACAGACAGTCCCATAGTTTGGTCATATGCCCAGGTTAGAGCCATCTTAACTTTGTACAGTATGCCAGTTCATAATGTTGTATTTTTGGGCATGATAAGCCCCCTTTTTCATTGGACAAGCATATGTTTTCCCATGATATCCTGTTTTTATTTTTTTTGTTTTGCTTTGTTGAGTTCCATATATCATTTTTAAATAGTTTTTTTGTTATTGTTTTTTTTTTATTTTTTTATTTTTATCTTGACATGTCATCCTTTTCGTAAAGTTATTACTAATACCTGCAGAAAGTATGAGATCATTGGTATTGTCAACATCTTGATAATTTTGAATTCCCCCCCTAGGGATAAGGGCAGCTTACTCCAACCTTGAAATTAGAGTTTCATATGCTCTACTGTGGTTGTAGAATTATATTTCTGTAGTCGGTCATTGTTTTTTGTAAGATCAATTCCTAAATAGTCAATATAGTAATCTTTTATTTGTGCAATGCAGATTTCAGCTATTTCGGATCTATTTTTGATATTAAATTGTAATATTTCTGATTTTTGTTCATTAACCTTATACCCAGCTGTGTTCGAAAAATGTGTTATTATTTGTTTTATTTCAATGAAATTGTTTTTTTGGCATGCTTATTAACAGTAGAACATCATTGGAATAAGCCCTTAGTTTAGTTTTGATGTTGCCTATTTGGATTCCTTTGATATTAGCGTTTGTTCTTATTGCCTGTAAAAGGACCTCTAATCCTATGACAAGCAAGTTTGGCGATAATGGGCAACCTTGTCTGATTCCTCTATGCACTGTGAATTCTTCTGTAGAATGGTTATTGATTTGAATAGCAGATTTGGGAAAATTGTATAAACATTTTATTACTTCCACCAATTGGGTAGAAATAAACCATTGAAAAAGTATCTGAAATGAATATGTCCATTCTAACATATCGAATGCTTTAGTAGCATCCAATGATACGTAAAGTGTGTCCGTCTTTGTTGCATTTAGGTATACAGTTGTAAGCTGCATTTTATGGATACCAATTTGAATTTGTCTGCCAGGTATGAACCTCCCTCCATTCTTAATCTGGGTGTATCAAATCTGGCAGAAATTAGAAGATTCTATTATTAATACTTTTTTTTTTCCAAAAATCTTATAATATTTGTTTAGGATGGAAATGGATCTGTAGTTTTCACATTTTCTGCTGTCTTTTAAAAATTTAAGCATCACTGAGAGGAAAGCTTTTTTGTGAAAAAAGTCAGTATCTTGTTTTGATTAAGCATATTGTTAAATAATTTTTGTGAATTTTTGACAATTATTCAGTTTCTTAGTGTTTCATATTCTATTTTTTATATATCTCCCATTCTTATGGTCATCTTCAATGACTTCTTTTTTTCAAATTTAACTAGGATGGCTTAAAAGTGGTAGGCTGTCAAAACTGCGCAGAACAAAAGAGCAACACTGGGAGTTTAACAGGTAGTCATTACACAGTTTAGGTAAAAACTCAATGTTTGATACATAATTCTGTTCAGGGTGACATCCTCTAACCAATTCTGTGCAAACTCTTCAGAGGTTCATCCCCTATGGAGTTAAAATAATTACTTTATATGGAGTCTGAGGTTGTGCGCAGTCAGCGTATTCTACATCCTATGGTGTACTCCACATAAATTAATGAATAAAACTCCACAGTGGAGAATTTTCTAATGTTTAATACAGAATTTGTTAGGAAAAATTCTCCCAAAATGAATTCTGTATTAAACAGTACAAGCCTTTACAGAAATTGTGTTATGACTGCTGGTCAAACTCCTGGGCTGGGATATTCAAAGGGGTGCACCAAGCACAATCCCCAATTCACCTCGGCTCACTATTGAAAGGGGCAGGTTGCTCAGCGCAACTCCTGATGCACCGGGTGCAATGTTAATGTATGCAGCACAGATGCAGGGGGTGTGCCCATGCATATGCAGCACATCCTGATATTCAGCCTGGGATGTGTGGCGCATATGCTGGAGCAACCCCTACATGCGTCTCACACTGGTGCCCAAAGTTGAGCTGCAAATAAGAGGCTCAAATGCTGGCCACCCAGAGGTGGGCCACTGTATTGCAAGGTGCAACACAACAGCTGCCAGCTGGCTGTGGATGGCCACCCACCCAGAAAGAACACCGTCCACAAGCACCTGGTCCCCCCTGATAGTCCAGTGGTCCTCCACCCCGCATGCCCGATCATGGGCTGTAGTAAGAATCAATAGAATCCCATGCCCAATTGTGGACTGTAGTAAGAATTAATAGAATACCATGCCCGAATATGGGCAGTAGTAACAATATAGATAATCCTGGTGGTCTAGTGGATCCCCTCTCGCCTCGTATGCCTGATCATAAGCAGTAGAAAGTAGAAACATAAATCTGTGCCAGCTCGTGGGCTATAGTATTACGAGAGATCAATATGGTGGTCCAGTGGTACCCCCTCCCTACCCACACACAGAGGCCCCAGGCCACCCAGCACCCCCCGTCATTGGTGGGTGGCAGCACCCAACCCGCACACTGCCTGGCTGCCAGCCGAATGACAGTGTACAGTATGTCTGTATGCCTATTGGGCCACAGTGTGGACCAATGGGCTTGCAGACCATACTGTATTGCACAGGACCAGATATGTGAATGAACACACAGTGGTGATGCTGCTATGGAGGAGGAAAAAGAGGAGAGTGTCTGGCTGTTGCAGTTTTACTCAGCTGTGTCTCTTCACAGTTGTGGTGCTGCCATGGTGAGTGAGAATAAGAAAGTGTCCATCTTCAGTGACCTGGTAATGCAGCCATGGAGGAAGAAGAAGATGAAGAGAGTGTCTTACTTTAATACTCTGGTGGTGCTGTCATGGAGGAGGAGGGAGAAGAGAGTGCCTGGCTGTTATGATTTTATTCAGCTGTGCCTCTGCCCTCTGGTGGTGTTGCCATGGAGGAGAAGGAGGAAGTATAGAGTGTCTTGCTGGCTTGCTGCTTCTAAATCTGTTTTCACAATGCATTTTAGTAGCTGATGAATGAACCTATGCCCATTTTTGAATGCTGCTGGATATTCAGTAAAGCTGGATTTTTTATACTTTGATGATTTCGTGGAATGCTGACCTCTTTTCTGCCTGGTGGAGTGTACTGGGACTTTATGCACATTGGAGACAGGAATTCCAGGACAGAGTACTACCTGGGAGGAGTCCAAGTATGTGCAACAGAGGAGAAGAAGGATCTGGGAGTGATGATCACTAACAACTTGAAGTACTCCACACAGTGCAGGAAAGCTGCAGCAAAGGCAGATAAGATGTTGAGTTGCATAGCCAGAGAATCAGCAGTAGGAAAGAGGATGTTAATTGCACTTGTACAGGTCACTGGTAAGACTACATCTAGAGTATGGAGTATAATACTGTTGCCCACACCTTTAAAAGGACACTAACCTGCTGGAGATGATCAAGATGAAGGCAACAAAGATGACTGCTGGTCAGTAGGGTACAGCATACAAAGACAGGGTGGGGTCCTGAACATGTACTCCCTGGAGTAGAGGAGGGAGATAGGAGACAGGACTGAGACCTTCAAGTACTTGAAAGGGATAACTAGGTGGATAAGGAGGGTCTGATTAATCTAAGTAGCAGCCAAAACATGAGGGTGCCCAGTCTTAAGTTGGAGGGTATGCCAGTCTGATGGCACTAAGGGTAGAAGCATTGGATGCACAGCTTGTGTCACACCACAACACAGGTTCAGGAATGAGCCTGGGTTGTCAGCAATCAGTGGGGGGAAGGGTGAGGAGCAGGACTGAGCTGCCCATGAGGCAGCTCTCCTCTCCCAGGGAGGGAGGAGGGGGTTTCCCCAGCCCTTGGCTGCCACCTGTTACAGGGGAGCCCAGAGATTGCCAGGGGAGGGGCAGAATGAGCTGAGCCAGTACCACAGAGTTCATGTGTGCCTCCACATGCATGCATGGCCATGTGCTCGGGTCCTGGGCACAACAGGGAGAAAATGAGAATAACATCCGTAAAATGCAAATAAAATAAAAGCTGGAGAGGGAAGGTTTAGGAGGGAGGTTAGGAAGCACTTCTTCATGGAGAGGGTGGTGGCCAGTTGGAATGCACTGCCAGAAGAGGTGGTCTCAAAGACAAGGTGGCAGCTTCAAAAGAGGCTGGGATACACTTAAGGGGAAAGTAAGGGTCATGGGATTAGAGATGCATGAAATTGGCAAATTTCATTACTCAAACTATTTTGTGAAATTTGCCCATTTTGCAAAATTTTCTGCAAAAGTGAAATTCAGAATGTCACCTGCAGAATGCAAACTTTAGCTCACAGAATGTAAAATTTTGCCCACAAAACAGCAACATTTACCTTTCATTGTTGAAATTTTACCACTTTTCTGGCAAAATTTTGCATTTCACAAGTGAAATTCTGCATTTCACATCCCGTGAAATATTTCACATAACGGGTGAATTTCACAAAATATTTTGCGTGGCAAAATTGCTGATTTTGCAGGAATTTTGCAGGCAAAATATAATTTTGCAACATATCTACATGAGATGGGCAATTGGAAAGGATGGGAGGAATGGGGAGGGGGGCAGTGGCAGTAGCTTGAGCTGTAGACCCTCCAATATGTTCATATGAGGGCTGTAACGATCACCATCACTATTGCTGTAGCTTGGCTTAGGTTACCTGAGTGAGGCAGGGTGCAGTGAGGAGAAGAGATGCAACAAATTTAAATTCCACCAGTTGGTGGGCACTTCATGTTGACGCTCTATGAAGAGAAGTGACCACTGTGAAATGCTCACTTTGCTTTGTAATTATTACTTTGCGTTGTCATTACTCCTTAATGTGAAGTAAGGTGGAGTGACAAGTCTATTGGTAGCCCCTCACACATCACATGGTTTACAGTACTGTAAGTCACATGCTTTAGCCAGGCAGGAAGGAAGTGACTTATGCTCTAGGAGATACTTTCACTTTCTCCTGTACAGAGGAAGAGAGAGAGAGAGGAGGCAGTCAGAGCAGTTGGAGAAAGCGAGAGAAAGAGAGAGACAGAGAGAGAGAGAGAGAGAGAGACATCTGGGAGGCTACATCTGTTTGTGTTTTACTGTAGACCGTTTTGTTACTTAATTTGTTCTGTGAATTTCTTTTCTTAGTTTTATTAGTTGTTGTTTGTGTGTGTCTGACTGTGTGTGCCTGTGTTGTGTGTGTCTTGTGTGTGACTGTGTGTGTCAGTTGGACCGAGGGAGGGCAGTTGAGATGGAGCAGGGAATGTCTGGGGTGGGGACAGTTCTGTGGTGTGGCCAGGGAGGAGTTTGCATGTGTGGGGGGCAGGGCCAGTTCACTACGGACTGGAGCGAAATCTTATCACCCCCCCAAGAAGTAGGAGAAGTTGGTGTGGCTGCTGCAGCACCAAGTGAACCACCAGCACCACTTCTTCAGGCAGTGGCACCACCACCACCACCACCACCACCAGCACCAGCTCCTGAGAAGATGTGCCTGCTACCCCAGCCCCAAGAGTGGAGCCTCAATACCAGGCTGCCAGTGCATCTGCACCCCCCGTGCCTGATCCTCCCCACAACTCCCTAGTTTAGGAGTTTTTTTGTTTGTTTTTTTTTTCAATTAAAGAAGTTTTATTAATTTTACAACCACAAAATAAAGACCAACATAGCAATACTGGTAAATTGCCAGTGGGCTGAACTGGATAAAGTAACCCCACAAATTCCCTGTCCCCCCCCCACCCCAAGCAAGGTGCATAAAAAAAGGGGTGAACAATGCCTAAGATTACAATGAGTATAAATGGCAGACTCTAACTTAGGTAGCATTCAATGCTTGAGCAAAGAGGTATCCGGGACAGTCAAAAGAGGGCATTAAGACAGATAAAGTGCATACAGTTACCCCATTTTTTGGTAAATGAAGATTTATGACGATGAACACTGGCAATTAGTTGTTCTGCTTTTAAGGCAAAGGTCATTTCATATAGCCATTCTGAAAAGGGAATGGATGTCTGATCTAGCCAATCCCTGAGTGTGAGCTATTTAACTGCCAGAGAGATGAGGGCCATATGATACCTTTTTTCCTTCACTGGGATTTGTAAAAAATCTCCAATGATACAGATGGCTGGGGAGAAGAGACCTTGGAGACCAGCATCAGGTCCAGCCAAAGTTCTATCTGTGTCCACAGGGGAGATACCTTCTCACAGGACCAAAATATGTGTAAGAGAGAGCCCTCTTCCTTACCACATCTGGTGCATGTCATTGATGAGAGACGCCCAATTTTGGCTAATTTGACCGGAGTGTAATACGTGTTATTTAGAATTCAATACTGAGTTAACCGAAGCCTATCCTGTGAAATATAAGTATAGAGATTGTTCCAAAGTTGGTCTCAGATAATTACTAGATCTGGCAGGAGAGTACTCCAGACCTTAGAACCCACTGATGGGAGAGGAACGTGGCTTATGAGCAAGATCTTATACAGGGCAGAGACTCCATAAGGCCTACTCACTGGACCAGAGATCCACTGTATGAGCTTGTGGCTGAGACCCAAATAAGCTGACCAGGAGGTGATAAAGTTGATAAACTTTGAAGATAGATGTTGACGCCAGTCCAAGCTTAGTCAATAATTCTTGGGAAGATAAAATAGAGGATTGAGAGTAGAAATCAGAGACTCTGGTTTTATGTGATATCTAAAGCCAGGATGTGGGAATAGGCTGACCCCAATTTTGATATTTAAATTGAAAAAAATAGGTTGGGCAGTATCTCTGGTAGGGTACATTTTAAGATGTCTACATAGTTGCGATAGAACTTTAAGTGAAATGCCAGTTGTGGATGAGCGAAGGGATTTTGGCAGAAGATTTGGATGGGAGAAAAGGATCCCAGAGGGACTCAGTCTGTGGGAGGAAAACAGGTCAGCTTCTATTTGCAGCTAGATGGGAGTGTAATCTGGTGGCTGTCGGCACTGAGGGAGGGATAACCATTTCCCACATTTGTAAAGATGGCTCGCCCAATAGTAGTGCAAAGACTTAACTAAATGAAGTCCACCGAGTTCCTTAGGCAGACTCAATTTGAGATAAGATCTCCTGGCAGATTTATCTAACCAGATAAAGGAAGTAATATCAGCATGTATGCGCTTAAAAAAGGACAAAGGTAACCAAACATTAAGCATATTAAGAGGGTAGAAAAGCCTGGGGAGAACATTCATTTTAATAATGTTTATTCTGCCCCACAGCGATAGTGGAAGACTTCTCCATCGTGAAAGATCTTGCTTGATATTACTCCAGAGATCTAGAAAATTGAGTTTGCGCGAAAGGGAGGAGTCGGAAGTGATAAAGATACCCAAATATTTAATAAACCTCGGGGACCACTTGATACCAAACTGAGTGAAAGAATGACTGTGGATATGGTGGTTTAGGGGATAGATTTCTGTTTTAGCTAGATTCAGCTTGTAATTAGAGTAGGTACCGAAAGTCTCAACTATGCTCAGGGCTTCAGTTAAGGAAGAAACGGGGCTTGACAAGTGCAAAAGAATATCATCCACATAAACTGAGAGTTGCGGAGCATGATTTCCAGTGGGGACACCAGTAATGACAGGGGAGGATTTTAGACACCTGATTAGGGGATCTAGATATAGATTGAAGAAAAAAGGGGATAATGGGCACCCGTGTCATGTACAGGAGTAAAGAGGGAAGGTAGATGAGTATACCCCATTCCAGTAGATTTTAGCAGATGTATCCATTGAATGAATTGTGAAGGAAAGCCCATTTTATGTAATGTCACCCAGAGAAAGTCTCAATCCACCCTGTCAAAGGCTTTTTCTGCATCTAGAGAGATTACAGCCATTGGCAGGGGGGAGGAGTCTGCCATGTGGAGAATATAAGATAGTTTACGTATATGGTCTGCTAAGGATCTGCCGGAGACAAAACCCACTTGTTCTGGGCTGAGGAGACACGACCGTATTTTCTCTATTCTTGAGGTGAGAATTTTTGCAAGGATTTTAATATCACAGTTTAGTAATGATATTGGATGATAGCTAGCTGGGCAGGTGGGGGGCTTATCAGGCTTGAGAAGGAGAATAATGGTGGCTCCTAATAAAGAGTGGTCTAAAGCCTCACCGGAGAGCATATAGTGGTAGAAACGAAGGTGAATAGGGGTCAGGTCTTTAAGTAAGAGCTTGTAAAGGTTTGATGGGAGACCATCAGGGCCCGGAGCCTTGTCCAGTGTCAGAGAGTTAATGGTGGATTCCACTTCTTGTAAAGTCAACAGAGTGGATAAAAAAGCCTGGGCTGGAGTGGAGAGAGAGGGTAGTGGAGAAGAATCTATATATGCTGTCAGGTCAACATTCGATGGTGGGGGAGCATGTTTGCTATATAGAGAAGAATAGAATTGTTCAAAGATTGCAACAGTTTCTCTATGTTGGGTTTTAACAGAGCCGTCAGGGGCACTAAGCACTGGTATACTCCTGGAAGCGTCTAATTTCCTGAGACGTAAGGCCAGCAAATGATCTGCCTTTTCCCCGTGCTTTATATATGTCGCCTGAGTCCTAAGTATAGCAAACTCTGCTTTTTCCCATAGAAGAGAGGAGTACCTATTCTGATATGATAGAAGGGACTGTAGGGAGTCAGGAGAAGAAGAGGTGGAAAGAGATTGTTCTAATGTATGAATCTGGGCAAGCAAAGAAAGGGTTTCTACTTCCCTATGACATTTGCAAGTAGAAGCAAGCCATATAAATTCTCCCCTGAGAAAACATTTCAGAGCACACCACTCATGATCCACTCTGGAAATGGAGCCTCGATTGACGGCAGTAAACACTTGGATCAGGTCGGGATTCTAAAGAGCATATATTCATCCTTGAGGAGCTGGGTTTTTAATTGTCAGGATGAGTCCCTCCAAACGTTAGTATCCAGAACCAGTGAAACCCAAGCAACTGCATGATCTGATAGAACAATAGGCTCTACCCTGGCATTACAAAGACCTTGGAGAAGACAGCGACTGACCAGAACATAGTCTAAGCAGGATGAAGAATGATGGACATTGGAATAAAAGGAAAAGGTGCAGGACAGTGGGTTTAATACCCTCCAAGGGTCACAAAGCTTCAGTGAGTCCAAGAACTCATTCAGAGCTCTCTGGGCTGCCGAGAGTTATCTGGAAGGGCAGTTGGACCGGTCTAGGTCTTGGGTGTGGGGGGAGGTTCCAGTCCCCTCCTAGAATCATGGGGAGCTACGAGAAAGGGGACAACCTGTTGATAAGGTCCATGAAGAAGGTGGGATCACCTCCCACTGGAATGTAAATACTGCCTAGCAGTAGTTCCGTACACCCAATCAGACCTTTTACCAGAATAAATCTCTCCTGTGGATCGGCGACAGACTGGCTTGCTTGGAAGGGTACCGAACGATTTATCAGAATGGCAACCCCCTTGCAGGCAGTGGATATCTCAGATGCAAAAACCTATCCAATATTTTGCCTATGGAGGGCAGAGGCTTCTGAAGGTAGCATATGGGTCTCCTGAAGAAATGAAATATTGGCCTGTAAAAGCGAGATGTGCTTAAGGATTTGGTATTGCTTAGGATGGTCGCGGGCACCTCTGACATTCCACGTGATGAATTTTGCGATTGTACCAGCCATATTCACAACATGATAAGGTTAGATGAAAATGAAATGTAAAACAATAATAAACAGATCTAATGATGTGCACTTTGCTCCCTCCCCACCCCCAAGCCCAACAATCAATAAATTCCATACAGATAACATGTACACTGGTGGCCAAGTTCCAAAAAGCAAATCATCTATGGTAGGTCTGAGTTGATAATCCTGTAGTGAAAAGCTCCAAGAGTTATGGAAGGTGTATGGAGTGGCCCCAGGTCCAAAAATATGAAACCGCCCCCCCTCTCTCCCCAAAAAAACTAAGACAACTATTTACAAATTCCCAGCCACCAAATGGTACAACCCTATAAGACAGAGTAGAATTATTGTGGTTGGGCAAAACCCCTATGACCCTGGGAACCTTCCTATCCCTACTATTTAGTAAATGTGGACAGCATAGCAGGAAATCAACATGAGCCAAAATGAGGAAAGTGAAATGGCAAAATAGGGGACATCTGGCAGCCAGGGTCCACCCACTAATAATCCAGTACATGATGCTGACTTACTTCAGCTGCTGCAAACATACCCCCCCCCCCGCAATCCAAGTCCATTAAAGATAAGTACTTAAAAATCAAGATCTGCAAACTGTGTAACTGGTAACATTGCTTAATGGCATTATTCCCTACCTGTGCACAGGATATATCTTCAGAGGTATTTCCTCAGGTCACTCAAGAGACGAGAAAGAGTGGAAGAAGAAAGAACAGGAAAAAAAAAATTATAAATGAGAGGGTGCTGAGAAATGCCTTGGAGGGCTTTGGAGGGCTAGGCATCTCAAAGAGAGTGGGGAAGGTATCCAAAGAGAACGACACAGTAAGTTAATTAGTAAGTAATATGAAGAGCTAACAAAAAAAAAAGAAAGCCTGCAAGTGTGAGGGACTATGTGTTAAAGAGCCAATAAAAATTGTGGCAACCTAAGTTAACATTGCTAGCACTAAAAAACTAGGAACCCTGGCATAATGCTAGGAATCCCCAGACTGTCCGGTCTGTAATGTAGCAGTCCATCAGGGGAATCTTGAGCCAGCCAGACTGGTGAAGCAGGAAAAACAGTCCCCTAGGAAACAGACACTCAGGATAATCAGGACCGGTCGCCAGTAGCTTCAATCCCCAGAGACTGGTCCACTGAGACCCGAGCACAAGTCCAGGATAGAGTCATAGAGGCCAAAGGGAGTATCTACAGCTCTAAGGTAGGCCATATCGGATGGAGCCATAAAGCCTGAAAACATCAAGGCAGGATGCGCAAGTAGGTGTCAACATAATAGCAGTTAAAGTATAGGTAGCAGAAGCAGATTTCGATCAATAACTTCAGGGGGCTTTAAAAAGAGATGGCATCTTTGTACTAAGCTCTGCATGGGCTTGCGAGGCTGAATCAAAGGACAACCAAGCTCCATCTAACAGGACCTATAAATGCACTGGGTAGGCCATTCTGAATTTAATACTGGCTGCAATTAGCTTGCACACAATAGGGTGGAAGGCGGCTCTCTTCTGCCAGGTTTCCAGAGGTAATTCGCAGCTTCTTGCCCTCCCTCAGAATCGTTTGCAGTTCTCTGGTCTTCTAGATAATGTGCTGCTTTTCCAGATAATTTAGCAGACGTACAATCAGAGGTCTGGGAGGAGCAGACTCTGGGGGTTTGGGCCTCAGGGACCTGTGAGCTCATTCAGTTAGGTAGGTGGGGTTGTGTGGGGATTGACCTGTGATTTTGGATAGCAGTTTTTGAGTGAATGCAAGTGCAGAGGGGCCCTCCTCACCCTCCGGAATACCGAAGATTAAGATGTTATTTCTCCTGGATCTTCCTTCTAGGTCCTCTGTTTTCAACATAAGTTTGGCGACTTGTTGTTTTAGCTTAATCATTTCCGGATCTGATCTGTCCCTCCATGCTTCAAGGGAGCTAGTGCGGGCCTCAGAGTCTGAGATTCTATTTTTCAGGTCCCCCAGCTCACTGCTCACATTTTTAAGATCCGAAGCGATGTCTTGCAGGGTTTCTTTGAATGGCAAAAGTTATTGGAGGAATCTTTCCTCTGTTAATGGCACTGGAGGTGACAAGGCACTCAATTGCCTGGCTGTAGATTGTTTAGACTTCTTAGGCTGTTTCTCTGGCAAGGCCAGAGGTATGTGCTTTGGCAATACCGCTTTCATCTCTGCCTCCATTGCGGCTAGAAAATAAGCCGATCGCGATGCAAATAACAAGGAATCCACACAAATGGGTGGCTCCTATAGAAGTTTGTTGTAATATGAGCAATATAAAGCAAAATGCTCGATGATTAGGGCGGATTGCTAAGGAGGTAAGAGGGAGCTTCTAGGCAGAGCAGCTAGCAGGTCAGGCACACCACGTGATCTACAGTTTAGGAATTTTTTGATTGTGTGGGGGGGCAGAACCCAGGTGAAGTGCTGTGTTTGTAGGGTGGAGGTGTGCCATGGCCCCAAGGGGAGTCACATGGGGACTGGGGGCTAATGCACCCACATGATCAATCACTACCGGGTGCAGTGGCAGGCTGTTACAGAACAGGCCAGGCCTGCACCTGCTGGCCCTTCTGTGGCAGAGGGGGTAGCTGTGCATGGCCCTAAGAGGAAGAGGGCAACTGCAGCATTGCTGCTCCACCAGCACCACACCCACCTCCACCACCAGCCACAGCACATCTGGACCCCAGAGAATTGCCTGTAACTCAGGCTGACATTGTAGTTATCTGGAGTGCTGTGGATGCCTCAAATGAGAGGATGAGTGCTGATGAGCAGCAGTTGGAATGGATAGAGGACCATCAATTGCAGATGATGGCCATGCTCCAGCTGCTGCTGGACCACCACAGGATTCTGTACTAGTTTTTTTTTCCTTCCACCATGTGCCCCCCACCACCCTCCCTGTGTCATAAAAATTTATTCCCCCACCACCCCTGTATCTTATAATTATGCACTTTGTTTCTTGTCTTCTGTTCTGTATGCATTACAATTTGCATCCTGCCCCCCATTCCCTTGTGTTAAGTGTGTGTGTGCGCTGTTTTGGTTTTCCTTGTTTGAAGTTAAAATGGGTTTTCCCTGCCATCATTATTTAAACTTAAAGGAGTAGTCCACCCAAAATTTAAAACAGCATATGTTATGCAGAGAATTTAGATTTATTTATTTATTTGTTTTTGTTAACCAGGAAAAGCACACTAGACAACAAGTGCCTATTTTCAGATGCGACCCGGGAGGTTACAATACAGAACACATGGTACATTGTCATGGTAGCATACAAGCCCACAATACAGGTGGGGCCAGAGAAATTTCAATACAGAGAACACGGTACATTGTCAAGGTAACATACGTGCCCACATACAGGTGGGGCCAGAGTACAAAATATAGACAACTACAACTAGAATTAAAAGGTAGAGAGGACATTGCATCTTGTCTATATGATAAGGTAAGGAAGGCATTATAACCACAGGGTAACACGGGAGCATGGGGAGGCAGGAGATTAACAGGTAACAAAGGGGGGGGCGTAAGCAGTCCACAATCTGGGTGATTGTCAGGTAATAGGCAAGGGGGAGAGTAACCAGGGTAGTAGGCCAGCGGGGTACTAGTGGGTACAGAGAGGGGGAGGAAACAGCCGGAGGACCACCACGACAAAGACTGGCTCGAACTGCAGGGAGAGTACTGCCCTACAGTTGCAAGCCCAGAGGGCAGGGCAAGAATAATGTGGGTTCATCTAAGTGCTACAAGGGAGGGAGCTAATGGGTAAGTGGGTAAGGGGGCGCCTCACAGAGGAGGGTGGGAAGTGCTATAGTGGAGAGAGGCAGAGGCCGAATTCAGCTTGTGGGAGAGGTGTAAGGGGAGAGGGAGAGACTCCCAGCAACTAGTTGACACAAAGACAGGTGGAGGCTGCTTTGAGGAACTTCCAAAGGGACATTTTGAAGCCAGGGTAGGAGGGGGCGGCCCGGACTAGGGCAGGAAGGGAGTTCCAAAGACTCAGAGCGTAGGCGGAGAAGACCCGATCGCCAGTAAGGGAGCGGGTCCTCAGGACCAAGCAAACCTGAGTCGAGCTGGACCTAAGTTGATAGGCTGGGGTGCAGTGTTTGAAAGGAAGGGCAAGACTGGAGGGGCAGGCAGTTCAGACTATATTATCGACCATGTTACCGAGGACAAAGGCATGGTGTTTTTCAGGGGGGAGCCACTCCAGTCGGGCGTAGAGGTCACACCGATGCGTAAGGCGAGGCGCAGAGAGGGCGAAACGACATATGTTGTTATAGGCCGTATCCCATTTCACAAGATAGGCATTCGGGACCGGCGCAAAGGCTACAAGCCCATAGCAGATCGTGGGTAGGAGGATCCCCCTAGCTATGGCAAGCCGGGTGGCCGGAGTGAGGCAGTCCTTAGCCCTGTATGCTAAGTCGACCTTGCTGTTTGATGCTTTGCAGATGTTCCAGAGATGCTCAGTGAGATCAAGCTAAGGATCCAGGGTCACCGCTAGGCACCTGGCGGATTTCAGGACAGGCAGGAGGGAGCCATTTCCCCAATGAATGGCAAGGGGGGAGGGGCATGATGCGGTTTTGGCCACCGACCCGAATAACATGGCGTGGGTCTTGTTTAGGTTAACGGTGAGCTTATGTCCCACAAGCCAGTTTTGGACACGCCCAAAGTCAGAGTTGAGTTGGGACTTAATGGTTGAGATGTCCTGGGAACTAGACAGTATTACCAGGTCATCCGCATAGAGTGTGGTGGAACCGGAGGTTGCAACGGAGGGGAGTTCATTGATGTAAAGGGAGAACAGAATGGGACCAAGAACGGACCCTTGGGGGATGCCGCATCTGACTGGGGAAAGGTCCGATAGGGCACGGTTAAAACAGGCGTATTGTTGTCTACCCCCAAGGTAGTTGGTGAACCAAGTAAGGGCTCGGTGGGAGAAGTCATGCGAGAGTAGAGTGGATTGAAGGAGGCTGTGGTCGACCCGATCGAAGGCCTTAGAGAGGTCAACAAAGATGACCCCAGTCAGTTTGCCTAGGTCCGTAGTGGATCTGACCTCTGAGATGACCACAGTGATAGCAGTAGCCGTACTGTGCCCCTTCCTGAACCCATGCTGCGCAGGGGAGAGAACTGCATACTCCTGAAGGTAATCAGAGATTTGTGCTGCTATGGCCTTTTCAATTAGCTTTCTGGTAGCAGAGAGTATGGCAATGGGGCAGTAGTTGTTCAACTTCTTGGGGTCGCTGTGCTTAAACACCGGGACAACCTTGGCCACTTTCCACACGTCAGGTAAAATTCCTGAGGTTAGGGAAGAGTTGAAAATGTGGGTAATCGGCCGGGCGAGGAGGGGCACCTCCAGACTAAGAAACTTAGGCTCAAAGTTATCATGTCCCGCCCCTGTGTGGCGTGAGAGACCAGCAAGGAGAGCTTGAGTCTCTCTAACAGAGATTTGTTTCAGGTGAAATGGAGGCTGGGGGTGGATTGCCCCGAGGTTCGGGGGTGGAGAGTAGGAGGGGTGGGGTGGCAGGCAGTTCGGAGAACAAGTCGTTGAATGCTGAGGCTATGGTCTGGGGGTTATTACAGTTGGCCCCCTCAACATTCATTTCGGCCACCGAATTCTTGGCAGACTCTCCGACCATATTTTTCATGTTTTGCCAGAAGCACCCCCCTAGTGTGTCCTTCCCTCTGTCTGCTATTAGGAGTTTTCACTAACTTAGCCTTCGAGCTTTATAGTAGTTTTACCACCCCTGTGGATCTTCATGTCAAATCGGTTTATTGCCTTTATTGGTCCGACAATGCACCCTGTGTCATGTGACAGTGTTGTAGCATAGCCCATTGATTTAGCAAATGCACAGTTCACAACAGCACAGCTGTGTAACTGACTAGCAGTTTTTGTACAGAAACCCCACTCACCTAGCTCTGAGGTATATGCTAACAGTTGTCACTTGGTCTCACTGCATAACAACAGTTACACAGCTCTGCTGTTGTGCATATGGTAACTCTATGGGCTATGCTACATCACTGTCACATGACACAGGGTGCATTGTCAGAGTGAAAAAGGCAATAAACGTATTTGACATGAAGAAGATTCACAGGGGTCATAAAACTACCATAAATTTAGCAGGCTAATTTAGCAAAAACTCCTAATAGCAGACAGAGGGAAGGACACACTAGGACTTTACATACAAATCAAAAGTGCTCTGCATAATATATGTTTTTTTTAAATTCTTTGTTGACTACTCTTTTAACAAAACCAGAAAGTCATAACTCCACATGAATAGATGCCACTAAAATATTTTCACTACTATTGCAACTGCAACTGTATTTATGACAAAACAAGGCACACAGTAATGAGCCTTGCATTTTAGTGGGTAGGCCTTCAGTGGTGTGCCTTCTAATGAAGGCTTAAGTGGCAAAGCGCATTGGTCATTTGTGTATGCCTTGTTTTGCCATCAATAAAGTTGCAGTAGCATTGAAAATTTTTTGTGTGGCATATATTCATATGGATTGGTGGCTTTGTGTGTTTGCCTTGCACTTTTGGAGCCAGGTATGGTGTACCAGCAGTTATCCACATAGTGCAGTGTGTTTCTTATTGCCCTGTTACATTCCAAGTTAAGAATATTTACCCTGACATATTTTTGGTGCCTCAGTAATGTTTACTTTCTATCGTGGAGTGTTTGTTAAAAAGCAGGACTGAGCATTGCAATTATACTCTGCTAAAATGCATGTGTGCAGTCAGTGTATTTTCCTGTGTGTGCAGAAACTGTCTACTACTGTTTACTATCTGGTATTGTGAAGTGTTTGTTAAAAAGCAGGACCGAGCAGTGCAATTATGCTGTGCTAAACTGCATGTGTGCAGTCAATGTAATTTCCTGTGTTTGCAGACACTGTCCAGCTTCTTGCAAACATATATATGCTGACTTGTTCCAGTGTTTATGGTATAAAGAATAAAGATAAGAATATATAACGTATATTTTATTTGTACCATCATCAGCAGTGGACAAAGTCATATAATATGTTTTCAGAGGTCTCGGGGCAGTGTGCTACTGTGCTACCACTGGTACCGTGCCATGTTATGGTGTACAGCAACTTGCTGCAAAACTACCACTGCCAGTCTAAATTAGAAAGACATCACTTAGTCCAGAACAAAAAATGCAAAGAAGAAATGTGGTAGCACAGTGTGGTGGCAGTGAGCTGGACCTGTTACATATTTTCTGACTTTATAATGTCTGTATACCATGAAATATTTTGGGTGCCTTAGCAATATTTCCTGTCTGTTGGGTACGGTTTGTTGAAAAGCAGGAGTTTTTTGTGTTATGATCTCCTAATAGTCATGTGTGCACTGTGACTCAGGTGCACACTGCCCTGAGATCTCTGAAAACATATTTTATGACTTTGTCCACTGTTGATGATGGTACAAATAAAATATATAGTGCGATATAGCTTGGTGGCCATCTTGGATATGGTAGACTGTGGCATGTTCCGCTGTGACATGGGGACTGGTTTTTGACATGTAATATTCCCTCCCACCCACCCAACCCTCCCTCTCAGCACCCACCACCCCCAAAACATAATAGTGACACTGGGGTGCCTGATTTTTGTGTGGCATATATGCCACCCCTAACAGTGACGTGATCCTGAATCCTCGTCCAGTACCATGCATGCATAGTTCTTTTTTATATATATTTTTTCTGCCCCCCACCTGACCCTCCCTCTTGGCAGTCAACACCCTCCACAGAAACATAACAGTGTCACCGGGGGTGCCCAATCCCCCAGTGTCATATCAGGAATCCTTGGCCTGTTTTTTTTACCTATAAATAGAAAACCATCCATCAATGACTTTTGTTCTTTGTTTTTAACATGTAAAAAGAAAACTGTCCATCAATGTCTTTTATGCCGTTATTGCTCCCCCAACCCAACCTCTCTCACTCAGCACCCCCCCCCAAGCAATTACTTACCCCTGGGGGGGGGGTCCAGCACTGTTATCTTCTCTGGGCTGCAGACATGTCTCCACTCTTCAAAGCTGCACCATGAACTGAGGAAACAGGTATGTGGTTCAGTGTATGTCAGTGGGGTTTTGAACTTTACTGTCATCTTTTTCCAGTCATTGTGGCTCTCCCCAGATACTAGTGAGTGATTTATTAGGTGCAGTAATCTCACTAGACAGTTGCTTCAAGACTTTAAGATACAAGTTATGTGGATCTGCTGCCTTATTCATAGATAAATTACTACATTTTTTACTTATATTATCTGGTGTCGCATACAAGGCTAATGGTTCCTTGGTGATGCAATGCTCCTTTATTTGGTAAAATTTTGCTATATTGCACATGTCGGCAAAGAATTTGTTAAACTTCTTGTCCATCACTGCCATGTCAGATGCAGTGGAATAACCAATGTTTAGTGGGCAAATGTTTCTATTTCCCTGTTTCTAACCCCTTATATACTTGAAAAATTCTTAATAATTGCCCTTGACTCCGATTGCTAAATTATACACCATTGGGGCACCAATGTACGTGCGTAGCCTGAGCTGTTTTCATCTTGCTGACTTTTTATTTGACATGGCCATGCTTAAGTGTTTATTCAGAGCATGTTTCAGTGCCACTGAAGGAATCACGAGTGAGAATATCACCAGTCTTCATATGGGGAATGTGGAGATGTTAACATTTCTAAAGATGGACAAGATCTTTGTGCAACATCCATCTCATCTTTTGCATGTAAGTTACAATACTTCTTCCCTAAAGAGGTCAAGGGAAGCTGGTGCTGTGGATACCAGATGGGGAGACAAAGATCATGAGACAGTGTGGTATTAGGCCATCAAATGACATAATAGATGGAGAACATTGCCACAAGTACCACACTATGTCATATCTCCTTATTTCATCACATCCACTCATCACTCTGACGTTCATGTAATGGTTGTACTCTCAGATTACACATGACCTGAGTGTAATATTTAGTGGTTGCTTGAAGCAGGTCACTGTGTGCTGTAAGATACAGTGTTTTACAATATATGGTGTACTGTACAGTGATTTCTCATATCCTGTTATTCATGACTGACCTGTTGCCCATATCTTCCCTTGTGTACTCCACAAAGCAGGATTATTCTTGTATTTTCAGCATCAAAACCACAATGTGCACAAAGATGTTCCCTTCAGAGATCCCCACCACTGTCACCACTCTGTTGTATGTAAATTCTGGCAGGCATCTCAGATATTTTCTGTATAATTTGGGCTAATCACACACAACCTGCAGTGGTAATTTCTTACATAATGCTGTCATATAGTGACACTGGGGGTGCCCAATCCCCCAGTGTCACATCAGGAATCCTCTGACCTTCCTTTTCCTGAAAAAAGAGAACCATCCATCAATGTGTTTCATGCTTTTCTAAATCTGTACCTTTTTAACCTGTAAAAGAAAACTGTCCATCAATGTCTTTTTTTCCCCACCCAACCCTCCCACTTGTACCCACCATCTCACCTCCCCAAGCCCTTATTTACCCATGAGGGAGGGGGATGTCATCTTCTCTGGACCACAGACACCTCTTCACTCTTCAAAGCCGGACTATGAACTGAGGAAACAGGTATGTGGTTCAATGTACAGTATTTCAATTGGGTTTGAACTTAGTGGCATAACCTGGCCATTTTTGCATATTTTTGCCCCAAATTTCAACATGCCTTCTTTTAGACGCCCAGTTCATGAACAATTGCACTGAAATTAGGCAGATCTTTGCCAAAAGGTGATTTCACGATCCCTGTGCAAAATCACCTTTCAGGCAACAATTGAAAAATTTCTCTGTCCTTGTTCATGAAGTGGGGTCACAAAAAGGCTACGTTGATAATTTGATGTAAAAATACTAAAAAACAACAACGTGATGATGATGAGCCAACATTTAATTTTGCAAACAAAGGCATGTGACTTTAGTAAGTTTCAATATTGTTCCCCCTAATTCATAACAAAGCCATATCTTTACAGCACCTCATGAATGTTACAGCTGTCATTTTTTAAATCATGACCAAAATGTTTTCTTTATATCCCGAAAGGTGCATTCACTTTCCCTGCATGAAATCACATATTGGGCAGGAGTTGAAAATTATTTCTGCCTTTCATCATGAGGCAGGGTCATAAGAAGGCTATGTTATAAATTTGGTGTAAAAATATAAAAAAAAAATACAAAGTTATGAGCCTATGTTGAATTTTGAAAATGCAGGCTTGTAAGATTGGTAATATTCAATAGTTTTACCCCAGATTTTCAACATAGCCAATTCTTTACAGCACCTCATGAATGTGATATCTGTCATTCATCAACTCCTGCCCAAAATGTGTTTTGAGGTCCCAAAAGGTGATTTTGCAGTCCCTGTACAAAATCACCTTTCGGCTGGGAGATTAACATTTTCTCTGGCTTCTTCATGAGGCAGGGTCATAACAAGACTATGTTGCAAATTTGGTGTAGAAATATTAAAAAACAACAAACTTATGAGCATACATTACATTTTGTGAATGCAGGCTTGTAACTTTGATAATTTTCAATATTTTTACACCCCTTTTCTCGACTGAAGCCCTATTGGCTCTGTCCAGAAATTGTTTCTTTGCTGGTGGCATTGAAGTTGTTGTTATATCCATGTCTTCAGCAGGAAATAATGTGTCGTATCCATGGTGTGGTCACCCATAAGATTACAGTACACAGAACAGTTATCAGACATTTCTAAGCTGAGAGAGAACAAGGGATGTTGCTGTGGGTTTTAAAGTTCTGAATTGGTAACTTGCTATTACTTTTTACAGAAAAGGTTGTACTGTTTTTTTTTTTGTTTGTTTGTTCATTTTTAGAGTGTTCAGTTGCCTGATACATGCACAGCTTGTAACTGGAGTCAGTCAATCAAGTTTCAGGATTTTTTTTATTTTATCCTCTGATTTCAGTTAGACATAGCAATGAGCAGTATAAAATTAAATAATTTTTACAATATCACTTGAAAAAGAAAAATGTAAAATGGCAAATTCTTACCCAGGTAGAATCCTGATTTGCTCATGAAGAGGCATGAGACTGTCCAGGTGAGCAAAAGAGATGTCCTATGAACCTACAAGAGAGAGAGAGAAGGTAAAGCAAAAAGATAGTCATGAGAAAACGATAGTGTTATTTATTTATTTATTTTGCATTTTTTGACTGGGTAGGTGCATTGATCCAATTGACTGTTTTCAGAAATTACCTGTGCCATAAAGATGGCACAATGATAAGGTACTGGTACATAACACTTAACAGCAATGTCATAAGAACTGAAGATATACAATTTAATCCAAACACAACAGTGTGAAATAGGACAAAATACAGTATATGCAATGTTGTGGGTACAAGAAAAATGTGGCATGGTGCGAACAACAATAAAACATAATGAAACACTGTATGCAAAATGCAGGACGGTATAAAAATAATACATAGTTAAACATCATATGGAAGGAAGTGCACAGTGCATTTGTGGAGCAACATCTAGCTTCTTGGGAATCATAACACAGCGATGTGTTACTGAGAAGAGATAGGAGATAGCAGTGCAATCTCATTGGGTGAAAAACTGAGGTTTCTGGATAACCACTTTGAAATTGTGGAAAGCTTGGGGGATTGGAGTTATCCAGGGGAGCAGCCACAAGTGGCATTAGCCATTAGGGCTGTTTTTTTTTTGTCTGGTCCCCCCAGAAGCTCAGCCAGGCTCCATCCACCATCCTCCTGCGCCCAGAATTACCCCCCTGGGTGGAGCCACTGGGAAGGCACCCCCCAGTGGACACAGGGTGTGCAATACCTGGCTTACCCCCCAGGTTGAGGCCATGGGAGTTGCCCCCCCGGTGGACATGGGTAGGCAGTGGGGACAGTAGTGAAGCCAGCATCATAGATACATAGATACATAGACAGTGTCGGCAGATAAGGGCCTATGGCCCACCCAGTCTGCCCATTTAAGTTTGTAAGTTCAGTTTATGTTTTCCAGGAAGTCTGTTGCCCCTTACCCCTGACCTCCAGAATTCCTTTATGTCTATCCCATGCATTCTTAAATCCCGTGATTGTTTCGGCCCCACCACTTCTCTCTGGCAGGGTGTTCCACTTGTCCACCACCCGTTCTGTGAAGAAATTCTTCCTCACGTTTCCTCTGAATCGTCCTACTCCAACTTCATCCCATGCCCTCTAGTCCAGGAACATCTTTTTCGCTTAAAAATAGTGTTTTCCTGCACCCTGTTCCTCCCTGTAAGATACTTGTATGTATCTATCATATCCCCTCTCTCCCTCCTCTCCTCCAGGGAGTACATGTTCAGTGCCTTCAACCTGTCCTCATAGGACTTGTGATGCAATCCATGCACCATCTTTGTTGCCCTCCTCTGAACCTTCTCTACCCTGTCTATGTCCTTACATAGGTATGGTCTCCAGAACTGTACACCGTACTCCAGGTGGGGCCTCACCAGTGTCTTGTACAGTGGAATTATGACCTCCCTTTTCCTGCTGGTGATGCCCCCTGCCTATGCATCCCAGCATCCTATTTGCTTTACCTGCTGCCTTGCCACACTGTTTCCCTGCCTTGAGGTCATCAGAGATGATAACTCCAAGATCCCTTTCCTGCTTAGTGCATGCTATATCCTCACCCCCCAACTGATATATTGTGCCAGGGTTTTTTGTGCCCCATATGCATTATCTTGCACTTCCTTGCATTGAATTTCAACTGTCAAACCCCAGACCATTCTTCAAGTTTCTGCAGGTCCCTTCTCATTCTGTCTACACCCTCTGGTGTGTCTACTCTGTTACAGAGCTTTGTGTCATCAGCGAACAGTGAAATTCTACCATCTAGGTCCTGTGCAATGTCACTGATGAAGATATTGAATAGTACTGGTCCCAGCACTGATCCCTGTGGTACCCCACTGGTCACTCTTCCCTCTGTGGAGTGACAGCCATTTACCACCACCCTCTGTGTCCTGCTGTCCAGCCAGTTACCTACCCACCGCACTACTATCCTGCCAACACCCATATTCCCCAGTTTGTGCAATAGTCTTCTATGGCACAGTGTCAAAGGCCTTGCTGAAGTCCAGATAGGCCATGTCCACTGCCCTCCCCTGATCCACCTCCCTAGTCCCCCAGTCAAAAAATTCAATGAGGTTGGTCTGACATGACCTTCCCCGGTGAAACCATGCCTTGGGTCCTGTAGTCCATTGACAACCAGATGTTCCACCAATCTCTCCTTCAGTAGTGCTTCCATGATCTTCCCACTCACCGAGGTGGAGGCTGACTGGTCTGTAGTTCCCCGCCTCTTTGTTCCCACTTTTGTATAAGGGACTACACTGCTATCCTCCAGTCTTTGGGTACCTCCTGTTTCTAGTGATCGGCTAAACAGGATAGCAAGAGGTTCAGCCACCACCTCTCTTAGTTCTTTAAGGACCTGGGGTGCACCCATCTGGCCCTCATTATCATCAACTCTTATTACTTCCAGTTCCTTCAGGACCCTTTCTCGTGTAAAGGGACTTGTGTCCATTTCTGCACCATTCTCACCCCTTGTACTCCCTTCAGACCCATTACCCTCCTCTTCCTCAGTAAAGACTGAGCAGAAATACCTGTTCAATATGTCAGCTTTACTGTTGTCATCCTCCACGCGGCCCCCATCCTCCCCCTTCAGTCTCACTATCCCTCTCTTTGCCTTTCTTTTTTCACTTATGTACCTGTAAAAGGTTTTGTCCCCTCTACCCACTGATTTTGCAATGTGTTCTTCTGTCTGAGCTTTGGCTTCCCTTACTGACCTCCCTTTGCTTCTCCTGGTACTTCTCCCTATCCCCTTCTGCCTGTGTCTTTTTGTATTGCCTGAATGCAATCTTTTTGGCTTTCACCTTCTTTGCTACCTCTTTGGAAAACCATAATGGTCTTCTCTTCCTTTTCCTGTTGCTAACCTGCTTAATACATAATTCTGTTGCTCTTGTAATCCCCATTTTAAATACTTCCCACTGTTCCTCAACCCCTGATTCCTGCCCCATTCCCCTTAATGCCTCTTTCAAGTATCTCCCCATTTTCCCAAAGTTTGCCCCCCTAAAATCCAGGATACGTGTTTTTGTGTGGTTTGGTTCTGCTCTTTCTGTGATTTCAAACCACAGTGACTGGTGGTCACTGTTCCCCAGGTGCTCCCCCACTCTTACCCCCATCACACTGTCCCTGTTTGTGAGCACAAGGTCCAGTATTGCCTTCTGCCGAGTTGGTTCCATGACCAGTTGCTTGAGGAAGTCACCCTGAAAGGAGTCCAGGATAAATCTGCTCCTAGTTGATGCTGCTGCTGGGATGCTCCAGTCCACGTCTGGAATATTGAAGTCTCCAACCAGTACTACCTCACCCTTGTCTGCCATCCTCAGGATGGCTAGCATCAGCTCCCTATCTATTTCTTCCTCCTGGGCTGGTGGTCTATAGACCACACCTGTGCGGATGGCTGGCCCCATTTTCCTTTCCAGCTTAACCCACAGTATCTCTCCCCATTTTGTTCCTCCTGGATCTCTGTGGCCCTTATGTCATTTTTCACATACAGTGCCACTCCTCCTCCCTTCCTGCCTGCCCTGTCTCTTCTGAATATGTTGTAGCCAGGTATGGCCAACTCCCAGTCATGGTTATCATTACACCAGGTTTCAGTGATGGCCACAATGTCCAGGTCTGACTGCACCATGACAGCCTCCAGATCTTCCATCTTGTTGCTAAGGCTCCTGGCATTTGCACACATGACTTTCCATGATTTGACCTCCCTAGGCTGTTTCACTGTTCTACTCCAGCCCCTTCCTTGGTTGTCCTTTATCCCTGGTTCACCTTGCTGTCTGCCTATCTGCTGAATTTTGCCCCTATTCTGCCTGTCCACCTCCTGGGTGCTAATCTCCATCTTTTGCACTTGGCTAACCTCCACATCCTTTCCTTCCATTTCTCTGGGTACCTCTATTTGGTTGTCCCTGTTTGGCAGTGTGGCATATGAGTTCTTGAGTGGAATAGGATCTGGGATGTGCCTCTGCCTGACTGGTCTAACCCTCCCTTAGCCCACTGTCATCCAAGTACTCCTCGTCTCTCTGCATCCTTTGAGGCAGCTGCATTGGACTGAGTGGTCTCTGGATAGGGTGATGGTACTCCTGACCCAGTTTACTTCCGCCTGAGTCTGGCTACCTCATCCCACAGTCCAGAAAGATGCATGCAGATAGGCATCACCTCAGTGTCCAGAAGATCTGCCTGAATATGGCTGCCCCACAGCCACTGATTGCACCACTCCCACATTATACTGCAGTTATACTGCTATTCCACTACTTGTCTGCTACTGAAGCTCTCCTAGTTCCCTTTTTATTAATTTACTGTCCTAAAAATCCTGCCACTGTTCCTCTATAATATTTGAAAATACATACACTTCTATCTCACCTCTTTTTCCTTACCATCAAAAGGTAACTACAATCACAATAATCTACCTTCTACTAATACAGATTCTATCACAGAATCAGAGCACAATGCAAAAACATCATGCGAGGGGGCCAGCATTTTTTCTTTTGCTGTAAGGATCCCCTGGGACGGGGATGTGCAATGATGACCAGTATCCGCCCTGCCCCCCTGACGTGTGGTGCTGGCCATGGTGATACCCCCAACCTCCACCAGAGATCCACAATGCACTGGACTCTTAACCCCCCTTCCCCCAGAAAAGGAGAGCAGTCCCTGGGATGCTCAATCTTCCCCCTCCCGGCTGTCCCTCTGACTCCCGAGCCCATCACCGAACCTGAGATGTCAGCACCGCAAGCAGATGTCGTGCTACTTTGCAGGTGGACCAGCATCATTAGAGCTATTTTGTAACAAGATTTAAAGGAAAGGTGGGAGTCCATTCAAATGGGGAGAGAAGACTGTTCCACAGTTTTGGGGTGGCTGCAGAGAAGGCTTTGCTGCCCATGCCGGTGGTGATCTGAGGGCACCCAACAGAGAGCTAGTGGAGTTTCTTAGGGTATGGAGGCATGTATTTGGTTTAAGCAGGTGTAATGAGGTGATTTGTCTCCATCTCTAATAGCCTTGTCAGTGATGTATCCAAGGCCATAGTCTCTCTGAGCCTGGGGGAGACCAGTCAAGGGACTGGTATAGGGCACAGGGTTGGGTGCTATATTTTGTCATTACTGAAAATCTTCAGATATTATTGTATGCTGCATTTAGCCTGTTGAGTTGATGGGTGGAGGCTTGCACATATATGGGGGCACATTAATCCATTAATGGGAGGAGATTTACTTGGGCTATGGCAAAACAGGCCTGTGGGATTAGGAATTGTTTTAGACAGTAACCCACTGCCAGTTTTTGGTGGATGCACTGGATGGTGGAGTTTATGTATTCAGAAAAGGTTAGGGTGGGGTCTAGAGGAGAGTGGGTCAAAGGTTAGGGAGGTGCTGATGGAAAACGGGCCTGATTGATGACAGACTTAGATTGATGGATCATTACAAAGACTATCCATAGGCAGTCTCCTGTAAGAAGGCAGAGTTCCTGTCCAGGGGGATTGCTACTGTGCAGAATTGACTGGCTTAGCTGTTCCGGACTGTTGACAGATTGTGCAGTCCAGTCTGTCTTCACACTGGAGAAGCATTTTCACAAAATAAGTGTGATGTGTTTGCTCACTTCTTCACAGATAAGGTTGCCATAATCAGATCTGGGATCCATTTTGCCCCCTCTACTGGGTGTTGTGGAGGTCAGCAGGAGGTTGTGAGTGCCCAGTTTACCTGGTTCAATTTCAGCTGGCCAGCTGTCACTGACATCATGAGGATCATCCAGAGTTTGTGACGAAGCTGTTGTAGTTTGAACTGGGCCCAATGCGCCTCCTCGTGGGGTATGTTGAAGTGATTGGCCCTGTCCTAGCTGAGATAGTCTGGAGTTCATTGGAGACAGGGTTGTTTCTTGACCCTGAAGGAGGTGGTGGTGGTGAGACCACTCCCTAAGAAACCTTCTCTTGATCAGGACTATCTCACTAACTACAGACCTGTTTCTAACCTACCCTTTGTGGGTAAGGTTATTGAGAAGGTGAAACTACCAATTACTAAACAGAGTAAATGCACTAGGTAGGAGTGCTCAAGATAAAAATACAACATCAAATACAAAATAATCCAGCACTCACCACCACATATAATGAAGGATGCTGCTCTTTGAAATTATGAAAAAATGCCCAAATTTATTAAAGTGCCACGGTGGTTTCTTAATAAATTTAGAACATTCATATTTCAAAACAGCATCACGTATATGATGATGCTGATATTCTGTATTATTCGTTATTGAGAAGGTGGCTGTTTTGCAGCTGGATGATCTCTTGATCATCCATGATGTCTATGATCCTCTTCAATCCAGATTTAGGAAGAGGCATAGTACTGAGACTGCACTGGTTCTGGTACTGAATGATCTCCTAATAGTGATGGATCAGAGGACCCATTTGATCTTGGTTCTCCTTGATCACTCCGCAGCATTTGACACTGTTGACCATGGTGTGTTATTGGAGCTCCTGTGGCTGATCTGTGGGCTGTTGGGCACAGTTCTGAGATGGCTTTGATCTTTCCTTATAGGTAGGACTCAGACAGTGGTGTCAAGGATTTATTCCTCAGCCCCTCTCCCCCTTTCCTGTGGGGTGCCACAGGGCTCTATTATGTCACCCATGTTGTTCATGGTGTATATGCTGCAATTAGGAGACATTATAAGGTGGTACGGGTTGTGTTTTCACTGCTATGTGGATGATACTCAGTTATACATGTCCTTTGTACCCGAGCAGGGTGGAGCTGTCTCGGTCTTTAATGACTGCCTTTCTGAGATCCACTACTGGATGAGTGCTATCTGGCTGTGGTTGAACCCAGAAAAAACTGAGGTATTGGTGGTAGACCCAGGTCATCAGGGTATGGGGTTGCTGGTGGGACAACCTTCTGGGCTTTGGCTTGGTGGTGCCCAGCTGGTGACTTCTTACCAGGTGTGCAATATGGGCATTATTTTTGATGATGATCTGACCCTTAAATCTCAGGTGTCAGCCATTTTCAAGACCTCCTTTTACCATCTGATGAATATTGCCCAGATAAAACATCTGGTCTCACCCGATGATCTTCCAACTCTGGTCCATGCCTTTGTGACCTCTTGCCTTGACTACTGCAATGCCCTTTACCTAGGGTTCCCAGGGGTTGATATCCACTGCTTGCAGCTGGTGCAGAATGCAGTGGCCAGGCTGTTGTCTGGCTTATCAAGATCTTGCCATGTCATGTCTGTGCTCCTTGGCCTGCACTGGCTGCCAGTACAGTGACAGATCACCTTCAAGGTCAGGTTACTAACTTATAATGCCCTACACTGTCAGGGACCTCAGTACTTGCAAAATCATCTTTGCCCCCTACTGCCCCCTCCGCTCATTCCGCTTCTCTGACAAGGGATTGCTAGAGGTTCCCAGGGTTCAACTTAAGACCTCTGGGGTCTGTTCATTTGCTTTTGTGGCCCCTACCCTGTAGAACTCTCTACATCATCAGGTGAGAGACTGCCTGACCATCAAGAGCTTTAAGATTGCTCTCAAGACTTGTTTATTTAGACTAGCCTTCTCTGATTCTGTTTAGATTTTTAGATATGGGTTTTAAAGCTGCATTCTATTAATTATCAATATGTTTGTATTTATATTTTTATGCTTTTATTGTACAAGTGCTTTGAACACATAGAATTGTGCCTTTTAAAAATAAAAAAATGATTTATTGATTGAAATTGATTGACTTCCCAGATACTTAAAAGAGGGTACTGTGTTCAGAGGGGGACCACCAGGGCTAGTTACGCATAGTGCGGCTGGGGTACTGATGTGTCTGGCTAACTTAGGCTTGGACCCTACAGTAGGAACATAGCCTTAGTTTTGTTTGTGTTGACCAAGAGCCTGTGCTCCAGGAACAACTTATGAGCAACACTGTAGATGGAACTGAGCATGGCAGAGATGTTTTCCAGTGATTTGTCACTATGGTACAATGCCAGGTCATCCACGTATAGTATGGTGTTACATGTGAGTCTGTCACTGGGGAGTGAATATATGAATAGGGAAAGAATCAGTGGGCCCAGGACATAGCCCTGGAGGACACCTGTAGTTATGACCTTAGCCATAGAGGTGGCTACCCCCACACTCACAGTTTGCAAGCAACCTGTGAGATAGCTGCAGATGACATACCATTAGGCCAGGACATGTTGTGATGTAACATGTCTGTGCTATGCTCACTTAGTGGCCTGTTGCCCTGCAGGACAAAAATCCTATTTTTCCTGCTACATCAAATAATTTGTGTGTCAGGTGAAGTATATTGAATGCAAACACTTTTCACTTGGTTGTGTGCATACATGTGGCATATCAAAAGAACTCCTGATGGCAGTATTCCCACAGTTCAAATTTTTAGGTATAGTTAATAATAAAATGAATCATTATTAATATACTCGGGGAGAAAAAAGGCAAATAAGGGTAAGAAATTAAATGGAAACTGCCCAAACTGCATTATAATCTTCAAATGAAGAGACATCTGGAAGTCAGCTTTTGCAAAGGAAATCCCTGCTGTCTGGTGAACAGTACCTGCAAGCGAGGAAGGGAGATAATTGTGAGAAAATAAATTTTCAGATGTATATTTAATATCCATCCTCCATTATAGCATTCTTATATCTTCTGGCTGATGCAAATTTAACAATGTTGAAAAAAATGACAATTACAGTACAAACAAACATTTGAAAACACAAAATAAAGGAAAGGAAGAGTGACATATGGTATTATTTCCAGTGCTGAATCAATGGAAGAACTCAAGGTAGATGGAACCAGGAGTCATTGCCGCTTCATTGTGCAGACAGTCAGTCTGTCTGTATTCTAACAAACCTGATGTTGTGGATGTGTCCTCTTCTCCTACAGCATTCATCAGCTCTGGCAAGTCATCAAAACAGGTCACTTCAGTTCTTGGCCAGTCAGTTTGGTGTTGCATCATGGCAAAGTATGTCCACATCAGTGCCTCATCAATACCAACATAGTGGTATTTATGGCCAATATTGCTGGTCCTCCTTAACCACAAGTTCCATTAAGCAAGGTAATTGCAAGCAAATCCACATGTGTGTTACAGAAACTAGTCAACATGGATGAGACATAAATGTGGTACTAACAGTCAGCCCCTTGAATGATTTAGGTTCCATTTGCTTAATGATATACCTACAGTAAGTTTTTTGTTGCACTAACTATAACTGGTATAGAAGCACCATTAACAGCAATACCATAAGAGGAGGCAAAGTAATAAATATACAGACATTTTGATGAAGTCAAGTGCTTGTATTATGGTGAAAACACATCATTGCTTTCAAAACACATTTTGTTTTTTGTTCTAAATTGTAAGTATTCTACACTGAAGGCAATGCAGGGAGGGAGTTAAGAGGCAATGGCAGGATACATAACACAGTAGAGCAGTACCATTGGACAGCTTTGAAATATACAGTATTTAACACATATGGTAGTGCCTGTATATTTAAGTGATAACATTCAGTTAGCCAGAGTATACGAATAATAAAACTTTTTTTTATTCAGGCAACATAAAGTGAATCATCAATTGATGATCCAGTAAAGATTTCATTATGTGCTGGGGACAAGGCTAGGGAAACCAGTATTTCAGGGACATCATTATTTTTTTATTTCAAAATCCAGTATCCAAGTTGATAAGATATATACTGGGTCAAATTTAACCAGCATGAAATTAACTCATGAGTATCTTTATCCATTGGCAGCTTGAAGGCAAATCTACAGGCTCTGTTCAAAAGTAGTTCAGCACAATGTAATAATGATTTGCAGACAGACAAATAAATCACCAGGCTATAATCTATTATGGGAAACATATATGACAACACTAAGATTTTTTTGGCTTTGTTAGTAAGGTTAGAACAATTTCAGAAAACCAGACCAAATGTTTGATTTATGGCCTTTACCAGATTTTCAGTATGATCAGAGTAGCTTAACTTATAATCGAAAGTCAAACCAAGATACAGTACTTATAAGTATTGACCTGTTCAAGGACAGTACCACCACAAGACTTAATATGTAGACTAGGGGAGGTACCATTAATCTTTGAAGAGTTGAAAACCATTGCTTTGGTTTTCTTTGTATTCAGAAACAGTTTGTGACTTGATAAACCAAGACTGTACCAAATCAAAATCAGACTGTAACAAGCAGATTAATTGCTGCATAGCTTTGCTTTTTGCAAATATTACTGTATCATCTGCATATAACAGTGTATTCAAAGTTGTTATTGACAAGGAAAGATCATTTAAAAGTAAACTAAATAACAGTGGTCCAAAAACTGACCTTTATGGGACACCTAAGAAAACTGAAACAGGGGAAGGAAAAATATTGTAAAATTTAACAGAGTAACCATTTAATGTTAAATCCCAAATTTTGGACCTTAATAACATTGCTGTCCCCGAACACTATGTAAGCTTAACAAAACAACAGTTTAGTTGGATTTTGTTTGGTCTGTGTTTTATGAGGAGCGCTGTATTTCTGGATTATGTCCCCGAACCAAATAGAAAGCAATTTTTCATCCACAGAGTCTGTGCCTGGATCTATGGTTCCAATAAATTTTGTAATAAACCCTTCAGTAGTTTAAATGTTCTCAAAGGTTGACAACCTCAAAAATATTGAAATTAAGACTTTTTTGTTGCTCACTGATGGCACAAAAATGGCTGGGAGTTGAAACCTGAAACTTCCAGGTTCATTAGGGACATATGGGAAGAACACCCCTCCCCCTCAGCTAGTGGTCAAACAGAGATTCAGCATGTTTGTAGTTCATTTGCATCACCAGGTAAGAAAAAAGGTTTGTCTCCCCATACGACACACAGGGGTAATGCCAAACCTCACCCAACAACTAACACACCAAAATCTGGCCAATGGAAAATCATGTACACAAATGCTCACAGCCTGGGAAATAAGATCCCAGACATGCAGGCAATAATGTCAGAGGCTTAACTGGACATAGTAGCAATTAGTGAGACGTGGTTTACCAGTAACCACACTTGGGAGACTTCAGTACCTGGCTATGTATTGTTCAGAAGAGACCGAGGTGCAAAAAGGGGGGGAGGAGTGGCCCTGTATGTCAATGAAAATATCAAAGCTACAGAATACACATAAGGAGCCAGAAGAACTGTGGGTCACCCTGGAAACAGAAAATGGGACAGCCATAAGAACTGGGGTTGTCTACAGGCCCCCAGACCAGGGGGAGGACATAGACACATTATTGTTAGAAGATATACAAAACATGACAGCTAAAGGGGAGGTTCTGATAATGGGAGACTTCAACATGCTGGATACAGATTGGTCAATACCAGCAGGAACATCTGCCAGAACTAGACACATAGTGGATTCCCTGCAGGGGGAGGGCCTCAAACAACTGGTACAGCAATCCACAAGAGACAGGGCTGTCATAGATCTAGTACTGACTAACAAGGAAGGGATCACAGATCTCCAGGTAGAAGGTCACCTGGGGGCCAGTGACCATCACATGGTATGGTTCAATTTGGCTACTACATCAAAGTCATCCCATTCCAAGGCAAAAATATGGGACTTCAGAGGAGCTGACTTTGATAAGATGGCCAACAGAGTTAAGCTAGCCCTGGCAAAAAGAAAAACAGGTGAGGGGGTAAAGGCAAAGTGGGCAAGCATTAAGGATGCAATACTTGAAGCAACATCCCATTGTGTTAGACAGAAAAGGAAGTGCAAAAGAAGAAGGAAACCACTTTGGTTCTCAAATATAGTAGCAGAAAAGGTCAGAGCCAAAAGGCTGGCCTTCAGGAAATATAAGGGAACACAGCGGGATGAAGATAGGGAAGCATACCAAACTGCCCTAAGGGAAGCAGGGAAGGCAGTAAGGCAGGCAAAGTCCCAAACTGAGGAAACACTAGCACGAACAGTAAAAGAAGGTGACAAGACTTTCTATAGATACATTAGTGAAAGGAGAAAGTCCAGAGGGGCATTGCTAAGCTTAATGGAGAAAAGGAGCATGTGAGGAGGAGGACCTGTAAAGGCATCTATCCTAAATAGATACTTTTGCTCAGTATTTACTAAAGAGAAGGTAGAGCAGGGCCCACAGCTCAGCATCATGGACACAGGGGGGAGGGAGGTGAGCACTACTCCCTTCACAAAAGAAAGGGTCCTACAAAAGCTTGCTAAGCTCAGGGTGGATAAGGCAATGGGACCTGATGGCATACATCCCAGGGTACTTAAGGAGCTAAAGGTGGAACTAGCAGAGCCATTAGCAAAACTGTTTAGTGAGTCTCTGAACACAGGAGAGGTCCCAGAAGACTGGAGAAGGGCTCATGTAATCCCGCTCCACAAGAGTGGTAGCAGGGAGGAGGCGGGGAACTACAGACCTGTCAGTCTTACCTCAGTAGTGGGTAAGATTATGGAGGCACTCCATAAGGAAAGGATAGTGCAACACCTGGAATCCATAGGGGCACAGGATCCAAGACAGCATGGGTTTACAAAGGAAGGTCCTGTCAAACTAATCTCATAGATTTCTTTGACTGGGTAACCAGAGGTGGACCAAGGGGAGCAGTTGATGTCACCTACCTTGACTTCAGCAAAGCTTTTGACACTGTTCCACATAGAAGATTGATAAATAAGCTGGGTAGGCTCGGGGTGGGTCAGAAGTTGGTCAACTGGGTGGCAAACTGGTTGACGGGCAGAAAACAGAGAGTGGTGGTAAATGGAATACAGTCAGAAGAGATGCAAGTTACAAGTGGGGTACCTCAGGGATCAGTCTTGGGGCCAGTCCTCTTCAACATCTTCATTAGTGACCTTGCAGATGGACTAGAGGGTAAGGTTTGTCTGTTTGCAGATGACACCAAGATCTGCAACAGAGTAGATGATCCAGATGGGGTGGGCAGAATGAGAAGAGATCTGGATAAACTTGCAAAATGGTCAGAAGAGTGGCAACTGGGATTTAATGCAAAGAAGTGCAAAATCATGCACATAGGGAAGAGAAATCCTGAAGCCACCTATAGGCTGGGAGGGGAGTTGCTAGCAGTCACAAAGGAAGAAAGAGACTTGGGCATCATCATCACTGATGACCTGAAATCATCTAAGCAGACCTCTAAAGCAGTAGGTAAGGCTAGGGGTGTGTTAGGGTGTATTAGTAGGGGTATCACAAGTCATGTAAGGGGAGTAATAATCCCTCTTTACAAGACACTGGTTAGGCCCCATCTGGAGTACTGCATGCAGTATTGGAGGCCACACCTTCACAAGGACATTAACCAAATTGAGGCAGTCCAGAGAAGGGCAACCAAAATGGTGCAGGGACTGCATCAGAAGACGTATGAGGACAGATTAACAGAGCTCAATTTGTATACCCTTGAGCAAAGGAGGGAGAGAGGTGATATGATCGAGGCATTCAAACACCTTAAGGGCATTAACAAGGTGAAAGAGTCTAACATGTTTAAATATAAGAAAAATAGCAGGACAAGAGGACACAGCATGAGATTAGAGGGGGTCCAATTAAGGGGAATGTGAGGAAATTCTTTTTCACAGAAAGGGTGGTGGATGCATGGAATGGCTTACCACAAGAAGTGGTGGCTATGAATACAGTGCAGGGCTTCAAACAGGCATGGGATAGGCATAAGGGAGCAATACAAATGACTATGAATAGATAAGCCACTGACAGAGCAAAGGCCGATGGGACATTTATAAGGTAGAAAAAGAAATGGGCAGACTGGATGGGCCTTGCGGTCCTTATCTGCCATCAACTTCTATGTTTCTATGTTTCTATGACCCAAGAGTGGTTCTTTAACAGTTGGATTTACTGATTCTTAAGATGTTGTCCAACGGGTGATTCTTTGATACTGTAGGTGGCTTTACTGAAATATGTGTTGGTTAAAATGATTTAGAAACTAAAGTGCCTTTGTTTTGCATAGGCATAATGCTTTTCCATGTTTGTTTCATTCCCAGATTTTTGTAAAACTGATGTACTTTAGTTTTGTGAGCAGTCCAATTCTATCACTCAAAGCTGCAGTTTTCATCTAATTTCAAGTAACGAAAATGTCCTTCTAATTTAAGCAAACTAATGGTTGATAACCAATTCAACCAACAGTATCTCCCCTCCCACCCAATCCTTAAAAGAAAACTGTCAAGAGGTGCCCAGCCATGCCTCAGCTATCACCCCTCCCTCCCACTAGATTTGATAAGAAGCCAGTGGTGGGTGCCCAAGACTGCCAGTATTCCCCCTCTCACCAGACAAACATATAAATGCACCAGCAGCAGGTTTGAAACCACACCGCAGTTATCCCTCCTTCTTCCAGTACAATCATCAAAAAGTACCAGTGATGGGTTCCCAATCCTGCCCCTTCTATCCTGCTCCCACCACTCCATCATCAATGGATATGTTGATTGATGCTTAACCCTGGCACTGGCAACAATACCCTCCCACCTTTCTGATCCTCAAAGAAACTGGCAGTGGGTACTAAACCCTACCACTGATACCACCCCTCCTTCCCAACATGTACAAAAAAAAAATACTCTTGCTCACCATCTAGAACACACACCACCCTCCAGTGTCCAACACCATTCCCACATCCCATTCCTTAATGTCCCATATAAAGGATCTTCAACATCACACAACATGATTCCTAAATGCCTTTGTCTTATTCTTATAACTGCAGGGAAGGAAACAGGAAACCAGATTAAAATTTCATGTTCCCCCTCATGCTGGCTGATCTTAAAAACACTGACTGTGGGTGCCTAACCCCATACCACTCCACCACTAGCCCTCCCTCCCACTCAATCTCTAAATACATTTGCAGAGGGAGCCCAACCCTACCACTATATCACCACACCCCTCCTCCCACCCAATCACTAAATATATTTGCAGAGGAGCCCATCCCCACCACTGGTACCTCCCTCCCTCCCATCTCATCTCTGAATACACCATTGGGGCTAGCCCAATCCTACCACTTTACCCCTCCTGCCACTTGATTTGAGAATATACCAGTGGAGGTGCCCAGCATCACTGCCAGTGTCCCCTCCTGCCCACCATTTACTAACCCCCACCCTTGCCCACACTCTAATATCATCCTCCCCTACCAGTGGCCTTTTGGTCCAGCATCACGAGTCTCAGTGTCCAATGTCATGAATCCTTAATGTCCCTCAGTGTTCTCCTCTACCTGAAGGTAAGACAGGCATGTTGCACATGCACAAGCTGACATACTGTACAACATTAAATTAATGATGCAGGGTTATTCCCATAGCTTTGAAATGACTAAGCACGGTTTATATATATATATATATATGTAACCACTATGTTCCAGATGAAGTATAAAATATAAAGTGAGCTGTAAGTAGTGCATTACAGGACTACAATTTGATACAAGTGTAAAGAAACACCCTCAATAATGGTAGCTAGTTTCCAGAAAGACTAATGAACATCTGTAAACTTCTGCCAGAAATCATAAAAGTTATTTTTTTTCAATGAAACAAGAGAATGATTTAATGTTGCCTATTTGATTGTATAAGGCTTATCTGACCAAAGTAAAATCTATTGGCAGCACCACATATTGCTCATTTCATGCCAAGATAAATAATTGGAGCATCTGTGAGGAAGATGGACTTCAGTTAAAATTATTTTCATGTGTGTGGCTTTTGTAATGAATTTTCATCAATCTTTCCATAGGATTTGCATGAGCAAAAAAGAATATTTAGGCAACCCCTATCTAATCATCTTTTCAGAGTCAGAGTTAGAACTTTCATATAGTATATAGCAGAGAGTTGTTCTGTATAGAATTCCATCCCTTTCAAAATGCTTTTGTATCACAGTTCAAAGGTCATGGAATATGAAGAACCTCCACATGTACATACTGTATCACATAATACTATACACTATAGAAAATAAAGGATGAGCAACTTTTTCCACAACCAGTGTGTTCTGCCTCCTCGGGGTTCTGATTTCCATGGTCCTCTTGAGCTTCACTATCCAGATCAGAGGTAATCAGAACCCCTCTGTGGCAAAACACGCTGGTTGTGCATAGTTGCCCATCCAGTATTCTCTATATGATAAATATCCAGCGTGATTAGTCTGTTTTAGAAATTGTTTCAGCATTTCATAAGGAACCTAAATTGGACAGTTCTTTTAAGTGATCTTTCCAGAAGTGGTTTGTTTTTTGATAATGTGGTGTCCTGACCCTGTGTTACCCTATCTAGGTTCTGACAGCAATTTAACCATCATCTCCCCTCAGTATCAATTCACTTATTTCCCTCTTTTCATTTTTGTCAAAAGTATTTATTCACCATGAGGGCTGTGATACAATGCTATAGTGACACGGCAGGCTCACTTCGGTTGAAAAGGCACTTCGATATTAAGCCTAACTTTTTAAGTGTTAATAAATAGGTCATTATTAGGTACACACGAACATACAAAAATGCCATCAGATACAAGCCAAGTGGTCTATCACACCTGCTCGATTGTGCAGCACAAAGTTTAGATTCCTGCTGCCTCTCTTGCTGTCTTCCTTTCCCCACTCATCTTTCCACCAACTAGTACCTTGCCCTTGAACCTATCCCAACCCCTTTTAAAGCTCCCCACTGTTTTAAGAGATATCTCTTCTTCAGGAAGCATATTCCATCCCTCTACCACTCTCTCCATGAAGTAGTGCCTCCACATTTCTCTCTTGAATCTACCCCCCTCCAACTGCAGACTGTGCCCCCTAGTACTCCCCTCTCCCTTTAACCCAAACATGCCCTCTGTACAAACCTTATTAATGCTTTTAAGTACTTGAACGTTTCAATCATATGACCCCTTTCCCTTTTCTCCACTAGTGAGTCCATGTTGAGGTCCCTCAACCTATCCTCATAAGATTTCCCCTCCATTCCTCTGATCATCTTTGTTGCCCTCCACTGGACCATCTCTGATAACCTGATGTCCTTCTTTAAGCATGGGTTGCAGGACTGCACACAGTACTCCAAGTGCAGCCTCACCAGTGATCTGTACAGTGGCAGAATGACTTCCTTTCTGCTAGAGGTGATTCCTCTAGCAATGCATCCCAGCATCCTATTGGCTTTTGCTGCTGCTTTCTTACATTGAGATGGGTGGTTTATATCCCATGTGACCATTATACCTAGATTCTTTTCCTCCTCTGAAATGGATAGCAGTACCCTTCCAAAATTGTAACTGTACACTGGATTCCTGGCACCAAAGTGCATGACCTTGTGCTTCTTGGCATTGAAACCCACCTGCCAAGTGTCCAACAACTGCCCAAGCCTTAACAAATCTTCCTGGAGATTCTTTTTTCCCTCTACCCCATCCACCATGGCACCTGTCTTGGTGTCATTAGCGAATCCCCAACCGTTATATCAACTATGGAGATGTTAAACAGCACTGGTCCCAGCACTGAACCTTGTGGGACCCCACTGGTGACTGGCCTGGGAGATGAGAGTTCCCCCTACTACCACCCTCTGATGTCTGTCCCTCAACCAGTTTCCAACCAACATAAACAGTTTCTCCCCCACTCTTGACCCAGGTTCCTCAATTTACAAGTTAACCTGCCATGGAGTACAAAGTCAAAGGCCTTACTGAAGTCCAGATACAGGACAGCAACTGCCCGACCACAATCGAGTGCCTGTATCGCCCAGTCAAAAAACTGAAACAGGTTTGTTTGACACAATCTTATGGATAAGAACCCATGCTGTCTGTCATCCATAAGACCACTCACCTCCAAGAAGGTCAACAACCTTTCCTTTGGGATAGTCTTCATGAGCTTACCCACAATGGATGTAAGACTGACTGGTCTGTAGTTACCAGGCTCATTCTTGGGACCACTCTTATGCAGGGGTACTACATGTGCCATCCTCCAGTCCCGAGGCATGCACCCAATCTGCAGGGAGGTATTGAACAAGCCTGCCAGTGGTGCTGCCAGGATCTCAGCCAGCTCCCTCAGAACCCTAGGGTGCAGCCCATCCAGCCCTGGTGCCTTGTCCATCTTCAATGGCATAATGCATTCAGACACCCAGCTTAAAGGGATCTCTCCATCCATTATCCTTTCTCCTCCCTCGTGTGCTTTGACATACCCCCGTGGGATTGGCCCATCTCTCTACCTGGTAAACTAGACAGAAATTGCTCACTGAGTGCCTCTGCCTGTTCATGCCCCTTCCCCACCACCCTCCATCTTTCCTGATCCTGGTGATTTGCTCCTTTTAGCTCATATTCACCCTTATGTACTTGAAGAAGGCCTTTCACCCTTCTTTATTCCCTGTGCAAGCCTTAGCTCCTTTGAGGCCTTGGCTTCCCTCACTACCCTACTCCATCCCTTTTTTTCTTTGCATACTCTTTCCTGACCATCTCCCTATTGGACCCCTTCCATCTTCTATTTTTTATATTATTTATTCATTTGGAGGAGGTGAAAAGTAACATCATTGTTCAACATCATAGATATTGTTATAGAATTTGGAAAATAACATATATAATGGTAGCCGTAGTATCAAAGAAATAAAGCAAAAGAACTGGAGGTGTAGTGTAAGAGAAAGGGGGAAGGGGGAAAGCCACAGAACATCAAACAAAGTACAATTTAAAACAATCATGGCACAAAAAAGTATCATCCACTTGTGAGATATAGAATACCCAACATCTCCAAATTAATTCAAATTTTGAGGTGCAATACAGATAATGTGCTATTATACACTCTAAATAAATTTAATTAATTATTCCATGCCACTGGACTAAAGTGGGGGAAACTGGTTTATGCTGCTGTCATGTTATAGATTTCTTAGCAGCTGACAGGTAAAGATAAAGCATTATTTTCTTGAGCAATACTTCTCCATCTTCTGGAAGGTATAATAATAATACTAATTGTGGGGTAAGGGTCATTTTCATTCCCATAAGATGTGTCAAACTATTACCTACCTCCTTCCAAAAGGAGGAAAGCATGGGGCACCCCCCCCAAAAATATGGACTGAGTTGGTAAGGCAAGTCCCACAGTGCCTCCAGTGTGATCCATATGATTATGGCAGATATTTAATTAATTTGTCCAGTCTATTAAACAATCAAATATGGCCCTTCCATATAAATTTGCACCAATATGGGGCATGGGATATTCTCATCAAGGAAAGAATTGGCTCTATCCATTGGTCAAATGAAATGTCCACCTTTAACTCTGAATTCCAGGCCTGAAAAGTAGCATGGGTAGACTCCAGCCAGCTGTCCCATAGGGCTTTATAAATTAAGCCTATCAAGTAGGGATATATTTGTCCCTGTAGTGCATCTACAGTATGATCAACTTTAATAAAAGGAGGCATTGGATTAGGAAGGGAATTTCATGGGGGTCCTTTTTGTTGGTGAAAGGCATGGACCAGCAAGTATCGAAAATGGACACTATAAAGAAGCTGGTGGGCAGTTTGTAATTGAGCAAATTAAATAATGCCAGTGGAATCCATAAATTGATATATGGAAGAGAGCCCCAGTTTATGCTATCTAAGAAATGCTAAGTCTAGTTTGGTCAGAAGAAAGCCTCACTCTGACATAAGTAAGCGGAGAAAATAAAATTGAGCAAAGGTGGATAAAGTTTTCATATGATACCAAGTATGTAAAGTATTCTGTGTGCCAAATGTAAATATTCCTAACTTAGGAAGAGCAGCATTCAGCGCAAATATAAACATAGAAACATAGACTTTGACGGCAGATAAGGACCACTTGGCCCAGCTGGTCTACCCATTTCCCTTCCTACAGGATAAGCCACAGATCCTAGTTAACCAACAGCCTATTTCTTCCTACCCCAGGCAAGAATTGCCTTATGTCTGTCCCATTTATTCTTGAATTCTTCCACAGTTTTAGACCCCACAACCTCCTCAGGAAGGCTGTTCCATGTATCCACTACCCTCTCTGTGAAAAAATACTTCCTCACATTGCCCCTGAACTGCCCCCCATCTTTAAATTGTGTCCCCTTGTTCTTGCATGTCTCTTTTTCTGAAAGATGCTACCCTCTTGGACTTTGTTGATTCCACTGAGGTACTTAAACATTTCTATCATGTTCCCCCTCTCCCTCCTTTCCTCAAGGGTATACATATTAAGCTCTTTTAGTCTCTCCTCGTATGGCTTCTCTTGCAGATCCTGCACCATTCTAGTTGCCCTCCTCTGGACTGTCTCTATCCTGTCTATGTCCTTGTGGAGATGGGGTCTCCAGAACTGGATGCAGTACTCCAGATGGGGTCTCACCAACTGTCTGTACAGATGGATAACAACTTCCTGTTTTCGGCTGGTGATGCCTCTCCCTATGCATCCCAGTATAAACCCAGCTCTCCCTACTGCCTTCTCACATTGCTTGCTAACATTAAGGTCATCTGATATGATTACCCCCAGGTCCCTTTCCTTTTTTGTTTTTGTTACTACCTCCCCCCCGATTGTGTAATCTTCCCCATGGTTTTTGTTTCCCAGGTGCATTATTTTGCACTTCTTTGCATTGAATCCTAGCTGCCATACTTCCGACCATTCCTCCAACCTTGCCAAGTCCCTTCTCATCCTTCCCATGCCTCCTTGTGTATCAACCCTGATGCAGATCTTTGTGTCATCTGCAAAGAGGCATACTTTTCCTTCCGGTCTCTCTGCAATGTCACTTATAAAGACATTAAAGAAGGACTGGACCCAGTACTGAACCCTGTGGTACCCCACTAGTAACCCCTCTTTCTTCAGAGTGGACTCCATTTACAATTACCGTCTGTGTCCTGTTGTCTTGCCAATTGTTTATCCAGGCTACCACCCTGGGACCCACTCCCAGGCTGGTTCATTTGACTATTAATCTTTTGTGTGGGACTGTGTCAAATGCCTTGCTAAAGTCTATGTAGGCCATGTCCACAGCCCCTTCCTGGTCTACTACTTTGGTTACCCAGTCAAATAAATCAATTTGATTCATCTGACATGACCTTCTTGCTGTGAACCCATGCTGCCTTGGGTCCTGTGCACCACTGGCCTCTAGGTACTAAACAATTCTTTCCTTCAGAAGTGATTCCATCACTTTCCCTACCACAGATGTCAAACTGACAGGTCTGTAGTTTCCTGCCTCTGTCTTGATCCCACTTTTGTGAAGGGGAATTACATCCACCTTCCTCCAGTCCTCAGGTACCACACCATCCTCCCATAGTTTGTTAAAAAGTGTAGTCAGTGGTTTCACTAGTTCTCCCCTTAATTCTTTTAGAATTCTAGGGTGAATTCAATCAGGTCCCACTGCTTTGTCCACCTTCAGTTTTAGGAGTTCTTTCAGAACCCTTTCTTCTGTGAAAGGACTGGGATCGACCCCCCCATCCAGAGTGCTTCTGTTAATTGGATTAGGCACCTCCCCCTCCTCTTTTGTGAATACTGAGCAGAAATATTCATTCTGTATCCCTGCTTTTTCACTGTCCCCCTCTGCTCACCCACCGTTCATTCTATTCAGCCTCACTATCCCTACCTTTGTCTTTCTATGCTCCCCTGATGTACCTATAAAAGGTTTTATCCCCCTTCTTAACAGAGTTGGCTACCCTTTCCTCAGTTTGGGCCTTTGCTATTCTGACTTCCCTCCCTGCTTCCTTCTGCCTTAACTGTTACAACTCTCTGTCCTGCTCCTTCTGTGTTTCCTTATACGTCCTGAATGCTATCTTTTTCTCCCTGACTTTCCCTGCCACCTCTTTTGAGAACCATAGTGGCTTTTTCTTTCATTTTGATTTGTTTATTTGCTTCACACAAAGGCTTGTTGCCTCTGTGATGGCAGTTTTGATGATTCCTCATTGTTGCTCCACCCTTCCTTCTAGCCTGTTTGCTAGTGCTTTTCTGAGGCACTCTCCCATCTTGCCAAAGTCAGCCCTCCTAAAGTCCAGTACCCCTCACTTTTGTATGGCTTGACTCTGTAGCTGAGTTTAACGGTAACTACACTGTTTGATGGTCACTTGTTCCCAGATGGCAACCCACTTCTAGATCTGAGATCCTCTCACTGTCCCCATTTGAAAGTATGGGGTCTAAGATTGCTCCCTCATGAGTGGGTTCTGAAACTAGCTGTCTGAGGCATGCCACCTGTAGGTCATTGAGAATGGCCCTGTTCTTGGATGTGGCTGTAGCAAGAGTGCTCCAGTTAACATCTGACATATTCAGATCTCACATCAACAGTATCTCCCCTTTCTCTGCCATCCTAAGAATACATTCTGTCATATCCTTGTCCATTCCCTCCCCCTGACCTCGGGGTCTGTATACAACCCCTGTGCGGATTGTGGTGCCACTTCCAGTCTCCAAGGTGACCCACAGTGCCGCCTCTCCTCCCTGTTTACTCTTTTGTTCAGTTGCTTTTATCCCTTCCTTTACATAGAGAGCTACTCCTCCCCCTCTTCTCCCCTCCCTGTCTCTCCTTTAGGTTATCTACCCTGGTATGTTAACATCCCAGCCATGGTTCTCTGTGTATCATGTTTCTGTGACTGCTACGATATCCAGGCATCCCTCTTCCATCAAGTCCACCAGTTCAGGGAGCTTGTTGCCCAGGCTATGGGCATTGGTACTCATTATCCTCCATTTCCTGATGGCCTTACTTCTTTTTGCCCCATCCCTGTCCTTCTTGCCTTTGTCACGTTCTTCATTTATCCCTGTTCTTCTCCCTATTGACATATCTGTGTTGGTGTTTGCTGCACTTACTACAGTGACTTTTTGGGGGGGCTAGGATTTCCCTGCTCCTTTCCAGTGACTACCCCCTTGACTAGTTTAAATACTTGCCAATGAAGCATTTAAACCTATCACCTAGGATCCTGGTTCCCCTCCTGGACACATGCAGCCCATCATGCCAGTATAGGCTTGCATCACTCCAGGTGGACCCCCAGTCCCCAATGAAGCCAAATCCCTGAGCTCTGCACCAGTTTTTCAACCACTGATTGAATCCCATGGTGTGGAGCACCCTATAAATGACTGTATATCAAACAAGTCATTTAAGACAAATTCAACATATTTTCAAATTGCACCATATTTAGGATTCAGCCATAACAGAACTGTTTTCAAAGTTACTGCTCTATATTACACAACAAAATTAGGATGATTTAAACCACCTCTATCAATCAGTAACTGTAGGAGTGACCAAAGTACATGGGTATGTCACCCCTCCCATACATATCTGGATAAGGTATGATCCCATGAGATAAAATAGTATTTGGAACAAATAAAGAAATTTAGGTAGGACTATCATGTGGATTGCTTCAATTCTGAACAGAAAAGACAATTGCATTGAGGCCCATCGACTCACCTCCCCCTCTACTGCCTCAGTCAATGGCTCATAATTTATAAGCTCCATATCTGTCAGATTCTGGGGTAAACAGACCCTTAAGTATTTAATTTTAGTATACTTCCACTGGGCAGGAAATATATCTTTTAATTTTTGCAAGGGAGAAAAATTGTGTGTAAGGACCTCCATTTTCTGTACATTTGTCACATAACCAGAATGATTAGCAAAAAGATATAATAATTCTACTATAGCTGGTACAGATTATTCCAGATCCAGCACTGTTATAACACGTTATCTTCATATAACGACACTTTAAAAAGATGCCCTCCCAGAGGAACGCCCATATATCTGCATGGGTCTCTATCAATTCTGCTAAGGGTTCTATACATGCAGCAAACAAAAGAGGAGAAAGAGGACACCCCATCCAGTTCCATGTAATAAGGGTATTGGAGAAGAAAGATGGCCATTTATTTTAATAAAAGCCCTTGAAGTCGAATATTTAAGCAATAATGCTAGACAGGGTGGGCGGGATTGGGCAATACCGGACCGGCCAGGGGCGTAATGAGGCCCGACGCTTCAGGCGGAGGGCCTTAACTCACTGGCGGTCGGTATTATACCCCCTGGGAGGCATTATTGAGTTTAGAAAATGGGCATCATTGTAAATTTTAATTAAGTGGTAAGAAAAAAGAAGAAATTCATTTGTAAATAAAGACAAAGATTAAAAAAATACATAGTTTTGATGAAATAGTCCCTCTAATTTTGTGCTGTTCCATCTGCTGTTGCACCCCCCAGCCATTCCCTTCTACTTATCGTCTGCCACTTCCAAAGCGACACAGATATATTGAACCACCGTCCCCCAGCTGCCGTGGTAGTGTAGAGGTTGAAAGTAATCAAACAAAACTCTTACTTCACTTCTCTGTCCGTTGCTGTCCCCTCAAAGTAGTTGGCTCTCCTACAGCTTTCACCCTCGGTAGCCCATTTTCTGACTCTGCACTTCCTGGTTATGCGATGCAGGGTCCAAGGCTGTCACGTAACCTTGTGTGACCCTGCAGCCGCACATAACCAGGAAGTGCAGGTCAGAAAATGCACGACCGGTGAAAGCTGTAGGAGTTAAGCGACAAAAGACTTTATAGGGACAGCAACGGACAGAGGAGTTAAGTAACAGTTTTGTTTGATTACTTTTTAACATCTACAGTTCCACAGCAGGTGGGGGACGGTGGTTCAATATATCTGTGTCGCTTAGCGAGGGAAAAAAAATGGCGGCTCGACAGATGCCAACTCGGGGTGCCCAAAGATATTTTATGGTAATGGGGCAGCTTGAATTTGCACATCTTTCGAAGCAGGCGTCTATCAATACTTAATGTACCCCCATGTGAAGGCTTTCAGCCAATGAAATTAACGCTAGTATCTAGCCCATTTTCTAAATACATTTAAGTAATGAAATAAAATCCATTGGGAAGACAAAACAGGTTAGAGACTTCCATAGAAAGGGCCATGAAACCTGGTCAAAAGCCTTGTCAGCATCTAAGCTGATCAAGGCCACCAGGATGGATCGCTGATTTAAACAATCTATTTTGTGGATTGTTTGGTGTATATTTTCTACTGTCTGTCGGGCACACACAAATCCCAACTGACTGGGATGTATTATACTCGGTATTATCTCTTCTAGCCTGTTGGCCCAATCAGACATAAAAATTTTATAATCCATATTTAGTATGAAAATAGGTCTATAAGATGACATCATATTAGGGTTTCTGCCGGGTTTAAGAATTGGGAAATAATGGCACAGGTCCGTGATGGGGTGGGACCCACCCACCCACCCTCCTTCACTTCCCGGAAGGTAGCAAGTAAGGAAGGAGCCAGATTCTTGTAGAAAGCCTTGAACCATTCAGATGGTAGCCCATACAGGCCCAGGCATTTTAATGTTTTACTGTTGGTTATGGCAAACTTTATTTCTGCAGTTGTTATTGGGGCCAATAAGGCTTCACACTGATAGGTGGAAAGGGTTGGATGATTAAGTTGGGAAAAGAAGTGATCAAATTGAGAATCATTCAAAGGGGAGAAGGCGCTATGCAGTTGAGTGAAATAAATCTGGAATTCCTGTAGTATCTCAGAGGTAACTAAAGCTGGTGTACCCATTGGGAGGAATCTATCTGTGCAATACAGGAGGCAACTTTATGAGTATGTAGCTGTCTGGCCAGATTCCTGGCCCCTCATGGGCCACCCTCATAGCAATATTTTTTAACATAAAATAATGCTTGTTGAACCTTTTCATCTAATAACTTTTGTAACTCTGCTTTAAACTGGTGTATTCGGACCTGATTATCCTGCGATGTAGGAGATGGAAGGGATTGGAGTCCCTGGAGCTCTGAATGTAATACATTATATTTTACCTCCCTCTGTTTCTGTTTGAAGGCAGTATATGCTATAATTTCTCTGCATATAACTGCCTTCAATGTATCCCAGGTTATACTGTTAGATATGTCCGGGGAGCTATTTTCAGATAAAGTCTGAGAAATGTTGGTCTTCATTAACTTTTGAAATTTCTCATCCCAAAGACATGCCAAATTCCAACACCAGGCTGTGTTTTTATGGGGTCTACCAAAACATAACTTCAGTAGTATAGGGGAATGATCTGATAACAACTGTGGATACATCGATTGATCATGCAAGTAATCCTGGTGTTCCTGAGATATAAAAAAGATGTCCAGGCAGGACTGTGCATGGTGCCAGGAAGAATAAAATGTGTATACTCTGGTAGTTGGAAAAATAGAAATGCCACACATCAGTCAGGACTAAAATTTCTTGCTGTTTCTTAAAATATTTCTGTGAAGATGTCAAATGGTGTAAAGTCAGAGTGGAGGAATTAAGTTGAGAGGACAGTGTTAAATTTAAATCCTCTCCCATAATAAGACAACCTTGTAGGAACTTCAAGAATTTGCAAAAAAAAAACTTTGAAACCTTGCTGGGAGCACTTGTGGAAGAAAATAAACATTTACCAAGGTAACCTTTTTACCTCAAAGGTTCCCTGTTATTATAACATAACATCCAGATGGATCAATATATTCCTTTTGGACAGAAATTGGGGTAGATACAGGTAGAGATGGATTAATATAACTGTCCCCCTGGATAAGATGAAGCAAAGAGTTGATACCTTTCCTCCCAGTTTAGCTTTGCATGTTCAATCAGAGTTTAGTGCATTTCTTGTAAATAAATGATATCTAAGTTTTGCTTTCTCAAATATTGAAATACTTTCCACCTCTTAATTGGTTTGATCAACCCATTAATATTAAGAGATAATATCTGTATTAAAGATAACTCCATATTGGGTTTGTATCAAAATAAATCCTACTTAGGAAAGAACCAGGACTCAGCAAGATAGATCCCAGGGTATTCAGTCTTCAGGCAAGACAGGCTGTCCAAGAGAGGTGGAGGCTGTGCCCTTTATCTAAAAGAATCTCTTAAGGGTCATGTTTTAAGTGTGCCTCTCCAAAATCCTCAACCAATCCCTAATGTTTTCTCAGTTCCCCCAAATATGGAAATCTGCTGTTGTGATGCCAATTCACAAAAGTGGGGATAAAACCCTAACCTTCAACTACAGACACATCTCCATTCTTCCCCCTCTCTCGAAAGCACTGGAGAGAATAGTTGCTGGTCAACTTACAGAATACCTTGCTAACCACAACCTGCAATGTCAGGAGCAGCATGGTTTTCAAAAAGGGCATAGTACCACCACAGATCTCTTTGAATTCATCACTTACATCCATAATGTTCTGGATCAGGGACATCTTGTCAGCGCCACCTTCATTGATTTGACAAAGGTGTTCAACACTGTCAACCACTCCCTGCTATTTGAACAATTATCTTGCCTTGGCCTCTCAGATGATGCTGCACATTGGTACCAAAGCTTCCTTAGTGACTTAACCCAACAGGTCAGAGTTGGTGAGTCCCTCTCACCCTCCCATCTGATTCACTCTGGAGTTCCCCAAGGGTCCATCTTGGGTCCCTTGCTTTTCAGTATTTTTCTGAACAATCTCCCTGCAATCTGTCCTAATAGACTCCTGTTATATGCAGATGATTCAGTTACTTTCACCTCCTACCCTGACCCCTCCCTCCTACAACTGCAACTGCAAACAAGCATTATGCAAGTGGAGACATGGTTTAAATCTCAAAAACTCATACTAAATCACAAAAAAACTAAAACAATGATGTTTCTTGTAATCCATAACAAACATAAAAACAAATATCTATCACAAACTGTGAAGGGACATTGCTTGAACATGTTCAACTGTTTAAATACCTAGGGTTTACCCTCGACAGCACCTTGTCTTACTCTGAACACATTGAGAGCATTGCCAAGATCGTGAACACCCACATAGGACTTCTCTTTAGACATAGGAGCTGCCTCACCAATGAAGCCCTAAACATTGCCATTCAAAGCTCTCATATCAATAATTGACTATGGGCTTGTGATCTACGGCTCTGCCACTGACACCATACTTCAACGATAGCCATTGTCTTTAACAAGGCATGTCATCTACTGACCTCTTCTCCATGCCTCTCACATACCTGTGAAATCTACAGGCAAGCAAACTGGCTCCAACTCCCCAGCAGACTCAAGTATCAGACCTGTATGCTAGCGAAAAAGATTACCTTAAATCTCCTACTCTTAAGGATTCAGTCCTTACAGACTCCCAGCTGTGGCCCCTGCCTAACCAGAAGCTCAGAAAATCTTACTTTTTTGCTCCACACTGCCGTACTACCCAAGGGCAATACTCCTTTACATACAGAGCCTCATCCTGGTACAACTCTCTCCCACCTGCTGCTACCAATGACACTACTCTGGGCATGCCTTACACAACTAGTATTGGAGCCCACTCGAGAGGGAGCAATCTTAGACCTGGTTCTCACAAATGAAGATGAAAAGAGGATCACAGATGTAGAAGTGGGTAGCCGTCTGGGAACTAGCGACCATCGAACAGAATGGTTCACAATAAACACAGCAATAGAGTCAAGCCATACAAAGGCAAAGGTACTGGACTTTAGGAGGGCTGACTTTGCCAAAATGGGTGAGTGCCTAAGGAATGCACTAGCAAATGGGCAGGAAGGAAGGGTGGAAGAACAATGGGGAATAATAAAAACTGCCATCACAGAGGTAACAAGCCTTTGTGTGAAGCAAATAAACAAAACTAAAAAATGTAAGAAACCACTATGGTTCTCAAACGAAGTGGCAGTGAAGGTTCAAGAGAAAAAGAAAGCTTTCAGGAAGTACAAGGAATCACAGAAGGAGCAGGGCAGAGAACTGTATCAGTTAAAGCAAAAGGAAGCTGGGAAGGCAGTCAGAACAGCAAAGACCCAAACTGAGGAAAAGATAGCCAACTCAGTTAAGAAGGGGGATAAAACCTTTTATAGGTACATCAGGAGTGAAGGAAGACCAAGGAGGGATAGTGAGGCTTAATAAGGGGGAGGGGGGCAGAGGGTGACTGTGAAAAGCACAGATACTAAACAAATATTTTTGCTCAGTATTTACAAAGGAAGAGGGAGGTACCTAAAACAAACAGTAGAAACACTCTGGATACAGAAGTTGATACCAGCCCATTTACAGAAGAAAGGGTTCTGAAAGAACTCTTAAAACTGAAGGTGGACAAAGCAATGGGGCCTGATGGTATTCATCCCAGAATTCTAAAAGAACTAAGGGTAGAATTAGTGACACCACTGACTACCCTGTTTAACAACTCATGGGAGGATGGGGTGGTACCCGAGGACTGGAGGAGGGCAGATGTGATTCCCCTTCACAAAAGTGGGAACAAGGCAGAAGCAGAAAATTACAGACCTGTTAGTTTAACCTCAGTGGTAGGGAAAATGATGGAATCACTTCTGAAGGAAAGAATTGTCGAGTATCTAGAGGCCAGAGGGGCACAGGACCCAAGGCAGCATGGATTCACAGCAGGAAGGTCATGCCAGACAAATCTTATAGATTTCTTTGACTGGGTGACCAAAGTAGTAGATCAGGGAGGGATGTGGACATAGCCTACCTAGACTTTAGCAAGGCATTTGACACAGTCCCACATAAAGATTAATATACAAGTTAGCTAGCCTGGGAGTGGGTCCCAAGATGACAGCCTGGGAAAAAATGGCTGGAGAATAGGACACAGAGAGTAATAATAAATGGAGTCCACTCTGAAGAAAGGGGGGTTACTAGTGGGGTACCGCAGGGTTCAGTATTAGGACCGGTCCTCTTCAATGTCTTTATAAGCGACATTGCAGAGGGACTGGAAGGAAAAGTATGTCTCTTTGCAGATGACACAAAGATCTGTAGCAGAGTTGATGCACAAGGTGGGGTGGAAAAGATGAAAAGGGACTTGGCAAGGTTAGAGGAATGGTCAAATGTATGGCAGCTTAGATTCAATGCTAAGAAGTGCAAGGTAATGCACCTGGGAAACAAAAACCCAGGGGAAGAGTACACAATGGGGGGTGAGATACTAACAACAACAAAAATGGAAAGGGACCTGGGGTGGTCATATCAGATGACCTAAAGGTGGGCAAGCAATGTGAGAGGGCAGCGAGGAGGGCTGGGGGATACCGGGATGCATAGGGAGAGGCATCACCAGTAGAAAACAGGAAGTTATTCCCTCTGTACAGACAGCTGGTCAGACCCCATCTGAGTACTCGTGCAGTTCTGGAGACCCAGTCTTCACAAAGACATAGACAGGATGGAAGCTGTCCAGAGGAGGGCAACTAAAATGGTGCAGGGTCTGCACCGGAAGACATATGAAGAGAGACTTAAGGAGCTTAATATGTATAGCCTCGAGGAAAGGAGGGAGAGGGGAGACATGATAGAAACTTTCAAGTACCTCAAGGGAATCAACAAAGTCCAAGAGGGTAGCATCTTTCAAAAAAAGAGGTGTGCAAGAACAAGGGGCACAATTTGAAGATAGAGGGGGACGGCTCAAAGGTAATTTAAGGAAGTATTTTTTCACAGAGAGGGTTGTGGATGCATGGAACTGCCTTCCGGAGGAGGTCATGGAGTAAAAAACAGTGGTGGAATTCAAGCATGCATGGGACAGTCATAAGGCAATTCTAGGGGGTGGTGGTAGGAAGAAGTAGGCTGCTGGTTAACTAGGATCTGCAGCTTATCCAGTAGGTAGGAAAATGGGCAGACTGGGTGGGCCAAGCGGTCCTTATCTGCCGTCAAATTCTATGTTTCTATGTTTCTATGGGCACTTTCAAGTGCTACCTGCATCAGCACCTTGTCACAATGGCCTCTTGTGAATGTTTCTTCTAACTAAACTTACTCTCCTTTCATCTAATTTCCCCCCTCTAAGTCCCTCCCACCTTTACCCCCCCACTTTCTCCTATCTCGTCCCTTTTTGTTTCTCCACTAGTATCTACATTCTCTCCCTATAGCTTCCTCTACATGTATCTATTGTCTCTCCTAGCAGCTTCTAATTTATTCTAGTGAACAATATTACAACTGTGTTTTTTTATTGTACATATGTTCTTGAAAAATATACACAAATTACTGTAACTTAACATACATACATACTGTGACTCATTGCACATATTACTGTAATTCCATATGAAAGCTTTAATGTATCCGACAAAGCCTATGGCTGCTTGAAACTACTGTACTTGTTATTGTCCTTACTATGTTCTGTATTGTTTCCCCAATGTGGAACCTTTGTAAAAGAGCCTTGGCTCGAAGGTATCTTCCGAAATAATAATAAATTAAACTACTTTGTAATATCTAGCTTAGGGCAAGGAGATCTCAAATGTCCACCATCATGACATATTATGGTGCACTTTCCAGAGTATTCTTACAATTTGCCATATTTCTTCGAACCATGTGGAATCCCCCCACCCCAATCCCACTAGATAGCACATCCCTCCAAATAATAAATTAAATAGCCACCTAACAATTGAAGTCTGAAATTCTACTCCTCCATTTTGCAACCAACCATTTTTTTGTACTATCCCCCCAAATATTTGAAAAATTAATGCCAAATTGAAAAAACTCCAACTGTCTTCACAAACATCAACTCTGTTAGAGAGGCTGGATTCAACCAGTAATAACTGCCGCTAATACAGGCAGCTAAACTATATACTGGACAAGGAATTTCTATTCCCAAGCACCAAAATGCTGAAAAAAGACATAATCCCAGAACAGATGTCTGGAAAAAATAACTAGGACTTCCATGGTAGGGGAGAACTGACTTTGTCTCCTTATGAGCTTGTCCAACAATGGCTGAGCGAGCACTGGAGGTACACCAGATGCCTGCCAGACCTAGGCCTCCCAGGCACCATCTGCCCCACAAAAAATGGGAAAAGAACAGGACCAACATAAAAAATCTGAATGCTAAAAACTAGTAGGGGTCCCAGAAATAGCATAGAAAAACACATCCTATGAGAGGCAGTAGCCTGCTCCCCCCAGTCAGGGATGCCCCCATGATATCCCATCAAAATGGTAAGGGCTCCCATTTAATCCATAGAAAAAACAAAATGGGGGACAAGTATGTCCCACTGTAGCCAAAGGACCAAATGTTACTCTTTTTATAATGATCTACAGTTGATTCACTAGTCCCTGAAATATAATCAAACTAAAATATAAAACCAAAATAAGCAGCAACTCCTTGGAGCTTTAAGTATAACAATATCTATCCATGCATATCTGTCCAATGCTGAGAACTTCCAGAGTCCTATACACCTCTCTATATAGCTGATATAGACAATAAAGATAAAAAGAAAACAATATACTGTGGAATCACAAAATTGCTTTCCAGTCTCTGTTTTCCTCACAGATAAGAAAATTAATCAGTAAACACTGTATTTTTCCTGCTAGTACATTGCTCTCAAAAGGGAGTTTAAAGTGAAGTGCAAAGTCTATGCATGCATTTAAAAAAAAATAGTACTTCACCAAAGATTGGCAACATTGAAGTTTGCTTTGTGTTGCTCCAAAGTAAAGGCATTCAGTAGCTGTTGCAGTATATGACTGATTTATGGAGACACAGAGACTTGTCTGTGAGCATTTGGTCCGAGCTGCAATAATAGAATCAGAGCAAGTAGTTCCTGCTGACATCAAGAGAATCAGAGGAGGCACCTCAGGCCAGGTCACCAAGTAGTGCTCAAGGTAAAAAGGCAAAGTCTGCTAATATTAGTTTGCAGGAGTGCGCTATATAGTCCCTGAGTATTCTGAAGCTGATTATGAAAGTCTATCTTGATTGTTTTTGTGTTCGGGGAGGTTTTTCAGAGACAGGAGCAGAGAGCTAAAAATTCAAGCTGCCACCATAGTGAGTGTGCAACTAGAAGCCCTGACTCCTTCTATCTTCTGAATAGTGGAATAACATATGATTCTGCATGTGCATTCTCTGGCCCAGGCTCTCTGAATCCTGAAAATTTATTTATGGTAACTGTGACCACTGAAAACTTAAGAAGGTTAAACACGTTAACACATATGCTTTTGAACACTTGTTGCTCATTAATAAGTACAAAAAAAAGTATAGAATTGAAAGTAGAAACTTTTAAGTTTGAGTTAATGCTGTGTGTGTCACTTTGACAATTGTTTTGGTTCAGAATGTTGTCATTTTAAAATTATTCACAAACTAAAAAGTAAACTTTGTCCAAAACATTGCCGTTGTCCATAAGGTGATTTTTGGTGAGAGTGACACAATGATTTTGTTTTGTTTTTTAAATGCATCTTTATTAAATAACATTGGTACATGACAGTCACACATCATAGTAGAACAGATGATTTTGTGAGATAAACATGTTATTATCAAACTGTTGTTGTGAGATGAACATGCTGTTCTGAGAACTGGAAGGCACTTCTATATGAAACCCAGCTACATTTTTGCTCATTAATAACTAAAACACTTCTGAGACTTGAAACTTGAAGCTTTCTGATTACTTAAATTCAGGACCAAAGGTGACCTTTTCACTTTTATTTTTGTCATGAATGCTTGCATTTAAAATTCTTTCATAACATAGAAACATAGAAATTGATGACAGACAAAGGCTTACTTTGCCATCCAGTCTTTCCGTGCCAGTCTAATTCTGGTATTGTGCACCTGTGTAACCTTTTTATGCAACAGCATGAGAGACAGTGCTGCAAGACGAACATGTTGTGAGACTATTGCCATGAGACAAAAACTCTGTCATGGTAACTAGAAGGCACTTCTGTATTAAACCCAGATACTTTTCTTTTCTTATCAATAACTAAACAAACATTTGTCAGTAGAGATATTGCAAAGTTTTAATTCACAGGAAAAGTCACCAAATTCACACCTGCAGATCATTTTGTGAAGTTTTCTTATTTAATAGGAAATTTGCCATTGATAACCTCACCTTGCAACTTTGTGTGTAACTTCTCCTTGTTGTACACAAAGGTGAAGCTGGGTCAAAATGAATTCCAGCTGCTCTTTTGGTTGTTTTTTTTTTAGGCATAACTCAATCAAATTTTTTCAAATGTGCCTGACACTTGGGATAGTTGCAGTCCTAGAGGTGGTCCATACGTGGTGCATTTTTGATGATTATCAGACTTAACTTGTGGATTTGGCACCATGGTCAAGTTTGGAGGTGATTTTGGGGTGTTATACATACTCCATTAATTTTTCCAGGGGAATTATGTGTTACTTTTGTAGTACACATTGAGACTCCTGTTTGGACCTTTAAAGTGTCCCTCAACTCAAAAGACTGGTAGAGTTATAGCTTGTTAAAGTTGCAGTGTTATCCTATGGGACATTAGGGTTAGGATTAGTGTGGTCACTTGTAACCTATGCAATAAACATGTTCCCAAAGTTGTTTACTGCTGCTTCTCTTGCCACCTCCCACATTCCCCACCAGCATTGCTGCCACAGATGTGGCAGAGAAACATTTGGCTACACTAATGCCACGGCAGCCTTTCAACTCCTTCACTACTACCAGACCTGGAGCTCATAGAACACGCTGCCACAGACAGTTTTGCCCTACAGATTTTGATCATTTCTTTGCTGCCTCCCAAGCATTTCTCCATTTAGTAGGAAGGCTCTTCCTGGCCATTCTTATATGCTAATTGTAACTTGATTTGGGATGAAAAATAAAAATGTAAATAAAGCCTGCTGTACAAACAAGAACTTGAAACAGACAATGCCTCTCCCAAGGGAATCACGGATCAACAGTGTGTTCTGAAAAAATAAAACACCAGAGGGATTAACACAACACACACACAACGGGGTAAAAGGGTTTACCAAGTTGTTAACTACCAGCAGCAGACAACAGCTCCCCCTAGAAAATCAGGGATCAGCAGTGTGATATGAAAACATACTATGGTAATAGTATGTAGCAAAACCTCAAAACAGGATTTTTTTTAGCACAACACAGGGATTAATAAACTAACACGACAATACAAATAAGTACCAGGAGCAGACAACGCCTCCCCCTAGTGGAATCAGGGATCAGCAGTGTAATCTAAAAAACTGAAACAACCCAAAACATTATGTTTAAAAGAACAGGGATTAATATGACAGGGGATAACAGGGGTGATTTAATATTAAATATAGTAAAATGTGACAGAACACCATCACTTTAAGAACAAAATTACAAAACAAATCAATAAAACTGCTACAGAAAGATACTGACAAATAGTTTACTTAAACACACCAAACTAAACCACAAAAATAAAAATGAGAACTTACTTACTAGACAACAAATGATGAACAAGAAAGAGTGAGAAAACCAAAATATAACACAAAACTCCTGCTTAGACAAAAAAGCCCCAGATCTGCCTGGGCTGCCATTCTTTACAGTACACCTACCCTCCCCAGACCACTGCTTCACAGACTGAGAAAACAGAAAGCACTACTTTAAAGAAAATAATCCCCCCCCCCAAAAAAAAAAAAAAGAACCAATGTAGCGGCACAAGGCCCTCTAGAACAATTTGTGGGAAACTTGGATTCAGAAAGCTCAGTTTGGAGATGCAGTTTAATTTTTTTTTTTCAGACAAGAACACATGGAATTCTCTCCTACTCTGTCGTCAGAACTCTGCACTGAAGACAGTCTCCTCATGCCAGACACAACTTGTTTCAACAACATGTGACCTGCAATCCCATAGTACATTTCAAACTTCGCCTCTATACCAAACCTCATCAGTGAAGTTACCAACTTATCATTTTGTAAACTTAGCCTTGTGCCAAAATCCACCAGTGAAGTTGCCAACTTTGAATTTTGCAGAGTTATTAGTTTTTTGTTAATTTGGACTTTGCACAACAGACTAACTTCGTGAAATGAGGCGAATTTGTGAATTAATCCACAGATTGAAGTTTTCCAACTTTGCACATCACTATTTGTCAGTGCCAGATGTTCGCCACTAGTATTGCTGTTGTATTGGGTCTTGCTTGTACACATTTTTACTATATACTGTATTTACCCAGGATACAGCAGATGTGATGCAATATCTCATTTTCAGTGGTGTCCTGCTTTGACACATAGTTAAATTTTAATTACCCAGGATAGGGCAGCTGAGAGACAATATTTTACTTTTAAGTAGGCTCACACATTTTGACCCCAAATGTCCAACAGTCTTTTTTTGACCTGATACTATGATCAAGACAAGTAGAATTTTTAAAATGCCTTCTGAAAAGTGATTTCACTGTGCAACTATGGAAATAAGTTTCAGAGGGTATTTGAAAAATGACACCTGTCATGCTCAAGAGGTGGGTGAACACAAAAGCTATGTTTAACATTAGAGGCCAAAATCTCCAAAAAATAAAGTTATGAGTAAATGTTGGAACAATACATTTCCTCATAAATAGTTGGTTTTTCACATTTTTAACCAATATTTTCAACATAATCTATTTATGACCACTCCTGAACATGAAAGGTGTCATTTATAGAACAATTGTTGAAATGTAATTTTGCACCACAGGTGTTAAAACATAAGTTGGGTGGGATTTGAGAAATGACAGCAAGCACATTCATGAGGTGGCTACATTAAAAAGTTGGAGTCAAAATATTGAAATTACCACATTTATGAGTGTACATAGAAACATTGCAAGGTAGAATCATAACTTTGTTGTTTTCTTGTAATTTTACCCCGAATTTTCAATGTAGCCTTCTTATGACCCCAGATAGCCTACTTATGAGCCCACCTCATGAACAAGAGCAGAGAAATGTTCAAATCCTGCTCAAAGGGTGATTTCGCACCACAAGTGCAAAAACACATTTTGGCAAGGATTTGAAAAATGACAGCTGTCACATTCATGAGGTACTGTGAAGAAAAGGTACTGTTCAAAATCTGTGGTCAAAATACTGAAAATTATGTAAGTCACAAGCCAGCATTCTTAAATTTCACTGTAGGCTCATATCTTTGTTGTTTTTTAATATTTTTACCCACAATTTTCAGCATAGCTTTCCTATGATTCCACCTCATGAGCAAGGTGGAGAAAATTTTCAACTCCTGCCCAAAAGGTATTTTTATGCAGTGATCACAAAATCACCTTTTGGAATGCAAAAACACATTTTGGCCAGGATTTTGACAGTTGTCATGTTCATGAGGTGCTGTGAAGAAATGGCTTTGTGAAAAATTTGGAGTCAAAATATTGAAAATTACCAAAGTTGAGAGCCTGTGTTCCTAAATTTCAATGTATGCTCATAACTCTGTTGTTTTTTAATATTTTTACCCCAATGTTTCAACATAGCCTTCTTATGGTCCCACCTCTTGATCACATATGGAGAAAATGTTCAGGTCCTGCCCAATAGGTGGTTTAGCTCAGTGAACACAAAATCACCTTTCAGGAGAGAGTTGCCTAATTTCACTGCCATTGTTCATGAAGTGGAATCCCAAAAAAGGCATGTTGAAAATTTGGGGCAAAATATATTAAAAAAATGACCAAGTTATGCCACTAAGTTCAAAAATCCATTGAAATACATTGAACCTGATTTCCTCAGTTTGCAGTCCTGCATTGAACAGTGAAGATATGTCTGTGGTCCAGACAGGATTATGGCATTTGACCCCTGGTGGATAAGTAAGGGCTTGGGGGTGCTGAGTGGGAGGGTTGGGTCGGTGGGACAGTAACAGCAGCAACAGACATCAATAGATGTTTTTCTTTTCTCACAGTATATATGAAAAAACTATGAGTGATGGTTTTCTTTATTTCTGATGGTGACACTGGGGGATTGGGAATTCCCAGTGTCAGTGTTATGTAAAACAGGCAGGGTCGGGGGTAGCAGTCGGCATGGGGGATTGGGCACCCCATACAAGAATACTATTACACGTGGTGACACTGAGGGAATGGGCACCTACAGTGGCAGTGTTATGTAAAATTTGCACAGTGGGGGAAAGCAGCTGGTACAGGGGATTGGGCATCCCAGTGCCAGAACATTAAGATAGGCTAAGCTTGGGGGTGGCAGTTATGGAGTGCCTGCACCACATATCGATGGATGTTTTTTTCTTCTGCAGGGTCTATTTAAAAGACAAAAAAATCTTTGAGGGATGGTTTCCTTTATTTCAGGAGGTGACACTGGGGGATTGGGCACTCCCAGTGTCAGTGTTATGTTTGTGGGTGTGTGTGAGGTGATGGCTGCTGAGTAGGAGGGCCGGGTGGGAGGACAGTAAGGGTAAGGCAGCAACAGCCATCAGTGGAAGTTTTTCTTTTTTAAAGGGTTTAAAAAAACTACAAGGAATGTTTTCTTTATTTCAGGTAGTGATACTTGGGGATTAGGCACCCCCAGTGTCAGTGTTATGTAAAACAGGCAGGGTTGGGGTAGCAGCCAGCATAGTGGATTGGACACCCCCATGCCAGAATATTAATTTTTTTCAGGTGGTGACACTGTAGGATTGGGCACCCTCAGTGTCAGTGTTATGTTAAATGGGCAGAGTGGGGGGTAGCAGCTGGTACAGGAGATTGGGCACCCTTGTACCAGAATATTAACATGGGTTTAGGCTTGGGGGGGTGACAGTTATGGCGGTGGCTGCAACAGATATCGATGGATGTTTTCTGTTTTGCAGGGTCTATTCAAAAGACAAAAACAACTTTGAGGGATGGTTTCCTTTATTTCATGAGGTGCACTTGGGGACTGGGCACCCCCAGTGTCAGTGTTATGCTTGTAGGGGGTGTGTGGGTGGTGGGTGCTCAGTGTGAGGGTTGGGTGGGAGGACAGTAAGGGTGTGGCAGCAACAGACATCGGTGGATGGTTTTCTATTTTACAGGGTTTAAAAAAACTATGAGGGGTGGTTTTCTTTATGTCAGGTGGTGATACTGGGGGATTGGGCACCTTCAGTGTCCATGTTGTATAAAATGGGCATGGTTAGGGATAGCAGCCGGCACGGTGGATTGGACACCTCCATGGCAGAATATTAATTATTTCACATGGTGACACTGGGGGATTGGGCACCACCAGTGTCAGTGTTATGTAAAATGGGCACAGTGCGGGTAGCAGATGGTACAGGGGATTGAGCACGCAGTGCCAGAATATTACATTGGTTTAGGCTTGGGGCAGGTGGCAGTTATGTAGGTGGCTGCAACAGATATTGATGGATGTTTTTCTCTTTTGCAGGGTCTAGTCAAAAGACAAAAAAAAACTTTGAGGGATGGTTTCCTTTATTTCATGAGGTACACTGGGGGATTGGGCACTCCCAGTGTCAGTGTTATGTTTGTGGAGGTGTGTGGGGTGGAGGGTGCTGAGTGGGAGGGTCAGGTGCAAGGACAGTAAGGGTGGGGCAGCAACAGACATCGATGGACGTTTTAATTTTTTACAGGATTAAAAAAAAACTATGATGGATGGTTTTCTTTATTTCAGGTGGTGATGCTGGTTGATTGGGCACTCCCAGTGTCAGTGTTATATAAAACAGGCAGGGTTAGAGTAGCAGCCGGCATGGTGGACTGGACACCCCCATGCCAGCATATTATTTATTTCAGGTGGTGACACTGGGGGATTGGGCACCTTCATTGTCAGTTTTATGTAAAATGGGCATGGTGGTGGGTTGCAGCCAGCATGGGGAATTGGATGACCCCATGCTGGAATATTAACATGGGTTAGGCTTGGGGGGTGGCAGTTATGGTGCAACTGCAATAGATATTGATGGATGGTTTTCTTTTTTGCAGGGTCTATTTAAAGATCAAAATAATTTTAAGGGATGTTTTCCTTTATTTCATGAGGTGACACTGGGGGATTGTGCACTCCCAGTGTCAGTGTTATGTTTGTGGGGGTGTGTGAGGTGGTGGATGCTGAGTGGGAGGGCTGGATGGGAGGACAATAAGGGTGGGACAGCAACAGCCATCAATAGATGGTTTTCTTTGTTACAGAGTGCAATTCAGCCACAGCAGGCTGATCATGACAGATAAGCTGTGCTTGCTGGGTGGTGTAGATCTAAGAAAAGTGCTTACCTTTGATTGTGTCAGCTCTCTCTCCTTTGAAATACACAAAGTTTCTACCCAGCAAACCAGAATAGTGTCATGATCAACCTGGTTGATGATTGGTGTGACACTGAAAAGCCCCTTGCAAACCACTCTGCACTGGACTGAGAGTTCCACACCCCTCAAAAGCCACTCTCCTAACAAAATGTTCACTGCATGTGTGTGCACAGTGGACATAAAAATGACTGAGAGTTTAAACCTGAACCTTTCAGGTTACTTAGATTCTAGGTCAAGTGTGATTCTTTTGTGTTCTTGTTTTTGTCAAAAAAGTCTATAATTTTTTTTCTGAAGGTGTTTTTTGCAACAATATGTGAGATGGTGAGGTGAACATGTGTCATGAGGTAAGAACTGTTGGCGAGAGATGAACATGCTGTCATCAGAACTAGAATGTACTTCTATGTTAAATCCAGATAAGTTTTGAACTGTTGAGCAAATCTTGTCAATTTTGTCAATGAGTAATTTACAGTAGGTCTGTTGTAATCTTCAAATTACTAAACCAAATTTATCCAGCTCTGTAAAATTTCAGGACCAGCTAACATTTTATATGCATGCTAAATAATGGGTGTATACCTACAATAGCAGTGGAGCTACAGACATCCACATTTTTGGAAAATGTTCTCAAAATTTTAGAAATAATTAAACTTTGAAATTATGAAGCCCTATAACTTAAAATGTATATAACTCCCTCCACACTTAACAAGCACTACAACCCGTCCAGGAAAGTTATGCATTCACATTTTTGGGTATCTTGCTCCAAAAGTGGCAGAGTTGTAAGCAAAGCATATCATTGCAAGAATCTGAGTCTCCAAAAGTTCTAAACCATCCATCCAAATGTCATGAAATGTGCCTTCTTTTTGAGGCACCTTGTAAAGAGGTAAGCAAGTCAATTTTCAGGTGTCTAGCTTCAAGAACAACTGAGGTATCTAAATAAAAATCATATTATCACAATCTTCAACTACCATATCTGAAAGGGATAATGCCATCATACCAAATGTAGCCCTTCAGGATACATATGGATGAAAGTAGAAGAGGACAAGCAATGCCATTGAAAGGAAGATGTTTCAAGGGAACTGTTACTCATAACTATTGCACAGAAGTAGTTGTGAATATTTGGAGCAAACTTTAAAACAGGTGGTATCAGCTTGTAAGGGTTCTCTACTGTAACAACTTTTCAAGCTGAGATTTGCTATTTAAAGCAACAGTATTTGTTCATCACTATGTCTTTTTTTTCAGGAATAATATTGTCCTGGCAAAAGCATCAATATTCCCATTTTTTGTTTAGTTTTCTTTCATTAATTAAGGTGGTTACAGGATTTTTAAGTTTTCAAAGGTTTCCACTCCCATGCCATGGCCACCAAAACAAACTATAGTCAGAGCCAACACAACTGCTAAGCTGTTTTAAGAGCACTCAGCCTGAGACAAACAATAATTGGAGCTCCTGCTGTGACTGACACCAGGTGACTGTCAATACTCACACATGTTCTCTGAGCTCATGGTGGCCATCTTGGGCATGGTGGGCTCTTGTTTTTCAGCTGCAGAAGTGAACTCATGCATGCACAACTGCGGAGTGAACTTGCGTAAGTGCACTGACCTCATGGTGACCTTCTTGGGCACAGCGGGCTCCTTTTTTTCACCCACAATGACGGAAGTAAAGTGGAAGTAACAGGCAGCAAAAATATAGTGTTCGCATGTGGGGGGAGCTAGTGCACCAGTGGAGGGGAGGGTCAATGGAGAAACAACAGAACAACACTAACCACACTACTGTGGAAGGATAGAGTGAATATATCTGGTCATGTGCTTCCACTATCCTTTCTCTCACCTACAGTACATCATAGCAAAATGTCGGCATGGCTCCGCCAATGCAGCCATAAAAATGAGATATCATGGTGCAGTTCTGTACTGTTTACCATCAGAAACATGTGGTAGCACCATTCAACTACATCCACAGTATGAATCTGGTATGTACACCGAACAAATAACATCAGCATAAGAGATTTTTAAAAATTGCAAGTGGCAGCCATGTTTATTGACATGAGTCATTAATTCCAAAATTAGCTCTAAAAGCTGTCTTAAAAATAGCCGAGTAATTTAAAATACACTGAAGATGAAGCTAAGGAAGTCAGAAATTAATTTAGCTAAAACAACATTATGAATTTTTTTCCGGCTAACAAGTACTACTGCTTTAAGTATACTTTGAAATGTTGGTGACAGAGTATTCTCATAAAGCAGTGGAAGGTAGAAATTTGGTCAACCAATGGTATTCATTTCTCTCTGAAGTTGTATATATGAAAAAGATATGGGCTAGATGGCTACAATCAAGTTCTGATTCTGGCCTGAATCTCCAAGAATTTCACCAAGAAAATCTAGTGTAATCTGAGTCAGCCCACCTTATTGGAATTCTGGGTTTTAATTTGAGTCAGACCAAATGTTCATGTATAGACCATCCCTCCATGGTTCAAGTCAAATTTAGATGCAGAGTGGCTCAGATCTGCAAAAGTTTGTCTTGGGTGATCTGAGCCAATGGGGGGGAGAGATCAAAATCTTTACCAGTTTGCTAATCTCGAGTATGTACCCACACCGCTTTGTATTTGGGACTTCCAATACTGAAAAAATGTATGTTATGTGCTCACCATGAATGTATGTCATTGATTTAACAATGGTCATTGTAACACCCAATATTGGTTTCTCAAGAGCAACCTTATATAAAAAGTCCATTTTATTACTGCAAGGTGCAACCTTCATATTGAATCACAGAAGATATGGAGCTCAATTTCCAAAGCCCCATGAATGCCACAAGCCCCTGGTGTGCCGATTGATTGGCACCCAGGGTTTGTGGCATTCTCCCAGATGGCAATTGAGATTTTCAATCCTGAGTGCCAAATATGGTAAGTTGGGCCAACTTTTCCCAAGTCTAGCTTCTGCCATTTGGGGGACCTTTTTTATGGGGCTTGTGCCAAATCTTTGGCACAAGCTGCCGTAAATTCATGAAAAAGTCGCAACTGAATTCGATGTACTAAAATCAAGTGCAGTTGTGGCAAAAGAGTTTGGCACAGCTGCACCAAGAAATAGGTTTGATGCATGGCTTGACACAAGTCTTCCATCACCCTTTGAAAATCTAGCCCATGGAATGAAAGGGAACCATATGTTTATCAAGTCCTCCTTACTGGTGTTCTAACAGTTGAAGCAATCAATGCTGTTAACCCCAAGACACCTATTTAATGCTATTTAAAGTACATCAATGTTTTCAATCTATATTGCTCTATTTTGGCAATCTGATTTATTAGTTAACTGTAAACTGCACTAAATCTGTAAATCATAACCGGCCCAGTGGTGCTGAAGGTTGAGGCACTAGATGCCTTACCTCACGCCATGCTAGCAACCTGGGTTCAGAAACCAGCTTGGGTCACTGGGGGTTGGCCGGGAAGGGGAGTATCAAGCATCTGGAGGACTGCTGTCCTCTCCTGGAGAGGTGAGGGATGTGGATCACCGGCAACAAGCACCTCACACTGGAGACTGAGGATGATTCAGCTGGGGGACACCTTGGAATGGTGGAGGTGATGGCAGATGTCATTTTACATATGTGCCTCCATGGGTTTAAAGCAGGAAAAAACCCTCTGTGCAAGCAATAAAGATGCCTCTGATGGTCTCCCACTCTCTCTGGCCAGAACAAAGCCCAGCCTAAGTCGGGTTGGGGGATCAAGGGTGATCTCTGTCACCCCCTTTGTTCCCCTCTGGGGGCTCTCTGTGGGGGGCAAGCAATGGTTCTCCCCATCTGGAAGCCTAGGAGGAGTTCAGGTCAGAGGAGCATTGAGGGTCCATGTAACAGGGCTGAAAGGGGACAAGGTACCATCCCCACTGCACAGGGAAGCATAACGAGAACTGAAAAAAAACCAACCTGTAAATCATTTGTTCGATAGAAGCTGTTTTTAAGTACTGGAACACATTCCATTATTGATCAGTCTTTATTAGCCAGTTAGTAAGCTCAATTTGTGTTTCTGATTTGCACACTGATGGTAAGTACTATACCATTTTAGAACTATATGATGTATATTATGTTCATTTAAACCTCAGAATACTATAGCAGAACAAGAATGTTTTGTGTCAGCATACTGTTAGAAGTACTGTTAGCAGTACATAAACAACATCATAAGAAAAAGCAATGACAAAGTACCCACTGCACGGACCACCACATCAAGACACTGCACACAAGTATTTTCTCTAGCCAGTCCTTTTATGTTCGGCAAGCTGCTAAGCTTCCTCAGAGTGATCACTCTGAGGAAGCTTTGCAGCTTGCTAAGTGAAATATCAGTCTTTCTGCATTTAGCCACCGCATGGTCTGCTTATGCCACTTGTTCATGTCATGTGCCACTTTGCTGAATATTTCACTACAGCACCACTGACAACACCCTGGTGCTCCTAATCCTGCTTTTCTTCATAAACAATGTCATACAGTTCTAAAAATTCTGCTGAGCACCTGACCCTACATCAGAAATACCCACTGAATTTACAAAAAGGCCAGTAAGAATGAATAATAACTGAATGTGTACAAGAATTAAAAACAAAAAGTGGGGAGTGGCTTGCAGTCTAGATGAAAAGCAGTTTTTCTTTTGTGCTCACAATTCAGCCTTTTATTTCTATTATTTTGGACATTAAAAGTTGTCTTTTCATGGAACATTGATTGTGTTAGAGCACCATGAGCAAAAAGCAGAAAGAAAAAAGGATTTTTTTCCTCCATATTGCCTCTAAGATGGCAAAGTAACAGCAATCAAGAGGAGATGTATTTATCTATCCAGTATAGATGTCAGGCTTCCAGCTTCTGTAGAGGCTCTGCATGTGGTGATGCATACTCTGACTCAAACAGTGAATGGGATTGATAAAAAAAATGGATTCTTATGCTGCACGTCTGATCACCTTTGCAAATAAAGCTGAACACTTGGGAGAAGTCACAAATGACGATGAATCTGAATCAGTTAAGGCCCACACAGCAGCAGCTTTCTCCGTGAAAGAAGCGGCTGTACTTATATCATGGTTAGAAGTTTTTAGAAATACTGTTCAGGCTGCTAAAGTTAGTTTTGGGCTTACCACAGTGGATAAGGATGTGTTATTGGTTCAGTTTGTGACCACCTGGTTTCTGGATTCACTAGGTATTGATCTCACTAACAGTTTGGTTAAAATATACTGGTGTACACCAAGGTGAGCTACCATGGCAGAGGAAGGACCCTGGATGGTGACCCATCTGTGGCAATACAAGACTTGACCTTTAAAGCAATTCATAATAAAAATTTTTGCTAATTGAAGATTGACAAATTTTGATGTTCTTGGACTTGTCTTATGCCACTAGTCAGAAACACAAATTGTTCAATGTGCTCCATTGGCAGCAATAGGAATTGGAAATACCACACACCCCATTGTATTCTGCCTGGCTGCAAGTTACAGTAGGCTGGAAAACACTTGTTTTTTCTGATCAATTAGATGTGAACAATTGGTTGGCTAAGGTAGAAGCAGAAGGGGAATAGCACACCAGGAAGAGAATTCTGGTGAGGATGATGGTTGATGGAAAAATGGACTGGTACCAGGTTAAAGACTTTTGCTGTACTGATACGTAAAGTACAATGGTCTATATATTTGGTTGTGGACTTGATGGATACTTTCTCCTTTCTCCTTTTTTTTATAAAGGTTTTTATCTTTCCAGGTTACACCTAGTGGCTACTTAGCCTCATCCCTGGGCCACATTGACCATCCCTTGCCTCACTCCTTGGTTGATGGCTGGGTTCCCCCAGATATTCTCCTCACAGCAGGGCTGGGGAAGGGCCATCCTTCCCCCACTGTGTCTCTCATCCAAAATTGTTGCTCCCCAATTGTAGCAGCAGGGCAGGTCATAGTGCCAAGATAAGGCTTCACAAAGTCCTGGTCTCCTATTTTCCACTGTAGATTTCCTCCCACTTGGTGGAGCTGTGGTGGCATGGTGGGCACATGCACATGGAGGCATGCATGAGTTCTGGACCTGTGGCTCCTTTCACCTCCTCTGACCGAAGTCTGACTCCCAAACATTGGCGCTACCTCACATGGTGGCAGTCAAGAGCTGGATCGACTTACCACCACAGTATGGGAGAGGAGAGCTGCCAGGTTTCCACTGTCCTCTCCTAGTCTTCCTCCTTGCTGACCTCTGGTGACCCAAGCTTGTTTCTGAACTCAGGTCACTAGCATGCTGAGAGGTAAGGTGCTACAAAGCCTCAGCCCTCTGCACTACTGTGCCAGTTTTGATGGATACTTTCTCAGCATTTATGGAGTGTTCTGATGTGTTCGATTATGGATCTATGTTTGGGTACCTTGACTGTTCATCCAGCATGTTCAGCTGTTTTTCCCTGCCCACCATGACAAGACTTATACTGTATCTATTTTTGTTTTGGACTGCACTTGTGGGGAGATATTTACTGTCTTGTGGAATATCCTAATTTAATTATTAAACTAGCCTGGGATAATTCTTCAGGGACACAGTACAGTAACTGGTTTATAGTTACTGTTCTACCTGAGGGGTATTTTTATAAAACTGTTGGGGAACCTGTACATGAGGAAATGAATGCACTGGAAAATGCTTTTGATTTGTGCTATTTGTTAGTAGTGCAGCTATTTACTTATTCCCAGCTATGTGGTTTATCCTTTATATTGTTTTATTTCACACACAGTTAATGAGGGCTCATCCCTCATTTGCATTAATATTTGGGGTGGGTCTCCCATATCATGGTGGTACTGGGCTCAGTCAGACTGAGGGCAGTTTGTGTACAATTAGGGGTTATGTGTGGGATGCCCCTATCTGTATTCATTCTGGATGAAGGACCGTGGGTGCATAGCACCCCCCCCAGGTTGGCTTGAGACTTTGCTTGACCTAGGATCTGTCTGAACAGTACTACATGTATTATGCACAGTATTTTTTTTCTTTTTTTCTATATTGCTTTTTTCCCACAGGTCAGCATGAGCAGCTCCCTCTGATCCATCCCTAGCCCCCTTGCCTGGCAACCACCTCAATCCCTACTAGGTTGGCCTGTAGAGACCCCCCATTAATTGCCCCCATAGTGGGACTAGGCTGTGGCAGATCATCCTCCCCAATCAAGATTCAAATCCAGTTGTGGGTCCAGTGGGTGAGACAATGGCATGGGACAGAGGGATGGTGGGTAAGACATCATTAAGCCCATGCCAACCACTTTTCTGTGTGCTCCCTGACCCCTTGGTCACTCCAACCTGCCTGGATGTGGGAAGCAAACTCTGGAGGCCTTGGATGCAACAGTGCATGCTGAGCTGATGCCACCCCTCATGAAGGAGCAAGGTCCCCAGCTCACTATTAGGGGCAAGTGTTGCATTTGAGCCCAGATGTTCCCACTCCCTGGCTGGTTTTTGCTCCCCCTCAGAAACATTCCTCAGCCATGGCCACCTGATCCCAGTAACCCTGGACTTGCTGATGAGCCCAGGTTGCCAGCATGGAAGCACAACGTGCTTCCATTGAGCCATCCGGTGTGTTGATGAGCAGTAATGTAACCCAAGGGTTAAGGCTGATGGAGCTTGAAAGAATGATGGGCTCTCATAAGTAAAATAATAAAATACATAGATGTCATATGCTGGTGGGTTCTGGTAGTTATCATATTGTTTAATGTCTGATATAGCTTTTGACTGCAGTTCAAAGCCAAACGTCATGAGAATAGTAGTAAATTTTAGGATGTACCCCTCTGTCTTGTACTGAAAGATATTTGATTCACAAAGCCTTGTTAATTAAAGTGAAATTAAATATATTGTGTTTATCTGTGTAATGGATGGAAAGTTTTGCAAGAAAACTGAAATTAAAGTTTAAAAAAAAGAATTTGAAAAAAAAAACACATTGTACAGAAATTTCAGGATTTCAGGTCAAATGCAGTTTTCCATTATTGACTTTCTCTAAAAAATCTTTCTTAATTTTCCTCATGAAACATCCCCCTCTAAATAAACAAATATGTTTGGTTTCTCTTCTCCTGTACTCTTCAAAAGCATCCTGTATTGCCTATGTCATCCCCCATTTACTATACAAACCACATTGTACTGTAAGTCTACCTAATTGTTCATGAGCCTAGCAAGGCTCCTGAATGGCTAGTGGATCAGACATTAATGTCTTAGAAATGATGAATCCAGATGCCAGCTGACACTATGCAGCACACAGGGCTCATGCCACACTGCTCAGAACTTAAAGTAAGTAAAAAATAGACAGTAAAAACAAAGGTTGCTATTGAGATTAGATTTATGTTCACAATAGCAACCTTGAAGTCTGTCATTTCCTGGGATTTAAAACCAGCTGAAGGGAAGTGACCCCAGGCTGCGCCTCAGGCCACCATCCCCAACCAGTCATAATCTCTCAGAAATGAGCTTCCTCTCAACCATTATTGCTTAAATAATATTCCCCTCAAACTCCTCATTTCCATTTAGAGCATTCCCAAGAATCCCATCTAGTGAAGCCTCTTGCTGTAACTAAGATTTCCAATTCTATAACCTTGATATACTTCAGGTGTGGTACCCTGAAATGCAGGCTATATCAGACACAGTAAATGCAAAACTACACATACACTCTAATGCAAAGCATCAATGAAAGCATATGCACATTGCCATTAAGGATTTCCGATTGACCCAGCATTAAGCAGGACTGAATGGTACCAAAGGTCCCCTAGCAGCTAACACTGGTTTTGCTAATTATAATTAAGAAGATATGATGACAATTGAGTGACTGAAAGTAAGATATATACTTGAAAAAGAAATGTAATATTCTTGACATACTAGGACATTGAGAACAATTTTAGAATATAAATGCTAACCTCTATTTTTCTGTATTCCGTGAAATGTAATACATGTAATATTTAGAACCAATTCTTTTTTTTATTTTAATGTTTATTGAAAAGTTTCAGATACAAAGCACAGACAACCAGCAAGTATACACAACATAAGAAACTGTGGTTCACAATACAGGATCGAAGAATGTAAGAATAGACACATACATTGACGGTCTTGCACTACAGTATCACAGAAACGTGTCACAATAGAATATCAAAGACATTCGATAAAAATAAACATTCAGCTTATGTCCACCTATACAAAAAGTAAAAGAAATAAAGGTAGTCATAAAATTAATAAAATAACCTGATATATCTGGTCAAAATAATTCTGGAAGATTCGGAAAAAGGGAAGTTGATTTAAGTCAAATCAAACCACAAGGCCAAAGCACAATCAAAGCTGAGATCACAGCCAAATTTTTATAAAGATATTGTATTGGTATAATAAAGTAGGGCATTCAATTTTTCCCAGTTCTGAAAAAAAAAATTACTCCTTACTAATGTTTCAACCCATGGGACACCTTTTCCAACTGAATCATTTCTAACAAATCAACCATGGTAGCCCTTTCAGCTCCCCACAACTTAAAGATACATTTTGTGGCAACCAAGATTAAGAAAAAGACCATGCCAGCCAGTAAGTGCAGTGGTAAGATTACCCATTGCATTGCTGGTGACCCGGGTTCAAGAATGAGCTCAGGTCACTGGGGTCAACCAGGGGCAGGAGACTTAATTATCACAGGAATAGCTCTCCTCTCTTGGTGTGGAGGGTTACAGCATCTTGCTGTTTAACTGGTGGAGGTCAACTTGTAGTGTAAGTAAGTGCTCACTGAAGGGAAACCTGTCACTGAATGCCATATATGTATGCATGTGTGCATATTATTTCACAATGGTGCCTTGGGGAGAAAATTGAAGGAAAACAGCCCCGGTCTTACCAACATCCCCTGTAGGCCCATTCACAACAAATATGGCAGGCCACCCAGCACCATATGAAGGCTTGGGTAAGAGGTATATATCTGGCAAGTTCATAAGAAGGTCAGAGGCAGGGCTGGGGATGTACCACAGGATAAATTTTAGAGGTACAGAAACATAAAGTAGAAAAAAGGAGAAAAAGACAATGGACAGAGTTTTCAAACAATAGATCACTAAAACATGTATTCAGTTTTCAGCCCTATCAGTGTTCTACTATTTGCAAAAAAAAAAAAACCTCAAGTGCCTTATTTTCCAAGGTGCTCACATTTTTGCAACAGTTTGAACAATTTAAGGCAGTTTGCGTAAAAAGGACACACACATCAGCTTGCTGTGATGCAAATACCACCATGTGTACCACAGTTGTGTAGAATTGTACCAGAAGTTTGAACATACATACACAACCATTTAGAAGGTCAAAGCTAAGAATGAGATGGCAGTATAGCCTAGTGGTTAGAGCAACAAGCTGTGAATGAGCTTGGTACATCCAGCAGACCTGGGTTTAATTCCCACAGCATCTATTTGCACATGGTTTAATCCAGAACAAGTCACATAACCTCTCTGTGCTCCCAAGTCACCACTGTAAACGGGCCTTACCTGGTTACCAAAGAATAAAAATAAAAAATAAATGAATAAAATGATTCCAGTGCTTAACTGGTATTCAGTAAATGGGCTGAAAACCAGCCTCTTGGATCTTTGCAGTACTTTCTACCAGAATCACACATTGAGCATTTCCAAGCTGCTGGCATGCCAGAAAACCTGCAGCAATTAATCAACAAAGGCTGGAGACTGAAAACTCCTCACACAGTGCACATTTATGTGCCATTTCCAGCTCTCTTTCACAGGGAAAGGGCATAGCTAATGAACAGAACCCCTTTTATGTGAGCTAAAGATAAACATTTTATCAGAAGGCTTTAGTAATCACCACGGAACTGTGCATTATCATTCCAGTTACCTAATTAAGCATTATGGCAAGACAGGGTGTGGATTTCTTGGGGATTCACCTATGCACTGTGTGGTGTATCATGAGGCACAGTCAAGTGACTTAACCATATGAGAAGTGGGTAATCCCCCATTACCCATGTACTTAAATGCCTTTTTTTGGATAATGTAATGGATCCATGTGTAAAATAAATTTAAAAATGTGTTTAATTATGTTTTGTTTTTTTCTAAATGCTCTTCCTCAGCCATGGGTTATTGTATAATTTACCCATGGGTTAAGACCTTAGCTGAGCAGTCAGGTTACGTTATTTTTTTATATCCATTAAATATTATAGTGCATGTAACTATAGTTTCAAGCAGGCAGGTGGGCAAGTAAAATTATTTTATAGAATACCAAGGAGAGGTCACAGTGAGAGACTGAACCATGACTGGAGCAGGCATGAATTAAGAAGCCTGGGAAAAATGCAGGAATGAAGGGATTTATGTAAGTTTTATATGACAAATATTTTTTACTGAGTGCTAGTAGTGTAGAGAAGATAGACATTCATCATATTTGTATGTTTTGTTTTGCATCTCTGCAGCAGGAGTAGAGCAAAGCAGAGGGCATTTGATAGACTGGGAGACATACAGAGGGGAATTTGAAGGATTTATTTGTCAAATAATTTGCTTGTGGCCTGGCCTGCGGGGCACCAACATCCATCTTTATTTAATTTTATTTTTCCTGGTGTAAAAACTAAGTGAAGTAGGCTACAGCAGGTCTTTCAGTAAGAATGAGGAGGACATGAGAGGATATCAGTGGGTGATGTGATTAGTATGTGTGTGTATATATGGTATAGAAACCATGAGGAAAAGATCTGAAAAAGAAAAGGATGCATTGGAAGGAAAGGAGCAGGTAAAGGTTCCCCCATGCCACTTCCACCAAGTATCAGTTCCGTAAGTGGTGGTGGTAAAGGAGACAGGGGAGGGAGTGGGAGTCACAGTGGTGGGGCAGGAGCAACTAACAAAGGACTAGGGCTGGGCATGTGATATTCCATCCAAAGAAAACATGGTTCATTAGTACCTTGAAGTCAACTGACTCCATGCCCACTGCAAGCAGTAGCTTTCTCAGTTAGTCAGTATCATCCACTGCATCTGGTGATGAAACCCCCTTGAACAAACCAGGCACAAATAGGATTCCCTCTGTTTCTCCTTCAACTACTTTGGCAATCCCTACCCATGAGGATATAAGAGATCCACTTCAATCTGTAATGTCAGCTCCCCCATTAGCCTTATACAAACAACACAACACCAGCTGCCAGTGCAAAAGGCACCAGCACCACCACAGCCACATCTGCACAGTGGGCATGGACAATTACCTAGCTGTTTTGAGGCACTACATGATGCCCCATGTTCACCAGCCTCCAAATTAGTCATCATCAACAGTAACAGCACCAATCCTGATTCTGGTGTTTGGTGTCATTGTATGAGAATGGTGAGAGTGAGTCAGCTTGGATGATTTCATAGAAACATAAAAGCTGATGGCAGATAAGGACTGCAAGGCCCATCCAGTCTGTCCATTTTCTTTTACCTTATGAATGTGCCATAGGCCTGTACTCTGTCAATTGCCTATCTATTCATGCTCATCTTTATTGGTCCCTTATGCCTATCCCATGCCTGTTTGAAGCCCTGCACTGTATTCATATCAACCTTTCCTGATGTAGGCCTTTCTATGCATTCAACACCCTTTCTGTGAAAAATAACTTCCTCACATTCCCCCTTAATCAGCCTCCCTCTAATCTCATGCTGTGTCCTCTTGTACTGCTATTTTATTATATTGAAACATGTTAGACTGTTTCACCTTGTTAATGCCTTAAGATGTTTGTGAATGTTTCGATCATATCACCTCTCTCCCCTACTTTGCTCTAGGGTATACATATTGAGCTCCGTTAATCTGTCCTCTTATGTTTTCTGATGCAATCCCTGCACCATTTTGGTTGCCCTTCTCTGGACTCCCTCCATTTTGTTAATGTCCTTGTGTAGATGCAACCTCCAGTACTGCATGCAGTACTCCAGATGTGGCCTAACCAGGGTCTTGTAAAGAGGGATTATTACCTCCCTCTTATGACTTGCAATACCTCTACTAATACACCCCAATCTGTACCCCCTAATACACCCAGTCTGGGTGTTGCATGAATACAGTACTACTTTCACCTGAGAAAAAAGTGGAATTGTTTGGGTTAGGGCAAGGTATAACAACCCTGCAACTGTATAAAGTAAGCCAACAGAAGCACAACCAAAGCAGTTTGTAGTGGAGGAGCATACCAGTGAGGATAATATGGAAGTGCAGCTGTTGAAGCTCAGGGGCATGAGAGTGAGATGGTAGAGGAGTAGTATGAAGAAATGCATGAGGACAAGACAGAAAAAGGGCAGGGAAAAACTGAAGAATCACCAGAGACTGAGACAAAGGGGCATGAGGATGAGAAAAATAATTAGTGGAAGAGGAGGACAGGCACAGGAAGAGGCAGAAGAGAAGGAACGACATGCAGGAGATGAGGAGGATAAAGTTAATGAGGTGGTTGAAAGGATGCTCTCCATTGAGCCAAGCAGTTCTAATGATTGCTTTAATACAGAGGAAAGTATGCCTTCATGGGAGATGACCAAATTAAAAAATAAAATAGAAAAGAGACAAGCAAGAAAGCAAGTTGATGAGGCAGGACAATCTAAAGACCAGGCCTTCCCTAATCATCAAGATAATCAGCCTCATTGCAACACTAGTGTCACTGCCAAAGCTACCTTGCCAGGTCATCCTGTTACAATTCTGGTGTGGAACCTTTAATCAAACTATTTTGCTTCTGATTGTCATTATTTTTTTGTTTTTTAATCATAGCTCATATATATTCATAGACAAAGTTTTAAAAAAGGTTCTTTGATAAGTATGACATTACATAATTGTCATTCAGAAGACAGTGAAATAAGTTTTATTATAAATATAATAGCATAGACAGCGTCAGCAAAATAGGTGCCTTCAAGAAGGACATTCAACTCCACCAGGCTAGTGTAAACAACTGTATTTTCTAGAGATGAGTCTGAGAACTCAAACACATCACAGACCCCTTAATCAAACAGTTCTCTGGTAGTAGGCACTCCATATGTATTAAGTTATTTTCCTCTGCATGTAATTTTGTAACACTGTGCTCCTTGGACAATGCCAGAGGGGTTGCTGTCTCTCTCTTCCATGTATATACTTGGACATGCTGAACTCTTTGATTATGCCTATCTGTGCTGAATTCTTTCTGCTGCTGGTGTATGATCTGACCTAACTCACTGGTTGTACTCATTAAACATTGCTGTATGTTGCAACTAACTAAATGTGTAACATTGTAAATGTAATGTAAATTTTGTGTACCTCAAGAACCATATGAAATGTTGTGGAACCTGTAATGTAATTAATGTTTACCTCTGTCATCCCTATGAACTGATGTGGAACCTTTGTAAAAGAGCTCCTTGTTCAAAGGTTGTAATCTGAATTATCAATAAATAAATAAAATACATTAAAAAATATGACATATTTATTAACTAAGCTACACAGTACAGGAGATCAAAGAATGCACTAGGGTTCAGTAACATATACACAGTGCACTGTAAGCAATAGTCCATTTAACATTTCAATATAATTCATTAGGTTCAGGATGAAAAAAATAATAATTTCTTTCAAGGTAACCCTTTGGTTGGTCTCTTGTCAGACACTAATAAACATGTTAGCCTGCCATGCATACTCAGTGAAGTGTGTGATAAGGTGACCCTTATCCCCAATGTTTCAGGGATAGTATTGTTTTCCCTTGAATGTGTGAAAATGGCATTAAGAAATAAGGTGCAATACAATTCAGTGTTTGCAAGGACTAGTAGTATAACAAAAAACATGTTTATGGTAACCAGGTGACGAGACATAAATGAAAAGGAAGAAAAACATAGTTTGCTTCACTCCAAAAGCTTTGTTTGTTATGAGGCCTCGCACTTCTGCTTCTAATATTTGCTCTCTCTTTGGCTAAGCTCTTCTGTTTCACTATCCTGTCCTTTCTTTTCTTTCCAATTTTGTTTCTCCTTTTCTTTCTGTGGCTTGTTTGGTCTGTGGTGTTATCGAGGCTTTAAATGGGTGTGCCTTGGAGCGCTTCTGTAACTTACAGCTCTTTCTGACTTTTAAAACTGTCTGCTTCCAATAAGATGACAGGCAAGAATCGGAAGAAGAGCTATTGTTATTTGACTCCTATGGAATGGAGCTTGGAGAGCACTTCCATATTCAAGTTTACACTTTTAGCAAGTCTCCCAGCTCTTATTATTGCTTTTGGGGCATGAATACTATGAAAAATACCTTACCTCCTGTTTAGACTCCTGACTGCTCCATTACTCTGCTGAACTGTTAGTTCATGAGATTAGCTTTTCTGCTAATAAATGGCAAACACTCAACTGTGTGCTGCGAGTTGGAGAATTCTCTGTCTCTGTCTCTGTCTCTGTCTGTCTGTCTCTCTCTCTCTCTCTCTCTCTCTCTCTCTATCTGTTTAACCCTGTCTCTCCTGCTTTCTTTCATCAGCTACTTCTCTGTTTCTGTTTCAGACCTCATACTCCCTTAAGCTAAAAAGGAGTCATTCAAATAAAGACATGTCAATTAAGAAAATGTATGTGTAGATAAGATACTTGAGCACTGGAGTGCCAGTGCATGTTTTTAATGTACTTAATGCTAAGCACCTCCCTTTTATTTTTACTGCTGCTGGTGACTTTCTCTGTCTTCCTCACCACTGAGACTTTATAGGGACAGGCCGGCCATGACTTCCACCCTTTTGTATGGTTAGTTGGAGTCGGTCTTAACAAAGAACGATACATTTCCCTCAGAAATAAATGTATTGACTGCCATTTAAATAAAATAACATCTTTTTCTCTTTCAAATATTTTTTAGCTGTTGACATTTTTTTGTCCTGGATATAAAAAGTTATATTTTTTGTGATGACGTCAGTAGATAGACATCCCAGGGAGCCAATCATGATCCAGATAGGGCTATAAAGTGGGAAAGTTTGTGATATGAAATCAGTCTATTTCAGGACTATGGCAATGGCAGAGCATCCTGTTAGATTATAGTGACAGTTAATTGGATGTTCCAGCTGGAGAAGTTCTGGGATGGTTACAGGCCTGCTAGGCTCATTCTAGGAAAATTAATATCCAAGGTGGTGAGAATTTACAAATGTCTTTTGAATTCTCCTTCAAGACTAGCTCCAGGAAATAATTCAAACTAATTTGGTAATTTCCAGGAACAAACTACTTGAAACTTCATTAAAGTTAGACTGTTAATATTGTATATAAATTTATCTGAGCACTTTCAACTTTGTGTGACATCCTTTCCTACTTACTAGATGCTACAAACTGCATGTAACCACAAACTGACCCCCACCACTAAAGCTAGTCCCAGTGTGAAGGTGTGAGATAAAAGAAACACAACAAACCAGAAGTCAGGTGCATAAAACACAAACGTGTGTTATTTTAATCAAATCAGAAAATAAAAAAATAAAAATAATAAACATACAGAAAGCAAAAGGTTATTCAATGTCCAATATCCAGCAACCTTTCTAATTTTGAAAATTCCTGAGGCTTAGCTTCAACCTTTGCAAACTGAACAGTGTGGAAACAAGCACACACTTCTGAGGTCCTCCTCACCAGGTAGTCAGTATTCAGCTGATTCCCCTATTCATATTTGTTTCTCCAAATGGTGGGTTTTTATATCTTTCATGGATGACATCACCATCAGGTGATCCACCTTTTTTGCTAAAACCAGTATAAACCTCTTATTCAAAGAAGTTCTCCATTAAACATTAAAAACATACATGTTCATACATGTTATCTTTTCTAGCCTAGACTCAACTCCTCTTTTCTTGGTTAAATGGGTTTTAAGTTTCCATTATGTTTCATCTCAAAAGATAGTTTTAATAAGATAGTAAGTCCATAAGGGTTCCACTGGGTTTGCAAGGAGAACATGAGAACGAGGGCATGCTCCTCTTCTCCCTTCTCTTGCCAACCCTTGGAACTCATCATATCATTTTACTTTTCATTTCCATTAAATAATTAAATATGACACCCTAAAATAGACAAGCATACAGCAAACGTATTTCATTTTCATTCCCAGTGCAAGCAGCCATCCCACAGAAACAACGAGTGAAAGGAAAGGGTGGGCCCCAAACATCCCACAAATGGGCATCCACCCCAGACAGGGCTAACCCTGTCACACCCAGCACATACCTCTGAGCAAAACTATTTATAAAAGTACTTAAATTTGTCAGTTGACTTGAAACATATTTATCTGCAGTCTCAAGCTGGGAGGCAGAATGTATTTTACTGGTAAATTTCTAGTCTAAAGGTCCAATTCTGGTTTTTGTGTTTCATAAAGAATGGTCTATTAGATGCCATTCCAGATTCTGCATTTCAGTGTTTTGAGCAAATGTTTAGAATTCCAGAACCACTTGTTTCTGCTGGCATTTCAAGGCAATGCCCCAAAATCTATTTTTTTTTTCCTTTCTGCAGCACTATCATACATGTAGTCCCAAGGGAGATATTATTCAGTCCTTTGTCTATCTGTGTTCAAGGCAAAAAGTATGCTGAAGAAGTGTTTGTCCTGTGTTTAAAGTGATGTGCCTGATCCACTATTTCTTTTTTTTTTACTTCTTTATCTCCTCCCAGACCAGCTCCCTTTCTCCAGCCCTCCCAGCACCATCACCCTGGCATCCACTAGTACTCACCCCGTGCTTGAGGTGCCAGCTAGCCAGGTGCGGTGCCTGGGGAGGGTTGGAATCATCCCGCCGATTCGTGGTATTTTTCATCCTTCAGTTTTCTTTCCTACTCCTGAGTGCGGGACAAGCATGCAGTGATACTAATGGCTGAGCCATGTGCACTTCCACATGCTGCTTTGTCTCCACCCCCATCTGTGCAATCGGTGTGCCAGCCACCAGCCACCACTAGGGGACAGGCATGCTCCAATTTCCAGTCCCACCCTTCCCCGGGAGAGGAGAGGAGAGCTGTCCTCTGGACACTCAAACCTCTCCCTCTCCAGCCAACCCCCGGTGATCTGCTCACACCACGAGCATGGGTTGTCAGCATGGCAGAAGGTAAGACAACGCTGACTCAGCCCTCCACACCACAGGGCCGGCCCTCACTCACTATTTCTTATTAGACGGTGTCATGTCTTTTAAGTCTTTTTAATATTCCTGAAATGGCTGTAATCTAACTTACATAAAAATGTTAGCATTAATAATGACATTAAACTGTAAGCAGAAAATGAGAATTTACTTTTGAATTAAAGAAACTGAGTGTTGCACAGGTGACATGATGTAGCATGTTCACAGTACCATAATTTTAGAGTTTTTTCTTTAGATTTTATAAAGTACTACTGTCTTATTGTAACTATTTGGGACAAACATTACCATTTTTATAGTACTGACTGTATTTATCTTTAGAGAACAATTAGATGTTGCAGTGCATCAAAAACTATATCTCCTAGATTTAAAATGCAGATTGTATATTGATTTCAGTTTTAGTTTAGTTGTTTCCTACTTCTGAAATTTCCTCTTTGGTGTGATTGGTGCATTTGGAGATGCCTAAACAATAAATGTACGTCTCTCACCTTAATTAAAATCATGCTGTTCATTTAATGAATTTCTTTATACCCTAATATATGTTTGTATCAGATGTAAGGTACAATTGGCTTGAATTTCACATAAACGATAACTAATTGATTTTTAGGTCTCACCAACTTAAATTGGTGTGTGAGTTTCTGCAAACAGTGGCACCCATTTCACCATTATTGTGGCACTAATTGGCAAGACTGCCCTATGAGATTTCCTAATGTCAACTATAGGAATATATACAACTCAAATTGGCAGTTACAGGAGGGGAGGATTACTATCACATAGTTTAACTACCTTGGGAACTCTTGTGGAAAGGTATTTACAAACAGAAACTGTGTCATGAAGAAAACATTTTATCACAAGATGGAAGCAATACAACTCAGTCAGAAATAATGTCAATTCACTAAACTTATCAATGGCTAAATCAATCAATTTGAGAACAACTTCTGTACTATTAACAGTCATACTGGTATTGGGGGATATAACATTAAATCCAGTCCAGTAACATGTGCAGCAGAGCATATTGAGAGTCACCCATGACAACACAAGGAGTCCAATTAAAAGCATATGATACAGTATGTTCAAACTTTGGGTTAACAACCTGAAATGTGCCATTATGGGCCTAACAGAGACTTGGTTGTCTAATAAAAGTTTGGATAATGAAGTGTCATTGATACATAGATACATAGACAGTGTCGGCAGATAAGGGCCTATGGCCCACCCAGTCTGCCCATTTGAGCTTGTAAGTTCAGTTTGTTTTCCTAGAAGTCTGTTGCCCCATTCCCCTGACCTCCAGAATTCCTTTATGTCTATCCCATGCATTCTTGAATCCCGTGATTGTTTCAGCCCCCACAACTTCCTCTGGCAGGGTGTTCCACTTGTCCACCACCCATTCTGTGAAGAAATTCTTTCTCATGTTTCCTCTGAATCGTCCTCCCTCCAACTTCATCCCATGCCCTCTAGTCCTGGAACATCTTTTCATTTAAAAATAGTGTTTTCCTGCACCCTGTTCCTCCCTGTAAGATACTTGTATGTCTCTATCATATCCCTCTCTCCTCCTCTCCTCCAGGGAGTACATGTTCAGTTCCTTCAACCTGTCTTCATAGGACTTGTGATGCAATCCATGCACCATCTTTGTTGCCCTCCTCTGAACCTTCTCTACCCTGTCTATGTCCTTACGTAGGTATGGTCTCCAGAACTGTAGGCTGTACTCCAGGTGGGGCCTCACTAGTGTCTTGTATAGCGGAATTATGACCTCCCTTTTCCTGCTGGTGATGCCTGCCTATACATCCCAGCATCCTATTTGCTTTTACCTGCTGCCTTGTCACACTGTTTCTACCTTGAGGTCATCAGAGATGATAACCCAAGATCCCTTTCCTGCTTGTGCATGCTATATCCTCACCCCCACCTGATATATTGTGCCAGGGTTTTGTGCCCCATATGCATTATCTTGCACTTCTTTGCATTGAATTTCAACTGCCAAACCCCTGACCATTCTTCAAGTTTCTGCAGGTCGCTTCTCATTCTGTCTACACCCTCTGGTGTGTCTACTCTGTTACAGAGCTTTGTGTCATCAGCGAATAGTGAAATTCTGCCCCTCTGGGTCCTGCTTGAATGTCACTGATGCAGATGTTGAATAGGACCGGTCCCAGCACTGATCCCTGTGGTACCCCACTGGTCACTTTTCCCTCTGTGGAGTGACAGCCATTTACCACCACTCTCTGTGTCCTGCCACCCAGCCAGTTACCTACTCACCACACTACTGTCCTTCCCACACCCATATTCCCCAGTTTGTGTAATAGTCTTCTATGTGGCACAGTGTCAAAGGCCTTGCTGAAGTCCAGATAGGCCATGTCCACTGCCCTCCCCTGATCCACCTCCTAGTCACCCAGTCAAAAAATTCAACGAGGTTGGTCTGACATGACCTCCCCCTGGTGAAACCATGCTGCCTTGGGTCCTGTAGTCCATTGACAACCAGATGTTCCACCAATCTCCTTTAGTAGTGCTTCCATGATCTTCCCCACTACCGAGGTGGAGGCTGACTGGTCTGTAGTTCCCTGCTTCCTCTTTGTTCCCACTTTTGTATAAGGGGACTACTATCTGTTGTCCTCCAGTCTTTGGGTACCTCCCTGTTTCCAGTGATCGGCTAAACAGGATAGCCAGAGGTTCAGCCACCACCCTCTTAGTTCTTTAAGACCCTGGGGTGCACCCATCTGGCACCATTGCTTTATCAACTCTTATTACTTCCAGTTCCTTTAGGACCCTTTCGTGTAAGGGACTTGTGTCCATTTCTGCTCCATTCTCACCCCTTGTACTCCTTCAGACCCATTACCTCCTCTTCCTCAGTAAAGACTGAGCAGAAATACCTGTTCAATATGTCAGCTTTACTGTCATCCTCCACGCCGGCCCCCATCCCCTTCAGTCTCACTATCCCTCCCTTTGTCTTTCTTTTTTCACTTATGTACCTGTAAAGGTTTTGTCCCTCTACCCACTGATTTTGCAATGTGTTCTGTCTGAGCTTTGGCTTCCCTTACTGACCTCCTGCCTCCCTTTGCTTCTCCTGGTACTTCTCCTATCCCTTCTGCCTGTGTCTTTTGTATTGCCTGAATGCAATCTTTTGGCTTTCACTTTCTTTGCTACCTCTTTGGAAAACCATAATGGTCTCCTCTTCCTTTTCCTCTTGCTAACCTGCTTAATGCATATTCTGTTGTTCTTGTAATCCCCATTTTAAATACTGCCCACTGTTCCTCAACCCCTGATTCCTGTCCCATTCCCTTAATGCTTCTTTCAAGTATCTTCCCATTTTCCCAAAGTCTGCCCCCCTAAAATCCAGGATACGTGTTTTTGTGTGGTTTGGTTCTGCTCTTTCTGTGATTTCAAACCACAATGACTGGTGGTCACTGTTTCCCAGGTGCTCCCCCACTGTTACCCCATCACACTGTCCCTGTTTGTGAGCACAAGGTCCAGTATTGCCTTCTGCCGAGTTGGTTCCATGACCAGTTGCTTGAGGAAGGCACCCTGAAGGGAGTCCAGGATAAATCTGCTCCTAGTTGATGCTGCTGCTGGTATGCTCCAGTCCACGTCTGGAATATTGAAGTCTCCAACCAGTACTACCTCACCTTGACTGCCATCCTTTGGATGGCTAGCATCAACTCTATCTGTTTCTTCCTCCTGGGCTGGTGGTCTATAGACCACACCTGTGCAGATGGCTGGCCCCATTTTCTTTCCAGCTTAACCCACAGTATCTCTCCCCATTTTGTTCCTCCTGGATCTCTGTGGCCCTTATGTCATTTTTCATACAGTGCCACCCTCCTCCCTTCCTGCCTGCTCTGTCTCTTCTGAATATGTTGTAGCCGGGTATGGCCATCTCCCAGTCGTGGTTATCATTACACCAGGTTTCAGTGATGGCCACAATGTCCAGGTCTGACTGCACCATGACAGCCTCCAGATCTTCCATCTTGTTGCTAAGGCTCCTGGCATTTGCACACATGGCTTTCCATGATTTGACCTCCCTAGACTGTTTCACTGTTCTACTCCAGCCCCTTCCTTGGTTGTCATTTATCCCTGGTTCTCCTTGCTGTCTGCCCTTCTGCTGCATTTTGCCCCTTTTCTGCTTATCCACCTCTTGGGCACTAATCTCCATCTTTTGCACACTGCTTTGCAGAGATAGCCACTCCTCTGGTTCACTGGTTCCACTGCTAGCTGTGGGGGGTGAGCAAGTAGGTACCCTCCTTGCTGGCCTGCCACCCCCCTTTGCTAGTTTAAATGCTTGTCAATGTAGCATTTAAACTTATCATTGAGTGCTTGGATTCTCCAGGATAGATGCAGGCCGTCCAGGCTTGAACAAACCTCCATCCTCCAGGTGGGTCCCCAGTCACCAATGAATCCAAACCCTTCCTCACAGCACCAATTCTTCAACCATGAGTTAAAGTTCCTGGTGCATGCACTCCTATGCTCTCCCTTGCCTCTCACAGGTAGTACTTCTGAGAAAGTGACAGAAGTAGCTACTTGCTTGAAACCCCTCCCCAGTTTCCTAAACTCTTCCTGAATTTCCTTTGGCTCCTCATTTGCCAGGTCATTAGTACCTAGGTGGATAATGACATCCAGCTCACCCTCCCATCTTGCCTTCCCAGTGATCCCCAGGATCTTCCTTCCATCCCTCCATTCCGTGGCACCTGGTAGGCACCTCACCTCCCTGTCCTCCCCCTCCTGTGTTCCTAGCTGGATCCCTCTTATGATGGAGTCCCCCACCAGGATTCGCTTCTTCCTCCTCCTCTGGGGTCCACTGCTTTCTCCGCTGAGGTCACCTCTTTGGCTAACCTCCACATCCTTTCCTTCCACTTCTCTGAGTACCTCTAGTTGGTTGTCCTCATTTTCCAGTGTGGCATATGAGTTCTTGAGTGGAATAGGATCTGGGATGTGCCTCTGCCTGACCGCTCTAACCCTCCCTGAGCCCACTGTCATCCAAGTGCTCCTCGTTCTCGGTATCCTTTGAGGCAGTTGCATTGGACTGGGTGGTCCCTGGATAGGGGTGATGGTACTCCTGACCCAGTTTACTTCCGCTCTGACTCTGGCTACCTCCTCCTGCAGTCCAGAGAGATGCATGCAGATAGATTATTATAATTTCAAGTAAGACTGTCCAAAATATGAGGAAGGAGTCCTTCTGTACCTGAATATGGGACACAATGAAATTATTATTTTCAGGATCAATAAATGGAATTGAATGTATGCTGACATACATTATCCAATTTAACGTCTGTGTACATGTAATCTATTCAGCACCTAAGATACACCCAGTAAATTTTGAAAATCTTTCTCAGGTCCTAGAAGCCCATGTAAAATGTACAATAGATCTTTCATGCTACTAGGAGGTTTTAATTCCTCATGGGAAGGGCCTAGAGTTGAAAACTTGAGGCTACTTAGGCTCCAATGAATCTGAGACAGATTAGTACTCTTCCAACTGAGGAAACTTACTTGATCTAATTTTTGTAACTTCTGACTTATAAGTAAATGATAATAGAGTATTCTCTCCTAGTTTAGGCAACCATAATCTAAAACACTGTGAATTAAAAATAAACAGGAATACTTTGATAGACCAGCAGTACTGTACACAGTCCTGTTTTAAACATTTTAAACTTGATGTATTTATGGATAGGGTAAAAAAAGAGAAATTATACAAATTGGATTTGATCCCAGACCTGGATATGTTAATACTAAAATTTACTAGGATGTTTTTGAATGTCTGTAATCAGCTTGCCCATTAAAAAAGCAAATTCTATGAAAAAAAATCATATACTCTGGGTGATGGAAAAACTTAAAAAAATAGAAAAACTGATAGAGTGTGGAAGAAAGCTTGTAGAACATTAAATAATGATGACTGGGCAAAATTTAAGTTGTTTAGAAATTGATGTAAAGGAGACCACATGATGCAGGCAGCTGGGTGTTAGCTCTCTTTACTCACTCCAGCCACCCTTTCATTTAATTTTATTATTTTATCGATTGCTGTCTTAAAAAAACAGCTCAAATGCTATTCAGCAGCTGCCTGAAAGAGTTCCACATAGCCTACGGAATGCAATCTGTTAATGGAGATTGAAATGAAGAAGGCATTGCCAAAATGCACTCCACCTGCAACGCCAGAGAAAGACCCCAAGAAGCCTTGAGCCTCAACTGCTACAGACACTGAGGAAAGCCTTAACGTGCCATCGGACATGGAGCCACTAACACTCGTGAGTTTCCTAGCTGAGTTTAGGCCGTTTAAAGAGGAGCTGAAATCCGTCACCTCAGAGCTTAAATCCATTTCATGTGCCCTCGAAGACATCTTGCGCTGCACCAAGGATATGGAGACTCGGGTCATATCCCTGGAAAAACACATAAATTGACTTGAACCAGAAATTATGGTGAATAGACAAAGAATTGCCAAACTAGAGCTCAAAATTGAAGACCTCAAGGGAAGGAGCCACAGAAATAATGCGGTACTTATAGGGCTATCAGAAGCTCAAGAAGGTCAAGATCCCATAATATTTATGCAGAAATTTGTGGAGAAGGTAGCTGGTCTCTCTCCTTTTGGTACCAAATATGTGATTGAGAGAGCTCACCATGCATTGAGACCAACACCCCGGCAAATTCCCCCCCCCCCCGATACTGATTATCTTTTGGTTTCTTAACTACTTGGAATGTCAACATTTTCTGTTCAAGGCTAGAGATCTCCAGGAAATTCATTGGGAAGGCATCAAGGTACATGTTGCTCAGGATTTGCTGGCTACTGTACGACAACGCTGCACAGCCTTTCATCCTTTGGTAGCCAAGTTGATTGCTGCAGAATTTTGTTTTCAGATGAGCTACCGCACAAAATTGCAAGTTCTAATTGCTGGATCATGGCATAGCTATATAGATCCTGAAATGGCTCAATCTAGTTTGAAAGACTCACTCCCTGATCTCTTTAGGGACACCTGAGTTATATTGTGGGAAGGTCCCTATATTTCCCTCTGAGTTCTGAGCATAAGTGTGGTCAAGTTGTTATGTTTACACCACTGATGCCTTATTTGTGGATCAGATCCACCACGAAGAGGTTACCCAGATGTTTGCAGGGGAAAAAGCTCAACTGTTTATCTACTGGGAAATGCTTTGAATAAAAATCAGGAGTATCTCTCGACCTTATGTCCCCTGCACTGATTTATCAAGTCAAAGCGTATCCGTGAAAGAGCTTGCCCTCTCTAAGCTGGTGGTGGAGTAATAAAGATCGTTGATCCAGCTTCTGTCTCCTGGTGATTTCTGATGTGTCCCCAGTTCACCTCCTCACTAATCCCCGAGTGAAGCTGTCTCAAGATACACAACCCCATACTTCGTGGAAGCCGAGGATATATGTGGTACACCAAAATGTCCACTAGAGGGCATGTCAAGATCATTATATAGATACAAGCTATGATTTCCTTCAGCCAGATTAGCGAGGATAAGCTTATGATTTTAAAGATACAATGCGGATGTTGTTCTTGGCTGGGACATCACAACTGTGCCCTTCAGGCACTTAATGAGCTGCATAGCATATAAGGATGCACCCAGGTTCGAGCTCAGATATAAAGACTACTCAAATTCAAAGATCGTTTATTTAATGTTCATTATCCAACTTAGGTTTGTTTCAGGCTCAAGCCTTCAACATGATTAGCAACTTCTGGTGCATTTTATGTTCTACAGTACCTATGGGCATCCCTTGTGTTTTTTCTCTTTTCCAAGCAAGGAGTTTATTCTTGGGACCTTAGTTTCTCTTTTAATATATTTGAAATGGAAAAAGGCTGAATTGTGGACTTCATAGATATTTATTTTCCTGTTGATTGCTGAATAGAGGGACAAAGAGGTATTTAATAGATGCAGTATTGGCAGCAATCAAAGAGGGCACTCTCTGCTTTAGTTAATAAGCACAACTAGTATTCCCTTATGATGTTTAGTACAGTTATTCTTAAAAAGCATGATGTTGCATTGTATGTTGTTGATGTTATAGTTTGGAAATTACAGGAACAATTCAGGGTGGTTGGAGGGAGGGAATTAAGTTGATGGTGAACTGTGGAACGCAGTCCGCAACAGTATTGGGGCTTGGGTGGGTTGGGTTAATTCTTTTTTGTACAATGGATGCATTAACCGATAGGGATAATATGGGGGTAGTAGGAAATAAGAAATTATATAGGGGTTATAGGGAGGGTGGGAATGACAACACAGAATCACGGGAAGGTATGTTCAGGACAACTTTCTGGATTATAGGGGAAATAAAGATTATATTTCTTTTTTCTAATAGGGATGGCTAATACCTTTAAAATGGCCACTTGGAATGTGAAGGGCCTCAGGCAGAACTTAAACAATACAAAGTTTTGAAGCACCTAGTGCTATTATCTATAGATATAGCATTCACACAGGAGTCGCATCTTTTAGATTCGGAGGGTAGCTGAGTCAGAAGGCTACAAATAGGGCAGGTTTTTTCATCAGGAGTTTCTACCCAAAGTAGTGGGATCCTAATATTGATCTCCAAAAAACTTCCCTTTTCACTTATACAACTAATCGAGGATCCACAGGGTAGATTTGTTTTTATTCACTGTACTTTATATAATGTTGAGCTGTTGTTGGGGTTGATTTATGGTCCCAATACGGACTCTCCAGACTTCTTCATGCAGCTGATTAATGTATTAACCCCTTATGTACCTTTGTCAATAATCCTGGGTGGGGGCCTCTCCCCAGCTCAGCAAGCATTTCGGAAAATTTTAGACAACCTTGGTTTATGTGATGTATGGCATATATTTCACCCTATGGAAAAAAGTTATACTTTTATTTCCCCTGTCCATAAGACTGCATCCAGAATTGACTATTTGTTATTATCCCAAATGCTCCTGGTAAGAGCTCTAAATTTTTCTATCCAACCCAGCCCACCTTCTGACCATTCCTTAGTCACTTGTCAGTTATCTTTGGTTTCCACTACTACAAGGATCCCGAGCTGGAAAATCAATAATCAGTTGCTGAAGGAACCTGTGATAATGACCATGCTCAATAAACATATAGAGCACTTCATTAAGGATCACACGAACACAGTTTCCAAACCAGATATTATATGGTGCTCTTTTAAGGCCTATATTAGAGGCATATTGATTAGTTTATCGTCACAGAGGAAAAAAAGAAAAGATCAGGAACTTCTTACCCTACTTAATCAGATAAGGGGTATTGAAACACATCTGACTTCGGATTCTGCAGAGGATATCAGACAAAAGCTGACCAAATTGAGGGATGCATACCTAGAGATTTTGAGGGACAGAGCAAAATTTACCATCCTGAGAATGAAAGCAACGTACACAGACCAGGGAGAAAAGGCAGGACGTTTATTAGCACTCAGAATTAAACAACTAGAGTCTGCTAAATATATCCCTGCTATTCGCTCTCTAGCAGATGGTACATTGAAAAATTCCCCATCTGACATTGTGTCTGAATTTCGGGATTACTATGTCAAGCTCTATGCTTCCATGCCAAACCCTCCCTCAGAGCAGGAATTAGACTCCTACCTGAAGGCATCCCAATTGCCCTCCCTCCCAGAGATTAAACAGCGATCACTTACAGTCCCTGTATCTGCTATGGAAATTGCTAAAACAATTCAATCCCTACCTTCAGATAAGACACCGGGACCAGACAGTTTCTCTGCGAACTTTTACAAGAAATTCCAGAAGCTCCTAATTCCCTTGTTGTTACCCCTATTTCAACTAATTTTTATCAGGAATATCCGTGGATGGTATTTTGTTTGAAGCCTTAATAGTCCTTATCCCTAAACCAGACCAAAATCCGGAGTTAACTACTAGCTACCGTCCAATATCTTTATTAAATCAGGATATTAAAATACTAACCAAGTTAATAGCAGAGCGTATCAATGCAGTTCTACCAGACCTCATCGGACCTGAACAAGATGGTTTTATGAAAGGGTGCACCTCAGTAGATCATCTTCGAACACTCTTGCATGTTCTCTCAGCATCCAGGGATGCCCACTTTCCAGCGGCTCTGGTCTCTCTGGATGCTGACAAAGAATTTGATAGAGTGGATTGGAATTTCCTGTTCCGAGCTCTCAAAGCCTATAAATTCCCACTGAATTCCAAAATTGGATAAAAACTTTATACCAGGCCCCTTCGGTGCAGATATCCACAAACGGGGTGATCTCCAATCTTTCCCCCTTAAAATCAGGAACTAGACAGGGCTGTCCTCTTTCCCCTATACTATTTAACTTATATTTAGAGCCCCTGATCCATAGATTGACAAATTGTGACCAGATTCAAGGTATACCCATCGCGTCGTCTCAAGTAGTTAAGGTTTCGGCATATGCCGATGATATACTTTTACAACTATCCCACCCTGAGACCTCCATTTCCCATTTGATATTACTCATCAAGAAATATAGAACCTTATCTAATTATAAGCTTAACATAGATAAACACTAGTTTTTCCTCTTAATCATAAGGTGATCAAAAAGCCCATTACTGATCTGGGTTTGACATGGAAGCATGAATCCTTAAAATACTTGGGTATTATTATACAGAGAAACCCAGCCCATTTTCAAAAACTTAATTTGGATCCTCTGGTGAGAATTATCCATCAAGACTTGGACAGATGGTCCAAACTCCCTCTCTCTCTATGAGGCAAAGTTAATCTAGTTAAGATGAATATATTTCCCAGGCTTTTTTACCCCTTATTGTTACTTAACATCTGGTTACCTCTCTCATGGTTTAACAATGTTCATAGACTTATCATGAAGTTTATCTGGGTTAATAAACATCCTAGATTAGCATACATCAAATTAGTGGCCCCTAAAGAGAGAGAGGGGGCCTATGTCTCCCTCATTTAACTTTTTATCACTGGGCTAGCCATGCCATCAAATATCTCAGATGGCTATCCCCTGCAGATGAAGTTTTCAACACTCCTTCCTCATCCCAATGGCTTAAAATCAAATTATCTCTGTTACATGACTGTGGCCTCAATCCAAATGCACTCCTCTATGTCAAGACCGGGGCCTTGCCTGCAAAGTTAATTTCTACTCCCATAGCTATATTGGTTAAAAATCACTCACAATTATGTAGTTTTCTTAAATATAATCACACTCAGGACCCGGCGCAACCCATATGGGGAAACCCTAGTTTGAAAATAGATAACAAAACACTTCTACCTAGCTGGATACCTTGCATGCAGGAATCATGTCTTCTATCACTTATCTCAGGAGGAAATGCATGGCTTTCCTCTGCCGAGATTTTAAGCACCTAGAATTTACCGACAAATTATAGTTTTAAGGTTTTCCAATTAAAACATCTCATCTCCAAGGTCTTTGGATTACCTCCCCCTTACTTGACAAACCATATTTTACCAGTGTAATAAACCTCAAGCTCAGTTTTCAGCACTCAGTGTCTAGTTGTTACAGAATATTATATAATTGGGCGTATCTGATTTGTTTTGCTCCCGTGGCCCATTGGGAGTCCTTTTTTCCCACTAGAGAATTAGTCTGGACTGAACTATGGCATAATTGCCATAAATACATCACCCAGGACTGACTACGCCTTATCCAGTTCCATATATTGCACAATTTATACTACTCCCCGCAAAAACTATTGAAATTTGGCCTTCTCCCATCACCTATTTGTACTAGATGTAAGAAAGAAGAGGGGTCTCTGTTTCACATTTTCGGGAACTGCTCCAAAGTTGATCCACTTTGGAACACTATTCAGCAAAACGTTGACCCTTTATTAGGCTTGCAGGAATTATTTACCCCAGAAATCTGCCTACTAGGTGAATATTTGGCTCTTCTGGTTTTAGTTAGAAGATATCATATAACCCTTATCTCTATGTCCATCAAGAAATTAGTTTTACATCCTTGGAAGGCCAGTGACAATATTTCATATACGGAATGGCTTAATGAACAACTTGAAAACTTTGGGATGGAGAAGACAATAGCCAGTCTTAATAATAGGCCTGAGAAATATGCAAAAATATGGGACCCCTTGCATACATTGTATTCCCTTTGATACTCCTACCCCTGGATATATCATTCCATCGCTTAAATAGACTTCAGAGAGTTTTCTGTGTTGTATAAAATGTGGGAGGAGTGGACTTAATGGGGAGGGGATGGGGGTGGGAGGCGGGTGAAGGGTGGGTGGAAGACAGATCCTTGTTATTGTGCATATTATATCTACTGTGCAAGATGTTCCTGGACATGTTCTCATTATTGTAAAACTCAATAAACTTTAATTTGAAAAAAAAAAAAGAAATTGATATAAAAAAATCAATCTGCTTAGCAAAAAAAAAAAAGATTATTATTACAAAAAAATAGAATCCATCTTCTTATTGGAATATAATTAAAAGTTTAATCTAATTAAAAGCCCTCTGGTCCCTGAACTCCCATCACTCCATTATGCTATCTGTATTTGCATGTAGGAGCGCAGGGCCCTTTGGGCCCTGCACTGCTGTGTATGCATAAGGCCTGCACTCCCATCACTCCATCATGGTATTCATGGGCCCTGCACTCCTGTCTGTCCTTAATGGTATCCATATTTTAACAAACCCAGTAAAAGGCACATCAGTGAGGCATGCCCTTTGTACCACATACATTTTATAACAAAATTACAAACTGTTACTTCACAGCATAGTGACAAAGAAACAACTGTCTGAACTTCCCATTACAATGTTACCCTAGAGGAAATTACACAAAATTTAAATCCTCAGAACTCCAAGACAAAGCAATATATTTTCACCGAACCAGCAAAGGGCACATCTGTGGGGCAAGCCCACTGAAACCTGAAAATTAGAGCCCAAATATCCGAACTGTTTCTTTGCTATGAAGTGACAAAGAAACAGCTATATAAAAACTATTTTTATGCAAATTGCAAAAAATAATCTTTTTCTGAGCTTCCTTTTGTGCAGTGTGCAGAAAAAGAAAATCCTTCTTCTCAAATTTCAAAAAATGATCCTGTTTCACAAACCCTTTTCCACAATTTGTGGTAAAAGAAAATCCATTTCGCAAATTGCAGAAAAGGATCCTGTTTCATGGTAAAAGTTTTGTGGCAAAGGATTTTTGCAGAAGAAATAAACACATTTCTCAATCTTTTATCCAAAAATTGACTACCAAATTTGATTCCTTGGGCCCTGATGTTTACCAAACCCCTGTATTATTTTAGTAATTTAAGTGTGTTTCACTCACTAACTGAAAGCAAGATGGCAGTGACACAAAAAGGATTAAGCATTTCTTGCAAAGGATTCTGCATTTGAGAAAAATAATCCTTTTTTGTGCGGGACATTTAACTTTCCCCATAGGAAATAATGGGAAACTTTTAAATTTAATATATTTGGAACGGATTAATCTTTTTTCACCAAACCTTCAAATGGCATCACTGTGACCCATAACTTAAATATTTCAGACAAAACTTCCATACAGTTTTTTTTTTTGCAATGTGGTAACAGAGTTTGACAAAAAGTGGTAATTTTCATGGGTTTTGACACTCTGTATATCTGCATCCACACATCCAACCAGAACAAAACATGCCACATCAAGACATCCTTGGTCCCTAATGGATCATGCAAAAATTCATGCCAATCGCTTAAATGGTTGTAAAGTTACTAAAGTGCAACATTTTCAGTTTAACATAGAAATGCCCATATAATTCTCTGCAAAAAAATGTGTTAATGCACTAGTTGGTCTTCAACTCAACACCATAGAAGTAGGGAAATGTGTTGTTTGGATTTCCAACCCTAACTCCCAACCCCCCAGCAGCAAATGCTCAAGACAACACAGGCAACCAGTCAGACAGCCATCACTGAGTAAGACAAACAGCATACAACGTGCAACTGTTTCCACACCCTCTAATTACTTAGGCCAGCAAAAAAGTAACTATTGTAACCTAATCTGAGCTCTCACAGGTAACAACTGTTACACCCTTAAAAAATTGCGGGCTCCATTGCTGAAATCATGTTACCCACACTGCAACAGTATGTCTGCAGCCAGATGTACTCATGCATGCTACATGACATAGACAAACAGGTTTGGCTGCTTAATCACAGGTCTCAGTACTTATGCAGCAGTAGATACAAATCCATCAATGTAGCACATCGGTGCTACTACATTTGTGTCATCTGGAAACAGTTGCATGTTGTTTGTATTACATGTTGGCTGTTTGTGGTTGCTTATGTGATTTTGTCCATTTGTTCCTTGGGGGCTGGTGAGTTATGTTGAAACCCTAATGCAATATTTCTCCACTTTTTTAGAAAAAAACTTAGTGAGCATGCTCAGAAAAAAATCCTTTAAATCCTTATAATTCTGGAACTGATTAATAATTTTTTCATGAAACCTTCAAAAAGCACTATCGTGGCACTGACTGCTTCTACCCTAAAAGTTTTGTTAAAAATTATGTACAACATAGGCTGTATGTGAGAGCAAAAAACAAAAGTTCATTAAGTATAGCAGTAACACACACATCATTAGAAACATAGACAATGATGGCAGAAAAATACCAAAGTTCCATCCAGTATGCCCAGAGCTCCTTATCTGCCCCAGGATCCATTGCTGATACAGGGTTCTATCCCTTCTGGTCCACCCCTCTGCTCCCCTCCCTACTGCTACCAACCTCAGCAACCACCATGCTAACTCTTCACTCTGTCCCAGCCATTCTTTATATAATTTATATACTTGGCACCCACCACCTCCTCTGGCAGACTGTTCCACAGCTCCACTGCCTTATCTGTATAAAATAACTTCCTCACATCCCTTTAAAACATTCCCCCACCAGTTTCCACTTGTGACCTCAATTTCTTGACTATTCCTGCTAAACAGTTCCTGGCAGTTCACCTTCTTTATTCCCTACAAGAACCTGAAGGTATCATATCCCCCCCCCCACCTGATCTACAGCAAGTACATTTTCAATACCTTGAGGCAATCTTCGTAAGATCTGCCCTTTATACCCTGAGTCATCCTGGTCACCCTGCATTGTACAATCTCCAGCCTGTTACTGCCCTTCCTTAGGTGGGGACTCCAGAAATGAACACAGTGTTCCATGTTTACCCCACCAGTGATCTAAATGGAGGCAGTAGTACCTCCTTTTTCCTGCTGTTAATAGGCCCTTTGATACATCCCAGTATCCTATTAGTCTTATCATAGGCCTTCTTTCACTAGCTTGATTGTTTCAGGGAGTCACTAATGATGACATTCAGGTCCCTTTCCTCTGCTGTAGTGTTCAGTTTATCACCTCTCATCCAGTAATCTGTCCTGTTTTCCTAGGTACATAACCTTACATTTTCTTTCTCATTGAATTTCAAATGCCGAACCTTAGACCACTCTTTAGCCTTTGTAGATTCCTCTGCATGTCCCTGATCTGTTTGTCACTATTAGGGGTGGACGAATACCTATTCTGCATCAGATATCGGAATCAGATATTTGCGATCCAATATTCGATCAGAATAGGATATTTATTGGGTCGGATGATGATTGTGTCCAAAAGTGGAAAAACACTCACAAATACATTACCTGTACTATAAAAGAGGCATTACCTCTTTAGATTCCTTTACTCACTCCCCCCCACCCCTGTGACAGGAACACACACACACAATGCATAGAACATATCAGAATCAGCTGTTTAATAGCCTTTCAGGTAAAAATAATTTAGAACACGTAAAAAATAGAAGCAAAGAAAGCTCATACATATGTTAGCAGAAGTTCTTTACATTGTACTTTATGAAAAGTAGCATGTTTGCCATTTTGAGGGAGAGTTGTGACCTCCTTTCAGACATAATGTCTCTGGCAACACTAAAAACTCTTCCACTGGGCACACTAGTGGGTGAAGGGGCAAGGTAGCATGTTGCTATTTTGTCCAAATTCGGGAAATGGGTATCATGCACTTTCTAGAAATGGAAGGCATCCAGAGTTGTTCTCTTGGGTACAATGCTCGCAGACAGGTACGTGTCAAGCTCTGTATTTCTCTTCAGGCACCCATCAATGGCAGAAGCTGAAATGAAAAAAATTGTTTTACTATGCAAGCAAACATGAAATGAATTTTGTATTAGGACACAGACAAACTTACAGTCTTCCGGCAAGGCATTCCTTTGTGAAAAGATGTCCCATGGATCATCTGGATCCGATTCTTGCTCAGTCACAGGGTTGTCAGGTGAAGGTCTCAAGCACTGAGTTTGTTCGGCATCTGTTATTTCTTCTACCAGCATCTTAATACGGCCTTTGCAAAACTTTTCCCACACTCATTTGTAAAAAAGTGTAGCTTATACCGTGCATCTAAAACAGTTGCAACTACTACTTTCTTAGATGATTCATAATGCAACAATCTTTTATCCATTGCAGCCAGCATACTGGTTTTCTTCACTTGCAAACCAGGCAGCCTTATGCCTTCAATTGTGTGATGTAGGACAGTTTATGTTGGTATGACATCTGAAATACATGCACTGTCAGAGCTGAGTCTCCTTGTTTATGTCTCAAAAGAGCAAAGTATTGTACGTACACTTTCAGCAATGGACTACTGGGAAGCACTGAATGCCCATGTTTCTGATTCAGCAGCGTACACTGTCAGCACTCTTCACTGCTCTAAAAGCCTGTCTAACATATTATATGTTGAGTTCCATCTGGTGGTGACTTCTTAAATTAAGCTGTGATTTGGTGCTTGAAGAGGTTTTTTTTTGTAATTCTGTCATTTTTGCCGTGGCTGATGCATAGTGCTTAAAGTGGCCAACAATAGCCCTACCGGTTGCTGATAGATCTTCCACAGACCTCTGGTTCAGAACTGCATTGTGTATAATTAATTGTAGAGTGTGAGTAATACATCCTGAGCTGGGAACTGCACTTAATTTAATTGATTTAGCAATGTTAGGCCCATTATCTCTGATAACTAGGTGTCTTTTTGAACTTACAATACCCTAAGTGTCAAGAACAGTTAAGAACTCTTGTGAAAGATTTTTACCTGTGTGCCATTCAGTTAGGTGTTTTAAGTGCAGCAGAGTGCCAGATGAAACTTGAATCAAGCCGGTGTGCTGTTACTGGCAAATAAGAAATTATTGAGCAGTCAGCAGTCAAAGTATCAGTTGTAAAGGCAAATTAATTAATATCAGACAGCTCATCAAGCATCTTCGCTTGCAATTTAAAATACATTTCAGGTATTGTGACTTTTGAAAAGTGACCTCAGGAGGGCAAACAGTATCTATGCTCAAGCACTGAAATTAACTTTTTGAAGCCCACATTCTTTATAATTGAAAAAGGTTGTTCATCCACAGCTATCATTTCAGCAACTGCATTAGTTATTTCTACAGCTCTGGGGTGATCACTTGGGAAGGGGTGTGTGTGCAAGCTAAGCAGTTATCAATTGTCTGGGACTCTTGTTTAATTTTTTTAGCAGTTGACTCAGAGAAAGACTGTGACTTCTCAATCTGCAAATCAATATATTCCATTTTATACTTGTTCCTTAAATTATTAAGCAAACCTGATGTTCTAAAGGTTTTCGCAGAAGACCCTCGACTGACAAAAGTTGGAGTAAGGCACAAACAGCACTTCGCTCTGGAATCTTTGTCATAATAAACTGATAAGTATGTCCAGACTACACTTTTGCCACGCAGTGTTGTTATACAGTGAATTGCACCTTCACTCCCACCTGCATGCGCAACTGAGGTCCGTACAGCCACTAGCAACTGAATGTATGTAAACGCACTGGACAACACCACTTTTTATAATGGTGCTTTCAATTGACTGTGGTGAACTTACTCATTTAGCTTAATTAATTTAATGTGCCTGACATGATTGATCCAATATTTTACTGACAAACTATCTGGGTGAGGACAAATACCACCAAATTGATGATTATCTGACTGGATTGATTTTTTAGGTTGGATATCCACCCACCCCTAGTCACTATCTACTCTACAGCAGAGCACCATGTCATCTGCAAAGAGTTACAGCTTGCCCTGGATGACCTCTACAATGTCGCTGATGAACATGCTTGAAAGGACAAGACTCAGGATTTAGGATAGATCACATAGACACCCCACATGTGATCTCTCTCTCAATCTCTCTCTTCCTAATTGACTACATTTACCGCTACCCTCTGCTATCTCTCCTTCAACCTGTTTTATATCCTTCTAACTATGTCCCTAGCAGTGCTCAGGTCCTTCAGCTTCTTCAGCAACCTTCTGTGGCACTAAATTGAAAGTCTTGCTGAAATCAAAGAAAAGTAAATCCACAGCATGGCTCTTATCTACTATGTTTGTTATCCAGTTAAAGAAAACTCTCAGGTTGTTCTGACAAAACATTCCTGCCACAGACCCATGCTGTTCACTATCCTGAAGACCATTGCTCTGTCAGTAGCCCACAAGGTCCCCTTTGATCAGTGACTCCATGAGTTTACCTATTACAGAGGTAAGGCTGACATGTCTATAATTCCATGTTGCTCCTTGTTCACTCTCTTGTGCAGTAGGACAATGCCCATGACCCTCCATTCTTTTGGAACTACCCCTGTCAGAACTGAACTATTGAATAGCATTAGTAGTGGTTCAGCCAGTTCCACAGCCAATTACCTGAGCACCCTTTGGTGCATCCCTCTGGCCCTGGAGCTTTATCTACCTTTAGGGCTTTAAAAACCTTCTCAACATAGGCATTTTTTAAATTATAACAGACATCAGCACTGCATATATTAACATATACAGTAGTAGCCACAGACATGGGTAGATATTTCTGGATATTTCAAGAAATTTCTAAAGAGTTTCTCTCTCTGCTGCTCCTACTGTGGAAATTAAGAAAGCAGGAGACTTCTTTAGAAATATCACAGAAATTTCAGGAAATATCTGACCATGTCTTTGGCTGTGACTATAGAAGAGTTTTTAGCTTGGTGCCATCATGTTCATTTTTTGGAGCTTAGTGAACTGGGAGCATATTTCCTGACAAAGCGGGGGGTCTCCAGTTCTTATCAGGAATTATCAAAGAAATGTACCAGCATGCAGCAGAAGAAGTAGAGATGCTGGGATAATCCACAGTTCCAATGAATATCATCAGATAGTGGCCTTTTTGGACTCTGGAAAGGTTGGAAAATGCATTTTCTCATCTGATTAGAAATAGGATAATTTGGTTGAACAGGTAATAATTTTTGGTCAGCTTGGATAATGATTATATGATCTGATTAGCTGACATGACTGATTGAGAACAGAGATGGACAAAGTTGAAAAACTTTACAAGAAATGTTTTGCAAAGTTTCAGTACTTCACTTATTACTTGGTATTACTTGGTATGAAAGAACAGAAGAATGCCAGAGCCCATCGAGACTGTTCCCCACACTATGTGGGACATTATTTATTTATTATCCCTCAACCAAACATCTAATTTATTTTTAAAGACAGTGGCACTAGTTGCCCATACCAATTCTTGTGGTAAGGTGTTCCATACAATGGATGCTCTTATTGGAAAAAAGTTTCCCCTTTTGCTGGTTTTATAAGTTCTTACTTCAAGCTGTTTATTATGCAATCTCAGAACATGTCTCCTTTTGGAGAGTGTTAGACCACATTTTTCCATTAGATCTGGTGACTTTATTAAATTAAAAACCATAAGCATACCACCTCTTAATCTTCTAGTTTGAAGAGAGAAGAGACCAGTAGCTTTTAATCTGTTCTGATAATCCAAGTTTGTTAATCTTAGAATCATTCTAGTTGCTCTCCTTTGAACCAGTTCAAGAATTGCTATGTTTTTTTTTTTTGGTTTGGATTCCAGAAAGGGGAGCCATAGTCTAGATGTGGTCTAATGTATGCCCTATACAATGGAATAAGGCATTGTTCAGTGCGATTAACAAAAGTGCATTTTATTTGCCTCAAAAGTCTGTTGGTCATGCAAGCAGTTCTAACACAGTGATCATTTGATGTAAGTTTATTATTAACATATATTCCTAAATCTTTTTCACAATTTGATGAGTGAAGTGGTAGTCCATTTATATAATATATCGTTTTTGGATTATTTACACTGAAATGCATTAAACATTTGTCTTGATTAAACTGCATATGATTTTCATTTGCCCAAAGTGTTCATTTTCAAAATCCTTCTTTAATGCAGAAATATTTTCTTGATTGTTAACCTTGCCCCCCAATTTAGCATTGTCTGCAGATTTAACCATGAAGTTATTTGGCCCTTTTTGTAAATCACTGATAAAGAGATTAAAAAATGTTGGTCCCAAGACTGACTCCTGAGGTACACCACTTGTCACACTACCCAAATCAGACAAGATAGCATTAATTCTGACTCTTTGAGAATGATTTGTCAACTTAATGTATAGTAACCCATCATGTAGTGCTTCACCTGGTGTCAGCGACCTAACCCCTCACCAGGTGAAAACTGCACATAGTGACTGTTCACTGGTCAAATGTTGCTAGTAGAGCTTTTCACTTACGAGCATTTTTTTATTTGCATTTTATCCTCTTGTCTGCACACCAGCTTCCCTGATCTGCACCAACACTTCATGACCTCCCAGCCACACTGATGCCTTTTTTTGCCACATACCTGCCCCCTTTTACCTCAGACTTCCCTCTCCAAAGTGGAAAGTAAGCCAGGTTTCCCAGCAAATGATAGAGTTCCTGGGGGTAGGTGAAAAGTTGATGTGTCAGGGCCCAAAAGTACCAGTGGTGCCTCATCCCACATGCTTTTCAGGTGTTTTTCCATGTATTTCTCTTTCCCACTCCTTCAGAATCAACATTCAACATCAACATTCCTTAAAAACCAATGTTCCTTGTCTCAGAAACTGCACAAAATGCCATTATTAAACTTTTCAAGTCTTGAGACCATGCCAGCCAGACTGGATATGTCAAATTTTGGGCTATGTCATTGAAAGCTGCAACAGTTATTAATGCGTAAAAATCAGAAGTTAACATTAAACACCTTACTCAACCCTAATTAGAACTGGCACAACCATAGCAGTATATAACATATATACACATATGTTTGCAAAACACTTTGTTAATGCACCAGTTAGGGTAAGTTAATGCCACAAAAGTAGGGGAATGTGGCTTTAGGGTTTTCAACCCTAACTCCCCTCTCCCACCCCCAAAGCAGCAAAAGCAAAAAACAGTAGAGTTTGGGGTCCCCTAGAGTCTTGGCAAATCAGTGGTCTTCCTTGGGGTTGTCAACCCTAATGCTCACCCACCACCCAGCCCGTAGTCTTCAGTCCAAAGTACAAGGTATGACTCCAAGCCAGTGCCTCATAGTGATACACACTTTGAAGGTAGAGAAGTATGTCTTGCCACATGTTGCCAACACAGTTTGTTGTAGCTTTCTTCATGCAGGTCCCTGTGGGCCCTGCAAGAAGAAATGAGATCATGTGAGATGTTGCTTGCTTGGGAAATGGGGTGAGCATTAGGGTTGACAACTCCAAGGAAGACCCCACCGCTGATATGCTAAGACTCTGGAGACCCAAAACCCTAATGTTTTTTCCTTTTGCTTCTTGGGATAAGGTGTGTATTGGTAGGGTTGTAAATCCTAATGCCACATTTCCCTACTTTTATGGCATTAACTTGCCCTAAATGGTGCATTAACTAAGTTTTTTGCAAAAAATGTCTGTCTTTTTGAGATAGTGGAATTGTATTCTCGATCACATTGGTCCCAAAGGGACCTGCATAAGGTGCTAATCTGCAAAGCCCTTTGGGGCCTGTACCATGGGAAGACTCAGCCTACAGTAATACAGGACCTGGCACATTCACTTTTTATACAACATTCTTTACACATTCACTCTTTACACATTCACTCTTCACACATTCACTCTTCTGACAATCAGTCTTCACACATTCAGTCTTTATATTTTTATTTTATTTAGTTTTGACCCCACACTTTCAAAATAATCATTTTATGATTGTCCTTATAAACATGACATGTAGCATTTATAGTATACTGGCTGAGATTGCCGGGTGGCTGATTTGGAGGGGGGAGGGAGAAAGAAATTGTACTGGGATTGGGCACACTGGTCTGCTTCTAGGAGAACTGCTTTAATTTCAGGGGATCTATGTGTTTGCAGCTAAGAAGAATACTGTCTGTGGCTACTACTAACAGTGCCACATGTTTTAACCCCCCTTTTTAGCTTAGAACTATGTATAGAGTGAGCTGTCAACATTCATTTCAGTTTCAAACCACGTAGGTAATGACGTGTATATTGACCAGCTGTGAAATAGAGTTACAGTGCAGTAGTGAAACACAATTTCATTTTTATTTATGTGAATGTCTGAGTGTTATTCTTACAAGTACAACCTCTTATTCCGAGTTGCAAGCAGTACAGTAAGCATTGAAATGAAGTAAATGTTAAACTGTAAGATATCTTCCTGATTTCTCCAAATTGCATTTAGTCAGAGTAATGTTATATTTTATACTTACAATATTTCAGTCAATGTTTCAATTTTCACTCATAGCATATTGATGATGATTAATTAGTTTCAATTTTAGTGACATGGTGGTTATGCAATTGAGATTCACATATTCAGCTCAAAAAGTGCATTCTACTTCAGATCAATAATGTAAAAATTCAGAATGTGTTTTTTTTTTCATTGTTTTGTAGCCATACTCTCACATGGTCTTCTACAATATTGTTAGCCTTAATGGATTGTTCATTGTATATAGGAAACTTACCATTTAAGATGAGTGCTGACGTGTGACATGATGTGTCTGTGTGTGTGTGTGTGTGTGTGTGTGTGTAGTGTTGTGTGAATTTGGAATATTTCTCCGAGCAAAATGTTTTGCATAATTAATGCATTACATGAAATGCAAAATTTTGCCCACGGCTGTGAGTAAAATTTTGCTCCCAAGCTGGTGAAATTTCACCTGCAGGTGAAATTTTGCTACTGCTAGTGGAATTTTCCGCTTGCAGATGAAATTTCTCCTCCCGTGGATGAAATTTCGCCATCTGTGCTGGATTGGCGGACTAGCAAAATTCTGCCACAGTTAGTGAAACATTTTGTGGAGAGAAATTGGAAACATTGCCACAATTTTGCCAGCAAAATTTAATTTCACTGCATCCCTGTGTGTGTGTGTGTGTGTGTGTGTGTGTGCAAATTTCTTGCTACTGTATTGACACTGTTTGTGCCTACTTGATATTTGCAGCCTGTTATGATATGGCAAACAATATAGCATAATCTGCAACATGAATATTTATTTTTTAGTTTCCTTATACAGTAGCAACTGACCACTTTCCAGATTAACTTTACTTAAATTTTATTTTATTAAATTTCTGTTCTGAGCATGCTCAGTATGGTATGAAAAATCTAACCAAAAGACTCCACTGAGCATGCTCAAAATGGAAATATCAAATCCTTATTACATGGAAATGAATAGATATTTTTTCACCAAACCAATGAAAAGCACCACTCTGGGGCAAGCCCTTTTAGCCCTGAAAATTTCAAACCAAAATTCCAAACCATCTGAGCTGTAGGCAATGACAAAAAAAAGTAAAAAAAAAACACATGATTGTTTCCTAAAAATGCTTATCCAGATCTTGGAATACACACATTTGACTTGAAAGAAACTTAGAGAATCAAGAGACCTTGATTCCCCCTGACCATGGATGCAACATTCCATGCAATTCAATTGAACAATGGGGGGGGGGCAAAGCTATTAAAATGCAAAGTGTGGGGTTTAACTTTAAACAGCCTACTCAATCCTAACCATACTGGCACTACTGCACCACTATAATACAGTATTCATATATCTATATCTATATCTATATATATATATAGATAGATAGATAGATAGATAGATAGATAGATAGATAGATAGATAGATAGATATAGCTATCTATCTATATATATATATATATATATATATATATGAATGTATAATAGCTTTACCATTCAATGAAATTGCAGAAAACTTTCCATGTGCAGTCTGGGGCCAAGATTTCTTGATTTGCCAGTTTTCATTTCAGTCAGATGTGCAGCTTCCATGATCTGGATAGTGTGTTTTTAGGAAACTATTGTGTGTTTTTGATGTTTTTTTTTTCCTCATCACCTATAGCCCAAGTGGTTTGGAATTTTGGTCTGAAATTTTCAGGACTGAAAGGGCTCATCCCAGAATGGTGCTATTTGCTGACTTGGTGAAAAAATATTAATGCATTCCTAAGTTATACAGATTGGAAATGTTGTTTCTGAGCATGTTCAGTAGGGTATGAAACATTCCTACTGAGCTTTCTCAGAACTGAAATTTCAAATCCTTATAACATGGAAAAATAGTAATATTTTTTCACCAAACCAAGGAAATGCACAATTCGGGGGCAAGCCCTTTCTGCCCTGAAAATTTTGGGCAAGGATTCCAAACCATATACGCCATAGGTAATGACAACAAAAAAAAACACTGACCCTAACCCTCACCCCATCCCATGTGTAATGAAGTTGAAATAATACAGCATAGGAGAATGGGGTGAACATTAGGGTTGACAACCCAAGACACACTCTGACACCTGTTGGTGTGTAGAGGGTGGGGGTGGGGGTGGTATGGGCTGGTAGTGTTGTTTGTGACTGGGATGGTGTGTTAGGGGCTTGGGAACCCTAACACTACATTTCCATACTTTTGTCACTGTAATATGAAACCTAACTGATGCATTATCAGAGTTTTTGTGAAAGTATCACCATGGCCATAATTCTTTATGGGAGCACAGTGTCTCTGGGCCTTGCACTCCCATCTATCTGTAAGTGTAGAGACATTGTAATTCATCTTCATCTCCCTGTTGGAGCCTAGGACCCTTTGGACCCTGCACTGCCATGCTCTGTGATTTTCCTTATTTTGTTTTGGCATCACTGGGTCTTTTGGAAAATTTGCTCGCCCATACCTCCATAGATGTATGAGCAAATTTTCACTATAGCCATCTGATTACCCAGGACATATACCTGGTACAAAAAATGTTCAGATCCCTGCCAAAACATAATTCTGTGCAACTAAGATGCCATTCCATGCTACAGGTGTGAAAACACATTTTGGCTAACAGTTGAGAAATTACAGCTGTGACATTTATGAGGTGGGGGTAATAAGAAGGTTACATTGAAAATCAGGGGTCAAAGTATTGAAAATGTCCTCGGTTATCAGTGTGCATGCTGAAATTGCAACAAATGGTTGTAACTTTTACATTTCTTCATATTTTTAACCCAAATTTTCAAAATAGTTTTCTTATCACACCACCACATAAACCCCATAGGTTATGATTTTTAAATCTGTTGCAAAATGCCATTCCGTGCTACTGGTGCAAAAACACATGTTGGGCAAGATGTGAAAACTGACAGCTGTACTGTTCATGAGGTGGTATGAAAAAATGGCAAATCTGAAAATTTGGAGTGAAAATATTACAATTGACAAAGTTATGCACATGCGTAGCAAAATTACAATGACCGCACGTAACTCGGGTGTTTTGGGATATTTTTTGCTCCAAATTTTCAACATGGGCTTTTTGGGACCCCACCTCATGAACATGGGCACTGACATTTTATTACTCGGTCCCAAAAGTGGATTTTGTCAACAGCGCCATTCCATGCCACAGGTATGAAAACATGTTTTGGGCGGGATGTGAAAAATGACAGCTGTAATGTTCATGAAAGTATCTTTTTTGAACACATTGTGCATGGAGTTTGCTCAGTTCTTCTCGAACAGAGTGTCTATCATCAGGCAGGGTTCCACCAGTGAGCCATAGTTTGGCCAACAGTGGTCGCCATGGGCATCTGGAGAGCTCTCTGCCTGGTTGGGGTGAGTTTAGACTGGTGGAGGTGGCTGAGGTCATTGAGGTTGCTTCCAAGCTACAGCACACCTTTTTGTGAACTGGACCTGGTGCCAACTCATTTTTTTAACGGGATGTGTCAGCTCTGTTGGTCTGGTGTTTGCCTTGATTGTCCAGTATTTCTTGTTGAAGGGGGTATTTCCCAATGTCTTGAAGGAGGCATTGGTGAAACCGCTTCTAAAGAAGCCATTGTTGTTCTCTGACGTCAAGGCAAATTACTGTCCCATGTTCATCCTTCCATTTTTGGGTAAGATTATGGAGAAGGTGGTGGTGCTTCAGCTTTAAAAGCATCTCGTGGCCCATGATCTATATGAGCCACTTCAGTCTGAGTTTTGTGTGAGGCATAGATCAGTAATTGCATTAGATTGGGTGCAGAATAATCTCCTTAGGGCAAGAGATCGAGGGGAGGGGACACTTCTCATCCTCCTTGATCTCTCTTCAGCATTTGACATGGTGGACCTTTGTGTGTTACTTGACCACCTAATGGAATTCTGCAGACTCCCCAGCACTGTCATCTGCTGGTTTGAGTATTTTCTTTCTAACAGGAGTCAAAGGGTAGTGATGGGAAATTTCTCCTCCTCCCCTAGCCTCCTGTCATGCTAAGTTCCCCAGGGTTCGATCTTGTCGGCGTTGTTGTTCACCGTGTGCATGCTGCCCTGGGAGAGCTCATTAGGAAGTACAGCTTGGGTTTTCATTGTTATGCTGATGATACCCAGCTGTATCTTTCCTTTGCCCTGGGAACATCCAGCACACTGGAAGTGCTTAACAGCTGCCTTGCTGAGATCAATGACTAGATGGTCACCAGCTGGTTGTGACTGAACCCTGGTAAGATGGAGGTACTGGTGGTGGAGTCAAACAAGGGGTGTGATAGGTTGGCCTGTGGTGCAGAGACAGGGCTTTTTCTTGGCTTTGTACCATTGAAGGCCTCCTCTAAGGTGTGAGATCTGGGCATTATTCTTAACTCATTCATGCCTAGAGACGTCTGTAGGCGGCGTCTGAAAGCATAGCCACTCAGGACAATAAAGCTTGTAGACGTACTCAACTGACTTTCACTCAGGCCTAGAAACATCTGAGGAAGTCATCAGTTTTTACCTAACTATTAAACAAATCGAATTGCTTAGAATTGATTGCATAGCATTGTTAGAAAGGTAATTTTGCTCTGAACAATTTTGCTGCAGATAGTTTGTGTCTATCATGTATACTTTAGGAGTTATTCATATTTGTTTAAGGTATGGTGTGCATGGCTAACATTTGTATCTCAAGCCTCACCTAAGCACCTTGAATAAATCTGAAAAAAAAACAGTTGTTTGGTATTTCAGCTACTATAAAATAAAAACTACATGGATTACAATTGATTGCATAGCATCATTAGAAAGGTTATTTTGTGCTGAACAATTTTGCCACTGATACTTTGTGTCTACCACATATACTTTAGGAGTTATTTGCATTTGTTTAAGATATGGTGTGCATGGCTGACATTTGTCTCTCATGCTTCGCCTAAGCACCTTGAAAAAAATCAGAAAAAAATTAGTTGTTTGGTATTTCAGCTAGTATAAAATGAAAACTAAGTTGATTACAACTGATTGCATAGTACCATTAGAAAGGTAACATTGTGCTGAACAATTTTGCCACTCATACTTTGTGTGTAGCACTTACGGTTCAAGAGGTAGTAACATTTGTTTGTGGCATGCTGATTATGGCTTGATTTTGCTTAGAAAGGCCCAGGATGCAGTGCTAAGAGTATATAGGGCACAAGTGGTGGAAGTCTCAAAGAGCCCTTGTGGTGTGAATGAGTTAACAGGGGACTGACATTTGAGTTTCAGGTGTCATCCATTGTCTGTACCAATTTCTATCATCTGAGGAATATCACCAGGATAAAGCCCCTAGTTCCATCTCTGGACCTCCCCACCTTGGTTCACACCTTCATGATGTCCAGGCTTGACTACTGTAATACGCTCCATCTTGGGGTCTTTGGGGGCACTCTGCACTAACTTCAGTTGGTGCAGAGTGTGTTGGGTAGGCTGCTGACAGGACAGTCTAAGTACTGTCACATCACTCTGGTGCTGCGTGAACTGCACTGGCTGCCAGTCAGGTGGAGGGTCCTCTTTAAGGTGGGCTTGCTCATTTTAAGGCCCTACATGGCCTGGGCCCTGGTAACCTGAAGGACCTTCTTATACCTGTTGTCTCAGTACGCTCCCTCCGCTCCTTCTCTAGGGGCCTCCTTGCGATTCCAAGGATGAGGCCAAAAACAGCAGGTGACAGAGCATTTAGTGTCACTACCCCTGTCCTGTGGAATTTGCTTTCTCCAGCTGTTAGAGAGGTCCCTTCTGTTGAGGTATTCAAAGCCCACCTCATGGCCTTCCTGTTTATTCAGGCCTTCCCAGAGTTTGCTTTATAGCTTTATTTTGATTCCTGATGTTTATGCCTTAATTGGTCCAAGGCTATTTTTAAGTTACTAGTTATTGTTGTGGGTAATATTTATAAAATTGTATAATAATTAAGTTATAGCATCATATAAATATATATATATATATATATATATATATATATATATATATATATATTAGAAGCAAAAATTCCATTTAATGCATTAGTTAGGGTTGTCATTAGTGCAAGGTGAGGAAATTTGTGTTAAGGTTGAAACCCCTTGGACCCCAGTCTTCATCTGGCATCGGGTGCAGATTAGAAGTCATTGGCCCCAACTCTCACCCCATCACATGTGTAAAGAAGCAGAGGTATAGGAGAATGAGGTAAGAGTTAGGACCGATGACTTCAACGCGCACCCCAATGCTGGTTGGGGGGGTAGGCTGGGGGGTCCAAGGGGGGGTTTCAACCCTAACACCAAATTTCCTCACTTTTGTCACTATGGAACAACCCTAACTGATGCATTAAACAGAGTTTTTTGCCTCTAATATCCCTTCTGTTTGAGAATGATGACGACAAATAGTGAAAGTAATGCAGCGGCGGGAGCTCGGTTTGGGCCCCATACTCCCGCCAAGTGATGTCTTGTGACGTAGTAACAGGAACAGCAACACAAACAGAAGTGCCAACAATGGCACACATAGTAATGGAAACTTAAATGGTAAAGGAAACGTTAATAGAAACGCAAGTGCAAAGTGACGCCAAAGCGAACAGTGATGCAAACGGACATTGAAGTGCGTTCAAAAACACAACTGGTAATGTGAACAGTGATGGAAGTGGTATTTTAAATGGATATGTTAGTGTCACAGCAAAAAGAACGCGAAAGGGAATAGAAATTGAACACACGTAAACGCAAACCGCAATGAGCACAGCCACGGTACCGCAATAGTAAATGCAAATGGTAAAGTTAACATGAAGAATAATGCCAAAGGAAACAGAAACAGACACAGGAATGGAGGTGCATACGGAAACACAAACCGTAACATGCATGGCCATGGAACTGCAATTGGTAACGCAAATGGTAACGGTAACAGCAACAATAATGCTGAAGGAAAGAGAAATGCAAATGCAAGTGAGTACAGAAAACTTAAACCGTTATGTGCGCGGTCATGGTACCACAATTGTAAATGCAAATGGTAACAGTAACAGCAAAAATAACGCCAAAAGAAACAGAAACGAAACAGAAATGTAAGCGTGTATAAAAATGCAAACCATAACGCACGTGGATGGTACCACAATTGCAAATGAAACTGGTAATGGTAACAGCAACAATAAAGCCAAATGACACAGAAATGCAAACACAAGCGAAAATGCAAACCATAACGCACACGGAGGCGTAGACAGTAATGGTGCCACAAAAGGTAACGGAAACGCAACTAGAAATGCTAACTGGCACAGTAATGAAAGGACACACCTTTCTTTTCCCCAAAAAATGCATTAGAAAACACAGTGAAAACAGAGAATGTATACATAACAATCGGCCTCGGAGCAGAAAATAAGGACTTGGAATATTAAATTGCTTATATCTCAGGAACCGTACGACGTAGAAAAAAATGTAAATTTCATATGAGTTATGACTTTCCTGGCTAGTTTTGTACTTAGTAAGCATTTTTGCGATGAAAAATCCGTATCTTGCACCGTTTCCGAGATATGGGCCCTGAAAGGCGGGACAGGCGCTGTAATGTTATCCAATGGGAAAAAGCATTATCTTTGGAGTACCATCACTGTGTCACCCTGTAATATTTTTTCACCAAACCATCAAAAGGCACATCAGTGGGATGTTGGCTTTCTTCCCTCCAAATTTCAGCCCAAAAGACAGAACTGTTATTTTGCAGCAGGGCGGCAAAGGATTCCTGGAATGCGGCGGATGCCGTAATGTTATCCTACGGGAAAAAGTGTCAACTTCAGAGTGCCGTAACTTTGCCACCCTGTAACATTTTTTCACCAAAAGACTGAAAGGCACATCTGTGAGATGTTGTCCTCATTCCCTCCCAATTTCAACCCAAAAGACCAAACTGTTCTTTTGCAGCAGGGTGGCAAAGAACTGCTGTCATTTTGCCATAGCCTGGAAAATTAGTGTCACAATTTGCAAAAGCTTTCACAAAAATGTACAACACTTTTGTGAGTGTGACGCTACTTTGCAAAAGTACTTTTTCCAGAAACTTGAAAAGCATATTTCTCTAGGGTGTTTAACCTCAAAATAAAGTCATGCCTAGCATCCTCAGGGTCCTACTAGGAAAACACAAAAAGAATTGTGTTGCTAGAGGGTCCCAAATTTAAATGCCAAGCATTTTTCTGATCACCAACTGAAAACAAAATGGTGGATTTGAGAAAGTAAAAGGGCTATTTGTGAAAGTAAAATCTGCATTTGCGAGTGTTGAACTTTATAACTTTTCCCATTAACTTATAATGGGAACTTGTTTTTTAAATAACTTTTGAACCATTCAACATTTTTTCACTAAATTTTCAAAAGGCACATCAGAGACCCTGGCTGCATGTTCCCTGAAGATGTTGGACCAGACACACAAACTGTGTGACCTGTAGGTGAGAGCAAAGAAATTGCAAAAAAAACCATAAATGTGCAATTGGTTGTCACTTAATAACTCTGCAGCCTTATATCCGACTGGTACAAAACTAGGCAGATCCTAAGATCTACCATGCCCAATTATGTAAACCAAATTTCAGGTAAATCTGTTGAACAGTGGCAAAGTTATTAAGGTTCACAATTTGACCCTTTAACCTAAAAAGTGCTACTCTACTATTTTATATATATATATATATATATATATATATATATATAGCATACAAATTGTGAAAAACAAAAACAAGGTGCTGCGTCAGCATGTGGTCTAAAAGCAAAACAAAATGGTTATAGTAAATGAATGCTGAAAATAGAAAATAGACTTATAAATCTACATTTCGACCTTAGGTCTTCTTCAGGAAATATCTAAAAGAGAAAAAAAAACAAGTTAGTGTAGAGGAGCGGTAAAATGAGAGAGATATACATGTGGGGAAAGAAGAAAGGGGAGGCTCGGGGAGAAGAAGTGATAAATGGTAAGTTTAAGAAAGAATCTGTGAAACAAAAAGGTGATGATTGGAGAGATAAAGCATAATGGGAGTGAAATAGCTGGGGAAGTTCCCAGGTGCAGACAAATTAACAGGGCCTAGTAAGAAAGCTAAAAGGTGACAAATGTGTGGGAAGGAGACAGAAATGGAGACATATGGTGAAAATGAAAAATAAATTAAATGAGTACAAAAACAAATAGACTTCGGGGAAAAAAAAGGGATGTCTGCAAGATGTTAGTGGAAAATAAGTCTATCATTTAAACCAGAGGGCTGCTGGGAGCCAAGGCGGAAGATCAGCTTGGCTTCCATGTTTTTTCTATGGTCAGGATCCCAGAAGCCCTGCTGAAGGACACAAACAGAAAGGTCATTGACATTGTGGTCCCTGGAGATAAAGTGGGATACAATGGGTTTAGCAGTTTCACCATTCCTGACTGCTCTGTAATGTTCCCTGAAACGGTCAGCAAGACACCTACCAGTTTCTCCGATGTAAATAGCTGTACACTTCCTGCAAAGAATACAATACACCACATTAGTGGAGGTGCATGAGAACTCCTTGGTGATGTGAAAAACACCTGCAGGCCCCCAAATCTCAGTCACACAGGAAATAAATTTGCAGGTGTAGCAGCGAGACCTGTTGCAAGGTTTGGTACCTGGGAGGGAGGAACTGTTAGGAGTAGGTAGGTAGGCTGCTTTTAACCAGGAGATTCTGCAGGTTAGGTGGCCGACTCCTCTTCCCACAGATGATGACAGTATCACCAGAACAATCAATGGCATCAATCCCCAGCGTAGTGCATGGACACCCCCTCCAGGATGTTTTGCTGCTGTTGATTATTTTGTTAACCAATGCTTGGAAAACACCACTAACTTTGATCTTCATTGCAGGCACAACCATTCCAACCCGACACCTGGTGAGCTTGCAGCCCTCAGATCTCTACAATGTAGGAATGACATTGTTATTAAACCAGCTGATAAGGGAGGTGCTGTTGTGGTCTGGCAAAAGGAGCTATACATCACTGAAGCCACACAGCAACTCTCTGACACCAGGTTTTATTCTTCTCTTCCTCAGGACCCCACTGCTGACTATCAGACTGAGGTCACCACCACCATCACCTCTGCTATTGAAAACAATGAGCTCCCTGCTTCTGCTAAGAGACTCATAGTTCAGCATCCCCTGGCATCCAGGTTTTATCTCCTTCCCAAAATCCACAAAACAGGTAACCCGGGATGTCCCATAGTGTCCTCCTGCTCCTGCCCCACATCCCACATCTCTGCATTTTTGGACGGCCTCATGAGACCCCTTGTTGAGTCCCTGCCCTCCTATGTTAAAGACACAAACCATGCTCTCCAGTTATTTGACAGGTTCAGATTCAGTGACTCTCATCAGCTCATCCTCACATGGACATCAAATTTCTTTACACAGTGATCCCCCATGATGATGGTCTGACAGCTTTGCAGCATTTCTTGAATAAGCCAGAAGTCCAGCAGGCACCCACACACACACTAACTCATCTGGCAGAACTGGTTCTTACACTCAATGCTTTTTCTTTTAATAACAGTTTTTTCAGCAGGTCAGTGGAGTTGCCATGGGTACCAAGATGGGTCCCAGCTTTGCTAATCTGTTTGTGGTTGGGTAGAGGAACGTTTTTTTCTCATTCACAGGACTGTGCCTGAACTCTACAAACGCTACATTGATGACTGTGTGGGGGCCACCTCCTGCTCCAGGGAGACCCTCCAATTCTTCCTTGACAAGTTTACCACGGCCCATCCTTCCCTTCAGTACACTGTTAAAGTATTCTCCTCTACATTGCCTTTTCTGGATATCCAGCTGTCAGTCCAGAACACTGGTCTGAAGACATCAGTCTATTACAAACCCACTGACTCTCACAGTTTCCTCCTCCACAGCTCCTTCCATCCTAAACATGTCAAGAATGGCCTGCCTTATTCATAGTTTCTTAGACTTCGCAGGTTATGCAGTGAAGAGGATGATTTTGTTGAGCAGACCCAAATAATGCACAGTTTTTTTATCAACAGGGGATACCCTAAAAGCACAGTGGACAGAGCACTCTCCCGGGTCAGTAACATGCCCCATAACCTTGACCCCCGCAGGAGGGATACTGTCACACAGGAACAACGGCGAATTCCACTAGTTCTTCCTTTCCATCAGAGCACACCTTCTCTTCACAGGATCATCAGTTTCATCACTAGTAACTTTCCCATTTTGCAAACTGACACTAACATTGGTGCTTCCTTTACAGAACCACCTATTGCCTCCTACCGCCGGCCACCTAACCTGTGGAATCTCCTGGCTAAAAGCAGCCTACCTACTCCTAACAGTTCCTCCCTCCCAGGTACCAAACCTTGCAACAGGTCTCGCTGCTACACCTGCAAATTTATTTCCAGTGTGACTGAAATTCGGAGGCCTACAGGTGTTTTTCACATCACCAAGGAGTTCTCATGTGCCTCCACTAATGCGGTATATTGTATTCTTTGCAGGAAGTGTACAGTTATTTACATCAGAGAGAATGGTAGGCATCTTGCTGACCATTTCAGGGAACATTACAGAGCAGTCAGGAATGGTGACACTGCTAAACCCATTGTATCCCACTTTATCTCCAGGGACCACAGTGTCAATGACCTTTCTGTTTGTGTCCTTCAGCAGGGCTTCTGGGATCCTGACCATAGAAAAAACATGGAAGCCAAGCTGATCATCCGCCTTGGCTCCCAGCAGCCCTCTGGTTTAAATGATAGACTTATTTTCCACTAACATCTTGCAGCCATCCTTTTTTCCCTAAAGTCTATTTTGTTTTGTACTCATTTAATTTATTTTCATTTTCACCATATGTCTCCATTTCTGTCTCCTTCCCACACATTTGTCACCTTCAGCCTTCTTACTAGGCTCTGTTAATTAGTCTTCACCTGGGAACTTCCCCAGCTATTTCACTCCCATTATGCTTTATCTTTCCCATCATCACCTTTTTGTTTCACAGATTCTCTCTTAATCTTACCATTTATCACTTCTTCTCCCTGAGCCTCCCCTTTCTTCTTTCTCCACATATATATCTCTCTCATTTTACCTCTCCTCTACACTAACTTGTTTTTTTTTTCTCTTTTACATATTTCCTGAAGAAGACCTAAGGTTGATTTTTAACTCTATTTTCTATTTTCAGCGTGCATTTAATATAACCATATATATATATATATATATATATATATATATATATATATATATATATATATATATATGTCTAATATTTTGTTATTTTGTGTATATATAATTTATTGATTGCGTTTAGAATGTAATTTTGATATGTTAGGAGCCAAGAGCCTCCGGGATGGGTGTCTTTTTAAATAAAATTTGCCTTGCCTTGCCTTCATGCGGTGGTGTGAAAAAATGGGTATGTTGAACATTTGGAGTGAAATGTGAACAATTGTCAAAGTTATACCCATGTGTAGAAAGATTTCAAATGACTGCACATAGCTCAGGTGTTTTGGGGTATTTTTGCACCAAATTTACATGGTTTAGACTTCATCTCATGAATTCTGGAACTGTCATTTCATTACTCAGTCCTGAAAGGTGATTTTGTGCAGTGACTGCAAAATCACCTTACAGGCCCAAGTAACAAAACAACAGTGACAGTATTCATGAGATGGGGTACCAAAAAGCCCATGTTGAAAATTTTGTGCAAAAATACAAAAAAATGTCTGAGATATCAACATAAATTCAAAACTGCAGTGACAGTCATTATACAGCATTTACCTTGATTCTGCAGTTCATGGTTCGGCTTTGAAGAGTGCAGATGTGTCCCTGTCCACAGAAGATGGCAGCTGACCATCTCTGGAGGTAAGTCTAGGGCAAGGAGGGTCTTGGGTGGTGGGTTACTGAGTGGGAGGGTCGGGATGGGGAAGGGGGATGGGTAGATGATGATGGACCATTTTCTTTTTTTCAGGGGAAAAAAGATGCTGAGGGACTGTTTTCTTTTTTATCAGGCACATGCAAAGCAACATTTTGGGACACTGAGGGGGGCTCCTCAGTGTCTCACAGTACTGGGAAGGTACGCAACTGGGGGCCCTGGGAGTGGGCTTTCCAGTTTCCCACACTGGCAGGGGGGGTTCAAGTGTGAACACGGAGATTGGGAACCCTGATGTTGGCAAATGGTATTTTTGTACAATTTCTTGGGGAAAATACATAATGGGGGACACTTCGAGTGGGCTCCCCAGTGTCCCACACTGGTGAGTGGCATCTAGTGCTGACACAGCGATTGGGCTCGCCGATGTCTACAAAAAAATATTTTTACAAATACATATTTCAAGACACTGGGAGTGAGCTACCCAGTGTCCCACACTGGTGGGGGAGGGCTTCTACCACTGACATGGGGATTGGGTACCTCGATATCAGCAAAAAAACATTTTTTAAATATAAACATGCCTTAGCCCCCTTGGAGGCACTTAAACGATAAAACATCATTTATTTAGGTAAACACTAACAGGTGTTTACCTAAATGGGGGACTAGGGATCAGAATCTCCCCTTATTTTGTCAAAATAATGGCCAGAAAAGATTTTGCCCTTTTCACAGGGGCTGCTGCTTTTTTTTTTATTAAAGTAGTGCCAAAAATTGCGGCGGTTTTCACAAAACAGTGCTGTTAGTTCCATGAAATCTGTTGCAATTTGCAGTAATTTCACAACAATAGTGCCACAAATTTGCAGCACTGCCAATGGCTGATATAAGGACATATATTTCCCACCACTATTTTTAAAAACAGAATTGTGTTCCTCGTGCCCCGATTAGGTAAACACAGCTGTTGGTGTTTACCAAGGAGTAGTCATTTTTGAATTACAGTGTTTTTTCCCCACCACTAACTGAAAACAAGATGGCAGCAGTATGATACTACTGATACCATTTGAGGCAGCAAAAAGTGCTTTCATGGCAGCAAAAACTGCTTTCACACAGAACATATCATTTTTCCCATGGGTTATAATGGGAAAATTAAAATTTTAATAAATTTTGATTGAATAAATATTTTTTCACCAAATCTTCAGAAGGCACATCTGTGACCTGAACCTCATTAACCCTAACATTCTCAGACCAGATACCCTAGCCATTTTGGACATGCAGAACATCAAAGGATTTGCACCAAAATGGTAATTTTCACATTTTCTGACACTATGCATCTCCACAACTGCAACTCCGACCACTACACAACTTGCCACATCAAGAGATCTATGGTCCCAGATGGTGTATGAAAAATTTCATGCACATCGGTTGTACAGTTGCAAAGTTATTAAAGGGTAAAATTTGGGTTGATCATAGAAGTGACCATTGAACCCTAACTATACTGGCACTACCATGCCAGTATAATATAAATAATGTGCATGTGTCCGTCTGTCTATTTATCTATCTATCTATATATACACCATATATAAGTGGAGGAATTTTTGTGAGTGTAACCTCTTTTCATTTTGTTTATACACTACAGATTAGATATCATGGAGATCAGGGAACCATCAGTGATGCAATGATGGTGGTGGGGATAGCCATTTGAGTAGATTTGTGTACACATTTTAAATGCCTGGCTGCATCCCTGACAAAGATCAGAGATTGAGATAAGAATTATACAAAAATATGAATGTCTCCATAAATCCTTTTAAGTTTAGATTTATTTGGGGACTATAGGAGGTGCACAACATTTAAAAATTCATTAATTTTATATAAACCTAATACAGATTTGATCTGGGATATATGCAGACTTCAGTGTGAAATATGATTCATAAAAATTACATATTGTTGTGATTTACTTGGCCAAGTAAAGGAGCAGAGGATTGCTCATGACAGTTTAACATTTAGGAAGCAATTTCTAGAATGTCACTTTTAGAGAAGTGCCTGCTTGGAGATTGCTTTGTACACTGAAATTTATTTATTAGTTAATAGGAGCTGTACTTTTGAGCTGGATGTTTTCATGGATGACTTCAGAAGGGTTACTCAGTCTTCTGTATTTTAAGAGGTCAATGCAGTTTGGGTATGTAGCAGATAAATGCCAGAGGCTGGAGGTCTTCACACTCACTAGTAGTTGTTGAATTATTGAGACATTAATGTGGCTGTACTTAGACCTGGTTCTGAAACTAAATAACCATATACAGTACCCAGAGAAGGTGGGAAAAATGAGCAAATTTAGTGCACTGACCTTAATTTAATTTGGGAAGTTACAAATACATTGTAAATAGATATCCAACAGGTTAGCAAACCACAGGTTTGTACGAATGATTTAAAGTAAAATAAGATTTGCTCATGTAGTTAAGGTCGTTATTTTTTGAAGGAGATGTAATTCCAGTAAATAGTGAGCGTACAAGAGCAATGCAAAGTGATTGATACCTAAGAGAGAACACAGAGGCCTGGATATTCATACTGCGCCAGGCTGTGGCATAAGCCTGGGAGCAGCTCAACTTTGTTGCACAGGGGTGTGACCTGGGCGATATTCAACGGAGCTGCGCTATGGTGCAGCAGCTTTGAATGACGCCCGCACCTGGCCACCCCACTGTGCATGCACAGTGGCACCGCGCCAGCCGCAGGGCCAGAGTGGAGCATGGAGACGTGCTAGTGCAAGTGCCATTGCACCATGCACAGCACCTGCGATATTCAGAAGGGGACATGCAAATGGGGCCATAATTTATGCAAGGTGCACAGGGGGCCATTTACATCCCATTACGGCATCATTTGCATGCCATTAGCATGAAGGTTCCCCAATCCCTGACGACTTGCACCTGGTGTCCTGCCAGACCACAGCCGTCGGGGACCGACGCCCCCTGCAGCCCGATCGCGGGCATTCCTGCAATATAAAAATCCCATCCAATATCCCTGGTGGTCCAGTGGACCTCTATGTGCCCGATCGCAGGCATCAGTATAGTCCTCCCCATCCAATATCCCTGGTGGTCCGGTGGACTTCTATGTGCCTGTTTGTGGGCATCAGTATAGTCCCCCCCATCCAGTATCCCTGGTGGTCCAGTGGACCTCTTTGTGCCCAATTGTGGGCATCATTATAGTCCCCCCATCCAATATCCCTGGTGGTCCAGTGGACTGATCGCCGCCCGATCACGGGCATCCTTAACACATAACAGACCCTACCACCTGGTGGTCTAGTATCACCCTCACCCGCCCTGAGGCCCCCACTGCCCCTCCCCCGTCAGCCGGCAGACGGCAGCACCCCACCCACCTGCCACCCTGCTGCCCACCGACTGACAACTCAGTAGGCTGCACGCCCATTGGTTCACAGTGTGAGCCAATGGGCATGCAGCTGATATTAATATTAGTCCAGATATGTGAATTAATCATTCACATATCTGGACGAGAGTAGGAGCTGCATGCCCATTGGCTCATGCTGTGAACCAATGGGCATGCAGCCCTAATGAGCTGTCAGTCAGGTGGTGGGGCAGCAGGCAGATGGGTGCTGCAGCCCACTGGCTGATGGGGGGGGGGCAGTGGGGCAGTGGGCGGGGTGGGTACACTAGACCACCAGGGTGGTAGGGGTCTGTTATGTGTTACGGATGCCCGCAATCGGGTGGTGATCGGTCCACTGGACCACCAGGGATATTGGATGGGGGGACTATAATGATGCCCACAATCAGGCACATAGAGGTCCACTGGACCACCAGGGATATTGGACATGGGGGGGACTATACTGATGCCTGCAATCAGGCACATAGAGGTCCACTGGACCACCAGGGATATTGGATGGGGGAATTTTGCTCCAGGGATGCCCGCGATGGGGCATGGGGGGCACCAGGTGTGGCAGGAACTCGGTTGGCCACCCACAGGTGACAGCTGCTGTGTTGTGCCCTGCAATGTGGCAGCTCACCTGTGGGTGGCCATCACTTGTTCCTTTTTTGGCTTAACTTTGTGCAGGCACAGGTAGGAGTTGCACATGCATGACTCTGCACATCCCGGGCTGAATATCGGGCTGTGCAGGTTATCATGGGCACGCCCACCTGTTCCTGCATGACATACTGATGTGTCGTGCATCAGGATTTGTGTGGCACACTTTTCCCTTTGAATATCACACGGCAAGATTATGAGTTGTGCATGGTGCAACATGTAAAACCATGCACAACCCTTTGAATTTCTGGGCCTGAGAGCTCAATGAAACCAAAAACCCACTAAAAACATTTGCACTCTGCAACAGGGCAATGACAAACCAGACAGAGAGCTAGGATGGATAGTGAGGGGAATAATCAATAGAAGGTGGGAGGTGGTCCTTCCTCTGTACAGGTCACTGGTGCAGACACACCTGGAATAATCTGCATGGTACTGGACAGACCTGAGGAAAGACTGCAACAATGTGGAGGCAGTACAGCACAGGGCAACTAAGATGGTGCGTGACCTTGGAGATTTGGCATACGAGGAGAGGCTGCAGAACTTAAGCAGGCATGCCCTAGAACAATAGAGGAAAAGGGGTGACTTAATTGGGACATACAAATACCTGCATGGTATAAATAAAGCAAGTGCCAAGGAACTATTCTCCTTGAGTTCAGACACGAGGATGAAGGGGAAAATCAGTAAAGCTGGCAGAGGGAGATTAAAAAAAGATGTCCAGAAACACTTCTTCATGGAAAGGGTGGTGGATAAGTGGAATAAACTACCAAAAGAAGTGGTAATGGCCAAATCAATTGGCAGCTTCTAGCAGGGATGGGACAGGCAGGTGGGTTTAGTTAGAACAAGGGGGAAAAAACAGGAGGAGTGCCACTAGGGTCAAGGAAAAATAGGTAGGGTGATAGACTGAATGAGCTAAGAGCCTTTTTTCTGCCATTAATGTTTTAATGAAAAAAGAGGAACTGTATAAGAACAAATACGAGTGATAGTAGAATACAGTGTAATTGAGGGACCAGTTAGAGTGTAAACCATAGTCATGCACAATGGATAGAAGCTGGTAATTTAAAAATAAAGATGGAGACATTTGTAATTGTAGAGCCTTTACGAAGTTTGGTACAGTTTAAGTCAGTGGGTTTAAAAACTCAGGTCATCTTCTGTGATCACAGAGAGTGGTCCTGGTAGAAGCAAGCATTTAATTTAAAAGGAAATGAGACTTGAGAGAGTGGGTATAGTAAAGTAAAGTAGTAGGAGTAAAATAAAGTTTGGAACTGCGGGATATATTTTGTCATATGAAAAAGAAAAAATCCATTATTTAGATTTTAGTCACTTACTAAATAAATGAAGACAGTTTACAAAGTATTTTAGAAAGTTAGTATGCACTGAGATTTTCTGAGCTGCAGACTTTTAAAGGACATTTTTATTATGGAGGAAAGCACATATTTTTAAGTGTTTCAGGAGTCTAATACTGGATATGCAAATCAAACAGCTCTTAGACCCATGGTATTTATACAATAATTGTGAACTCGTTGATATGCACCATACTCCTGCCTGAAGCAAACTGGTGAATGTTTTGGCTTTTAAGCAAGAGCTGCTAATCCAGGTCAAAATTTATTGCATTATCTGTAGACTGGTGGATGCTGGAACTAAAAGAGCAAATCAAGAAGATAAATTTGTCAAGGATATGGCAAGAACCTTCCGGATAGAGCACAAACTAAGAATTGCAACAAGGTAGAGGACCACAAAAATGTCTTGAAAGTTGTGGAAGTAACACAAGTGCATATGAGGAACTTATATTATTGTTCCTGACTTACAGCAGAGAACTATTTAATGTTAGAATATTTTGGGTGGAACTCTATGCTGTAGTGAAAATAGATGTTTTAATATTTTCAAGGAAACTTGTTTTTGGTTTAAGTAACATATTTGGCCATAAATACAGATGGCTAGCCACTCTCAGACCAACTATTGAGACTGTACTCAGGAGTACTACATATCAGGATTCACAGCGGTGGTCTACTATGTGGTAACTGGGTCAGCATGAATCATAAATACAAGTAAATCAGAACAGTCCAACCAAAAAGATACTTTTATTATGCATTGCATTCTTCTTTCTTAAGATGATGAACTTTGTGAAAAAGACTTTGAAAATGGTTCACCACACATGAGGCAGTTTTAAGGCTGCAGCTAAGAGGGAGGGCTAAGGCAGCAAATGGCAGATCTGGTCCTGACAAGCAAAGTATACCAAAATACTTCTTGACAGCAGTAACATGTTTTTACTTCATGCTGAATAACTCTCAATATCTATGTTGAAACAATAAAACAAGAGAATCCCCACACATTTGGGCATGCAAGCCCATGCCTTGGTGATCATGCCTGAATGCTTACATTTCAGTATCAGGAGGATGTCTTCATCAGAATGTGAAATGCGCCACTGTGGAGTCAGATTCAGTAAAATGCCACACAAACCCACTAAAGTGCACAATGCAGTGCAAACAAGAATACGAAATATCACATGTTAAAAACAAAGTATTTCAGAAACATATCAGCATATTGGATTCAGTAGCAGACACAAAAGGGAGGGGTAGGAATAAGAAAAATGGAATGGGGGAGGGGCAAAGGAAAGGAAAGGAAAGGAGGGACCAGTGTATAATAAGTATACAACAGAAAATCTCAAAATTCTCAATATCCAAGTCATAAAGTTGAGTAAAAAGGCAAATCATCATTCAGTCCCAAAGGGGCAAGCATATTCAAGGTAAAGATCCACAATGCCTCTCTTTGGTGTAGTCTTTCTGCAAGATCTCCTCCATGTACTCCAAGTTCAAGTTTTCAATGCCTAAAATGCCAGGCAGGATTTCTACTAAGCCAAAACAGTTAATGAGGCATATACTATCTTTCATGAAATACTAACTGCAGCCTTAAACAGGCATGCCCCCATGGTAAAGGTATGTGCAAGGAGCAACACTTGCCACTGGTTTTCACCAGAACTCAAAGCTTCCATGCTAGATAGGGATATGCTTTGTAAGAAAGCACGCAGAAGCTAGAATGACTTGGATTGGTGTCAGTTTAGGAGGGCACGCAATAAGTGCGCCAAGTTGGTCAGAGCAGCCAAGGCCACTTTCTATCCCACTGAGCTAGACTCTGCCTCAAGGAATCCTTCAAAATTTTGGAAAATAATAAAGGACATATCTGGTCATCCACCTGGAAATTCCCTCCCATCAAAAATTATATCTGGTAGTAACACCATTTCAGACCTATCAGAGATATTGGAAGCCCTCAATAATCATTTCGTAATTGCTGGGCTAGCATTTGACACATCCCCTGCTAATACCATCCACACTCAGCAGGGATTATTGTTTCACAAGTCTCCTGTTACCAAAGAGGCCTTCTCCTTCCTGTCTGCCTCTCTAAAAGAGGTTGAAGATCTATTGCTGCAGTTGGATATCAAGAAGGGTGCAGGTTCGGGCTCTATAGAGCCTTACTTTCTGAAATGTGCATACCATGTGTTGGCAGTGCCAGTCACGCACATCTTCAACTTGTCACTATCCCAGGGTAGCCTTCCCTCGCAATGGAAAGTAGCCCATGTCATCCCTCTGCTCAAATCATGTGACCCTTGCGACCTTAATAATTATAGACCGATCTCCCTCCTCCCCATTCTGTCTAAATTATTGGAAAAGATAGTGAGTGGTCAGCTAAGGGCATACCTTGAATCCAGGAGTCTGTTAAACCCAGTGCAGTCTGGATTCAGAGCAAAGCACAGCACCATAACTGCCCTAGAAAAAGTGACTAATGATTGGCTCCTTGACCTTGACAATAGGAATTTTGTCTGTGCCATTTTTTGGGATCTAAGTAAGGCCTTCGACACAGTCGACCATAGCCTGCTTCTTTCCTCCTTATGTAACCTAGGTCTGGATCCTAACTCTATGTGCTGGTTTGCAGACTACCTTGCAGATCGGAAACAGCAGGTTAAAGCCGAAGGTGATCTTTCGCCACTTAAACCCCTACAGAGAGGTGTGCCTCAGGGGTCTATCCTTGGTCCTCTGTTGTTTGCGGTTTACATTAACAACATTGATGACAACATCAATAAGGCCAATATCCACTTGTTCGCTGATGACACAGTACTTTATTTGAGTCGTCCTATGCCAGAAGCAGCCTGTGAAGACCTCCAAGCCAAATTTAACCTATTGTAATACCAGATCATAAGCAAAAAGCTTCTGCTTAATGTGAAAAAGACAAAAGTGATGCTCTTTTCCCCTTCCTCCTATGCGGTAAAACCCACTTGCATTGGGGCTATCCCTCAGATTACCACAGCGCTTGGAGAAAATCTCGAGTATGTGTCAAAATTCAAATATCTGGGTGTATGGCTCAGTCACAAACTCTTCTTCTCTGAATATCTCGAAGAACTACACAAGAAACTAAGACAAAGACTAGGACTATTCTACAGAATTAACCACTTCCTTACTAGGGATGCCAAGCAGCAGTTGGCTCAAGCCACGTTCCTTTCATTAATAGATTATGCAGACCTTCTCTATAACCATTGTACTGCCACTGCCCTGGCTAAGTTGGACACCCTATACCACAGAGCAATCAGGTTCATAACGGCCTTCCACTTTCCATACACCATTGCTCCTTATACACTGCGGTGGGCTGGACTTCCCTTTATTATAGGAGAAATAGAAATGCTGCTCTATGGGCTTTCAGAGTGGTTACCAACAAGCTCCCCCTATACTTCTCTGATTGTATTCCTCTGAGTGTGATAGGTGCCTATGCTCTAAGAAGCTATGCCCTAATTACCTGAGGTCAAATCTCATTTTGGCAGAGCTGCCATAAGTTTCTCATTGCCTTCCTTGTGGAACAATATGCAAAAAAACTTGAAGCTGTCCAGTTAGCCTGAATATTTTCAAGTCACTTTATGACCGCTCCGTGAAGGAATCCTGCAAATGTTTCCCACATCGTTAGCTCACCTATTTTCCAGTTTCCCTCCTGCCCATTCTGCCTCCCTCCCTGCCTCTGCCCCTGCCTCTCTCTCCCTACCAAAATACCAGTTTCTCTGCCTCTCTTTAGCCATGGTCAAGTTCCACCCCCTTCCCTGAAGTATGCCAGTTAACTATTCCAACCCCGTCATATTTCTTCCTAAGCTGGTATCCCTCTTCTTGCTTTTCTCTCTCCTTTTAAGTGAACATTCCAGCTGTACCCAGTTATGAGTCTATCTGTTGTAAAGGCCCTCTCACCCAAATGTTGATGAACATAAGTATATTTTTCTTCTTTGTGTAATATTGCATTATGTTTTACCATGTTACTGTACTATGATTTTTGTATGACCAGGTCCATCTTGCAAATGAGCCCTGCTCAATGGTGCCCACCTGGATAAATAAAGATTTTGATTGATTGATTGATTGATTAAAAATCTTAAAGTGGCCACAGAGTTGTGTTCTGCCTCTTGGTAATTCAATGCCATATCATATTCAGGGTTGCTATTCCATATGACCATCTTATGTTCCCCCATGAGTCTTTTGTGTTCTTTTTGTGTGGCCATCAAATCCATGCCACAAGGACAGGACAAGAGATATATGACTCCTGTTGTGCTACAATTTATGAACTGTTTAATGTCAAACACTCTACCTGACCTTGGGTAATTAAATATGTTGGTATTTATAGTATTAGCATAATGCATGCAGTGGCCACATCTGTAGTTTCCAATAAGAGGCATTGGCAGTCAGTTATGCAGTGGTTCAGGTGATTTTAGGATCGCATGCACTAGTAAGCCCTTCATGCTTGTCCCTCTCTGTAAGTTATGCCTGGAACTTGCCTTGACAGTTTCTCTAATCTAGAGTTTGTTTTAATAAATCCCACTGCTTTCTGATGATATTACCCACTTTAGGAGTTATGCCATTGTACTTAGTCACAGTCATGGGGAAGATTAATTAATCTTCAATTATCCATCTCCGATGTAAAAGTACAGTTCTGATCATTTGTTCGACAATAACCAAGGCATTATGAACATCAGAAATGGAATACTGTCTATTCAAGAACTGATTTGCCATGTCACTGACTGTGTCTTTATAATCAGAGTCATTCAAGCATTTACACCTGGCTCTAACAAATGGCCTATTCGTGGTATTTCTCAATACATTTGGTGAGTGCCAGCTATAGCTTAGAAATAATGAATTCTTTGCTGTTGGTTTATGATACAGCTTTCTTTTTGGCTTGCCCTCCTGATTAAAAATCAGAATAACCAAAAGGAGTATCTCTGTTCCACTGTCGGTGTCTGTGAACTTTAAGTGGGTATTTGTGATATTGATCAATTCTAGGAAGGAAGTGTGAGTCTTTTCATCCCCAGTCCAGATCATAAGGCAGTCATCTACTGTATGTATATTTTCCATAACTTAATATGCTGTCTGGAAACATGTGTCTCTAGATCATGGATGAATGATTCTGCCCATGCACCCATGTAAAGTTTCACCAGGCTTGGGGTTAAAGTAGTGCTCATAGCAGTCCCTTTTTATTGTACAAAGTTCATGTGGTGGGGGGACATCCATATCTCATTCATGGCATTACCACTCATGAGTTAGGGTTATGCTTCCTTACTCATAGAAGTAAAAGGCATATTTGGACACAGCTACACACCTGGACCAGTTTGTTCCTCCCAACCTGAAACAACAACAGAAACTTGCAAGGATCTGCTCCACAACCTCACATTCATGCTGGACACATAGTGGACCATGAACCACTAAGCAGTTAAGGGTGTATGTTCCTATACTTTATTTCTAGTCACAAACAACATCTAACTAGGCTGTTACATCAGTGTTTCCTAGCCCTCTGACTAGGATTGCCAGCTTATGTGTATAATCAAAAGAATATTCATAACATAAAAATATTTTCCAAAATGTTAATTACAAAACTACTATTCAGCTTGTACATTCCCATCTCATTTATCAGTTTCTGTCCCAAAGTGTATTTCAGAGCTACATTTCTATTTAGGTATGCCATTATCTTAACTTGAAAGTTTTTCTTGCAGTATGAAAAACTGCTTAAGAAATAAGAATAAATTCAGGGTAACATTCATACTCATAATTGCTGTGCTTTTTACAATTCAAGCAGAGAAGTCTAATAATGGAGCACCCTTAAAACATTTTATTTTAAAATTTCATGTATAACAACTGCTATAAAACATATCCACCATTCTTGCTTAAGTGAACCACATTATCCAACTTTCCCATTTACTGTTATACATCAAGCCCTCAGCAGTGTATATTGCTAGTAACCATGCTTTGTGTATCATACTAACCTAAAGGTACAGACTTTTTATTTTGCTAAAACAAATTTGAATTCCTCATTTCCTAATTTATAATTCCTCATTTCCTATGTGTCAGTTCTGAAAATAATCAGCAATTAGTGAATCAAGAATTGTAAGTCTTCCTGTCAAAATAATTACTCAACTTATACAGAAAGCCACTTGCTCAGCAGACACTCACTTGTGCTGATTCATCCTATCTCATGGAGTATGTTTAAAAAATATTGTTTGAGTTCAGGTTCATTACCTGTGAATCATACAAAATTCAGTCTTTCCATTTCAAAACAACATCACATGTTTATTCTCATTAGTAAATTTGTAGTGCACTTACTCTTAGTACTACTGTATAACTCCTGGTGCTCAGTGCTGACTGTAAGTGGAAAGGTGGTGGTGGAGAAAAAAGTAGTATTTCAGTCTACTCTTATGCTCACTGTCATTTTACATCTATTCACTCTTTCTGTTGGATTCAAAAAACTTAAAATATAGCTGTGACTCACCCTCTCCTCTGGTGTCTTGCAGTAAATGAGCAGATTGAATCCACTGCTGCCCATCCCATTTATTTGAAGTAGTGTAGCTAGGAAACTGGGATCAAAAGTCAAAGGACTTCAACAATTTAATCAATTCAAGTGGCAGCGCATGCTCAGATGCATTTTCTAGGGACTCATTTTTTTGTTGGTTTGCTTTAAGTACATTATAGGAGATGGGAATAACATACATAGATCATTATTCTACAGAATAAAGCTTGTAATATGTGTGTTTATTATATAATTCTTATTCATTTATTAATAAAAACATTTCAAATGCACAGTACCACAGTAGGGGCATCCAACCCTCATCCCATTCGCCCCATTTGGGTCACATGCATAATGCCAGTTTCCTGCCTGTTGCCCACTAATTGAACTGGATATTACAGCACACACACATTTGTTTTGTACATAATCTTTTTTTATATCTATGTAAACCTATTTTTTTTAGTCAAAAATGGCTCTTCAGCTCATGCAATGTACTGTTATACCGTTCAGTTATCTTATATATTAAATGCCATTAAGTTCTAACTCTCAGTAACACCACTCTCCACTCCTAGCCCCCCCTTCTCTACCTCTTATACTGTATTCCACAGACCCCAACTTATCCAGGCCATGTAAACCTATACTTTCAGACAGTTGCCCTCACTCACTCTAGGAACAATCCCTTGTGGCAGTGCTAAGAGTAGCTCAGGGTCATCGCTATGACCTACATTGCTAATATATCAGGACCACTGATTAAAGGGTCATAGCTGTACCCATTTTTAAGATCTGCTTAGCCTGGAAGTACCCTAAAGAGAAACCCCACACATCCCTAAATTGTGCACCATGAAATGTATTGGAAATGGTTAACACTGAAAGCTTGGATCCAGTCAATCTCTTCACTGAGACAATATCTAGGATCTAAAGTACCACACTGATCAATCCAGTATGCTTTTTTCTTTAATAACAGGTCATTTTTAACATCATTACCATGGGGTTCAGATTCCTATCTACTCTTCTTTGCTTTATATTTTTTATTTATATGATTCCTTGTTGAATAATATTCCAGAAGAGGGCCCACATTTTCTCAAAGATTTCATTTTGCCCATTCTTTACATAAAATATTTTTTTTAATTGATCATGTCAATCATTAAGGTGACCCATGTTTCACAGATCAGTGAGGTTCTGTCTTTCCATTTTATGAGTATACATTTCTTTGCTATTATAGATGCTATTGTTATGAATTTTTGTTGGAATAAATCCAATTGGATTTGTTAAGAGTAGTTGATATGGCTAATAATGTTAGTTGAGGTGACATTACTAATGATTTCTTTACAATTTTTATTCTATGATTGTTATTATTCTAGGCCAAAAATGTGGCAAGCAAAGACAGGAATGCAGCATATGCACTAAAGTACCTGAAGTAAGAGCACATCTTGGGCAGACTTCTGCTACATTTTTGTTAAATTTATGTAATCTTCAGGGTGTATAATATGCTCTGTAAATGGTGTTAATCTGTATTTGCTGTAATTTGCTGGCTTTAACTTTTGTTGTAAAGAATGATATATTTTGCCACAAATTTCCCCTTATATTTATATCTAAGTTTGTCTCCCATTTTTTTCTTTAGTCTTGATTGTTGTTTGTTAGTTTTTTCTCCTTGCATTTCCTAGATCAAAGAGATTAATTTATGGTTGTCATTCTTGTTTTTAAGTAATTTAACTAAAGATGATTCTTTTTTTTTATATTTTAGTTGTTTTTCTGTATTTTTAATAGCGTTTTTAATTTGTTGATATTGAAAACTATGTGCTTTTGGGATATTAAACTCAAGCTGGAGTTGCTCAAAAGTTTTTAATTCATAATTTTGGCATAGCATTTGTATTTCTTGTATACCACTTTCTTTTCATATTTTAAAGTAATTTCCTGTGATAGATGGAATTAAATTATAGATCAAATGCATTGGTGTAAAATCTGATAGTATAGCTTGTTCTTTCAGTATTTGATGTGTTTTTATCCAAGCCTGTATTGTGTTTTTTGTTGTTATACATTCTTTAGTATTCGTTGCTTTTTGTTAACATGCAGAATAAAATAAATTCCTTAATTTTGGATAAGGATATATTTCTTGCTCTAATATTACTGATTTGGACATTTGTTTGGTTTCTTGTATCCGAATCCAAATATTAGCAATTTCGGCTACTATATAATATTTACACGTATCTAGTAAAGCTAATCCTCCATTACTTTCAAGTAATGTTAATACAGAATATGCAATTCTTGGTCTTTTATTTTTCCATGTAAGATTGGTTATTATTGCTTTAAGTTTGTAAAAAAAAAATGTTGCGGCAATGGAATAGGGAAAGCCTGCAACAGAAAGATTATCATAGGTAATATTTTTATTTTTATGGTGTTAATGTGACCTATAACTGTTAAGGGTAATGAAAACCATCTATTAAGCTAATTTTGTATGGCTGATATTGTAATTTGCTTCAAATAATTGATCTATTTTAGTTATTATGTTGACCCTATGTTATGAATTTGTTTATTTATTTGCTGACAAATATACTGATTAGGCACACTTATATATTTTTGGTTATCTAGTTTAAGAATTATAGACTTAGACCAGCTTGTTTTATACCCAGAAATTTTACCAAAGTTGTTTGTAATTTTTATAAGTTCCTTTAATGATTTCTCTGGCTGAGTTAAATTTAGCAGCACATTGTCTGCATATAGACTCAGTTGATATATTTTATTTATTATTGTAATCCCATGTATCTGAGTGCTTGATCTGATAGCTATTGCTAATGTTTCCATTAAAATAACAAAATTTAAATGGGGTAAGGGGCATCCCTGCCTTGTGCCTCTTTGTAAGATGAGTTTATCAAAGATATTATGATTTGTTTTTATTCTAACAGTTGGTGTATTATACATTTATTGTAGCCACCACCAGAGCTGTGAACCAAAGCCCATCACCATTATAGCTGCAAATATAAATTTCCATTCAATGTGATTGAATGCTTTCTCCACCCTCATCATGGAAAGGATGGCATCATATGTCTCTTTTAACAATATTATGTCAATTATACATCTTATATTTTCAACAAGTGTTCTTCCTTTAATAAAACCATTTTGATCAGTATCTATTATTTGAGGTACAATTATTTCTAGTCTTTTAGCGATAACTTCCATAAATATTTTATAATCAATGTTAAGCAAAGAGAGGGGTCTATATGATGCACAGCTCAGGTGGTCCTTATTTGTTTTGTAAAATACCTTTATGGTTGGCTCTTTGAATTATTCTGGATTTTTTTTGTTCCTTATTAAAGGCATAAACTGTGCTTTTCCATTTGGTACTGTAGATTAGGGTTGTGCAAATACCATTTTTTTAATGTTTGGTATTCAGGGCCAGCACAACCAAATATTCAGCTGACTATTCATATTCAACAAAAATGACCTTCTTCCTCACTCCTCAGATGGACCTCAAAACCCCAACCTCCATGTTCCCCAAATACTATTGCAGTAATTAGCTATTATTTTTGGGGTGGCCAGCACAACTCACCACCACCACTGCCAGCTGCCAGTTTTAATTATTAGAATTAAAAGTTAACAGTTCCTCCCTGTGGTCCTACTCCCCCCGTAGCCAGCAGCAGCCCCCACCTCCCCACATGTTACCTCCACCTAAACAAGATAGATAAAGGTAAGAAAAAGGCAGCTATCACAGTCTTCCCTCCTCCACAGCCGTCTGTCTTCTTGTGAATGAAACCATTCCTGCTTGTGCTTACATACAGAACAAGCTGATCACGTGATCAGCTTGCTCTCTATATAAGTTCAAGCAGGCATAGTTCCATTCACAAGAAGGCAGTCAGCCTTGGATAATGATGGGCTGTGTTGGCTGCCTTTTTCTTACATTTATATATCTTGTTTAGGTGCAGGCAGGGTGTGGGGGAGCGGAGACTGCTGCTGGCTACCAGGGAGGTGGAGTAGGACCATGGGGAGGTCTGTTAACTTTTAATTTAATAATTAAAACTGGCAGCTGGCAGTGTTGGTGGGTGGGGTTGTGCTGGCCACCCCAAAAATAATTTGCTGCCTTTTTTAATATTGTGATAGTAGTTGGTGAGCTGGGGGAGGATGGGGTTTCTGTGCTATCTGAGTGTGGGGGATAAGGGGGGTTATATTACTCCCCAAATACAGATGATTAGTGAGCTATTTGTCATTTGGATTCTGAATAATGAATAGCTCATTATTCTTGGTATTCGGGAAATAATACTTGTTATTCGCACAACCCTACTGTAGATCATTAATTGCCTGTTCAATTTCTTGTTCTGTTATATCTTGGCAAAGCTGTTCACTAGTGCTTTGTGTTATATGCGGGAGAATGATTTGTTGCAGGAATTGATCTATTTCTGTTTCAGGGTCACCCATTTGAGATGTGTATAACTTAATAGTATTTTTGAAACATTTATTGATATTTTGTAGTTTGCCTACTGTTTGTCCATTTTAATCCTCAGTTGCTGTGTCATTGTGCTAGTGCAAGTGCCACAGCTGGCTTGCCTGCAGCCTCCCACAGTTCATATCTGAGGTAGTACCAGCACTTGTCATTCTCTGGTATCTCCTCTCTCTGCTTACCAGTACATAGAAGTGCTAGCTTAGCAGCTTCTACTTCTTCTTCAACTGCACAATAGTCTTATTCTTGACTTTAAGTACCATGTGCAGGAAGCTGTTAATGTGCCTCCACATTGCGTCCAACCTACGGTGCGTACTCCTCATTAAAATGCGAGCACTACCCCTCACCTGGACTGCCTCAAGCAGCAAGCACATCTTTCTTAGCATCCACTGCCTAATTTTTCAAGCTTGTGTTCTGCAGTAAAAACATAAACAAACATTCCATTACTCTCATGTCTTGGAACCTATATATGTCTATGTATTCTATTAACTATTATGCTTAGAACGTGGTAACAACAGCATTTTGAAAACTCAATTCTCATTGTCACAAATATTACCATTCAGGTACAGGAATTGTTGTATTATAACACACTGATAACATACACAACTCTGTGTTGTATCATGCTATGTTCAACTAATAACATATACCACAGGTTGAATACAGGTACATCAATAGTGAATCTTCCTGTCTTTAAAAGATCAAACATTGTCATTTTAATGATGGTGTGCTTGCGCAGCCAACATCTTGTGATACTGCAGATTTGGAGGCACGGTCACTGTTGGGAGAATGCACAGCACAACCAGTAGGTGTGTTCCACACTGCCCAATAACTCAGCAGCAGCTGCCATCACCCTGCCTACCTCATTAGGTGACATCATCAGCAAAAAGGTAAACTACTATGAGACTAAAGCTCTCATACAGTGTGACCATTACACACCTTACCCTATGTGCAACCAATATGGCAGCAGTGACAGCCAGTGTTGCCTGAGAACACACCCGTTTATTGTGTGTCAATGGGGGTGCTCAATGCCCATTGTCATAATGTAACCCCCTCACATTTTTTTGCTTGCCGAGGGGTTGGCAACTCCCTTTCGTTTGTGTGCCCCTCCATTCCTTGTTTGCCAATGGGGGTGCCCAATCCTCCATCCCCTCCTGCACCCCCATTTCTGGTTTGTTGATGGGGTGCCCAATTCCCCCATCAGCTAGAGCACCCAGTGACAGACACACAGTTAGGTGGTATGCTGGGGACCCCACCCTAGCATGCCAAAGCACCTGTCAAAATGAAAACAGTGGTCTGATGTCTTTTGCACCAATTTGCATATCAACAACTGAACATCACAGTAGTCACAGGTAGCAGAACCACTGTCACACTGGTATAGGCTGCTGCTCTTCTGTGGCACTTGCACTAGCACAATGACACAGAACCATGCAGAATGCAGCTGCCACAGTGACATTCAACATAGCTGAGCCATGGCATGACACCATTAAGTATCACCCTGACAACACCCGTAGTGTATCCAAGCTCAACTGTTTCCAGGACTGCATTCCACTGTGAATATCCCTGAGTATACATTACTCCTGTGTGAGTGATGTATATACCTATTCTATTTTTTGACCAACATGTTTGGTTCTGAAACTAACCATTTTTTTTACAGTTCAATGGGTGTACAAATAGTCTGACATTCTTAGATGACTTTGAAGATTCCATCTTGAAGGTCTCCCAGGAAAAGGTGATTTCCAGCATGTGAGAAGTGCACACCATCTGGTAGGTATAACCAATCATAACAATACTTAATTTCAGGGTGATGTATGGTGTGCATTCCAGACATGCGTAGATATGCAGATATTTGTATGTTCACCTTTCTCCGTGCTCTGTCAAGCAAGTATGTGTGGTGTTCTGCTTGCCAGACCCTACGTTCTGTAATATCTGAAAAAATGATTTTACAGGCAGGTGACATACTGATAATAGAAGCAAGGTCCAATTTTGCTTCTGCCACTAAATCTACCCAATGTTTGGTGCCTAAATCGTTCCATTCAAGATTTATCACCAGTATGTCTGGGTGAGCTTGAGTACTCAGAAGTCTGTGCATTGTTGGCATGAGGTGCTCCCACCTCATTCCACCCCTACCATACCACTTCACACAGCAATTTGGGAGCTGCGGGTTTTTCCCCAAATCACTGTTCTGAGCATGCTCAGACACTTGCCTCACTATAATGCTGCCAACAATCAACAAAGTCCTTTTGCTGTTTTCTGCCATTCTTAGCTTTTCAACTTGGAAGAGGACAGAGAGCTGCCAAAAAAGTCAGTGTTCACCCTGCAGTACCTAAACAGTAGTGAAAGTAAAACTGCTATTTTCCCTCCTAAGTTCAATACTGCATCAATGGGCTGATCCATGGCACACAAATAAAACAAATCATTGGCCACTACTGTGCCTTCATTAATCAATGTAGTGTGTGCACTGACTATCACTGCAGTTCTGCTCCATCTAAAATGTGGAAACCTTTCAAGGTGCCAAAAATGCATCCTTTTGATAGGCAGTTTCAAACAATTACAAGTGCAGAGACATGTCTGATTGGATCCTTCTTCTGTTATGGTACACGTGCACCTTGCTATCTCCCTCCATTTGCAGCTATGTCTGTGCAAGTAAGTACCAAATAATTGTCTGATTTTAAACAGTTGTAGCTAAATAATGAAACATCATTGTTTATGTCTATCAACATAGTCAAATAGAGCAGTAAAAAACATTTTGATTAATACTATTTACCTGTTTCTAACACTTTTTATCATAGTAGAAACATTATTTATAAAATGTGATGTACTTACAGTGAGAAATGTGCTCTATCTCAGTTTAGTCTAAGATGGCTGCTGTGTCCTTCTTCTTCTGTCTTCTCTGTCTCTGATTGATTGTCTTACATGGCCTGATAAATGTAGCACACCACTAGCAGAACTACCTGTCAGTCACATACTAATTAAGATATCATTTGCTAATGCACAGTCAATCCCCATAAGTTTAAATTTATGATACTTTGAAATGCACAAAAGTACTTTTGCGACACTTTTGAAAGAACGACTCTATATTTGCAATAATTTCGAATGAATGACACTACTTTTTTGAAAGTTTCGCAGTTCAAAAGTATAAAGTTCAATACTTTCATACGTTTGACACCACTTATTCAAAAGTACTTTAAATACTTTCAAATGCACAAAAGTATATTTTGCGACTCTTTCATACATTCTACACTGTTTTTTCGACACTTTCAAATGCACAACACTATTTTATCTGTTTTTTTAACAAAAAAGATGATTCCTGAAGGCAGAAGTGTCCTCCTTCCTACATTATGCACAAATACACTAGTGCAAAGAATTATTGATTGTTATTTAAGCAATAAGACACGACAGAATAATGATGAGAAATTGTGAATGTAATGCAAGTACAACAATGCCCTCCAGTGTGGGCATTGTTTGGAAATGGTGGATCTTCCAGGGTGTTGAAGGCCTTCTGCCTGTGGCATTGGACCTCATCACAGCCCTGGTCATTGTGGTATTCCCCAATAATGCCTACCCTGCCAGGTATTATTGTTTACATAATTGAGAAAATTCCTTACACAATAACGCTTCAAGAAAGTTAGCCTTAACAGTACCTTAATCACACCCCCAACCCCGAAATGTTTCATCTGGTGCACTTAACTGCTATCCTAACCCAAGTACATGACTTATTGACTGTCAGTGTTACTGTTGTGAATGCATTATTGGTACCATGAAAATTATATTTACAAAGCAAATTGTGACATCTATGTTTTTTTAATGTGTTATCATCAATACACAGAGTCTTAATACAATAGTCCTTCCAGCAATAGTATAAGAGTAGGAAGCAAAATCAGAAGGCATCTGTCAGTCATGTTTTGGCCATAGAACATGAGAAGTCGACAGGAACAATCAATGTTCCATGGTGATAATACTATGCAAAACATCATAACATTGATCTACATAATGTTACTGCAGCTGTGACAGTCAATCTGATCACAGCATTTCTGAGATCTTTCTAATTATGTGCAACACATTAGTAACGTACATCAACATAGAATATTAGAAATGAACATCACAAATGGATACAAATATTTTCTTTTTCTGTGTCTATTATACAGGTGTCTGATACTTCTGTACGATTGTTGACTACTACTGTGAAGCTACACATTGCTAAGATGCTGAGTAAATACAGATGTACATCAATACAATGACGAAGCAGGTATTGTAGTAATTCACTTTTGCCTCAGAGTGATAAAAAGAGCAGTGATGTCAGTTCAAGATATAAAACAATTCAGACTTCTACAAGAATAGTGCACTCAATATCAACTCACTCCACAACAAAGTTACAAACTTGTTCATCAGCAAGGAAAAAATGTTCACATGAACAGCAGCTGTGCCGGTCTGTCAGATGCAGCACAACTATTGCCACAGCAAGCATAATTGTACATTCTAAACAGCACCGTAAAGGTACACCTGGTGATTTGTATCTGAGAAATCAAAAGTATTTTCAATCACTAGCATCAAAATCTAAGATCGACAGGCTAATTGCTGCTGTAATGAGACGAGCGCAAAAAGACAAAGAGTCACCTGTCTGATGAAATTGCATCTCAAAGTACGTACATTTGTGAACAGATCATTATTTGTTCTTCAACGTTTATGGTGTAAGATGTCTCATGTGCTTGAAATATTCAGGAAAGTTGTGTAAGACATCAGGAAAAGGCTACAGCAGTATCCTGACTTGACTGTCCACAATTTCTATGATGTTTTCACAGGTTGCTGAATGCACACACAGCACTCAGAGGCATATTTCTGGGAAGAATCTTATTATTCACAGAAAAAAGACAGCAAGTTCACTATTGATGAGTCCTTTAAGCTGGTCAGTGTGCTCAGTGTCACTTATGACACAGCAATGGAGTCAGATGATGACTCTGACGCAAACACTGAGACTCGTAAATGTCACTGCCTCTCATGGCCATGTAATGAAACTTGCAACCGAAGACAATCATCATTTGACAAAGTTAAGCAGTTTATCAACCTATTTGTGATAACAGATTGGAAAGACAGACATAAACTGTTTAACAACATTGACCTTTGTGAAGTCTGTCCACATACTGGACTTATGGGCCACTCATTAGCATGCCTGGATAGCAGTGTTTGTGACAGTGTATTTCACAACATGAGGATGCTGGGAGTGCATCAAACAGGCATGCAGAACTTTGTATACAGGATATATGAAGTTTGTTGAGTTGTCAACCAGTACACTTGCTTGAATCACTTACGGCAGTCTGGTGACATGCACGGTGCCATGGCATTTATCAAATGACTGCAACATGTTACTTTTGTACCAGAAACAAGCATTTATCAGGCAACAACTTCTGATGAAACATCTGTTTCAGTCTTAGAAAGTGACATTCTGAAACACTTTGGAAAATAAATTGCAAAATTTGAACTGGCAAAGGCTCAAAAGTTTGACTCTGTATGTGGGTCCTGTGATTGTCTGTGCTACAGCAAACAAACAATCACAGTAAACCTTGAAATGCTGTCACCATACAATGACATGAGGTTCCGACTCTCAGCATTTTTGCTCTTAAAATCTGATTTCCAGTTACAGCCCACAGTTGTGCTGTGCAAACACTGTTTCTCCAAACTAAAGTGCAACATTCTGCCACCAAGATCAGTGTTGAATAATATGGAGGCACATGCCACACCAATGGAGATTGCCACATTTAATAAGTTTGAGTGTATTCTAATTCAGACATTGAAACCATTTCAGACCATCTTACTTCTGTGCACAAAGACACAGAACATTCCACAGAAAAAACTCATCAGATCTCTCAAGGGTTCCATCATGTATCCCCACTTCTTTTACAGGAAAATGTGGAATCAGTCTCAACAGATAATAGCTTGGTGATTCTTGTAAACAGTGTCCCAATGAAGTCCAAGGTCATCTGGCAAGATGTTGTAAATGTAGAGAAGGTGAAGCTTGCTCTTAGTTATTTGAAGAGCAACAATCGCTTTTATGCAGACCTTGATATTGAGCACATGAGTAGTCTATCACTTCAACATAATGTTTTGGAGACAAATAAAACCAATGATAGAAAAGGTCAATGTATAGACAAATGATAACATGTATGAATAGTACACACTTCACCCGCTGCATAGCAGAGATCCAGTGGGTGACAACATTGATCTGTATCAAATGAAACAGGTGGAAGGTGAGCCTGTCAGCATATGGGGAGGCAACATTAGAAGCTCGCTGTTTCTCAGACTTATTCCCAAAAGGGTCAGGTGGACGCCTAGATGAAAGGGAAGTGCGTGTACAGGGTGTTGAGTACCGCACTAGCCATGTCTTAAGTAAGGATGGAAAATTCAGACATAACATACAGCACCTATTTCATCTCCTCTGGGAGAGTGAACTTAGCATTCTGTCTGCGTCTATTGCACATACAATTCATCTCACAACTTCACTAGATGGAATAACAGCTGCTCAGTTTCTAGAGAAATTAAAGCAGAAAGATGAAAATGTGCAAGTGAATCTGTCTTCCATTCTCTCAAGTCTATGTGGAACCAAAGAATACTGGTATCGTAGACAGTCTGAGGTGATGGCAATGCTGTGAGAGTGTGGTTCAGCCACATGGTTTGTCACACTCAGCTGTGCTGAATATGCCTGGAATGAAGTCATTGAACTGTTGAAGTGGGCAAATTCTGATGTCGATGGCATTTCCTCAATGACCATTGGTGAAATGTGCTCACTTGACCCTGTGTCTGTCACAAGACATTTTCACAAGCGGTTTCATCACATTCTGACTTTCATTTTGTCAAAGGACAATCCACCTCTTGGTAATGTGGAACATTACTTCTGGAGGATGGAATATCAAGCACGGGGTGCCCTCACATTCACATGCTACTGTGGATCAAGATATGCCTGTGTATAGTGAGTGAAGCAGAAGAGCTAGTATTCATCATGAGATTATTTATGCTACATTCTGCAAGTACGACAGCTCACACTGTGGAAGTTGGTATAAGAAATTCTAGTGACATATTTGTGCAAAATACTGCTGGTAAGTAGTTAAGAACAAATCTGATTGGTACACATGATGTCGCTTCGGATTCCCTAGATGAGTTTGTCAGGATGGTTCCATGAATTAACTTTTTTCAGCAATGCGATGCCACTTGAAGGCAAAATCAACCAAGAGGGTATATTAGTTACGCAGAGATGAAAAAAGAGGTCTATATCAATGACTACAACCCGATTCTTCTCCTAATGTGGCAAGCAAACATAGATGTTCAGTTTGTGGCCTATAATTAATTGGCCCTGGTGTGGTACATCACTTCGTACATTACCAAGCATGAACAGACAAGCTTGCAAGATCTTTGGGAGGATATTGCCAGTTCAAGCAAAAGCCTGACATCTCAGCTGTGGTCACTGGGCTTGCAGACCCTCTTACACAGAGAATGTGGTGCCTATGAAGCTAGTGACTGATTAATGGGTACACATCTGTACGGGAAGTCAGATGCTGTTTGCTTTCTCAGTTTGAACTACAAAGAGAAACGCAAACGTGTACTTATTCCTCATTCTGAAATTGAGGAACTCACTGCCAGCAGACCTTCTTCAAATCTTATCTTGAAGAATAATCTGATTGACACATACTACCCCCATCGTCATAGAAACATAGAAACATAGACTTTGAATGCAGATAAGGACCGCTAGGCCCATCTAGTCTGCCCATTTCCCTACCTACAGGATAGGCCGTAGATCCTATTTAACTAACAGCCTATCTCTTCCTGACCCCCCTACAAGAATTGCCTTATGTCTGTCCTACGATTCTTGAATTTCTCCACAGTTTTAGACTCCATTAATCTTCCTCAGGAAGGCTGTTCCATGCATCCACTACCCTCTCGTGAAATAATACTTCCTCACATTGCCCCTGAACCGCCTCTCTTCTATCTTTAAATTGTGTCCCTTGTTCTTGCAAGTCTTTTTTTCTGAAAGATGCTACCTCTTGGATCTTTGTTGATTCCTTGAGGTACCTTGGAGTTTCTATCATGTCCCTCTCTCCTTCTTTCCTCTCAAGGGTATAATATATTAAGCTCCTTTAGTCTCTCCTCATATGGCTTCTCTTGCAGACCCTGCACCATTTTAGTTGCCCTCCTCTGGACTGCCTCCATCCTGTCTATGTCCTTATGGAGATGAGGTCTCCAGAACTGGACACAGTATTCCAGATGGGGTCTCACCAACTGTCTGTACAGAGGGATAACAACTTCCTGTTTTCTGCTGCTGATGCCTCTCCTTACATCCCAGTATACCCTCGGCCCTCCTACTGCCTTCTCCACATTGTTTGCTAACCTTAAGGTCATCTGATATGATTACCCCCAGGTCCCTTTCCTGTTTTGTTGTTGTTACTACCTCCTACCCATTGTGTATTCTTCCCGGGTTCTTGTTTCCCAGGTGCATTATTTTGCACTTTTGCATTGAATCTTAGCTGCCAAGCGCCTGACCATTCCTCCAACCTTGCCAAGTCCCTTTCATCCTTTCCATGCCTCCTTGTGTATCAACCCTGTTGCAGATCTTGTGTCATCTGCAAAAGGCATACTTTTCCTTCCAGTCCTCTGCAATGCCACTGATGAAGACATTAAAAGGACTGGACCTAATACTGAACCCTCTTGTGGTACTTTCTACTAGTAACTCCTTTCTTCAGAATGGACTCTATTTATAATTACCTTCTGTGTCCTGTTGTCCAGCCAATGTTTTATTCCAGGCTACCACCCTAGGACCCACTCCCAGGCTGGTTAATTTTACTAATAATCTTTGTGCAGGACTGTGTCAAATGCCTTGCATAAAGTCTAAGTAGGCCATGTCCACAGCCCCCTCCCTGTTCATTACTGGTCGCTTCAGTCAAAGAAATCTATTAGATCTGCCTGACATGACCTTCCCGGCCAGAACCCATGCTGCCTTGGATCCTGTGCTCCACTGACCTCTAGGTACTCAACTATTCTTTCCTTCAGAAGTGACTCCATTATTTTCCCTACCACAGAGGTCAGACTGGACAGGTCTGTAGTTTCCTGCCTCTGTCTTGGTCCCACTTTTGTGAAGGGGAATCACATCCGCCTTCCTCCAGTCCTCGGTACCACACCATCCTCCCATGATTTATTAAAAGACTAAGCCAGTGGTTTCTCTAGTTCTTCCTAATTTTTTTAGAATTCTGGGTGAATTCCACTCAGGACCCATTGCTTTGTCCACCTTCAGTTTTAGGGAGTTCTTGCAGAACCTTTCTTTCTGTGAAAGGACTGGATGGATCGCCCTACATCAAGAGTGCTTCTGTTAATTGGATTAGGCACTTCCCCTCTCCTCTTTGGGAATACTGAGCAGAAATATTTGTTCAGTATTCCTGCTTTTCACTGTTCTCTGCCTACCCACTGCTTATTCTTATTCAGCCTCACTATCCCTCCCTTGTCTTTTCTACGCTTGCTGATGTACTTATAAAAGGTTTATCCTCTTCTTAACTGAGTTGGCCATCTTTTTCCTCAGTTTGGGCCTTTGCTATTCTGACTTTCCTCCCTCCTTCTTCTTTTGCGCTTAGCAGTGAGTGTTCCTCTGTCCTGCTCCTTCTGTGTTTCCTTATACTTCTGTAATGCTATCTTTTTCTTCCTGACTTTCACAGCCACCTCTCTTGAGAACCATAGTGGCTTTTCTTTCATTTTGATTTTGTTTATTTGTTCACAAAGGCTTGTTGCCTCTGTGATGGCAGTTTTGATAATTCCCATTGTTGCTCCACACCTCCTTCTAGCCTGTTTGCGTAGTGCTTTTCTGAGGCACTCTCCTATTCTTGCCAAAGTCAGCCCTCTTAAAGTCCAGTACCCTCACTTTTGTGGCTTGACTCTTGTAGCTGAGTTTAACGGAACCACACTGTTTGATGGTCACTTGTCTCCAGATGGCAACCCACTTCTAGATCTGAGATACTCTCACTGCCCCATGTTTCAGAGTATGAGGTCTAAGATTGCCCTCACGGGTAGGTTCCAAAACTAGCTGTCCTATTTTCTGCCACCTGCATAGGGCATCAAGAATTGCCCTGCTCTTGGATGTGGCTGCAGCAAAGTGTCCAGTTAACATCTGGCATATTCAGGTCTCCCATCAACAGTATCTCCCTTTCTCTGCCATTCTAAGAATGCCTTCCATCATATCCTTGTCCATTCCTTCCCCTGACATGGTGGTTTGTACACAACCCCTTGCGGATTGTGGTGCCCTTCCAGTCTCCAAGGTGACCCACAGTGCCTCCTCTCCTCCTCTGTTTGCTCTTTTGTTCAGTTGCTTTTATCCTTCCTTTACATAGAGAGCTACTCCTCCCTCTTCTCCTGCCTGTCTCTCACAGGTTGTATGTACCCTGGTGATTTAACATCCCAGTCATGGTTCTCTGTGTACCATGTGTTTCTGTGACTGCTACTGATATCCAGGCATCCTCTTCCATTAAGGCCACCAGCTCAGGAGCTTGCTGCCTAGACTACGGGTATTGGTACTCATTATCTTCCATTTCTGGATGGCCTCACTTTTGCCCCATCTCTGTCCTTCTTGCCTTTTGTCACTTCTCCATTTACCCTGCCCTTCCCCTATCGACACTCCATGTTGGGTTTGCCACACTTACTGCCATGATTGTTTGGGGGCTAGGATTTTCTGCCCTTCCAGCCTCTGGCTGTTCAAAGCTGTCAGTTATTCATTTAAACTATCACCCAGATCCTGGTTCTCCCACAGATGCAGCCACTGCCAGTATAGGTTTGTATCACCCAGGGCCCGTCCCCAATACAAATCCTGAGTCAACACCAGTTTTTCAACCACTGATTGAATCCCATGGTACAGAACACCCTGCCTCTCCTACATAGATGGTAACTGGAAGGTTACCGTGCTACTTGACCAAGTCCTCCCATTCCACAAACTCTTCCTGCACTTCTAATCCTTTTCAGGCTGGGTCATTTGTCCTTATGTGGTTAATGACATCCAGTCCCTCCTGTGTAGCTGCTCCGCAATCCTGAGGGCTCCTCCTGTCCTCTGCCATGGTTTCAGGCAGGCACCCACTCTCCCTTTCCTTGCCCAGTCTCATTTTTCCTAATGGAGTCCCCACCAGGAGTTGCTCTTCCTGCAGGTCCCCTGGCACCCTCCTGGGTCTCTGTGGAGGTTCCCAGGATCTCCTTGTCCACTGTGCCTAGGAACCACACTTTCCAGAATGGAAGGTGTTGTGAGAGGTTGAACTGGAGGATGTGCCTGTTCCACCACCTCACCTCCTGAGCCCACTGTGGTCAAACTGCCCTCTCTTGGCAACCTCTGAGCAACGGTAGTGGTACTTGTGGTCCCTGGATGGAAGAAGAGGTCCCAAAATCTTTTGGCTAACCCAGCCTGAGATGAGCAACCTCCTCCCAGTCTAGAGGTGCCTGCAGATGGTACAACACTGCATCCTCCAGAATATCTCCTGAAGACGTTGCTCCACAGCCACTGCCTGCACCACTCATGTCTTATTTCTCTCTTAACTTTTTGCAATCCTTACTTTTCCTCTGTTTTTTTTTTCTCTCCTTACTGCTGTGGCCTTTAAGTCTTGATTGTCTGTTCTGAGACAGAATATCTTATATTTCTCAGTAGACCGCTATTTGTTCAGAGGCAACCCAGCAGCCAGAGGGTCCGAGAGCTATTTGTGTCTTCTAGGATGGTGTGTCCTTGGTGGTTCTGTGATCACCTTCCTGCCCCTAAACAGGAAGTTCCTGTTGTCATCAACTTGTGCCTATAAAAATAGAACTAGCTTTTGGTGAGGAGGAAAGTGGGTATATAGTCCAGAGGAAGTTCATCTCACAGTCCTTTTCCTGAGTCTTCGCTGTTATTAGCAGAATCTTTGTCAGCAGTCTTAAAATGTGGCTTCTTTCTAGCCAGTCCCCCTACTTACTGGATCTTCTGGGTGCATTTAAACCTCACAATGTTAAGTCCTTTCAGTCACCTGAGATTTACACCTGATGATTTCAGTTACCCATCTGTTCAGTTAACCCAAACACACACTTTTTTTTGTATGTTAGTTTTTATCCCATTATACATACAAAAGTTCTTCTACTTTAGTCCCAGCAGAGAAGTTCAGTCACACAGCAGTCCTTTCTCCTGGAGTTCTTCGCCAGTCTATTAGCAGAATCTTTCTAGCAGTCTTAAATGTAGCTTCCTTCTCAGTATGCCACTCCCCACTTTTACCAGATCTTCTACAAGTAATTTAAATCACAACAGTTAAGTCCTTTCAGTCACCTTGAGATTTACTTGATGACTTTTCAGTTACCCATTCAGTTCAGTTAACCCAAACACACACTTTTTTTTTGTATGTTGGTTTTTTTACCCTAAATTAAAGGTCTAAATACAAAAGTTCTTCTACTTTAGTCCCAGCAGAGAAGTTCAGTCACACAGCAGTCCTTTCTCCTGGAGTCCTCTGTCAAGTCATGATGATATGGATGATATGTGTCTATTTCAGGTGTCTAAGTGGTATGACTACAAGGCAGATATGTCACCTGACTCAACACGGCACATTTACAAGGTGAAAGGAGTGGATGGCTGTCTCGTAAAAAGACACAAGCCTTGGTTCATAGACCACTGCAAATTGCACCTAGGCACATCAGAGAGCAGAAAGCATTACTACTTTGTTCTCTTATTCCTATTTAGTCCTGAGGATTGAGTCTGAATTAAAGGTAACTGTGCACATTCGAGGATGAATTTCTATCTCAGTTATGAGGTTTTAAACTAGAATACTTGAGACATACATACAGAGACTGGGCTGAGAGAGAACAGCTCGAGAAGACAGAGAATCAACTTCAAGAAGACACCTTCAGCTCACCAGACAATCTTGACCCAGAAGATAAGGTGTTTTGAGTGAGCCTCTGCTTTAATGGCCTTGTAAGTGTTGATCTCAGAAGTTGAGACCACCATGGAACATGGAACACACTGCAATATCAACACGCTTGACTTGAGAGAAAGACTTAAATCAGCGGCAGTGGTGTTCACTCAAGTCATTGATGCTGTCTCGACATGGACTATTACATGAAGCAAAAAATGTGACTCTTTTTCAGTATAAACCACTACTGATCTTTGTTGGTGATGGCTCAGCTGGCACAGGAAAGGAGTTTCCTAATTGAGCATCACTGTTGAAATACTGCGATCCTGACAGGGTCATCGTCTGTAGCTGTTAAGTAGCCTCAAGCAGGACCAGCTGCATACAACACTTTGTGACTAACATTACACTGTCTCTTTATGTTGCCAGTGGAACATGGCAAAACAGGAGACTATCATAAACTGTCATTGATGTTGCATCTCAGTTTCGTTCAATATTCACAAAGATGAAGTTACTCATCATTGATGAAATCAGTATGGTCTTCACAATGCGTAATTGTGTATAAACCCTACGTCTACAGGAAATCTTGGGCACTGGTATGAAGTACCATTTGGTGACAAAAGTATGGTTGTATTGGGAGACCTTTATGCTTACACCAGTCAATGCAGAACATGTTTTTGCAACTTGATTGCCAAGCAGGCTAAGAATACATTAGTTGCGGTATTGAGGTTGTAACCTTTTGGAGTTATTCACCTATGTCGATGTGTACAGAACATGCAACAAAGTGGTGATCTGGCTTACAAATCACTTTTAGATGAGCTTGTACAGGTTCTTTATCACCACAACATGTCACTATGTTGAATGAACGGAGAATCAGGATAGATACTAGCATCCATAGAAACAGCTTTTATGTTTTCTAGTGATGTGTACTCATGCAGCACACACATCATGTGTCTTATGCCATGACTGAAGAATGCGCTGAGTTCAACAGCATAATGTTGCAGAGAAACCAAGACATTCTTATTCTGCATGCTGTTGACACAGTTGATGGTGTCATTCTCAGTTGTAAGCTGGTAGCAAAGATGACTGAACAACTCAATGAACTGAAGTCAGATGTTTCACGCACAGCTGGTCTAGAAGCTGTACTTACACTTTGTAAGAATGCACGTGTCATGCTGCGATGTAACCTCGATGTTGAGTGTTGGATAGTAAGTGGTGCCACGGGTAACATCACTGACTTTGTTTACAATGTCCAAAATACATTTATCGAGACACTTGTACTTCACTTTGACAACATGGAACAGCCTGTACAGATAGAATGTACCTGCGTAACATTTCAGGTATTCAAAGATATCTATGAAAACAGGAAACAGTTCTCATTATGTGTTGCATATGCTGCTTCTATTCACAGATCTCAGGGGTAGAGTTTGGATTCAGCAATGGTGGACATAGGTACAGACATTTTCAAAGATGGCATGAGCTACATGGCACTTTCACGTGTCTGCAGTCTTCCTGGGTTGCACATAATAACTCTTGCACCTCAGAAGATACATGCTGACAAACAATGTATCATTGAGTACAACAGGTTACGTACTCTGTATCAGCCACACATGTCTCTAATACCTCTGCCTACATCTCTGGCTGTCTCACATTGTTCAGTGATATCTGCAACTGTCAGCAAACAGGCACAAGCTACTACAAGTGATTCAACTCTAAAGAGTTCAAGAAAGGTCACAATCTCAAGTACACATTCAGAACCAGCTGTTGGTCAAAGATCAATTGGTGTAGCTGCTGTGCCAGTGTTTCACAACAGCACTAGAGTGAACTGCTATGCTAATTCAGCTATGCAAGTTTTTCTGCACATGCCACACTCTTTGTGCAGGCAATATTCGGTTATAAAACACTGCCCTATCAACAGAGTTGAAGCAGATTGTGAACATGGCTTCTAATAACACTAACAATGTTCAGTCACTAACATCCCTACACCAGGTGTTAGGTACATATGACGGGTGCAGAACATTTGCTGCAAACATACAGCAAGATGCCAGTGAGTTTATGATGGCAATAATAAACACCTTGGATGAAGACGGCATACCAATGCATCAGTACTTCATTGTGTCATATGTTACCAAATATGTATGTGTATCATGTGGTCATTAAGAGCGTCAAACCACAGAAGACATGCTGTGGATTACTCTGTTTGTCCCTCAGGCAAAAAGTGGCAAATTTCACCAGCTTATTTACCAATGCTCAATGTGGTCACCCTGTGAAAGGTGTGAGGCATGTGTACTCAGTCCATCCATCTCAGGACTCTCATCTCAATATCTGTTGATTATATTGCACAGATTTGACTCACAGGGGCTCATGAGTTGACACTCCCATCACAGATTACACAGCTGGTAGAATAGTTTTAACCAATCAGTGTTTGACACTCCACAGTGTGGTCTATCACCATGGTCAATCTATGCATTCTGGCCATTACACCTGTTTGCTAAGGTACAGAAGTGGATGGGTGAGAGTGTGCTGACTCTACAAGCAGTTTTAAGCGAGACTGCCACGACACTTAAGAATGCATATCTTCTGATATTGAAGATTATGATGACCTTCATATCTCAGAAGAATAGCACACATCAGTGACATTCTGTGCTGAATACTTTGCGACAGAGTCAGCCGTACGGCACTAGGATTGTTTCCAATCTATGACTGTCGATAAATGGTCACATATCTACAAAATGATATACTGGCAAGGGACATTTCATGCACTATGACATATAAGATCTTGTGTGGATCAGTGACAACGTGGAAATTGTTGTAGACGTCTTCAATCGGCACCAACTGTCTTCACAGTCACTAGAGAAACCATGCTTACATGTCTAATAAAGATTGTACATGTTGAAACAGAGTCCTTTCTGGCTCCCCTGTTCTGAACATATCTTTTCTTGCAGGTGTATCATACCCATACATAACAAGAAGTAGTTGCCAGTTGCTAACTGTCTGCCTCTGCAGAGACACAAAAGTTATCCCTTATCATTTAAAATAAGTGTGTAACACATCTCATTCACCATAGACAACACTCTGTCACAAGTTTTGTATGACCGTTTTTTTTTGTCTCTTATTTTTTAACATCTTGACAACATCATCATTCTTTCACCATGCAACAGTGTTGAACTATGCCTAATACATTTGTTACGCTGAAACTGTACATATGTTAATATAAAACTCTTTAGACATAATAAAGCAAGTGTGAATACTGAAATATTGCAACTTATTATCAAATGTATATATTTGTAGAGAAACAAAATGACTATAAATATGCAAATACTGTTTTGCCATGTAAGTATTCCAATAACACATCAATAACAATTGACTAGCTATGTGATGACACATTTGAAGATATATTCAGTGTTATTTTGTCTCACCATCTTTGCTGATTATTCTTATTTGGTGTTTAAAAAGTGTGACTGCAGTACTCAACTAAGATTTTGCCCTTGACATACAATCAAATGTAATAGTAATAAAAATCTGCAAACTTCATGTTTGATAAAAAAAAAAAAACATGCAACACACATTAACTGACTCATACCTCATGTAGTAGCCAATGTAAACATTGAAAGAAATGTATATTGTATCTGTAATTGTATTAAACGTGTTTTACTTTTCATGCAAGTAAATGTAATGTTTGTTAATAATACTCAGAATTGTAAGTCAGACACTTCTGCTGATTACAACTCATGTCATACCTGTTTCTGACTATGTTTATGTTCACCTCTATTGAGGGGTTGGGTGGGAATTTTCCATATGCACCTAATCAGTGATATATACTTAAATAGTCAACTGGACATACCAGTAATCTAATGTCACTGAAACTGTAATATCTATATATTGCTATTAATTAAACACTTAGCATTTGGTTTTTCGCCCACCCCAGGAACACACACATTATCAGTCACACAATAACAACAAAACATAAGTGTTCCATGTGTGCGACC